>CM068824.1:112638777-113844969 GCA_028554795.2 Sinohyriopsis cumingii | reverse complement strand
GGACCAAACGACGCATCTGTTCAAAGTTGGACTGTTGTACCCTGGCAACATTATTTTCCTCCATTGCCGCTGATGTTACTGTGGCTGACGGTTGCAAACGACAAACTTTAGGTGGGGGGGGGGGACCCCAATGTCCCCCACAAGGCTCGCAATGGAGGCTGTCTTTGGATGTATACCGAGGACATCAATGCTATCTTTCTTCGACTTATTCCGTCTATCCCTCCTTTTGCTGCCTTCTGGACTACATCAGCCCACGTTTGCTCTGTCCAAGTATTACACACGCTGCATGGTATAGATGATGTACACTTGGTACATACAATACAAGAGTTATGGTTGTCTTCTTTTGCTTTGAACTTTTTGCATTTCATGCATTTGGTTGACATTTCTATTGAAATGACACAAGAAAAGAAAACAAAGCACAAATTATCAATTCAGCATGTTATTAATTCGCTAATACCACAACCATTAGTAACGGAGTAAGCGAAATTAGTCAGTGTTGCGTTAACTCTTAATTGACAACACGAGTTCCATGATAGCGTGTGTAACATGGTCTTCAGTAAACGAAATCCGTAAGGGTGACAAAGTCACTCAATTTTTGAAAAAATTTGTTAAAATAATGTATACAACCTGTAGAAGAATGATTGTCCAACACAATAAATCCAAATTTAACTTTGGATGGTCCAATTTAACGCTAAGATGGCTTGGATTGTTTGGAGGTATAATGTATGTGTTATCCGTACAAGCAAAGCTTAAAAACTAGTGACACCTGGCGGTAGCAAGGGGAGGTAAGGGGCAAGAGTTATTGTCCTTTGGTCTAAATGAGATAGACCGAAAAGACGAATTTTCGTCTTTTAGTAGGGCTGGATTCGAGAGGTAGCAGGCTTATATCCCTAACGTTAATGTGATCGGGGAACATATTTGAAGGAGAAACGTGGAAAACACTTTTACAAAGATTTTTAAGCCGAAAGCATGTACAATTTCATACCCTTTCAATTTCCAGCTAATAAAGTGGACATTATTTGCTGGTCAACTGATTGCGTCTAATAACACTGCCAAACCCGGCAAACATGTTGGCAGCTTACATTTTTTGATGTTTATTAAACTGTGAGAATCTTTTATCAATCACCACATTGTCTGGTGCTTGGTTGTGCATGCAGTTAAAGAAGAAACACATGTTGGCTATTGTTTGAGCAATGATTGTAAACAGAATTAATTGAAGACAATCACAAACACAACTTACTGGCTTTACTCATGGATCAGTAATAAGTAATATTTCCAATGTTTATTTTGGCATAACACTTTAATAACCTGGTGAAATTGTAAATTTCAGAAGCCACACCACGATCATATAATATTCAAATTCATATGCAAACTTTTCCCCCAAATGGTAATAAACATTTTGCACTATTACTCATACTTTAAAAAAATATATTTTTTTCTGGGTATGAGAAAAATACATGTACATGTATTTAAAATTTCAGGAACCACGCCACGATCATATTATATTTGAATTCAAACAAGATCTCTTCCCCAAAACGATATTTATACACTATTTCACGTACTTTGAAGAAAAAATATTCATGTGCAAATGAATATATGACATTTTGGGAGCCACACTACAACTGCATAATATCCAAATTTGCGTTATTGTGGGGCACATTACAGCGGGGACACTGTATATATATATATATATATATATATATATATATATATATATATATATATATATAAAAAATGCTGCAGCAAATGATATGATATTATAAATCTAATTCTATAACTTAATAATAATATGAACCCAATTCTACAGCATATGATAAATTTCCGTTCTATAGCATATGACAAATCTAATTCTAGAGCAAATGAAAAATCAAAATCCTTAGCATAAGATAAACCTAATTCTATAACATATACTGTGCTTCCACTAATTTTCATGGGGTACCAGTTTTGTGGATTTTATTGTTGCCTCAAGCCACAATTTTAAAGACACAACAAAAATTTTTTTGGCACGTATGATGAAGAAGCTGCCTGCCATTCTCCTAACTGAAACAATCCTAGACATCAATTATCTATATGGTGTCTGGTATCTGAAATTTCCACTCATTGACTTAAATCAGTCTGATGTGTGACAGTGATAGTGTTTTTGTTGTTTTGGGTTTAATGTAACATTCAGCACAAGATTGGCTGTACATGGTGGGCAGTTTATCTGGTGGTAGAAAACCCAGGAAATCTCTGGGGAAAAACCACCAACTGATAGGAAGTTAATGGCAAGCTTTCTCACATACCTATTCTGGCTGAGCCTAAGACATGAACCCACAAGGACAGAGGTGAGATGTCAGTGATCAGTAAAGATAAGAATCTAAGACCACTCTGCCACCTGGAGCCCCTGACAAGGAGTGTGATCAACTTGAAAAATGCATAAACTATTCAAAAACAAGTATTAGTGAAAAGAAAGCAAGTACACTAGGTATATACACTAATTACAGCAGAGTAATGAACATCATATTTCACTGATTTTCAGACACAATTACTGAATCAACATTGTGCCAATCAAGTCTGCAAATACACACATGTCTGCAAGGTAAATAATTCTGAACTTGTTGAATTAAACAAGTCCAGCTTTGTCAAACCCAGGGATAATTAGGTCCAATCTTCAGACATTTTCAAATGAGCCACAATTACACATTCAGCACAAACTGGCTTCAATGATGAGATTTTAAGACCCACTACGGCTTGATTGATGAGGTTCATGATTCACTATTACTTGACTGATATGGTTTTACAATCCACTATGACTTAATTGATAAGGTCTTAAGGTCCACTATGACTTGATGGATGAAGTTTTCAAATCAATCCACTATGACTTGATTGATGAGGTCTTAAGGTCCGCTATGACTTGATTGATGAGGTTTTGTGATCCACTATGACTTGATTTATGAGGGTGTAAGGTCCACTGACTTAATGAGGTTTTGAGGTCCACTAATACAGTACACTGATCTTCACCAGTGGCATGTTCCTTTTTTCCATGATGATCTCCTTTACCTTTTTAGCACACTAATTATGGACATGAGATTTTAATTCTTCGTTGTAGTCTTAACTGACTGTAAAGTGTTGGCTCATACATCAGGTAGTCTCAAACAAAGGAGTGATTCAATTGTCTTTCAAATGAGTTAGCATCACTGAGGGGCTCTGAACACATCAAATATTTACACAGTCTGACAACTGTATTGAGCAAGGGGCAGCTGGCGATATGTACGGTTTAAATGTGGAATGATGACATTACCCAGACCAATGGGAATCCAAGATCTTACCACTCGTAAGCCACTGTGTTGACACCATAGATGTCAGAAAGTACTGATGGTGTAACTTCTGTGTTTTATGAGATCATATACATGTACTTTAATGCTGAGTGTAACTAATTATTCTTGACAGGTGTTTGATTTGTGCTCATACCAGTGATAGTATTGCTTGAACTACTTAATTGACTGCCATTTGTTGTTGACATAATTTGTAAAATCAATATTTTTAGTCTTTGTCATGGTTAATCCACAAAATTAAATACCCATAAATATGCAAACTTGGACAGACGAATCCATAAATTTAAATATTCACAAGAATGTCTTTTTAAAAAATATAAAACCCTGAAAATTTAGACCAACATAAATAACTGAAACTACAAATTTTTATTTCATGGCATAAGATAAATTGAATTCTATAGCATATGATAAATTTAAATCCATAGATTAAAAACTCGCTAATTCAAAATGATAAACATAATCATAAACCTAATTCTATATTTTATGATAAATCTAATTCAATAGCATGCAATTAATCTACTTCGACAGCATATAGTAAGATAAATCTAATTCTATATCATGTGATAAACTTAATTCTATAGCATATGATAAATCTAATTTTACATCAAGTGATAAATTTAGTTTTACAACATTACGATAAACCTAATTCAACAACATGTAATAAACATAATCCTTTTCTATCAAAAGAAGAACTTCATACATATTTCCTGTAATGGAGAGTTTGTTTTACTATGCAAGTTATTAAAAGACATTTACGTTCACTACAGATTCTTTTGATCCACAAAGAAAAAGCAAGCATGCAAATTTCTGAACAACCCAAGACATGGTTACAAAAGTTGTCGGCTGAGTTGTGCAATCTATGTGCAGAGAGACCTCTTTGATCTTAAGTGCCAAAACAGCCTGAGACTTACACAGCAAAGTTTCATCATTGATCCCTTCTTTGTTTTATAAGATCATCTACACGTACTTTTATAACTAAATGGTTTAGTGTTATTGGCTGTATCAGATCCCTTTATTGCTGAGTGTAACTAATTGATCTTGACATGTGTTTGATTTGTGCTCATACCAGTGATAGTATTGCTTTAACTACTTAAGTGACTGCCATTTGTTGTTGACATAATTTTTAAAATCAATATTTTCGGTCTCTGTCATGGTTAATCCACAAAATTAATTAGCCTGAGACGTACACAACAAAGTTTCATCACTGATCCTGTGATATTGTTACTAGGAGATCCATCCTGTACAGTGTTGGCATGTCTTCTTTTGAGTGCTGGTAACAGTAGATAGGCCTGGTGATAACTATTATTACTGATATTAACTGACATCATTTAGTTGTGAAGCAATTGATTTATCCAAGACAGATTATTTCACAAACTAGCTGTGAATCTGAGTATGATATCTGTACTTATTCACCCTGACAAAACAGTATGTGTCTCAGACAAGCCACTTAGAAATTATCATTAGCCCAACCAAGAATTTCATTCATCCTGGATGTCAGGCTATGGGATTTGCTCAGACCCGTTATACATATGACAGATACAATTTGGTCTCTTTAACTCAACTTCTTTTTATCAGACAATTTCATCTATACAACATGACAAAGTGGAACATGACCATTGGAAGTTGTTCAAATTAAACCTGCCTATATAACTGACTTTTGGGCTATCATATATTTTGAAATGGTTATGCTTTGTTTCCGATTAACAAGACTACACAGTGAAAATGAGCTTTAAATTTACAAATATGCTGTGAAATTAATTCAATCTTAATGTGGCAATATTGTCAACATTTAAGAGTAAAATATTGACTTTGTTTCTACCATCTGTAAAGAATTTTCATGATTCCAAGATCATTTTTCTTCGAAACTGCAGACTGTTGAAACCATCTATGATATTCTTTAGCAATAACAAGATTTTAAAGATAATCACCTAAGAGCCCTATCTGGATGTAAAGTGGCAATACCAAATGTCAGAATGTTATTGTTTTCATTTAGGACCAGGTAGACACCATAAAATGCCGTCTGCTGAAAGCCCCTTTCCATTCTGGGGAAAGAGCAGCATGAAGACCTTTAAAATGGCTGCCATGTCACCATATTGATGTCAGATTGGTACCATCTTCATTTAGGATCCAACAAACATCATATAAAGTCAGTTAGTGAAAATGATGTTGATATGACTTTTCATTCCAAAGGATTAACAATAATAGAGAATTTCAAGGAAAAGTAGTGATAAGATTTTCAAGGTGGTTCCACTGGATGTCCAAGTGATACCATTTTCATTTAAGACCAACTAGTAAATGGGATGAATGTGCATGCAAAGTTTCATTGCAATCCACCAAATAGTTTAGGAGAAATAGCAATAACAAACTTGTGCTAATGGACAGATGATAGACAGCCAATTATCTCATAAGCTGTTCTGAACAACGACTAGTAGAAGTAATAAATTGGGTTACTTACACTACTTCTGAGGTAGTCTGCCAAGTTTTTTCTGGTAAAGTTGGCAGCAGCATGTGGAGACAAATCATAACCTGAAAATACATGTAATATTCAAAGTCATCATTAAATTCACTAATCAGGGTTGCATCTAGGATTTGGTAAGTGTGGGCACCTGCCCCCAGTGAATCTGAAAAAGGGGGGCCAACATAATGACAAGGGGGGACCTACCATGATGATGTATAAAAAAAATAACTTTCAAATAGAGCAATAGCAAGAATAGAAAGTGTAATAAGTGAGATTCTTGCTTTTCATGTACCATCTGATTCCACTTTTTTGAACCATGAAAACTGCTTCTCTCACTCAGTTTTCACATTTCAGTTTTTATCAACACCCTTCACTGTAGTTGAGACAGAGTCAGCATGAAATATACATTGTGAGCTTGATTTTCTTTGTCGTCTTCACTTGTCACAACACATTTGATTTTGATTTTTTGCAGTAGCATAATTTTCACTGCAGTCCATTTCCCAAAATATGAAAACAGATTTGCTGACTAAGTTTTTACAAGCCAAAGTATTTATCTGCACTCTTTTAAATAGTGTCTACTGATAATGTATTGCCCTAGTGTGAATCACACATACTGAAGTGGCAGTTATTATTATTATTACTACTGCATTTTAATGATTGGACAATACAGTTCAATTCAAACTCTCTGAAAGTTTTGATCAATTTTACCAATTTAAACACTGTTAAAACAACAAAGAGCATCGTTTATTTGCTGAACAATCATAAATGCTTACATACACATTCAACAAAACATCAGTTTCTTTCAAGTGTTGGCATCAAGTGTATGATTAACTGTTATGCACAGTTCAATTATACCCAACTTCAAAAACATTTTGCATGTACGCATGAGAGGTTCTTAGAGCATGTACATAGTGGTCAACAGCTTTGCAGTAGATATTTCACTATGACAGTAGGTATTTAAGACCAATCCATTCAAAATATGAAGTGTTCATGAAAGATAAAATAAAAAGGAGTATGGAATCTAAACTGCTATCAATATTCATTCTATTCTTTTGCTTTGTTATGCTGCACTTTGTTTCCTATTCTCCCTAATCACTTTTTGAAAATAAAACTTTAAAGGTTGTTTGGAGGTGAAATTCGGTAGGCGTTTTAAGTTTAATCAGATATATTAGAAAATACCTACATAAAAGAAAGTACAAACCTTAACACTGATGTTAATCTAGGGTAAGGATGAATGGATAGACATGCATGAACGCAGATACTAAGGTAATCATTACGTGAAACTTCTGCTACGATAGACTCAACAACAACAAATCTTTTGTCAGCAATACCCATGTCTTGTCTAGAATTATTCAGAAGATAAAACAATATTGCAAACCGTATCTCATTTTGTATAGTTGGACATTTTTGGCAATGAATTCTGCAAATTGGACAGTGTCTCCAGCTTCTCCTGTTACCAACATCAACAAGTTATTACTGAGTTTAAACATCTTGTCATAGTCTGAAATAAAAGAAAATTAAACTCATAAGGAATGAAAGTAAAGCTATCTACATCTGTACATTTCCATTCAGTGATTATAGATTATCACTATTTTGACGGTAGTGACTGTGAGTATCTTCCTGTTTTAAGAATATATTGAATATCTATATGGTGCAAATTGATGAAGTCGGAAAAATGTACAACCGAACTGCCATAAATTTAGGAAGATAAATAAATGTAAGTATTAAGTACAAGATAATAAAATTAATATTAATAATGACTTTATTTAGATAAAATATAAAATGTAAAGATTTTACAATTGTGTAAAATGTATATCAAATAAAAGATAAAGCTAACACATAAAATCAAAAAGTAAAATATTTTCTCAGGTGGTACACAATCAAAGTTTATTCATGCAGTTCATGTCAAAATACTTTTGTCTCAGAGGGTGGAAGTTAACGTACACAACTGCATAACATACAGTGGATCTTTCCAGTGTGTGTGTCTGTGTGTTTAGGATTTTTAAAATAGCTTTCCATTGAAGTATTCTTTGTAAATGGTACTTGGTAATTAACAGGAAACAAGAGTAACATGAACGGCACAAAAAGGTCAAGCTAGACTTGAACTTTAGGGAGAAGTAACATCTCCTTTTGGACAGAACATGAAGAAGTGTGAGCTGAACAGGGAGAAGTGGAAGGAAAGCATGAAATGTGATTTGTACGTGATTCTTCGTTTTCTTATTTGAATCATGCCCTCTATTTCCCAGTATGTATCTCATTATGTATATTTGCACTGAACATTGGTTTAAAGCAATACCTTATCTTCATGTAAACATTTTCTGAGTTGTATGTCTGATATAAACACATTTGGCACCTGTATAAAAACTATCATATTATAGGCAGTGTATTGGGGCCATACGACTTTAAAAGAGAACGAAAGAAGCTATACATTGTAATAATTTTAACTCAGTAACTAGATTACAGTATTCTAACTGCAAGTTAGTAAAAATGTTTACTCGAATACGCTTAGTCATACTTTTTAAAAACCTTTCTGAAAGTTCACAAAAAATGTTTGAAACAACCCCCCATACAATGTACATGAAAGGAAATGCATGTGTCTTAAAATCATACTGTTATCCTAATTTCTTTGTTGCCAATAAAACATTACTGTAGATATATATTTACAACACTGAAGCATTAAAGCTGGTATATGAATTGATTAAACCCTTCTTTCCAACTGAATTGACACAGCCATCATGTGAGTGCATCTATATTTAAAAAGGGTTTTTCTTAATGTAACCAGTTACTTAAAGCTTTGTTACAGGAGCAGACTGCAAATGCAAGATTTTGTTATTTGTCTACATACTTGTAGTAACATCAGGCAGTGGTTAAATAGTATTTGCTTTGCTGCTTGTTTTTTCTTATTCTTTCCATAAAATGGAGCTAAGTCAGAAAACAAGTTTGACCTTACCACTTCTCAAGTATTTCACAACTTAGCATTGTCCCATACATTTCTGACCTACATAATTGCATTTTAAAGCTAAATCTTCAATAACATAAATTAAACTGTCTAGTTTCTGAATATATTTACCAAATGGTTTGCAAAGAACATTCAAGACACAGCGGTCTGCCATTAAAAGCCATGAGAGTTTCAGGGTAATTAATGACAGGTAGATACCCGAGTACTCATTAACAGCTTTACATTTCAGTGGTTAGCTTTTGTCAATTTCATATTATCCAAGTTACAAAACCTAACATCCAGGAAAAACACATGAGTAAGAATAAGATTACACCCCTAACGTGATAAAAAATGCACAATGGGATTAAAAAATATACCATACCATATGCGAAGGCACAAGTTATGGAGTTAGAATGACTGATTGTGACTGTTTGTGAAAAAAAAAAAATGCTACTATGATAATACCAAACAGTGCAGTTTAAATTAATGATGCAAATCTTAATAATACTCTTTCATATATCTGAGACTAACATACATTTATGAGTGCCACTGCAGGTGCACACTGATCTGTTATTAAGTGCCTAAATGCATCTTTTTCTCTTCAAAACAAATAGAAATTCAGTATGATAATGAACTTCATCATCATCTTCATATTGCCAGGACAGTATGGAAGGTATGGAGACTGTCTATTAAGGACTTTATTGCTAGCAACTCCATGCAATACTGTTACTTTGGTGTAATGCTGCTTCCCACACGTGTCAGCAATTTAAAAATAGGTTATTAACTGATGGATAAACAGGTGTTCTGTTATGATAGGGAAGTGAGCATCCTGAAGGATTTAATGTTATGTGTCAAACGAAGAGAGATTTTACATACAATCCACATAAAAAGGTCAGTTCAAATATTCAGAACTGACTGGAGGGTGAAAGCTTCATTCTGAATTGTGCCATGCATGGTTGGTCTCCGCTACCATACAATTAAAAAACCAAATTACACATATTTTGTATCCTAATACTCATGAAGATAAATGTACTATGATCTGTACATGTTTCAATAATCTAAAAAAAGCAAAATAAAATGTGATTTTAGTGATTTGTGTAGGAATAATTTACATTTTTCTATTTATCGCTCCATTTGTGTAATAAAGTCTCTCGATCGTACTTGACTGAACAGCTTTTACCTCATTTTGTATGTCTGTTATGTCTTTAGTTACTTATCAACCTATAAACATATGAAATTTTTCCATTGGAAATATATGACTAAACATAAAGGATTCTCACTATCATAAATCCCACTATTAAATTTTAAGTTTTGACTGATTGTGATTTATCATACCTGTCCAATCGAGTAAAATCAAGTATGACCAAATGATGTTATTACAAGGATTGCTCCCAAAAATTGGTAAAAAGTAAAAAGACTCAGATCAAAATCACTTAAATCAAAGTCTGTTTGCTTATTATTACTGGGGTGCACACCAATATATACACCCAAAAGATGTTGTTGTTGTAGGGTTTAACGCCATTTTTCAGCACACGATAGGCTATACATGGCGGCCAGTATTAATGGTGGAGGAAGAACCCAGGAAATCCCCAAAAAGAACCACTGACCCTCGAGAAGCTACTGGCAAGCTTTCTCATATACCCACATTGGCCGAATCCGAGACTCAAACCCACGCAGACATGGGGGTGAGATGGCAGTGATCCAAAACGGAGAGTGCTTTAGACCACTAGGGGCCCTGAAAAGAATGAGTGGCAGGGGCATAGCTGGAAGCTCCCTCTTTAAACCATCGCTGTACCAAAGCTCTAGTCGAACATGCCCCGCCGAAGCATGCGGGCATACTTTGGACTTAGGTTAAAAAAAAACAACCAAAAAAGATGTAAATAATTGTGTTATCTTGAATTTTAAGCATATTTTGGTCTTTCTATTAACCGGTGGAGACTACTTGTTAGTCTAAATGACCGGTACAATTAAAGTCTATCACCTGATGTTCAATTTCATAACAACAATCACAGCACTATTTAGTGCATTAAATCTCTTTTTGTGTGCCTATGAATCACCCGTTCAATTGTTAAAATTGGCCTAGATCATGTAATCCTACAAAAATGACCTCAGCAAATTGGAAAAGTGGGCTTCAACATGGGGCATGCAATTCAGTACTAAGAAATGTTATATACTCAGCATCAAAAACAAATCCTTGACATTCTACCAAACAATCACCTCCATTCTACAACAGGTACAGACTAGTCCATACCTAGGGTTTTCGTTTCAGAGGATCTTCAATGTGGCACACATATTAACAACATCTGCCATAAAGCAAACTCAACATTGGGGTTCCTTATAACGGAATTTAAAGAAGTGCCAGCCCACCCGAGTAGGAAGATGGCATATACATCTTTGGTCTGATCAACACTCGCATATGGCCCATCTATATGGAACCCTACTGCACTAAAGATATACAATCCATCAAAATGATTGAGCGAAAGCAGCACAGTTTATTCAAAATGATTATAGATCTTGTGATGAAGGCTGTGTATCCATGATGCTAAAAGTTCTGGAACTCCATAGCCTTCAACAACGATGTGAGTTCAGACTTAAACCAACAAGATGTATAAATTCTAAGTCATACACTGACACTGAAACTAAATATTTTGTAGAAAAGCAGGTCACTAAGTAATGAACAATTTAGAAAAGCTTTCTTTATGAAAACTACTGTGCTGTGGAACATACTTGGGCAAAAGTATTTGTGAGCAACACACACCTAAGCTCCATAGTAAAATACTACTATTGGTCTCTGCTACAGTACAGCTCACATGTATTTTTGGAACTCAACACATCCCGGTTGGGTGGAGAGGATTAACAGAAAAAACCTCCACCATCTCTGCGAGCATTCTGATAAAGTCAACATGGCGGATAACAGAGAAATGCTCTGCACACCATGCTTTCTAGTGGAGTCGTCAAGGATGAGCACTGCTGAGTGGACATGGTCTCTATCAGGTTGCTGTAGTTTACTGCATGATTTCTACAAGCATGCTCTTTAGAGGTTTATGGAGAGAGAAGTGATAATTTATCTACATCATTAATAGATGATTATATACATTTCCTAGATCGTACAAAGATTATGTAATAGATATAATGCCAAATCAAATTTTTGATATTATAACATAGTCACAGTGCCATGAAAACTGTACTAATACTACTGCATATTTTTCATTTACAAACAGCTGATTGACACCTTTTGCAACAAGTTAATGCCTTTACTTTATTCAAAGAAACCTGAACAAACTTATGCACTGACTTGATGAGACATGCTAAGTTATGCTAATGTTTAAACATGAAAAGTAATCCTCTGAGGTAAGTACACGTAAGTTCTCAACAATAGCAACTTCCGTTAAAAAAAAGCAACAAAAAAACCAAAAAAACAGAAATAAGAACATACACTTAAATGTGAACCATGTGTTTTGTCTGTGAAAAGTAATGACCCAGTTACGAAGTTCCCACGTACACAGCTATGAAACTTTAGTTCAATTCTGGCTGCATTTATATTGTATGGGACTGGTCATCTAATTTATTATTCTTTCTGACTGGAATATTTTTTTTTTCTTTCATTCATCACAAGATCAATTTGTTTCAAGTAATAAATACCTTTGGAAACTTAAAGGTGTCTTCTTAATAAAGAATTGGTCTGAGTGGATGCTGTGCAGAAATAAAGAGTGACCATTGTAAACACTGTTATAACATTTTAGCATCAGAAAACTATGTCAATATCAGAGTGGGAAAGGTGAGTTTCTAACATTAAGCCATCTAACTAGAAGCATTTTACTTTACACCTCAAATTACTGTCCCTTCATTAACAGCAGAAGGTTGGTAATTGTTCCTACTTAGTCTGACTTCAATGTATTGTTGAAACGAATAATAATGTTGAAACTTTTCAAATCTTAAAATGTTCAACAAATTTAAGGCATTCTGCTGAGTTGTATCCATATGTGCTATTATTTGTTCGTTCTTGTAAGGAAAAACACAAAAGCAACATTTTTATCATGATAGTAAAAAACTAATCAGTCAAATGAAAATGATACATCAATAACTTAATCAACTATAGATCTAAGGCGTTTAGTTATTTCAATGCAGTTTTTTGTTTGTGGCTACTGGAGAGCTTGGTTATTGAGACAAAAAATAAAACATGCAAGCCAATTTCTCTCAACAGCATTGAGATTTCTGTATTTGGTATCCTGCTTTGCTGCTAAAACGGATTAAAAGGAAGACAAGTGATTGATTCCTCTTGATTGATTGAAAAAATTATGTGTTAAAAATTTATATTTCTCTAACATGATGTAATGACTTTACGCAAATAAAAGACCTATAACCACCAGTAATACTAAATCTTCCACTTAAAACAAAACAAAACCTTAAGAAAATGCTATTTTGAGTAAATTTAATGTAATGAATCTTACTGTAAAAAGAATTTCTCAATATTTTGTATTCAGAAGATTCAGATGCATTCATTTCCTCATTTTTGCTGCAGTTCACACAATATACTTTGTTAAGTATCATTAAATTCAATAATGCTGCAAGTTCTGATAGTTAACCCATGCACAAGCAGGGCCGGATCAGGTTCAGTGATTGGTAGTTTTTTATCTCTCCAAAATTTCAAAAAGGCCCTAACTCTCCTCTAAAGGGCACCAAAGAAAAGCAAGTGTCTGTTTACTCAAAGTATGCACAATACCCAATAAACGTGCAAGAATAAAACAATGGTCAAATTTCAAGTGACAAGTGTCTTTACATTTGTGTGTGAACATTTTTATTTATTTTGCAAAGGAGGGGGGGGCAGGGCTGATCCAGCACTGACGAGTTCTCATCCAATCACAGGAGGATATAGGGGTAATTTAAACTTAAGTTATTTGAGATAAATTTATCTTTTGATGAATTAAATAACAAATAATATCCCACCTGGAAAGAGCAATCTAGCCCCATAAATTATATGGCCTTGCAGTACACTAGTTAAAATTGAACAAGTATGTATCTTCAGTTTTGTGACTGGGTCATTGTTATTTTTAAATTCAGAATTTTCTCTTGGATGTGTAGTTTTTTGTTTTTTTTAAACAAAAGTGGCTGTCAAGTGGAATTTAATTGTCTAAACCTAGAGGATTACTTTTCATGTTTAAACAGCAAGATATATATATGAAGTGCAACACACCAAGTGATCTTTCCCAAGTTGAAATTGACATCTTTTCATGCTAAGGAATGCTTGAAAACTACTGTCTTATTCTGATTTGTGGTATCAAAAAGGGCACTATGCCATTAATTACTTTGCTTGAAACAAACTTATTTTGTGATGGATGGAATAATAAAAAATACCAGTCAGAAATATAAATTTACATACATGCCAACCCCTGGCAAGCAAAACGTGTAATCCAAGTGGACAAAAGGAGTAATCTGAGCAGAAAAAGAGTAATCCATATATAACATAATAAAATTCAATGAGCACAGGTACAAAATTATTTATTTACCCCTCGGGTCTTTTAACATCAATTACTGCTTCAAGTTTTCACATACAGCATTCTGAGCTTTATAAAGCAAGATTCTCAAATTGCATTTCAAAACACTTTGTACCAGCTGAGATTATGAATGTTTTGCACACCAGACATCGGAATGAGTAGTCAAAATTTCAGGAACATCTCACACACTTGGCAGCCTAAATCGAAACTCTTCCACTAATGGATGTGTAAACATGTAGGACTAGTCCGCCACTGTGATGCATGGGGTTCTGTAAACAAGCTGTAAAGATACAGATTCAAGTAGTCCTGCGTGTAAGACCTGATGCTGATATTTATGTCGTGAGCGTCAAGGTCTTACAGCCTAATGGCGCTGTGTAGCATATTTTGATGTCGACTAACATCGTTATGAAAGTCAAATTTTCAGAAATATTTAAAACAACTGACAATTAAAATAACGACGCTTTTCAACAAAGTAAAGTCATAATGTTTTAGTCAGACTTTACTTACTCTGAGGTCTTTTCTCTAATAAGTTCAGATTCTCACAAAAGAAATGGACCTATTTTCAAGTTTCGTTGGCCTACATTTCAGTTGGCTGGAAAGCGGGGAATGCCCAAATTTGGGTTAAGATGAAATATTATTCTTTAACGAAACAAATAAAAAATATAGTACAGAGATCTCGGAAACGCTTAATTACGCATATTTGGGTGCCAATTTTTGATCTGGGACGCAAAAATTCACTCAGGCGGGAGTCCTCTGTACGCATGTAATAGGTGTGCGGCACAATTCAAAGACTTGCCAGTCCTGCTTCAGCCACCTGCTTTGTGGGAAAATGTGTTGATCAGTTAGCTGTGCTGATATTTACAATGACAGAATTCAATGACTGAAAAACCCCATGATGTACATACATGTTGCCATTATAAGAGTACATCAAAAAGACAATGATGCAATAGCTGGGTGGCCAGTTCAAAGGCTTTGACTGGCGGCCGGGTGGGAAAATGTACTGATATTTACAGTGATTGAATTCAGAGTCAGAAAGATCCAGAGATGTACATGTGGTCATCTATAAAAGTACATTAAATAAACAACTTTAGCTTTCGTTATTGTGTTCATTTCCGAATGCATAGGAATCAGTAGTGCACGAGAATCAAGATAAGTTGAGACTTAGACAAAATGACATTCGTAAATTTGGATAAGTATTTTGGGGGTTAAATGGCAAACTTACGACGATTGTAACAAGATTCAGAAGAATGCTAAAGCTGCTAGAATTGAAAGTTCGGATAGGACTGTAGCTAAGTGTAAGAAAGTGTGTGATGCCTAGCTTAGTGTTTGGAATAAATCCTTACTTGCATTGACAAAATTCAGTATTACTCTGATGGACGGACAAGAGCTATTTAAGAGGTACATTGACTGACCATATTTTTTTTAAAATGCCCCTCGTCTTAGCATGGTTAGTTCATGTGTTTGTAGCGAAATGTATTCATCAACAGATCAGTAGCTAGGCCAAGTTTTGATATCAATTACGTTGACAAACAAACTCCTGCCCATTTACAAGCATATGCTTTGATAGCTGATTGACCATTAACCCTTTTTCGAGTAAGGAAGCAACTATCAATTTCCTGCATGATAACCTTTGATGATAAAACATACAAACATGATTTTTAATATCAGAATCGGTGATCTGGATATACATTAACTGCCTCTTGTACACTATTTCATCATAAAATTAGTTTGAAACTGTAAGTGAACCAGTAGGCCTAAAGGGAACTAATGGCGGACTTCGCTAAGTCTGGGATTTACCAGTTTATTAGATTGTCTGTTTTCGTAAATCATCGGGCAAATATTTTCAGACAAATAGACAAATCATTGAAAGTAAACCCAAGGTACTATTTTATTAAAGATTTAACTTTAAACTGCAAATCATGTAGGTTAGAAACGTAGAGGACAATGCTATGTTGTGGAATTCACGAGATGCACTTTAAGGTCTAAGCTGTTTTCCAACTTGACATGTATTTGTGAAAATAGGGGAAAAAACAGCAAATCAGATACTATTTAACCAGTGCCTAAAATTACTACAAGGACGTAGACAAATAAATAAACCATAAATTTGCAATCCTGTCAATGGACTGGTGCAATGAAGCTTTATTAAAGTGAGTGATTACATTACGGAAACCTCTCCATCTAAAAATAGATGCACTCACGTCTGTCTTGATTCTGCAGGTAAGAAGGGACTGCAACCTTTGATGGTGGGACTCCTATTTTTACAAAACTGGGAGTCGTGTACTCCTTGTTTTAAAATCCTAGCGAGATCTCTGATAATATGCCTATTGGAACTGTAAGCAATGGTTCGTTTCATTCAAGAAACTTATCCCCAACATGTACCTACTTGAATTTACTTCGGCATACCTCGACTACTGTCACACTGCAATAAATTTAAATGCATGTCAACGGATTGTGAAAATGCGTCCATTTGCTAGTATCATATTTTCATTCCGCCAGGAAAAAGACAGCACAGTAAGCATATTAATTACACATAAATTAGTGGTGTTGTGTGATGTGTCATGTGATTTGGATTTTTAACGTAGCTTTAACAATTTTTCAGTCATATCGCTATGATGTCTGCAATGTGGCAGTTTATAGTTATGTCTAGCACTGGCGCATCATGCTGCAGACATGTAGCATGATGTCCCACCCAGTCACATTATCCTGACACCAGGCTGACCAGTCCTAACACTAACCTCTTAATGCTGAACGCCAAGCGAGGCAGCTCTTAGTACCATTTTTGTAAGTCTCTGGTGTGACTCGGCCGGGGAACGAACCCACGACCTCCCAAACCACTAGGCGACTGGAGCACAGGTGCTCGACGCGAGCTTGATGTTAAGAAAAAAAATGATCATCCAAAACGTGCAATTTTCGCAAAATTTATCATTGTGGACACTTCCGTGCTCGTCTGAAAACCGGTGACAAAAGCGATATGGACAATGTTTTCAACTCTATGGTGCATCCCTTCTTGAATTACAGAACAGCGGTAGATGCAAAAGTAAGTTTTTTCACTTACCATTAACTCGATTCAACTTTAGGAATCCTGTTCCATGCAAGAATTATACACTGTCTTCTTCACTGCACAACACATCATATACATGCATCTCTATTTTCAAAATAGGCGGCACTAACGTCAATGCCGAAATATGATTGGCTCAATAGGTTATACTTATTATCATAGGAGCACAGAAGTGTCCACAATGATAAACTTTGCGAAAATTGCACGTTTTGGAGCCCGTAACTTCAGTTTGGTACAACACAGAGAAGTCAATGATGGCTTTATGGATAGAAAAATATCTCAGAAGTAAAACAAGCCATATAGTATGGTCGTGTGCCTTTAAAGACGGAAATAGCAGAAGGAAATCGAGGGTCATGGGTGGAGCGAAGTATTTGGAAGTTCTGTACCTTCTCTCTTATATATTATGATAGAGAGGGTCCTATGTCAGAACGGGTCATCGGGGTAATCTAAGGTATTTTTGTCACTCTGTATGATTTTTTTTCCTTTAGATTATTGTTTTTTTTTCTTAACATCAAGCTCGCGTCGAGCACCTGTACACCAGAGCGGTTCATAAATTAGTGGAAGAGTGTCGATATAGGCTGCCAAGTGTGTGAGATGTTCCTGAAACTTTGATTAACGACATCGGAACACGCTATACAAGGTCGTTATTTGGAAAGTAAGATATACTGTCACACAGCACCTAAACAATCAACATGTGCTATGTCTCACATGTAGGACTACAGATTCAAGATGACCACGTGAAATGCCCAAAACCCTATTCTGTAAATGCGGGTTTGTGGCATTTAATGACAACCTTTTGGTTCTAGTATTCTGGACATGTATCGATATAATTTATAATTATTAGTCCCTTTTAAAGACAGAATATCACATTTATAGCAATAATCTCCCTCAGTATAACGAAATAAGAAAGCAGATCAAAAGTCTTCATGATACCTTGTTTCATTGAAACAATGCTTCTTGCTGATGTTGTGTCAGACGCAACCATCACAAAGTCTTTTCCTTGCAACCCTATAAGACATTCCATTTTTTTGTACTATATTGTGGAAAGCGGTGACTTTCTAATGCAGCGACAGTGAATTTGCAAAACTAAGCTTCCATGTTAATTTCCGGTATTCCCGCAGTTAAAAATTGTGTTAACCTGTTATTATAAAAACAACAATTTGCACTTTTTATTTGCAGAACAACATTTTATAACACAATTTTTCTCAATAAAAAGACGTGTATAATTTATTTTAAGTAGATAAAGTGACACATTGGGCCGAATTTCATCAAGTCACGTGATACCTTTGAATCTTTAACCGCTGACGAACAGACAGAACATTCGCCAGTGAGACTTCGTAATATCTGTCTAGAAGGTAAAAGTCATTGAATCATTTTAGTCTTTTATGGTAAAGCTGTATCTAAATCATTAAGAAGCTTCGTAACTTAAAAACATAACATTTTGTCGATTCTAAGATCACGATAATGGCTGAAACATTATGTTGAATGCACCGATTGTCGAACCGGTACCCCCCCCCCCCCCAGTCTCTGACAGTTATGAATCACATGGTGTTGCTCACTTAATCGACATTAGCACAAATTTATTTAAGTCATCATTAGCATATTTTCGATTATGTTTGCCATTCTGGCTGAGATACGAATAATTCCGACTTTCGCGGAATCGTGTGTGTTAACCACAAATTTTGCCATTATGTATGTGCGTCTGGTATAGTACAAGTTACACGGTTCATGTATGCGCATTAACTCATTTTAAATTTAATATAAATTGTTCGTTTAAAATTTAACACTAATTGTCTTTAACCAAAGTGTATTTAAATCTAATTATTGATGCTCTGTACCTTAATTGCATCAATAAACTTCCAGACGAGAATTATCGATTTCTATGGCCTTTTACAATGGTTGCCATGTACTAAACTTGGGTTAAGAAAAGAGCACTTCAGGTGGAATCGTCACAGCATAGGGTAGTATGAATTTGTTTATCAATATGCATAGATGTCATTGTGACATCACTGCATGCATCCATCAATCCAGACTACTGGATAATAATAAATATAATGAAGACTTTTTATAGTACCTAATCTTCAGAAGCTGTAAGTGCTTTACAGGGATGGTCCTGGCTTTTAATAAGTTGTTGCCCAAAAATTGCCAACCTCATATTTTTTGCGAATTTTTAAAAAATGTCACCAGAACAATTAGTGATTATTTTTACTAGTCTATTAATGAAATATGCTATGAAAACTGAAAATGATGGGATACTTAGTACTTAATTGACAACAAGCACTATAGCCATAATATTACAAAATAAATAATTACATTTCTGTTTTGCACTGCTTCCATGGTCTTTGCATCCTGCATCACCGTTAGTGCATTGGTATGACTGTTGTCACCTGAAATAAATGCATTATCAAATGTAAAATATCTACTTTCCTGACATCTACAGTCTCTATCTCTTTTTTTAATAGAAACATCAGGTATTAAGCAAGTCTATATTATGTACATGTAAATTATTTTCCAAATAATAGCTTTGTAAGGAACTTCAGCTAATGACACTTTAATACTAAAACCCAGTGGTCATACTTTGCAATGTAAGATAAGTGACGTATAATGCAACTGTCAATTTCATGCATTCAGGAATTAAATACCCACCCACCCCCGGCTAGCTTCACAAAGTACATCTCCGTCAACCAGTTAAGAAAATTATTTTTACTGTGCTTTACATGCTTTGTTGTAGTGAATTGCTTCCTACATCTCAAGAATGATCACCGAATGCTGTAAATTTGTTCTCGACAAGCAAACAGGATCTCCATTCCCACCAACAAAACTTATATGCAGGGATGGTCCTGGCTTTTAAAAAGCTGTCGCCAAAAAAATCGCCAACCTCAATATTTTGTCGCCAATTTTCAAAAAGTGTCGCCAAAAAAAGTAGTGTACATTTTTCCAAGTGTTAATTTAGTCTATTAATGTAACAGGCAATGAAAATTACAAAAGATGGATTAGTTAATACTTTAATTACAAGAAGCATTAACAAAATGTTACAAAGTGTTACATGAAGATCCGTCGTGATTTTAGGGCTGCCCACTTGTTGCATGCAATTTCAAAGTCTAATTTTTCACATCTGTACATGCTGATTCTCATTAAATTCTCGAGAGATGAGATGCAGAGCTTATTTCTGATGTCAGTTTTTATGAAGTTCATCTTACTGAATCCATGTTCACAGTCTACAGTGCTGACAGGTGACACCAGTAGTCTCTCAGCAGCCCCCCCCCCCCCCCATTATGGCTAGCTTCACAAAGCTTGTAGCGAATTGCTTCCTATATCCCAAGAATGATCACTGAATGCTGTATAAATTTTCTCCACAAGAAAAATAGGATGTCCATTCCCACGAATGAAACTTACACGAGTCAACACCTGGCAATATTGGACCGTATATATAAGCATAAATTCACACCCAACTTAGGGATTCTTTCACTCCTGTATTTTGAGAAATAAATAATTATTATTAATTATGCAAAACTGTTTTTTTTTTTTTGTTGCTATTTCTTGTTGCGGAGTTTAAGTCTCTGCAGCCGTAACACAGGACTGATGGCAAAAGGAAAAGATCAATGAGTAAAATGCTGCACTGGCGACAGATGTAATTGTGATTTAGATTTTTTCCATTTGCTTTGTATTTATACACAGTAGTCGGTACTTCAAAGCTTATCAGTTTTCTATGAAGGTTCAGCAAAACTATTGTATTGGTATATGCATAAAAAAACAGAAGGATTAGCCATACAATTAATTGTATCTGTTCTATTCGCGTCTTCAGAAGTCGGTCAGTTGTAGGTATAGTGCGGTAGCATGATTGACTGTATCGCAGCATACAGTACTCAGCCCAGATGTCAGCATAAGCAGATTATGATGTAACAATGCACTGTAAAGATGGGGTTGTCAATAAGAACAAAGGATCGTTTGTGTAACAGATTGATTCCAATGCATTGCTTAGTCAAGTTTGTGGCTTCCTTTCGTTCTGCCTTTTAATTTATCTAGTCCAAATCCATGATTGTATGTACAAATTAAATAACCAAAAAGTATGTCGCCAAAAAAATCGCCAGATGGGATATTTTTGTCGCCAATAAGGAAAAAAAATCGCAATTTGCGACATTGGCGAAGCCCAGGACGATCCCTGTATATGAGTCAACACCTGGCATTAATATACCGTATATATAAACATTAATTACTGTTATTAAACTAAAAGAAGGAATGAAGAAACATATCACACAGCATATGTGCCCCCCCCCCCCAAAAAAATTCGGAATAAATGTTATTTAGTAAGCAGTGTTACATGCATATATGAGTTAACAATAAGGAAATAAGTTGGGATATAAAATGTGGGAAATAGTTATCGCATGTATGGTATCTTGAGATGACATTTGAACTGTTAACATAAATTCATACCCATTATAAGTATTGTTAGTTATAACAAAAT
Organism: Sinohyriopsis cumingii; assembly: GCA_028554795.2. NCBI lineage: Eukaryota > Metazoa > Mollusca > Bivalvia > Unionida > Unionidae > Sinohyriopsis > Sinohyriopsis cumingii. Next base: position 113,823,241 of record CM068824.1, on the reverse strand, counting down.
AGGGCATTGTTTATTTGTTAATCAGTTGCTAGTGCTTTCACTCATTGTAGAAAGCTGTTTCTTTGAAGTATGACGAAGAGACTTGAGCCTAACCTTTGGCTATTGTGCAGCTTTGGCACAGCTGACCAGAATATGAAATGGGGGCACATTGGGGGGGGGGGGATTAACACACTCCACAAGGAGAAACAGTGTGTCTCTTGAGAATTTCATGTGTGTTGAACCTGAAAAATCTGTGAATATTTAGTGAAAACGATGCTTAAATATGACGCAAAAAACTTCACAATGGTAGGTCCAAATCTTTGTGTTTTCGGAGTCAATCTCCCAACTTGGTTTTTGAAAAGATTTTTTGCTTGACATGCTTGAATAACTAATTGGTATTACCTTAATTTATTCAGCGACTATTTGATTTCTTTGGAAATCTTTCTTTACATTTGAAACTTCAACACAGAAGGGGCAGTTTTGGTTGGAACGTATTTGGATTTCTTGGAATTATTGGAATTGAAAGGACTTTTAGGAAATAGGAATTCATTCACCATGCTGTAAGTTAATTTAATTCTTTCAGTCCTGTATTTTGAGAGATAAATTATTTTCAGTTATGCAAAATTTGTTTGTTTTGCTATTTCTTGTTGTGTAGTTTACATCCCTGGAATCTTAACACGGGATTAATGGCAAAAGTAAAAGACCAATGAGCAAAATTACCATATATTATATACACCGCCTGGATTCCTGTTTGGTGATGCATTCCTTCAAAATGTCGCAACCAGTTGTAAATGAATTGATGACTTGTGTCTTGATACATATAGCACAGAACATCTGCTTTAACTTTGTATCATCTCAGCCATGTGCACCCAAGTTTCCAGCTGTTGAGTAATTTTCAGGAACTTTTGAACTGTTCATCATGATGTGGTGTTGCATTTGAAGCATTGCTGCCATCAGTACATGTAGAAGCAGTTGGACTGTCAGGTATAACATCAGGTTCAGTGACTGTTGTCTGATGAATTTACACAAAATCCAAATGCTGTTAATTTTGTTAACCCTTTACTTCATGCAGACGTCTTTGGCCGTCTTTACTCCATTCGCATGGAAGCGCCTTTGGACACCTCTACTCCATTCACATGAAAGTGTCTTTTAACGCCTGCTGTAAACATCAGCCATTTTAAGTGGGTTTTCATAGCGCCACCTTCATGGAAAACTTTCTGTTAGATACCACATTCATTTCTGCGATTGACCACATGGTCACTATTTATGCTCTGGTCAAAATCTGCTATTTAAAGAAACTGGGTCGTAATCTTCGCTCTCCAAAATGGCGGTCGCGGATTTTGTTCAGTACTTACAAAGTTTTCACGATTAGAATCATAACTATGAAAGCTTCAATAACTTAGGTAAAGGCTCTGATGTTGATGTAGGCAGCAATTAAATTTTATAAATTATCAAATTAGATAATTTAGTGATGGAGATGCAGAGAGAATACTTGTAAATTTCAAGTATGAGAAATGGCAGCTATGGTTGGTCACGAGGTTTCACTGACTTGACATTGAACAAGTTCTTTCAAGATTTTAAAGCACATAAAAAATTCTTCCGTGAAAAATAATTACACAGCTATAACGATCGGACTTTGCTCTTAAATTTTTCCATACATAATAGATGTGTACCAAAAAATGTAAAATGGTTCAAATTGCTGTTAAACGTAACGTACACTACATTGCTTGACAGTTAACAGGCAGGCCTATGTGTATGGAGTTTAATAGGTAACAGGTGTTCTATTTATAGTTAAGCGTTTACAAGATCTCTGCCAATATATGATCACAAACTGAAATACCGAAAAGACAAGTATTTGCATCTTGTTATTGTATATGTTGATGTCTCCACTGAAATTATGATTTTTATTTGTTTGAATTATAATAATAAAAAGTTTTAAAATATTTGATTTAAGCGATTTTGCTACATAGTATTTACATTTTACCTTGCACAATTTGTGTAATGACATCACTTGCTTGTACATCATTGGACATGTATGGTAAACGGTGAATTATAATACATATACAGAACGTAAGAGGAAAGCATAAAAGTTCCAAAAGTATTGACATGTTATAAAATGATGCTTCTGAGACTGTTATATGCACTCATGTGTAGCAGACACGCTTGCATGGCGACCTAGTAATTAATTCTCATCTATCTACACAGTCATTCCGGATTCTTATGAAAGAAATCAAGGTGTATAGGATTAATTATAGAGAATTATAAATATGCACCAGACAGAATGGAAAGTGCTATCCCTGGATTCTATAGGAGAATGCATGAAAACAGAAGGCAGAATTAATATTTAATACAAATACTATCATGCAGGTTAGAGTGCATATGACACAGACTCAGTAGCATTATTTTTTGGTGATGTGTGCTTAGTCGTGATGGAATATTGACTGGTGTGTGCAGGCAAGGCGATGGGTGCATTTTACCTGCTGACCTGGGTTCAAATCTATGTAGAGTACAAATTAAAATTCCCTAACCTGTATGATAGTATTATTTGTATTAAATATTAATTCTGCCTACCATTATCAAGCATTCTCTTACAGAATCTAGGGATAGCATTGGTGTATCTCTCTCTCTCTCTCCCTATATATATATATACTTTTCATTTCGTTTTTATTATTTATTTGAAGAAAAAAAAGGCCTTTCCTAGTAGAGTATTTGCGGCTGTAACTTTAGGGATTTTCTGTAAGTGCTGGCTTATGTCATGCTTGTACTGTGCCACTCAGGTGTAATGAGGTCCAAAACTGTTAGGAGATAGTTGATTAGATCTTGACTTCATCAGTTCCATTGACAAATACACTGGACTGGTTGGATATCCAAACCGTGCCAGTTTGGATGTCGTTTGCAGTAACTGGAAAATATATTTCCTTTCATTGTTAATAAATTCAAGCCATGGATAATTATTAACCCAATATGGCTGACATTTTTTTGTCTCTTGTGACATTTTGACATTTTTTTTTGCTGCCCAAGTCTGGATTATGTCTTGCTGGAGAAATGGTTACCTCAGACTCAGTGGCAGCTTTGTGTTCTATCCCTCCACTTTCATATGAACTTTCCTTCTCTAAATCATGCTTCAGACCTTGTGAGCAAAAAAAACTAGTTAACTAATTTTAACCTAATAAGAAAGATCATCTTGTTTTGACAACTACTTCTACAAAAGTGGTAATTTAAATGCAAAAAACACTCCTTTAGTGTACAGCCATAACCCAGTTGTTTCAAAGTGTTACATCTTAAAGTTGAATCTATGTACAAGGAATACAGAAATTTAGGAATCGTTACTGTCATTTAATCAGTTCATAAAGGAAACAAACACTTGTGTTGGTAAGGGCCTTTTACAAATTTAATTGCATTGACTCAGGGTATTGAAATTAAATATCAATCAAAGGGATAGTTGGGTTGAGAACACAAGATAAAACAAGGTTCTTTATAACTGATAATTAATCATACTTGATTTGTTGGTTTTTTTAAAGTGTTTTGATTGGCTGATAATTTGATCACTTTGCCCAATATGCAGTCAAGTAGTGATAGGACTCACCCACATGCAACATCTATCAGTGACCACTAGTTGTAATATAATGGAATGTGAACGAAGAATAAGTTGAAGCAAATTGAAGCATTCAGTATGCTTGGAGTTCATGAATGGCCAGATAATGGATGATAAAGTGATTGAAAGCATGAAAATTGGTGATTGCCCAACTTGTTTTAAAATAGAAACAATAGATTTGCTCCAGACTAGAGCCTTGGAAAATTTTATTGTCCAAGTTCAAAAATAAATAGTCTGGGACATACAGAAATATATCACACCTGCTTATACAGGCCTGATTTGTTAGACTCTTGTGTAATTTTGATAACCATCAGATATTTTATTCACTAGGAAAAGGTTGTAAATGAAAAAATTCACAAGAAAGGAACTTGGTGAATTATTAGAACCTTTGTTTAAGATGCAATTTCTGAAAGACATTAAAAGAAAAAGATGTAATGGACATATGTGAGAGATGTATGTTGAAGTGAAAATGTTGTAAATGTTCTAGCAAAACATTTAACACATTAAACCCTGGAGGTTTTTGTCGTTTTCACCTGGTTATCTAGCAATAACATAATGCCAATTTGTGTTAGAAACCTCGTTTTTCATTGGCTATTTGGCTCACGCATGAACATAAGGATGACAGTTAAAGTTCTTTTTTCTTTTTTTTTTCCTTTTCTTTATTTTGTTTGACGGACCCATTATTTTTGTATCGAGACCACTCTTTATTCCAAATGCCCATCTTATCCTACTTTTTGCAAAGGTTCGTCTGTTTACAGTTCACAGACCTGCTAACTCTTAAGATTTTGCCATAAGTCACACGAAAATTACCCTTAAAATACAGACTAACAGCATGCGAGCAAAAACTGCTGAAAAATTGTAGTTGCCAAAAAATCCAGATAAACGATTCATCCGTGTTTGATATGGATCCGGGTTTCATATTAGGATTAATGAAATAGGTCAGGGAACCAGACAAACTTTACAGCAGCACCCCAGACACTTTAAACTGCACCTGTTTGTTCATGCATAGAGTCTGCGTGATCAAACTGTTGATTATAGGCTTTTTTAAATGGTGTGCAGGAAGTGATGCATGTTTAACAAGAAAAGGAAAATAAGCTTCTAAAATAGTATACTAATCAACACTGAAGAATAAAAAGGAGTATTCAGATTCTTGTGAATAAAAGCTGGAAAGGACACAATTACATTTATTGGACATCACATGCCAATTTGAGCATGTCTCACAGCGGGAGATATGATTGCCATCGTCATGTGAAATGGAATAAGAATTTCCAAGAATTACATCAAGTCGAGAGATAACAACAAGCCATTGAGTTGCATAGGGTTTGGAACTAACTTTTCTGCAACTGTACTTATGGTAAGTAAAGTCTACATGTATTTTACAAACTTTTCAGTTGAACATAATGTTTATCGTCACTGCATCAAACTTTTAAATTACATTTTCCATCTTTACAATAGCCGTTATTGATATTTTGTTGCATCTTGCTGAAAACTGGTCAGTTTTATGGGGAAAGAAATGAACGGACTTACTGAGACGGACTCGTCAGGGTTGGCAGGTCTGAGTTCATACCGGTCTGCCTTAGATCTGAGACCTAAAAGTCTCAAATCAGTACACAAAAACAGATTCCGACCACGGGCGAATTTTGGGTTGAAAATGAGTGGGTACAAAAAATGAGTTTTTTTCACTCTGTATTATGTAGTGCAACTAGAAATTACAGATTGTTTGGTATCATTGTAGAGCAACATCTGTCTGCCTTTCTATAATACCACCCACTTTAGTGTATCTTACATGACCTTGATGCTTCGGAGCTTGGCAGTAGGCTACTACCTCCTGCCATGTAAACTTGTCACCAGGGGTTAATGTGTTAATACAAATATTGAGTTGTGTAACACAAGATACAATTTTGTTATCTTTTCTTCCTTTTCAATTTCACTCTAGTTGATGCACAAAAAATGGTCTCAACTGAGCAGTGTTGAACAATAGAATAATGAGATGTGAACAGATGTGCTGACTAATTAGTGTGAACACATGGGCTGACTAATTAGTCAATCGATTAAAGAATTTGATTGAGTAATTACCTGTTTTGAATGTTAAAACTTGTAAGTTTTATTGAATAATTTTGTGTGGCTGTTTTGATTGTCAAAACTTTTCAATTTTTGTTTGCTCAAATCTTTCCATATATTTAACATCATTGAAAAATGTAGTTATACACTGCTTTTGAGGATATGACAATAGATTCTCATTTACAAAATCAAGATCAACAATTTCAAGCATAATTATCTGATTAATTAACAACATTAATTACTTTATGTAAGTAGAATATGAGAAATAATGATAAAATTAGAGATGTCATAATTTTAGGAAACTTTTACAGGGTACCCGTTGATGCTAACAGTTGGTTACCCAGTTATCTGATTCAAGGGAAATTGTACTATATGTGGACCTGAACTGCTTTTTTGTAGGTTAATACATATGAGCCCACTAGAGAGGTATAAGCATATATATGTTAATATTAGTGGCAAAAAGCGTAATCTGAGCATAAAAAGAGCAGTCTATATATTACATGCCATCATTACAGAAAACTATGAAAAATGTACATTTATTTTTGCCATTTACATGTACTAGGATGTGCAGTTAAAATTCTTGTCACAGATTGGCTAAATCAACGTGGATTAGTAGTTAGTACAAGAGTTTAGACACAAAACAAATTAATAATTTTAATAACACTCACTTTAGCTAGTCTACATATCGAACTTTTTGTGTGAATGGTCATGAAGTCCACAGATGACGAATACAGTATTGCATCACTGACAATTTCTTCTTTCAAACTTTTTAAAGTGCTATTGATTTGTCCTTTTCTGTATGCAATGTTTTTAAGTTTAGCAAAATCTCTAATATTTTTCAGACATAAGATCCATGAGTCACATCAATAAAGCTGGTTTCTCTTAATATTTAACGCCATTTTTTCAGGTCCATGACAGATGTATATATGAAAATAGAATGTGTAATGCATAGTTTCACATTCAAGAAACCTGTTCGTTTTCTTGGAACTGTTTCATGTACAGTTACTATAAATAGAAACTAATGAAATTAGAAGGTCTGATGATGAATAAACGTACAGCCAATAGTCCTGAAATATGAACCCAACATTGTAATTATTTTTTTGTCTTTCTAGCTCCTGATGTCTTTGATCAGAACTTTGAAACATATTTGGGGTGGTGGTGTTTTGTTTTTAAAGATTTCTAACTGGTACACAGTTGCAATAATAGTATATTATTACCTGGGTTATTATCAATGGGCGAACAACTGAGATCCTGTTGAAATCTTTACTTGTATTATACTATACAATGCCGGAAGTAACTGTGTCAGATAATGTCAGAGTAATTGTATCAAATCCGTTGATCCAAATATATTGATGACAAACTCACCTGATATGTGCATTTTTCATTATGAACTTGGCAGGAAACAACTAATATGATAATATGTTCGTAGTAACATACCAGTGATTGTAACTTTTTGTGATGTATGCTACAGTAGATTAGTGGAGGGAGTGTGTGTGCAAATTTCATTAATTACTGCTAGTGTTTCTTTACTAATACTTGTACACATAGTAAACTGTAATTATTTTCCTGTATGTGCCAGAAAAATGATGTGAATCAAAATATCATTTTCAAAATTCCCATTTTCTGTTGCCATACAAGCATGCTAACATCCTGCCTTAGATTAGCAGTTAGAGAGGGGTATTAGTCTTTAAATATATAGTATAGGTGCATGGTATACTGGTTTACTGCTGTATTTATTTCTGGTGGTATGCACCACAGTACCTACAGTACCTTTACCTTTATATTTACTGGCTCTCTGATAAATATCTTACCTGGTTGTTGGCATCCCTGTCTATTATATCAGTGTTGTGGCTAGTGGATTGTTGGCTTCAGTGTGAGTGTTTCCATTTTTTTCTCAATAAGCTTTCTAATGTCAGCACAATATCTTTTATAGGGTGTCAGTTACAATGTAAGCTAATCATCCCACTTTAGTTAAGATTTAGATTACCCAATACAGCTTTGTGGTATACAATTATTAACATAAGCAAATCCATCTACTGTTAGGTACTGACCATTTAATTTTCAGAGTGGGGCTGTGATTATCTTTTGATCTGAGATTTTATTTTATCTTGAGCATTTTTAATTCAGATAATATAATGGATATAATATAGTGTTATTTTGCTATATATCAGGGCAAGATATTTTCACCTATTGACATGGAAATTTAATAAAATGTGTCAGGCCCCTATATCAGAACATTAAATTATTGGCCCCAAACATAATTGTGGTACATAACATTAAAAAATATTTCATGGTACCCACTACCTAGGTCTAATATTTATCCATGCACTTGGATGTTTTTGCAGGCTAACTATAGAGTGGAGCAGGCAAGTAAAAATCTGACATTTATTTCATCGTGTTAGTAAACTTGAAGAAAATTTTAATGCCAGTGCTACTACTGTAATTTTCACCTCATGCCATATTGTAGAATTGTTCTCATAAAGAAGACTTTAATTTGCTTATAGTACCTGTAATCTACAGTCCATCCCTGATATTCGTCTCAAAATTAATGTCTGCTAAAGGTAACCTACAACCTATCCTTGTTATTCATCTCAGAATTAATGATGATGCAGCTGCTATACCATCTTTACTTCCACATATTAAAGTTATGACAATCATTTTAATAAGAGAGTCTGTTTAAAACTGAATTAAAATCATCTTGAAACAATCATGTGCAGCTCTTTCTGGCCATTATCATTTGTTTGGCAAGTCACCTGATACACTTTGTTGTTGGTATTACTGTCATGGTTAATGACAGGATCCACTTTCAATCTCTGATTAACATGATTTGGTGTCATAACCTTTTAATTAATAATTGTTTAATTTAATGTTGTGACATAATGGTGCCATTAATAGCATGAATATCATAAAAGGTTACAAGACTTTCAAAGTTTACTGCATCTTTGTTCTGTCTAGGCTTTTATCAGGAATGTACAAGATAAATACATTGAATACCATTGTCATATCAAGGTACAAATTTCATATTGAATAATGCTGTAATTAACCTTATATTTGCAACAGTAACAGTAATAAATTGAATACAGTTTGAAAATGACTTTCAAATGCACTTCCTTTAAATCTTCACATTATATTGAGCACTTTTTGTTATTTAACAAATATTTAAAGTATACAATCATTATAAAAAAAAATTGTGCAAGATGATGTTTGTTCTTTAGAGGTTTTACATCATTCTTATTATGATATAAAGTAACATGTGTCACAGAGGTAGCCTGCAGCAGATGGATATGTATATATTAATATTCAGTATTTTCACTCAATATTATAACTTTGCTTAAAGTCCAATTATGTCAAATTCCAATTCACCTAATACTGATTCTGGAACCACAAATAGAGTGGAAAGAAGGAGAGCCATGGAACTCTGGAATATGGCATATAATAGTGTAAAGACAAAGGCATGGCGCTGCCCTTATCATGCATACAGGAATACACATTTCTGCTGCATGTAAGTGACATGTATTTGCATCTCAAATAGGCTGGCTGAGTCATATGTTATTACAAAGTTCTGATGCTATGTGTTATATATCCTTTACTTAGAATTTTATGATTTTTTTTTCACTTTATTTGGGGTGGTGGGTGGTTTTTAAAGTTAGTGTGCAAATGATTGAGCTATCAAGGGGACATTTTGTGTACCTCTACCTGTGTCTCCTTATGATGATCAAGGTGTATGGATTTGTTAAAGTTAGGGAGACGCTGGCAGTTTGGGTGGAGAAAAGTCCTCTTAGCCTGCACAAGGTGTAACAGTGAAAATGCATACAGTGGATGTACGAGTTCTTCATCTATTCAAGTAATAAACATTTAAATTTTGACATTAGTTTCATAATTTTCATCCTTGACAAGAAGTGTTAAGCTTTGGAATAAAATATTTAAAACTGCATTTATGATCATCCGGTGAGACAGTATCAGGCCTTGGGTTTGTTTGGTATACCAAATTGTACGAGTAACTTTAGTGATGTTTTTAAAAGAATTTATCAGAATTATTTTATTATCCAACATGAACTGAAGCTGATGTCAGAACATTTAATTACAATTTATGCTGATATTTCTAAAATAAACACTACGACAGGTTTTAGATAATGAACATTTTTTTTATATCCCACTTGTCACTAGTACAGATATTACCGGTACGAAGTTGTCATTATTATTTAATTTGAATACTGCTAAGTATTTTGCACGTGTAAGTAATAATTGTGCAGTCACATAGGTTTTGTTAACCATTGGAAAATTTTTTACAAGATGTTCAACAGGTTCAACACTAAATGGTTTATGACCAGTGTTTGTTTTCACTTCTACTTATTCAGGATTTACAGTATATAAATCTATATCCAGATGGCCCTTGATAAATTGTCTACTTGTCCACTTTTACATAATGCAAAAAAATTCCAAGATTGCAGGAATATGGTCAGAGAATACTGTTATTTTAAGTTGGATTGAAGTTGTTAATGTCTATGTCTAAGTGTCCAGTTTATAGGCCAAATATGTCTTTATGCTGGAACTGAAGATGTAATATTTAGAGTGATACTAAATGTTTCAATGATTTATCAAGGTTTAACTTTGTATTTTGACATCTGTTTATGGAGAAGCCTGTTGACCCCTGGCTTATTCCAATGTCTGTTATGTGAACTTCATGAAGAGTATGTTAATACACTTCATGTAGTGGTGAAGGTCAGAGCAACATTTGTATTTTTCTGTAAAAATCAGTGCCATGTTATGTTTCTGATAAATTTGGGAAGCAGTGGTAGTTTAGGTTTTAGAATGTCCAACTTTTAATCTGAAGGTTGTGGGTTAGAGTCCCAAACAGGTATGTATGAGTTGGATACTCTGGTGTGTCCTTGTGAAAGTCACTTAGTTCCCAGTTTCTTAGCCATGCATCCAACAAAAAAATCTTAATTTTGACTAGATATCAAAGTAAAAATTACGTTGAATACCCTATAGGCTTCCCCATTATTGATGTAAATGTATTTTTTTATATGTATGTGTTGGCTTCAAATTTTCTTCTTCAAAATAAACAGCTGTAAAAATCTTACATTAAACAAACTTAGTGCCGTCTTTTTGTCCACAGCTTTTATAGGTGAAAGATGGAATTGCTACCACATTTCTCTAATGATAAACGTTCAAATAGGAGCCAGATTCATGTTAACTCATTCAACCCCAGTCCCGCCTGTTGTACCCTACTTTCAAGCTCTGTAGCATCAAGGTCACTTAAGATACACCAAAGAGGATGGTATTACAATAACAGAGACTGATGCAGCTCTACAATGATATCAGATAATCTGGACTTTCTGCTCACATTACACAATGCAGAGGGGAAAACATCTCTTTTCAGACCTGATTTGTTTTACACCAGAACTGCTTGTTGTTAGAATTGGATTTTAAGTCCGGATTTTTAACTTTTTGGGCTGTGATCTAAGGCAGACCAGTCAGAACTGTACACAGGTGAACCTTTGCAAAAAGTAGGATAAATTGAGGTATTGGAGTAGGAAGTTGTCAGGTGTCAAAAATGATGAGTTCAATTTCTGCACATGCACGAACCAAATAGCCAATGAAAAATGACATTTCTAGCACAACTAGGAATGAATTTAAGTGAAAAACTCTTAGAAGCAGATGTATTTGGATGCATTCAAAATTAAACCCCAAAATGCATTTCCTACCCCCATTTCTGGCGAAAATGACAAAAGTCTCCTGGGTCAAATGAGTTAAAAGATTTTTTTATTCTTTTAAACCATAACTACAGCATACATGTCCATCCATTTTGCACTTTCCTTCAGTCAACGGCAATATTTAAATTAATTCAGAAAATGCATAAAAGTATCGTTACTTTGCTGTGCAATATATATCTTTATAAGCTGAATGTACATGTGTTTCTATCAACAGTTGTATTCTTGTACAAAAGTAATGTACAGCTTCCAGAATCTCTAACATGGTGAACAAGTTTTAGGCCTCTTGTCATTTGTATCAGTTCTTAAAGTGGAAATGCACATAATATTTTATAGGTACAGTATTTTTAACTTGAAGTACATTTTCGTTCAGGATGTATGCATATTCTTTAAGAATGAAATTGACTATAGTTATTTGCCATGTTGCGCAAATGTTGACATTGACCTGCGTTTTCTGAATTCATTCCAGATTTGGCTGAATAAATATTCCTGTCACTAGCAAATAGTCTTATGCAAACTACACTGTACTTGTACTGTTATTTAAAACAGACGTCAGACTTTGGGATATGTTTATTATTATGCCAAGTTACACAGTTAAGGGGTGAGGCATACATTTAGTTGTCATTGGTTGGCTTTAATAGCACTATTAATAGGTTATTGGCTAAATCATACCAAGAAAAGGAGCAAAGTGCCTTGCCCAAGGACACAATAAGGCAGCTGATATGAGCTGGCCTGGGCAGTTATTGAACCTGCAACCCTTTGATTACAAATTGACACTCTTCTGAACTTTGGTAGCCTTTGAAAAAATATGGACATTTTATAATTCATGTAGTTATGTTACAGGCTTTAATGCCTTATTGCAGATTTTGTTACTACTGAAAATATTGATATTTTAGCAAAAACTAAAAGCAACACTGATTTTGGAGAATATTGTTCAGTTATTAGTAAGCTTATATGGAACTTAAGTTTTTTCAAATTACAGTGGAACCCTGCTATAATGCGATAATTGGGGTCCAAAAAATTGGATCTCATTAATATCGGGGTTGCACTAATGCGGGGTTTTACAGTATTTTACCTTTTTTTCAGAGAACAACTCATTGGCACGTATACATATATTCATGTCTAATGTATATAATGAATAGGGTATCACTATCAACACCATTTACTATCGTGCCAGCGTGGCATGCAGTTCATCTATAATGCATGTAATTCCATTGAAAAATTGCACACAGATTTACAGTATTCAATAATTTTTCCCAGATCATTGTGTCTGAATTCAATGTCTGATATACAGCATGATCAAAGTATCAACACCATTTATTTGCCATCTGATCGTACCATCAGGGCTTGCAATTCTTGCAATTAATCCATAATATATGTAATTCCATTGCAAAAATTGCATACATATTTAAACTATTCAATACTTTTGTCACACATCAGTATGTGTCTGAATTCAATGGGAAAAATTAACAGCAAAATTAGGTTAACGAAGACGGAACACGTGTACAGTTCATTACATTCCAGGGTCTATGAACGGTGTCTGTACAAATTTTATACTGCTAAAATTTTCTCATATGCATTTCCATGTACATTTAGCCATTGCAGATTTCCAGTAATTAACACTTGTATGCCTATTGAAAATCAAACTGCTCAGATATCCAATATGGCCACCATATGGGCCCTTGTAAAAATCTTATCACTACTTTTCCTGAATGAATGATCATATCACATGAAGTTCTCACTGAAAGATGTCTTGTGATGTCTGTATATGAAAAATTGTGCCAATCAACCTCCATTATGCCACCACAGAAATCTTGTAGCTCGTTTTCCTAGATGGATGGGAGTATTGACATTTGGGCTTTCATCAGATGGCTTTTTCGTCCTAAATGGAATTGGTTCGCATCTGATATCCAGTATTGCTACCATGGCAGTCATCTTTAAAATCTTGCTATTGTTACTTCTTCAAATGAAAGTCACATCAACATGGGGTTTTAACCAGAAGATTATGTATAACGTCTTCTTGGTCCCAAATTAAAATGATGTTGATCTTAAGTCCAGTATGATGACTGTGGTTACTGGCCATCTTGAAAATCACTTCTAGTATCAACATCATTTTGACATCGATTTTCATAAGAGTTTTTGTGCTTTCTAGTTGGCCCTAAACGAAAATGGTGCAAATTCATCCTTAATATGGCTTTTATGATAGCCATTTTGAAAATGTTATTTCAATTTCTCTCAAAAGGGTGTCTATATGAACATATGGTTTTCACTGATGATACTAAGATGGTCCAGAATGAAAATGGTGCCAATCTTACATACACTATGGCTGCAACAATAACAGCCTTTAAATTCTTGCTGTAACTACATACCCAGAATGGATGGTAATATTGACATAAGGTTTTGACAAAGATTTCTAACGATGCAGAATTGACGAATTCTTGAAGTCATTGTGAGAAACAGTTGATACCATTACCCAAACCTGGAAATGTCCAAGCCAACCATTCTGTCATCTTGTAGCATTTACAAGCTGTATTTGCCATTTAATGGATGATAAGTGATAGGTATCTCAAAACCAACAAACTACGCTCAGACATTCATGATGGATTCAGATGGCAGAGAAGCAAAATAGACTATTGGCAGACTTGAAGCATTTTGTTTTAGAAAGCTTCATAAAGAAAGAAGATATAGTTGCAGTCTTTTTCGACTTGGAGAAAGCTTATGACACCACATTGAAGTATGGCATAATTGATCTATTCAATCTAGGTCTACAGGGTTGCCTACCTAACTTTATCATGTGTTTTGAAAGAGAGAAGCTTAAATATTAAGGTAGGCCACATCATTTCTGACAGGTGTACCTTGGCAACATATTGTCAGTAACCCTATTCAGCACCAAATAGCGGAATGCCTTAATCTAGAATTCCCTGCTCATTATATGTTGACAGCTTTTTGGTATGTCATAGATAAAGAGTATGCATACTATTCAACATCAGCTACTGATGAGAATAAACAAAGTAAAGAAATGGGCAGAAGGAAACCAGTTCAGATTTTTGATATCAGAAAATAAGCATTTGTGCTAATTACATTGTATTCATGATGACCCAAAGCTCAGTTTTGCCAGTTGTCTTAATTCTCTTATAGAGGGTTAGAAAATGTTCAGGGTTTATTATTATATGTACCATAAATTAGGGCAAACACAGATTGGGAGCAGATCCAGTCATTAGGAAGAAGAAAACTTGACTGTGGCTCCATTGTGTGTGGATCAGCTTGTAAATTTTACCTGCAGATGCTTGATCTGATACACAGTTAGGGACTTAGACTCTTGAGTGCATTGGAACTTCTCCATCAGAAATCCTCTATGTTGCAGGAGGATAGACTCAAAATGCTGCAAATGATGAGGCAAATGAACCATCATTTTATCTCAGAGGAATGAAATTGGCTCTTTTGTTTGCTTGCAAACTATCTTCCATTTTATCAAATCCTGCACATGTTGTAGTGTTAGGCCCAAATACCAAACTTAACCTTCCGAAACTGAGGCCCTGGGTGGCAGAGTGGTCTAAGGCACTCACTGTTACAGATCACTGACATCTCACCTGTGTCTGAATGGGTTTGAATTTTGGGCTTATCCAGTGTGGACATGTGAGAAAGCTTGCCAGAAGCTTCTGTTGGGTCAGTGATTTTTTCTCTGAGGGTTTTCCTGGAACTCCTTGCACCAGATAAATAATGGCCACTGTGTAGAGCCTATCATTTGCTGATAAAAAAGGTTTAAACCATAAGAATAACAACATTCAAAAACAAAACTTCATTCCATATTTTGGCATAAAAATTTGTCCTCACTTAGATAAAGCAAATATCATTATTTGATTTGTAGCTTGAAGGCCAAATACAAAAAAAAGCCAATCACTGTCAGATATGGCTACCATAACCAAAAAGCATTTGCACAACCTTATCCCAAAAAGTCTCGTCTTGGTTCATGTGAGCTGTATTTATTTTGGATTGAAATGATAATACTCGCTCGTCGATTGTGGGATTTATTATGAGATTATATGGTATGAAATAAACCTAAAACAATACAAAGCGCATACTTAGAATACAAGACAAATTCAATACATAATGTAACAAACAGAAACAATAGACAGTATACAACCCACACACCAGCGTTTATAATTTTATCACAGAAAATATAAATGATACCTTACCAGACTCAATGTTTATAACTTTTAAAACTTATATTCAATGTGTGAAAGACAAGTGCTTTACATCTTCAAACTCGTACTGCTCGCGGTGTTGTCCATCTCAAGAAGTAGAGTAAGAATGCCAGAATCTTTTGTTAGTTTGGTGGGGAATTGGTTTTAATGCCCATGAAGCATGGGAATCGTGCACTGCAATTGATCATTCACTCACTCGCTCACTCATGACAAACACTCACATTGGTACACAAGTCCTGGGTCTAATTTGACTGACTTAAAGAGAAATCAAAATGTCTTTGAGGCTTTAGAGTATTTGACAATGATACTGATGCGCTTGAAGATAAAGATTCAAAAACTAGAGAAAACTTTAAACAACTGTTTTCATAATACATTTATATGCAATTAATTGCATTGAATTTTTTTTTATAACAAAGCATCCTCTGACCCAGATTTCTTGACCAGCTATTGTATTTTGTTATTAGGCAGATATCAGGCAGGGGAGTGATCTCAGGACCACTTAGGCCTGTTGTTTTATTATGGAACAATTTGTTTTTTGTGTGGCAACTTGCAATAATTAAAGTATCCCTACTGTTCATGGTGGAAGCTAGCTTCATCAGGATCATGTGATCTTGGGTTAAATACCAATTGCGCATTCCTGCTAAGATCATCTGGACACTGAACAGGGACAAGAACAAGAAGTCTTGATCTGAGTATATTAAATAATAATTTTCACATTTTGGATTAAGTGGAAAAGAGGACTATTGACATGTTTTTACATTGGATACAAGATGCCATTATTTATATTGCTTATTTCATAAATTATATAAGTGTATGATGGAGCCACAACAAGGCTACAGGGCAAATATAATATTAAAAATAGTATAGCATTGAATTTCCCTAGTATAGATCATAAAAGTCTGCTGCAGCAGGATAACCTTTGTGTTAAAGACTGATTAAGGTGGTGCGGGAAAAGTGCTTCCTTCGCTACATGAATGCAGTGTTGAGATCATATCTCTTTCGTAATAACTGCACCTGTCCTACAAAATTGAGGATAGCAACTTTAGTTTTACTATTCGAATTCACTTTGAGACAGATCATTGGACATTATTAAAATAAAATTAACATTATCCCCCATAAATACAGACAGGGAAGGATTATTCATATTTGCTCTTCCCTCCCATAATTCACTCTTCAAACTACTGTTTGTGTTGATGTTTGATTTTTCAGAGAGGAGGTTGAAATCATTGCTATTATAATGCTTGAGCTTGGAAGAAAAAAAAACCTCTTGATTTACATATGTATTTATAGTATTTAATATCAATCTGATGCCTTTTTTTTCTCTAGAAAGATTTATCTTTTTATTTGACCAAAACATGAATTATTTGATCTTTCATGATATGCAGACTTTCTTCTTGCTTCTATGATTAGTAACTGATCCAAAAATTTAAAAGGATAGATTGTCAAAAAGCAAATCAAGAGTTAGCATCATGTCCTTCAAGGGTAAAAGACAATTGGTAAAATTGTTGAAATAAAGGATATTATTATTATTAACTCGATTTTACTGCTAAGTAATCTTATGGTATGACACTGTGATGTGTTGCTATTTTAAACCTTCTCGAAAGCTACTGAACCAGTTTTGACCAATGTCAGAGCATCCTGGCATGAAGAGCTTTAACATTTGTTCAAATGGTATTTTTTCGTCATTGTTCTGCCACTGCTACTAAAAATAAAACGAAATAAATAATTGTAAATGTTCTACAGTGCCGCTTTGACCAAAGTTTATATAAAGCATCATTGGATGAAAACCTTTTAGATTTTAACAAATCTGACAGCATCCTGGCAGAGGGCCTTCAAGTTTGTACCACTGACGCTGATCATCAATTAGAAATGGCCATGGTTCCTAAAATGGAAAAACATGTAAGCAGTTTCTGAAAAACTGCTCAACAGAATTTGTCCAAATTATACAAAATTGGCATAAAGGCTTTTAAATTTGTCCAGGTGATGTTAATCCACCATAAAATATGGCTGCCTGAAAAACAAACTATTTAAAAAAACTTCTCAATAATTGCTCAGCAGAATTTGATCGTACTTTACAGATATCATTCTGACCACTCCAGTGGCCTAGTGGTTAGAACATATGCCTCAGATGCCGGTCATTGGTTTGATCCCCAGCTGAGTGATACCAAAAACTCATACAAATGGTACTGACAGCTGCCTCGCTTGGCACTCAGCATTAAAAGGTTAGTGTTAGCACTGGTCTGCCAGTTGTGAGGATAATGTGACTGGGTGAGACATCACGCTACATATCTGCAGCATAATGCCCCATTGCTAGAAATCACTATAATCTGCCACACTGCAGACATCGTAGCGATATGACTGAAAAATTGTTAAAGGTATGTTAAAAATCAAATCACAGATATCATTCTGGCATAAAGAGTTTTGAAGTTTATACAAATGAGCTGAGTCATTTATCTGTTACAGCTGCTGTTACTTGAAATACCAAAACTTTTTTTTGCTGACTTGGATCAGATTTGACCTAATGAGTTGCTTTACTGCTTTTTAGAGTCATACTGATTAGGCTTTTCTACCAGCAGCTTTGACTGCCATTACATTGCACATCTTTATCAAAAACAATTTGCTGAACAAATTTGACCAGCTTGGTCACAAAGAGATCTGTCATAGTTGCCATTTAGTATTGGACAATGATGCTAATATGACATGAAGTATATAAAGATACCAAACTTGAAACAGTTATTTTCATAAATGCTATTAACAGCATTGTAAAAGTTTCATTCGAAAACTTTCTGCTAAACATATGTACCACTTTGTCAACAAAAAAACTTGCAACATTATTGGACTATTTTTGACAGCAAGCATCCAGGTAGAGACCTTTTGGTATGAAGCGATACAGATCCAAAAACTAGAGAAACCTTAAAATAATTATTTTCATGACATATGCAATCAGTAGCATTGGAAGAAACTCAAACAGAAAGCATTCAACTCTGTAGATGCTTTTATATTTGGCAGTTAGGTAGATATCAGTCTTAGACCCACACAGACTTGTAATCTTCATCATTGTCATTATCATCATCACCATCTCCCATCATTGTCATTATCATCATCACCATTTCTACAGTCATCATTGTAACTTGATGAAGCTTAATAAGCTTTGTGTGATTGGTGGTGTTAATCTGTTATTGTTGCCCTTGCCTAATGTCTTCATACAAGTAGAAAGACTACTTTCATGTGATTTTCTAATGTTTCTTTTTATTTTATTTTTATTTTCAGCAATTCTGATACCATGGCGGTGAATGTATATAGCACAAATGCCACACAAGAGAATCTTAGTCGGCATGACATTCTGGCGTGGATCAATGACAGTTTACAAACAAATTATACTAAGATAGAAGAGTTATGCACAGGTAAGTGACTTTTCCCAAATTATAGTTCTGTTTTAATGCTGGAGAAGATAATCTACCTGACTTAACATTTTCAATTTTCCATGCAGTCAAAAAGTTTGCTAATGCAATATCAGCAGAATATAAATATGTGAAATTTTTTGCTGGCAAATTTATATCTGTATGTAGATGACTGGGTTTGATTTATAGGAGGTTCCAGCAATTTTTCAATTTTTGGCACATTTCTTAAATTCATGGTATAATTTGAGGGGGGGGGGACCAGAAACTTTGTGAGTACAACTAGACAATAGTTTACACATGTTTGTGCTGTATATTAGATGACTTGATTCATTTTTCAGGTCATCACAACAATGTAAAAATATAAAAAAATGTACACATTTTTGAAGAAGAAAAAATTGGATGTGGCCAAAAATCTTATTTGTACAGTTAAGCAGTTTCACTCGAGGTAGAGAAATGAAATTTGATTTTCATGTTTGGATACATAAGTAAAAAACATGATGAGATTTTCATGCAGTTATAGTTATCATTCAGAGCATTCCTTGCATCTGAAGTACTAAAAACGTGTCATGAGTGATTTCTGCTTTGAGTGACCAACAATAATTTACAATTGTCAATCATCATGCATGAATTGATTTTCTCATATAAATGCACTGTCATAAGCAACCACCTGCCTATTGCAACCAGTGACCATGACTTTTAGGCAGAATATACATTTGAAATTTTGACATGCAAACTTTCATAACCACAAGTAGATCTTGATTTTAATTAGATTGTTTCTCGAGGGTCGGTGGTTCTTTCCGGGGTTTTCCCTGGTTCTTCCTCCACCATTAATACTGGCCGCCATGTATAGCCTATCGTGTGCTGAAAAATGGCGTTAAACCCAACAACAACAAAAAATTAATTAGATTGTATGGTAGGGTCATATTTTATTGACCGTAGACCATACTAAAAGTATATGTCACTAACTATGATTGCAATGCCAATGTCATTTTTTATCTCCATTACAGTGAACTATTTCTTCTTCAGAGAAATCAGGCAAGGAGTCAAGGACATAGTTCAAAGATTCATATTGTTTCTTTTTCTTTCTTGAAATCCTGCACGACACCATTAACGCCATCATGAGAAGTCTTCTTATAGGTCTTCACTGTAATGGTCAAGAAGGTAGTTTGTCTTTAGAATCAGTCTATAATGCCAGTAGTGAATGATGTCTTTGTCTTTAATAAGTGATTTTTTTCTGGGTATGATTGTCATTAGAAAAGGTTTGTGTTGTTTGTTCCTTTTTTTATATTACAGCTGTTAAAACTCGCACTTCAAACCATCATCTGTTTATTATAGTACAGACCGCTACACCATTTATATTTACATACACCATTTATATTTTGTTTCTGGATGAGTTAATTCTGTCTTTTAATTTCAGTCATTGGCATATTTGTATTCCATACTTACTCAAAGCCTGATCATAGCCACTTAAGCACAATTCATACACAGCACCTTCCGTATAGGTCTCACTATAAACTGCCACACTGCAGACATTGTAGTGATGTGACTGAAAAATTGTTAATGCTGCGTTAAAAATCCAAGTCACACACACATCTTTGGTAAAAACAGTTATTCAACAGTTTTGCTGAAGACTTTGCTGATTGCATGGTGCACTTCCAGATCAACAACTACATTGAGTGATCACCTGCTTCTTTAAAAAAGTCTCGACACATTGGTTAAATGCGTTCATGTTGCAGATGAAGTTTTTAAGACCCAGAGCAAACAGATGGAACAGAGCTAGAGAAATGCAGCCCATATTCTACTAATTAAGCCAGATATGTACCTCCTGAGAAGAGCTGAAATGACAATCATGACAGCAACAATGGATCTAAACATATATAAGACCCTATTATATAATGTTCTCACAGTCTCCATAGCTGTACCATGCACTGACCACCTAATCCCAGCATCAGTAAGATCTTCAAGATAAAACCACTCACAGAAAGGCATCATCTAGCAGTGCTGGGTTAACATTTACCAGCATTCATTATTTCCTGAGACAGTTCTCACTGGAACCAACTTTGTGAAAGTGCAATGACAGTTCCCAGTATTGATGCCTTCAACTCGGCCATCCAAAACATACCATTTATGGATAGGACAATTTAATTTTTGAGGGGTGGAGTGGGACCTAGGATTTGTTCTGGAAACAATATTTGACTTTCAAACAAATGGATTTCAGGACAAAGTATAAACCAGAGGAGCATGGACTGAACTGTGGCCATGTTTGGTCTGAATGAGGCAATGTTAGGTCTAAATGAGACAATTTCAACTCTTGTGAGACTTAAATGAGTGTAGACAACAATTATATTTTGTACACTAATTTCTTTATGACCAGATCTGATAGAGATCTGTTAGACACAAGAAGAATGTTTTTATATCAAGTTTGACTTCGTTTATGATTAAGTAGCATTCATTATAATATTGACTCCTCACCTATTCCTTCTTTGGCTAATGTAAAATTAAGTAAATCGGTTGCAGCAAATTGGCGGGGGGACCAGGCTACTCTAACGAAGTTGTGTTCTAGGCGTACCGCAACTTGTTTATAGTGGACCAGTGAGAATGTGTTTTATATAGATCCAGTAAATAAAAGTGATATACATGATGCAGATATATCTTAATTGGATCAGATATTTCCTACATCACTGACAATGATGTGCATATTTGTTTACACATTAACCAGTTTTGCAACCTTAACTGAGGTTTATTCATCAAAATTAATGTTTTCACCAAGATACATAATGGTGTGAATTTCACACTCGCACACATTTAATTCATTAGCCACCCACCCCACCTACAGTAAATTGACCTACCATGAAACTCAGGAACAGTTGCTTTCATATGAACATAATGAAACTTTTAACATGAATTAATAAAACAAAGACTTTTCTGATTATATAAACACTTGATTTCTCAACTGCCATCATCAAACACTGACTTTTTGCAGTTGAACAATGAAATGCTTTGTTGATTATCTAGTTATTAAAAATGTTTTACCAACTGCACTATGCAAGGCTGTACAGTTGTGAACATGTAGTTTTCAATATTTGGGGTAAATTTTTGTCTTACAAGCAGTATATCGTGTAATGCCATTACATAATGCATGATCACTGCTGCTGTGGTAACAATGAAGATAAATAACTTGGCCATAGGGTCCATTCTTCTGGGTCAGAACTTTTATTATTGTAGAGGTCTTCACCCTATAACTATATATACATTTAACTGTCATTTACAGCTGATAAAGTAGTTCCTAATCCAGCGTTGTTTGTATTTTGGCATCTTTTTACATTGGACCAAAGCCTGAAGACAGCCCTATCTTGTGATTTTCAGGGACAAATTTTACAATTGTACATTGTCATCATGATAACAGATCTTGCCAATGATTTGTAATCATTTGGAGTGTTGCTAACTGAAAGATTTTAGTAGTTTAAATACATAACAGCTTTGTCATTACTTAGAAGGCAGCAATGTAAAATGAGATGTGTTGTTTTAGATACTTTAAATAAGGTTTACATGCACTGTATATATCAGTTTCGACACTTATTTCTTTTTATTTCTTTATTTTCGTAGGAGCTGCATACTGCCAGTTTATGCATATGCTGTTCCCAGGTAAGAACAAAATAGCACAACTTGTAGATATGGGGTTTCCGCATTTTTTTTTTAATACACTGCTTACAGAGGAAAACATCTTTATTTGGTCATATCTGTCCATCCATCCATAATTTTTTTAGTAAAATTACCAAAACAAACTATTTGATTTAAACAAACATTTGGTTGGCCTGTTTTTTATGCATATTTAAATGACATAATGAGATTTTCAGAAGCTAACACAGTTTAAAATAATTTTATTTAAATATATTCTTGAAGGTTTTGCACTTCTATGTAAATTTGTTTGGTTAAGTTTTTGTCATCAGGCTTATACAAAAACCACTTGACATAAAAAAAAAACATTTTAAAGGCATGCTTTAACCATTTACTACAGCTTTTGTGCAGCTTCACTGCTGCTAAGTGTTACCATATCAGCTGCTGAGATTACTGAGGCTGGTTGCTAGACTGAATACTAGAGCATCATGGCTGACTACAGAAACTGAGAGTAAAAACATGGTTATATTAATTTTCATTATTTCATTAAATATGGGTGGTTTTTAATGAAATAAAAAAACAGCTTGTATAGTGTCTGTTATCTGTATATTTCCACTTTGACAGACTCTTAATTCCATGATACAAGAAATCATAGTCATGTAAACTTTTTGAATCCCACAAAATAAATCCAATATTTACATATGTACATATAAAATATAAATGACATTCAGTCTGATGACATAATTGTGAGTGGTACCTCTCAAAACAGTCATTATCCACATAAATGAACTTGGCACTGTTTACATGCAATGAAAACTTCATGTCTTCTCCCTTCCCTTACACTCATCTTGTATCTCCCTTGTTTCGGGAACCATCCTGACCAGTGTCTCAGACCCTTGGTGTCAACATTAGACAGAGCTTTCCTTTTCCTAATCCCCTGAAACCCAGTGACCATCTGTTTATCCAAGTTCATTCTAAATTCATGTTGTTGTTTTTTTGTTTGTTTTTTCTTGTCTTTTTTATGTTGTTTTTTTTTTTATATTTTATTTTTTCTGGACTTTGATCTGGTGATTTGGTGACTCTTTTATATATATATATATCGGTGCATTACAAATTGGTGTGTCAGTTAGAAACCAAAAAAGGTGCTTCCACCATTTCTTTGCTTTACGACAAGAACTACACTGCATTAGGTTTTGGTCTGCAATATCCAAATCCCGTTTGTTTTTAGAATAATCATCTGCAATTTTTGGGCTAGTTACCTCTTTTCATCTTCCATTTTTTTCTTAAAGAGTTACACTGGACAGCTGTGTGGAATCCATGTTATTAAATAATATATGAACAATTTTTGGGTCTTTCCAGGCAACACTGACCAGCTTATGATTTTGCATAATTTTTCATGTCCCCCTGACTTTTCAAACCACTTTTTTTAAATTAAGTTTCTGGCATTCTTTTTCTATTTGCTTGTACTCTACCACAACATAAGAGGCCATGCTGATGTAAATCTTCAACTATGTTCCAGAAATGTTTTATGTGGCAAATCTTGCCATTTCCTGGTTGGCCTCTGGATGGATTGACACTTATGTTGTTAGCATGAAAATATTTGCCAATTCTTTCAAATCTTTCTCAGGTCCTGGGATCCCAAAATATATTGATGTCATCCAAGCTATAGAGTACTTAGGTATCTGCATAATGCTCATGAACATGTAGATTCCAAGAAATGGCCACATCTTTGTGTTGCAGATATCATACCATTTGGGGTCTTGCATTTGGTCCCCCATTTTCTTGGCATAATTGTTTGTTTCTTTAACAAGTTTTTCCACTAGAAATTCAGGAAAACTTTGAGAAAAAATCTTTTCTCATTGCTTAGTGGTCCAAGCTAAATAGTTGAACCAATGTGATCAGAACTTAAATTGTTGATCTCGAGCGCAGCCATGTCATCGCTGCATTGTGCATTTGGGACAGTGTCCTCCTCGTCATCCAGTTCAAAATCACTTACATCAGGAGTTGAAACTGGACTAACATCAGTATCTGATCCAGTTTCTATGATTTTTTTTTAATCTGTTATATTCTTCGATATCGCTTGCACTAAATCCTTCAAGCTCACTCATATCTAAATTGGATCCTTATTTCAACTACATGTGTTATGTCAAGAGCAGAAAAGTCCTTCCTCTGTGTCTAAATTTAGCCAACCACATTTCAGACTTGTATAAAAATGTTTAGCAAACAGTCCTTTGATTAGTTATGATAATTAAAAATGTGTAAACTTCGGTACTTTCAACCAATCATTGTTCAGTTAATATAGAGCTAATTTACGCGTCTGTGTGACACTGGGATTTCAAGTAGTTCTGTATTATAAGCATAAATGCATCAGTGGGGACTATGCAAGTGTTACTGGCACTGCATATGTGGCAGTGGGATTGAGGAGCTATTTATAAGTGACTCTTCGATGCAGCAGTGGTAGTTAAAGGGTTAATCATATGCAGACAACCTGAATTGATTTTCAGTACATTGAAGCAATTTGTCAATTTTTTCAAATTCAAACTTCTGGATCTTTATCGGTGAAAACCTCTTAACCACGATTGTGCGGAAACTCCTTTACATAGAGAAATAGAAAGTCTATTTTGTCTTTGACATTCCAGGCTGACAATAAGGAGGCAGAATAGACAAAAGTAGCCAAAAGATTTGAAGCATGATTGAGTTAAAATTATTTTTAAGACATTATTGGCTATATCATGCTGAGGAAATGGGAGCTTAGTGTTGTTCATAAGGACACATTAGAATCAGCTTAGTTACCCAGACTTCGTTCTCATGTACCAATTAGCATATGTTCAGTCCAGAGACAGTAAGTAGTGGTTGTACATGGCTGAGACAATTTTGTATCTTGTCAAGAAGAGATGACGATTAGTTCTCGTGAGCCTTGCAAATCAGATTTGTGGGGCATATATTTTTGCATATATCAACAATTTTATTATATTGCATTATTTCTTATTTTTTTCCATAAAATTGTGATCTTGAACTTTGACACTCTTCTTTTGCTGTTATGTCGATATGTTTTACAAACAAATCTAGTTCAAGAAAAGCATTTGGATTGTGTCATAATGCCCCTCAAGGCTGGTGATGGTGAGGAAAGTGTACTGTAGTTTCATATAAATGATTTTAAGATAGAATCTTCATGATTGTAATGTAAAATGAGTGATTTGTACAGGTGCACGGTGGTTCTGATTAACCTATGTCTGTCCTCCAGTATGGGTCTTTGGACCATTGGAATGGATTTGGTGGCATAGTGGTATAGTATGCAGATAAAATAAATGAAAATGTGTATAGAATTTGGATCATTCTTGGTAAATAAGTTTTGTATAGGGTTATGTAATTAAAACAATTGCATGCTCCAAAATAATTGAAAAGCATATAGGGAAGGATTAAGTACAACGTCGACAGTTATTTCCAGATTTACTCCTGAATATAATAGTCTAATTTTGTGGCCTATACCACATAACCTACTCTTTGTAAAGACTAAGTTATTAGTGAAGAACCATGTGAACATATGTCCTTTATACTTCATCAAGATATTTTCATTTTAAATGTTGAATCTTTTTATCAATTTTACTATCAAAACCGTTCACCTATTAGCTGCCTTTCATTTGAGAAATTTCCTAGCTTCCATGTATCATAGTTCTTGCCATTCATTTTGAGCTATATATCTGATCAGATTTTTACCTGTATCTCTTTTTATTTGCAGTTTTTAACTTGGCCTGTCATAGCCCAGAAGTGATTATGGGTTAGCCTGTTTTAAGTTGTCCATTGTCCTTTCTATATGTTCATTAGCTCAAGTCTGTTATGCTCCTAAACTACTTGTTGTTGTTGTTGTAGGGTTTAATGCCATTTTCCAGCACACGATAGGCTATACATGGTGGCCAGTATTATTGGTGGAGGAAGAACCCGGGAAATCCCCGGAAAGAACCACAGACCCTCAAGAAGCTACTGGCAAGCTTTCTCACATACCCACATTGGCCGAATCCGAGACTCGAACCCACGCAGAGGTGAGACCTAAACTACTTGTGGGATTACCATGAAACTTTACACACATTTATCCCAATTTGAAGTTGGCCCTAAATGAGAATGGTGCTGCTAAAGGAATCCAGTATGACCACCACAGCAGCCATCATGAAAATTTTGTTTTTGCTACTCCTCTGAATGAATGACCTGTATCAACATGGGATTTTCAAAAGACTTCTTCTATTGTCCAGAAATCCCCAGGTGACCATCTCCAATTTCCATGAAATATTTTTCAGGTGAATTCTATGTAAATGATGGTTACAGGCAAAATTTCAACAAGGAAATCCCATTTCAAAGTTATGGCAAATTGAAGGTTGGGGGGGGGCTAACATAGTTTTTCATTTGTAACATGGCCAGCATGAACATCTTGTTATTAGTGCTTCACCAAAACTGATGGTTATGTTTTCTCTAAAAGACTTCTTTTAACGTTTTGTTGATCTTAAATAAAATAGTGCTGATCTGACATCCCACATGAGACCATCTTGAAAATCTTGTTTTACCTACCCTTAAAGAAAAGTAATTTCAACATGGGGTTTTACATCAAAAGATGACTAACCATCAATATGGCCACCGTAGTTGCTATCTTTAAAATATTGTTATCTCTGCCTTCAACTGGATGCATACATCAGCATGTTTTTTGTTTTTTTTATGATATGATACCTAGTTGGCCCTAAATTAAAATGGTGCCATCCAGTATGGCTGCCATGATGGCTGATGTGAAAACCTTGTTGTCATTACTCCCTCTGAATTAATGATCATTCTTACATGTGGTATTTACCAAAAGACATCTAATGCTTTTTATTCTGCCCTAAACGAAAATCCAGTCCAACATCTAATATATGCAGCACAGCAGCTAATTTGAAAATCCTTTTATCATGGAAGATTATCAGAGATAGTTTCAACACTCGGCAGTTAAAAGATCTTGGACTTATCTTGAATTTCTCATAAGAGCATCAGTCCCTTCAAGAACTCTTCTTTGGCTTAATTATGACATATAATTCACATCCTGTTCATAATGCCCTTTCATGTATTGACAACTCTTCTTGGGGTGGAAGGGGGCACATGTCCTTTAAACCTGGTTCTGTTTTGTTTTTTCCCCAAGTGAATCATTTAGTTGATTAATTTTTACAAGAGAAACTTGTAAATATGTTGTGTATGTGTGGAGAAGTTGTCACTAGTCACTTGCATTAATGAACCTAACTATATTGCAAGAAATTAACAAATGCCTCTTCGGCCTATAATGACACATGTGATGCATACCCAACTGTAGACTGCATTATGCACCAGAAGGTCAGGGTCTGTGCTTTTCAGTTGCAGTCTTAAGTACAGTGATCTGAGTGGAGTCCAGTCTGAGTTGATGTTGTTTGCAGCTGGGCGCATGTTGTACATGGTAGATATGATTTAAAGGGTGAAATATTTCTCTGTAAATATGTCAGCAGGCAATTGAGCTCCAGGCAGAACTTTTATGTGAACACCAGTCATAAGACAGCTAATTATATTGCATATTTACAGAGGCATAATTTTACCATAAGAAACTTGACCTTTCAGGAAGTATTCAGTTGAAAAAAGTTAAGTTCACCACAAAGTTGGAGCATGAATTCATACAGAACTTCAAGTTGCTCCAATCTGCCTTCAAGAAAGTGGAAGCGGATAAGGTGAGATTACCTCCCCTGCTTGAGAAATCAAGTCCAGCCGAGCATGCAGAAGGGGGGAGATCACATGGTTGGCCAAAGGGGTTTTACTTTAATTTATCAATCACTAACAACTTTTGTTTTCAATGATATTGCACCTTTTCCAAAATAGGAACGACCCATTTTAGTTCCAAGTTCAGACAATTTTTGTAATGTTTTGAGGCTACATTTTCTCACGGTTCCTAACATTTTGGAAATGGTCCAGTACAGCTCTAGAATGGTTTGACTGATCTCTGCATGAAAAACTGTATGTATGCACTGCATGAGGGGAATTATTCAGATTGTTACTTCATCAACACAAAATTAAAATAATGCAGAGGCACAGACATTCCTAAATCTAAAGTGACTACCAGACAGGCTGACTTGTAACAGGTAGAAGCAGGACTGATCAAAGCAGGCCTATTTGGAAAAAAACAAGGAATTTTTTTAGTCACATAATTTTTCACATAACTGATCCGATTTGTATTTCTTTAAGGAATGCACTTGTTTTAATTACATTTTCCTCTAAATTTGTCAACAAAGTTTCTTCATTGGCAGAACACCAAAGAAAGTTCATTCTACAAGATGTAGTTGCAATCTGGAAAAATCTCTTGCATAGTAGTAATTAATCTACCCTAGTGCTTCTGCTTCCAGCCCATTCAACAGCCTGTCTCAACATAGGTAGTTTTACTAATGTTAAGTTCTTATTTTCTATGTATTGGAGACATATTCAATCACTGCTCTTCTCAGCATTTATTTAAAGTTTGAAATTCATAGTGTTGAAAAAGGTTAATTTGGCTGTGCACGAGTGCTGGATATTGCTGAGGAGATAAAATATATCAAGAATATGAAGAAAGGAATAATCAGAACCTGGCTCAATACAGTAGATGTCTCACTGGGGAGCTGACCTTTATGGGAGGTGTTTGTTTTAAATGAATAAGAATAATGGGAAGAGTGTCATCTCTCAGATGTATCAACAAAATTTAAAGAAGGATTAGAGGAACCAAAAAAATGTATCAATGTACTTAATTACCGAGAAGGATAACTATTATGTTTTGTGAAAGAAATTTATAAGATGGTAAAAGTTTTGTTTTTTTTTAAACTGGAGACCACAAAAGTTCTCTGCAAGGATTTTGGATTCAGGTGGCAATAGGCATTTAAATGATTTTTTTGTTTTGGAGCAGCTAATTTATGATCAAGAGAAATTTTCTGGAATGAATAAGGTCAACCAGTTTAATTTCATGTACCCCTGGATGCCTGAATTAGGACAGCCATGCATTTATTGCATTTTTCTTTTAGGATAAAGAGACTATGTATTTCTGTGTCTTAATTTACCTGGACATTAAAGGAGGGCATACAATTTGTATGATGTTTTTAGACATTAACTGAAAGGAGCAACATATTGAACTTGTCTCCAGTAAACTAATGCTACCTTAAATAGCATGTCTTTCTACAATTTATCATAATATAGCATTTCTTTATTTTGGTACATCTAACAAAATTTATTCTCTTTTATTCACTTTCAGACTCAATAATACTTAAAAAGGTTAAATTTGGTACAAAATTAGAACATGAATATATACAGAATTTCAAGACGCTTCAGCAATCCTTCACCAAAATGGGAGTAGATAAGGTGAGTGGATGCACACAGATGAACATTCCACCCTTACCTGAGCAGAATCATTGTGGTCATAAACAATGTCTTTTGTTTTTCTGTTGGTTTTTTTTTGTCCAGCCTTCATTCACAGATATTAAGAATTTGATATCACATTTTTTACCTGGATGGGCCCATTGGGATCCACTTGTTCCATTTCCAGAAATGAACACTGATGATGCATCAGAGTACATTTTTATTGTTCTTAAACTGATCACTGATTGATTAGTGTCAAAGATATACCACCATGGTTTTTAGTGGTATTTTAATTTCATAACTAAAGCCAAGGTTTAAGGACAAAGGCAAAAAAGCAATCTCATGGTGTTGCTACTAAATATTCTGACAGATTTATAATTACTTCCAAGGCATGTTGATTATTAAGAATGAAAACTTTAACATAATGGTGGCAGGGTTCACTTGTTCTGTGTATCCAGCATGTCAACTATGATTTATATGCCCCTACTATGAATGTGGTCAAAGATATATATAGCACAAGTGATGTCCATTTATCAGGTCATCAGTTCTTTGGCCATCTTTGTGCTACAAAACTGCATGCACATACTTTTTGTTTCACAGAATGATTTGTGATCAAGCTTGGAAAACATAACACAGAGATCTGCAGATGGTTCATTTGATGAAAGTTATGAAGCTTTTTCATAATTATGTCCTCTATTGACTCAGCGCTGGGGGGTGGGGTGCATCTGTGTCCTTGGAACTCATTTGTACCATTTCCTGTTATGGACTTCTCCTATAAACATCTGTTTATTCAAGGCAGACTCATCTGTATGTTTACACTGAAATCACTTAATTTAGCCAGATGAAATTTTTGTGTATGTTTATATGCATAATGTTACGTAGAAGTACTAATTATTGTCTTGCCCTTGTAAAGACAGGTAATTTTTAGCTTATCTGACCATAAGACCAAGTGAACTTATAGCAGGGGTATCAAACTCCAACCACCCAGAGAGCCGCATAAGGCCATTTTTGATGGTCCAAGGCATGCACCACCTTTGCTATCTCTCATGGCACATTGTGAGGCCAATCATTTTGTGGGGGCCACAGGATACAGCTTAGCAGGCCGCGTGTTTGAGACCCCTGACTTATAGTATGGTCTTGCATTCATCATGCAACTGGCAACATTTGCTGTTTTTAACTTTTGGGCAAAAATTACTCAAGTAATTTTCTATAAAATTGGCAGCAAGCATCCTGGCATGAAGGCTTTTCAGGTTTTTAGAAAGGATGCTGATCCACCATTAAAAAATGGCTACTGTTGGTAAACATAATAAGAAAATATTTAAAGAATTTCTTACATGCTGGTAAATAAAATTTAGTCAGATTAAGCAAAACTTGTAAAAGCCTTTAAAGTTTATACAAATGATGCCAATTTTCAATGAAATATGTATACCATTACTTTAAACAGATAAACCTATGCTCAAGAGAATTTGGCCAAATTTGACATGAAGCATCATGGCATAAAGGGCATTCAGATTTATACAAATGATGGCAATCCTGCATGGAATATGACCTCAATTAATACAAATAGAAAAAATTTAACTTATCAAAACCAGCTCAGTATTATTGACCAAATCTGAATGAAAGCATGCTGGCATAAGGAGTTTTCAGTTTCATATAAATTATGTTAGTATACCATCAGGTATCATTACCAACATTTCTAGACATAAAAAAAACTTTGCATGATTTTTCCTTAAAAATCACACAACAGATTTTGATCAATTTGACAGAAAGCATGAAGGCCTTTGAATTTTATGACTACTGTTACTAAAATAGGCAATCTTTGAAGCTACTTTCCAAAAACCATTCAACAGAATTAAGCCATGTTTGACAGAAAGCATCTTGACATGAAGTGCTTTTGTTTTTAGCTCAAAGGTCATCAATCATTCAGATAAAAAAAGGTCATAAGTACATGTATGAGTATCCTATTTATTAGAAATTCAAACATATCATTACAGTAGAACCATCTTCTGCCAAAAAGAATAAATGCAGTTGGGCGCTGGTCTCCTGGGACAGGTGGTCTCGCTTAGCATTACTGTATCGCAGAAACTCATGTAATGGATTTATGAATTTTTGCAATGAATATTCATTTTTTAATATTATATACTTTGTATACATCATTGTAGAGTCGACTTCAGCATGGCCGTCTGTAATTCCTTTGTCTGCTACAATAACCATATCCACTTTCCAGCTCATGGTTTTTTTAGTTGTTAAGAAAATTGTAGCAAACCTTGCTTTTGTCTGACTCAACGACTGATTCATGGTATTCATTACTTGAAAAGTGAATATTTATTACAAGAATGACAAATCCACAATCTCTGTGTCTTTGATTTATTAACAGCCTCTTAGTCCATTATGATCAAGTAACTATTCCCCTCCAGAATTTACTTTAAGGGGCCAGTTTTTATTTACAAATTTAATGCCGCAATCAGTGACCTAGTATTAAAAAAATCATTTTAAAAAAATCGGTTATACAAGTGAGGTCAAAAGGTCCATGTTTTTGGATACCTATTATTAAACCAAAGCAGAAGAATATTATCCACTTGACCGGAGAAGTCAGTGGCAGTTCATAGCAGAAGAAATGTATGCACCCCAATCCCAAATTTATACCTGCGATTTTCATGTCTGAAGTTCATTTTTGACACCATGTGATGCTCACAGTGCAAACACAAGCCCTTTCCTAGATGAAAAATCTGCAAAACTGTGTGTACTAAGCAGGCTGATGCAGTTGAAAATAGTTCTCATTCAGGCTGTTTTTGAGATATTCTACTTGCCCCACTATCAACATACAGCAGAGTAACTATGGAAGGTGTACATGCCTGATGTCAGTTTCAAGAACAACACAAGCCCGAAACACCTAGTTCACAAATATATCCATATCTTTAAATAGTAAACAGTAATAGCTGAAAAGTCACACCATAGCCTTAAGTTAAGAAATTTGCCTGGGGCCAATTTACGAAACTGTACCCTGCCACCTTGAACATATGAGCAGACGTTTTTCCTCCATGTGCACAACTTTGGAAATAAATGCAGTCAAATTTGATTGCAGTATGAGCTCGCAGAGTAAATAACATATGCATCAGAATATGTCAAATGTGACTGATATTACAGTATTTTCAAAGGACATGATTGTTAGAAGCTTAAGGTATATAAAGTACTATCATTTTCATATGGTGTTATTTATAAAAGTGTACATTATGCAAATAAAAGAACTATTGCTTTCCCTTTCTTTTAATTGTGCATGCACCTTTTACACATCAATTGAAAATGCTATTCATGTTTTTAAATTTTAATACTATATTTGCAGTTTATTAATCTTAATAAGTGTGTACCATTTGTTGTAGAGTATGAAATGTATATAATACTGTATGGATGGCATATAGCAAGAGGCCATGTAAGGTAAATCACTGGCAGTTTATATGATACAAAAAACTCCTTATAAAAAGATAATACTTGAAATCTGCTTTTTCTTGTTTGGAGTTTGTTTTTAGGCATTTCTGTCGGTACTTCATTGATTGAATAAATATATACTTGTGGGCCTTCATTTGACACATTTTAAGACCTGTTCACCCTGATGTGGAGCAAGAGAGAAGGGAAGGAGAGAGAAGGAGTAGAAGAAAATTGTAATAGGTCTAAGTATGGAAATAACACACTTCAATAATATATCAAGGTCAGATTTAGGAAAAGAGAGTAGTTCCAAAAGTGATGTCACCATTGTGGTGATCAAAGTGTTTTGCCACTGGTGATATCATTTTTCTCCAACTGATAAATTTCATTATTTTGCTTTGAAAAATATAATTAAAAAAAACTTTGTCTATCGTTTTCATTATATTAGATACATTTCTAATTGCAGCTTATCTATTTCTCATGACATTTTTTGAAAACCTCATCATTTTTTGATGTGTTTATTTCTCATTTTAGATAGCATATGTAAAATTAACAGTACCAAGCAATAATTAATTCTACTTCTGAAAATAATTTTTTATGCTGTTACTATGAAGTCTATTTTTGTAGTATGCCTTACAATGTTTAACAAACAAAAGCACCAACATTTTCTCCAAACAAACTTTTAATTCAAATTATGTCTCTTTATGCCAATCTACCCAGCATGACCCACAGTGTATGATACTAACTGCTGATAACTGCTTTTGAATGGCCTGTACCCAAATGTGAAATAGAATAGATTATGTTCTGATCCATCTGGGTCTCTGCTGGGTGGTTGGTACTGTCAGAGTAGATGTGTAACTTAGTGATTCTTGGTTCTTGTTGCAGATAATTTCAGTGGAGAAACTGGTTAAAGGAAGATTTCAGGATAACTTTGAATTTGTCCAGTGGTTCAAGAAGTTTTTTGATGCCAACTATCAAGGCAGTGACTATGATCCTGTTGCAGCTCGGGGTGGAGAGTCCATGGGGATTTCCAAAGCAGGTTCAGGGGTACTAAAAGCCCCTGCAACTGTGGCACCTCCTGCTGCCCCTGCACCCAAAACAGGCCTAGCAGCAAGAACGACATCTGCCAAACAGCCAGCAAGTAAGTCATAATTGAAAGTATTTATATAATCTTAACTTAAATGACAAACCTAAAACCAAAGTTAACACATGGATTATAAAATGTTCAACTTATTTTAATTACACTGTTTATTCTTTAACTTTCAGGTATCCTTATGAGACACATTTCTTAGTTGACCTTGCCCTAAAAGCTGCTACAGTAAATTTTACATGGAGTAATCTTGCATCAAACTTTTCAAGTTTGTACAGAATTGTGCTTCTCAGATATTTCTGCCATTACCAAAACTAGACAAACATTTTGTTCTCAAAACCACTTGACAAAATTTGACAAGATTTGATAGTTTTCAGGTATAAAGGCCTCCAGTGTTTATATGACCCCAAAAAGCAGAGTATACAATATATATTGTTTGTTCATTAACCATTATAGTTCTCTTGCATTTTGCACTGCAGCACAATGACTTCAGATTTTTGATCACTTGCTTTTATGAAACTTTGTGGATGACTTGTCCTTGGAATGAGTAAGAAGTCTATTGATTTTGGGGTCAAATGTCATGGTCACTGACTAAAAAAAATTTTAAAATGGTTTGCACAATACACTACAGACCTTGACCAAAAATTGTTGGTCATTTGGTCTTGGAGCATGGAAGAAGTGCATCAATTTGGGGGTTGGTAGTCAAGGCTATTCTGGCTGAAAACTGAAGAATGTGTTCTGCACAAAAAACAGTTCTCAGTCATGTAGTGGTCTTTAAGTAATAGAATAGAGCGAAAACCAACAAGTATTATAAAATTCAAGAAATAATTTATTTCCTAGAATATCAAGTGAAAATTTAAAAAAGAACTTACAGTATTGCGAATTAAATCCCAAATAGTGCAGAAAGTTCAATTATCAGTCCTAATGTATAAAGTTCTACTTAAATTCCAGTGGTGTTTGAAATTAGATCCAATAATGGATGTGTTGATGTGCCTGTGATGTGGAGATTTGCCAACAGTCTTTTGGTGAATCACATGAATATAATCCAGAAATGTTCTTGTCTGAATTCACTATAGTTTCAGATTAATGCTTCAGTCCAAGAATGTTATAGATGAGCACTTTGTATTTCCAGTGAAGAATAATTTGAATAAATAATTCCACCCAGATCAGAATTTAAACATGACGTTAATATTATTCTGCTTGAAGATGTTAAGGCAAGCATGAATAATTTTTCAAGTAAACTAGATTGTATAAGAAACTAAGACACAAAAGAGGACCCAAGGTATAGGTCCAACGTTCATTTCTTGACAATTCTGAGTTGTAAACAGACAAATTCTGTTACTAAAATTATAATAAAGAATGGGGTAAACTTCAGGTACAGCTAGCTCATCCATATGGAGTACCACTGACCTTGACTCAGACTTATGATCCTAATGTTTAACCCACACTCATAGGATAATATTAACTATGTATGATTTGTTTACCATGTTATGTGTTTAGGCTCGAATAAACAGTAACACAGAAAGAGTGAAAACAAGCTTTTTAAAATTTAACAAATAATTTATTTTCCTGGAAAATTCTGTAAAAATAAAACGAAGAAAACTGCTAACGGTTTCAAGAATCAAATCCAAAAATAATCTAAGAATAATCCACGAATTAAATTACAAAAGTCCTAGTGATAAATGTTCTAATAATTTCAAATTTGAATCCTGATGTAAAATCCAAGATGGATGATGGTAATGTATGCTGTAGTCAGTACTGTGCTTATCGACAGTTCCTTGTAGAAATACAAATAATGGCACTCCAGTATTGGAAATCCAAATTAAACTTGTAAACAATGTCTCTTCAAAATCTGTGTGAGCACTCTTCAAATACTTCCAGAGAATAAAGAATTAATCCTTTTGAAATCCAAATGATCTAAAGACAGTCAACTCAAAATCTGGCAACAACAAACAAAATAACTTGATACCAAGTGTAAGAGTCTGAAAACTGAGAAATCTCTTTCTACACATCACTTTTAAAACTAACAAATGTGTAGTAATAGAAAAACCAGAATTGCGAAATCAGTGGGGGGGGGAGTCACACAATCATGTTTCAGAATATGGCCTTGATTAGACCAATAACTTTCTCTAAAATTTAAAATAAAAAAAGTTTTCATCTTAAACCATGTAGGCCTATAATGTCCTTGGAAACAACCAATCCAAAAAAATAAAATAGAACTTTGTTTACTAATTTTGAATCAAGGTAAAAATTTCGATCAACACCTGGTGCTTATGAAAAGAATGATTCAGATCAATCAATTTTCTGAAAAAAATATCTCCAGTAAATAAATTTACATTACAATAGCATGTAAGAAAAATAAAAATTTAAAACTGACAAACAAACAATTATATATCAGATATTCGTAACAACCAAAAATATGTTATTGGTCAGGTACACAATGAATTTGATTTTGGACAAGATCAAGCCCAAAATACAATTTTCATAACATACAATTCTTTAAAAAAAGAAACAATACAAATTAAATATACATAACATGACTAGCATCTATTTCATTTTACAGTAACTTGCGTTCTTGCTTATAGTGTGGTCTATGTTTTTTAAAATCCCTACGCATTGTGTGAGTTATCAACAGGGTTCCCACGCTATCGGGAAAAAGTCAAGATAACTGATAATTTTTTCGTGACCTTGAAAAGTCGTTGAATTTTACAAATATTGCTGAAAGTCGGGGAAAAACCTGGGAATTTTCCGCCACCAATTAACGCCCAAAACAATCACATAATTGAGTAGTAACTAAACTGATCATGAGTTAAATTTATCAAGTTCTAACCAGAATATTTGGAGGGTGCCGTATGGATCATTTGATTGCTTGCAATAAACATATATGCTGAGTGAATCCAAATGTTCAGTGGATTAGATTCATCTAGCAGACTTTTATTTTCTAAGTCCGCTCGATATCCGTACCTTTCATTACATGGAAGGTATGAAAACCAGTCTAGCATCACAAGAGGCCAACATGGTTGTGGCAAAGTGTAGTATCTTACCGGATGGCCAAGCAAACTTAAACATTGTTAGATTGAGTGATGCATGCATGAAATCTATATGAAAATTACTTATTTTCTCAGAAATTGTGAGTATTAAAATCATTATGTCTAATCTGCTGACAGACACGATAAAACTAGGGCGTTGATGAAATGTTACCTGGTACTCGTGATTTGTATTGCTAGTCGCATGAGTACACAAGTCTGACAACCCACATTTTCAAATGTAGAGAAGAAGAAAAAAATATTAAATTAAAGTCGTATGCTGGTTGTAATAAAAATACAAAAACGAAAGAACACAAAATTCTCCATATTTATATATTCCAAGAAAGACTTCTGGAGTTTTGTTGAATCATGTGACTACTACATTGACATGTACTCTCTGCTTGATAAATCACACAGACCAGATTGCTGGTTTCTACAAAAAGTATCTGACTTTCATTTAATATAATTGAATTTCTGTACAACAACATTAAAAAAGAGTTTGTTGTTGATATCATGTGACTGTTGGTCAGGGTCAGGTTTCATCTATGCCATAGTTTTGTCTAGTCTGTCAGCAGATTAAAGACATAATATTTATAATACTTGCCATTTCTGAGAAAATAAACCATTTTCCTATAGATTTCCTGCAGGTACGAGTCAATTTAGCATAAACTTAAATTTTCTATGCCTATTGGTAAGCAACTCCCATATGTCGCTTCACACGGTAGCAGTAAATTCCAATTTTTTTATATGCAATTGCAATGACCACACACCCCAACCTAGATGTCCAAATATGAAAAATGGTGTGGGAATATTCGGAGGAAACTCGGATTAGAAAATGCACTGCTATTCGTTTTAAACTACATTTATAGTCCAAATTGTTGCATTTCAGAGCTGAAATGAGAAATTGTCGTCCCTTGTATTATATATTGAAAAATCGTTATGAGCCCCTGTATCATCACAGGCTTGGGTTTGGTTTAACGAATTACAAAGACAAGTTGATTTTACAGAAAATTCATTCCTTGTTTATACAACAGTATATTATTTTGAAGGTCTTTTTTCAAATCAACTCATTTGGAAATGTTTTTTAAATTATGAATTTTTAACCAGCTCATCTTAAGAAGATAAGGTTGCTTGAAAAATCTAGTTTGGGATTTTATTGGCACAGATAAATTTAGGGTTAAACTCTTTTCAACACAAGACAAGATTTTAATTAATTGCATTTATTGTTTTTTTTTAAATATATATCCTGTAATAGGAAGTGTTTACTCTATGTATGTGTGTGTGTGTGTGTGTGTGTGTGTGTGTGTGTATTGCTATAGAATTCTTTAGAATTAAAGGTTTGAAAGGAAACAAAACTAATTTATGTTCATTATGTTGTTCCCACTTGGCAACATAATGCAGGTCAGCGAAATAATGTTAGAATTTTTATTCTGTACATTGAAATGACTTTACATGCCATTTTGTAGGAATATAATCAAACTTGTTTCATGTGACATATTTTGTGGTTTTGTACATGATCATCTTTTCTGACTTAGATGTTTTGGAGAGTCTTGGAAGAGAAACATCTTTAGATTTAGAAAATGCATGTTTTACAATCTAAAATGTTCTTTAATTCCATTCATTAATGGTCATATGTGAACCTTTAAAAAATTTATTTTATCCTGGAAATGACCTGGGAAGTTATCTTTAGAAAAGTGTGGGAACCATGTATCAAGAAAGAGGGAGGTGACCATTTTTTTTTTCATTTAAAAAAAAAACTTTTTATTTTTAGAACATGATAAATTTCTTTGCTTCTTAAACACCCACTATAATATGTTATGCCATCTATCTGGCTGTCATCATTATAGTTTCTGCATAATAACTCCAGTTCTCTACTGCCTAGTTACTAAACTTAATGCATGGCTTACACTTGGGGTAATAAAGAAGCTGTTGATGATATGGCCAAAAATCAAGGTCACTGACTGAAATTGACCAGAGATTGTGCAGTGCTTGCACTTAAGGTATGGAAGAAGTCAATAGATTTTGGAGTAAAATAAAGGTAAAGGTTGAGGTCTTTGTGGTTTACATATAAATGGGTTTTGCAAAATAACTTTTGTTCTATAAATTAAATTCCTTGACCAAACTTTCTTAATGTCTGCACTTGTGGTTTAGAAAAAGCCTTTTCATTTTGGTATCAAAAGATTAATGTTCAAAAAAGTAAATATGACTATTGGCGCAGATTAATTCAGGGTTAAAACTTTTCTTTTTATGATAAGATTCTGATGCTTTGAATTTGTTCAGTTTTTTATGCTGTGATAGGAAATGTTTACTTTGTATATCATACAATAGATTTCAAGTGTACATGTACCAAATCCATGATTATTGTTTTGAATTTGCTGACACTAATAATATTTGTATTCCATAATTAAATGATATGTCATTTAATTCCTCTTGAGGTGACTGCTTCGATGACCTAGTGGTCAGAGCATCCACCTTGAATGCAGGAGGTCCCTGGTTCAAACCCGGGCCTGTTCATACCAAAGACTTTATAAAATGGTACTAGCAGCTGCCTCACTTGGTGCTCAGCATTAAGAGGTTAGTGTTAGGACTGGGCGGCCTGGTGTGAGGATAATGTGACTGGGTGGGACATCATGCTACGTGTCTGCGACTTAACACCCCAGTTCTAGACATCACTATAAACTGTCACACTACAGATATCATAGTGATATGACTGAGAACTTGTTAAAGCTACATAAAAAAAATCCAAATCACACACACACACACTCCTCTTGAGGCATTGTTGTCTTGCTTCATTGGTGATTTTTCTGTTTTCTTTAGAATTAAAATTTTGAAAGGAAAACAAAACTAATTTCAGTTCATTCTTTTATTGACCACTTTGGTGGCCTTATTACAACTCTGATCAAAAACACCACTCCAGTGGCATAGTGATCAGAACATCTGGCTCAGTTGTGGGAGGTCACGGTTTCAAACCCTGGCCGAATCATACCAAAGACTTAAAAAATGGTACTAACAGAGGCCTCACTAGATGTTCACCTTTAAGAGGTTAGTGTCAGGACTGGTCAGCATGGTGTCAGTATAATGTATCTGGGTGGGACATAATGCCACATGTTTGCAGCATGATTGCCCAGTGCTAGACATCACTAAATAATTGCCACACTGCAGACATTGTAGCGATACGACTGATTTTTTTTAAAAGCTATATTAAAAATCCAAATCACAAACACATGAACACAATCTTTTATGGATTACTCACGCCAACAAAATGCAGAGCAACAAAATAAAGTTAACATTGTTCTTCTGTAAATTGACATGACTTGCATGCAAATTGATATGAATGTTCAGTAGTTATACATGTACTTGTTTCTTGTGATACATTTTCGGTTCAGTATATTGTCATATGTCTGATTCAGATGTTATGGGAGAATCTTGAAATAGAAAAATCTTTTGATTTGTAAAATGATGTTTTCTAAGCAAAATTGTTATTTAATTCCATTCAGTAACTATGGTCATATGTGAAACCTTCCAGAAAATGAATTTCATCCTGGAAAAATTGTCTGTTTTGTCCTAAATGAAAATGCTGTCAATCTAATATCCAATATGTGCACCACAGCAGCTAATTTGAAAATCTTGTTATCACTGCAGAATATTAGAGATGGTTTCAACACTTAGCAATTAAAAGGATAAAATGGCTTTATTTTGAATTCCAGGAAATTCTTTTTGTACAGTTGAGTCAGTCCCTTTAAGAGTTTCCTGTTTGGTATATTGTTGATGTGACGTTACCTTGTACTTTTTCTTTTGAGCCCATCACATCAGAAGATAATGAGAACGATGTTTATATGTTTGTGTTGATAAGGTGTTTATGTGCGAGGATTATGTATGTACACTTGGGTATAGGGTATGCATATTTATTGAGGTCTGTAAATATGTATATTTTTATTTGCATGTGTGTGTGCAAATGGATGTACATATGTATGTATGTATGTAAGTATGTATGTATGTATGTATGAAAGAGCACCACTGTTAGTGATAATGTGAAATGTGTACATGTAGTTACATTGTTCTTTTT
Source organism: Sinohyriopsis cumingii (assembly GCA_028554795.2). Classification (NCBI taxonomy): domain Eukaryota; kingdom Metazoa; phylum Mollusca; class Bivalvia; order Unionida; family Unionidae; genus Sinohyriopsis; species Sinohyriopsis cumingii. The sequence goes on along the minus strand of CM068824.1, from coordinate 113,781,707 downwards.
AGTCGTGTATCATGAATATGTGATCATGCTGTTGAAAAATTAGTATGATGTAATATCTTGATTAATTCATATTTTATAGTCAGTAAAAAAAGCTCAAAATAGCATGTGTTCTTGCATTATTTTAGCGTTATGAACTCAAAATAAAAACCACTTGACTTGATATGTCTCTTTTGTCTAGGTTGGTAACTGTTTTTCTTTCTGTTTGTAGAAGGGCTGGCAACAACAACAACTACACACAAGTCTCCAGCAACAGGTGGTGGAGGTGGTGGTGGTGGTGGTGGTCATGCTGGCTCAGGCGGTGCAGACAATAAGCTAGTAGAAGAGTTGAAACAACAGGTTAGAAAATGATGTTGATATTGTATTCCTTATCTGTTCAGTCCACATTAACGGACAAAGCAAGATATAGAAGTTTCTATTTTGCCACTGTCACCCAGTAGCAAAATTGTCATTAGCAGTTTTGCTAATATACATATTAAACTTTTTCATTGGCTGATATATTTTGTAAACCCTTGATAGATTCTCCTCTTTCTTGCTAATCTTTATTAGGAAGCAAATCTGTTCATTCAACAGCACACTACCTTACTTCTTTGAACGTGGTGCCAAAGCTAGTCATGTAATACTTTTTTAAAGCTTTTGGTCAAAGGTTTTAATTTCCTTATATTTTTTAACTACTTGATGAATTCGTTTCATACTTGTTTCTTTATGAAGCAAAGATTATTCATTCTGCAAAACATTCTCCTCCTCTGACCTTGCGTTCAAGGTCAGCCATAGAATATATTTGTGATTCTTTTGGATTTTAGCTCATAGACTAGGAGAGTTTATGGCATGGCCTTTTGTTATTGCTACTTCTCCTAAACTACTTGGAGGATTCCCATGAAACGTTACACACATTTATAAGGTTGGTCCAGAATGAAACTGGTAGAGTTAAGACATCCAGTATGGCTATCACGGCTGTCTTGAAAATCTTGATATCGCTACTACTCCTGAATGAATCATCATATCAGCATTGGAATTTTGTTAAATGATGATGTCTGGTTTGGAAATGGTTCCACTCAGACATCAACAATGGGAGACTTTATGATTTGCTTGAACTTCCAAAACCTTGTTGGTCTATGATCTACCAAGAAAACTTTGATGAGGCAGTTAGAGTAAAGTGCCTGGCCAAAATATACACCATAGTAGCCTACCGAGTTGGTCAGATGTTAGGATTTGAACCACACTCTTTCAGTCACAGGTCTGGAAAGCTAAACACTGAGCAACAGCAGCTCCTTTGTTTATTCTTGGTTTTAGCATTTTGCTCAAGTTGTTTGCACCTCTGTACCAGGAATTTGGTGATGGGATGAATCTTGACAAGTACTATCCCCTCATCACCAAAGTAAGTCACTGTGGCTGATATTTCATGCTTCATTAATTTTCAGACTTGATTTTTCTCCATTATAAAGCGGAATTCGCTTTTCTCCTGGCTTGAATTAGAATTTTCTTGATATAGTCCGTTTTTTTATATCATCTCCAATTCAGTTTTTTCAAACCGGTTTTTCCAGTCCCATTCCTCAATGACCCTTGTAAATTCGTTCCATATAATAGTTAGCACACGACTCTCGTAAAGATTATTCTGATTGGTCAAAGGTTTAAATTCATCCAATGAATCTTTGTGTAATGGAAACTGATCGCAAGGGAAAGAAGAAGCATGCTTGCAAAACATGGCATCTCAAGTTGTTGAGAGAGACCACGACAAAAAAAATTTAGATAAAGCTTTAAAAAACGTATGGAAATGGGAATGTCTGGAGTGAAAAGTTGACAGAAAGTTAGTTGGTCAATTTATAAGAAAACTGGATGCTAGAGGACTGGCATTTGTGACCTCTGCAAGATAGATCTGAAATACGGTAATTGCGGTTGGAAAAGTTTGGAACAGCACCTACAAAAGAAGCTGCATACAGAAAAATTGAATCTCAGAAGGCATCTGGAAGAAGTGCAGTTAATTACTATAAGAAGAAAGATTTCTTGCATGAGAGAACAGATGTAGCCCTCTGTCAGAATATGTGCACTGCATGTCGCCAATATCAGCTTGAAAGGAATAGGGCTGTCATTTAGAAGGAAAAGAAACAATTGCACATTGAGCCAAAAAATTCAGTGGTGACAAAAAGGAAGGCTCAAGAAATTTTTTCCTAAGCTGCAAAAAGAGCTTGACTGGCATATCAACAGGTTGTGTCCATTGGATAAAAAGACAAGTGAATGTATGGGATTATTTGTATATAGTTGATGTACTTGGGTGTTTATTTTACAGATTTTTTTATGAAAAGAGAGAAGTATAACATATTTGCTGCAAACATTGACAAATTATTGTGACTTAATTACGATGTGAACACTGACATGCACATGAAATAACTTCAGCATCCATAGTATTGGAGAACAAATTCATGTGACTTAAAATATTGTGAAACTATTAAAGTAAAGTTTAAATTTTTTAAAAGTTTATTAGCATTTTCAAATGATTATTTTGGTGTATTTTATGATCATAAGTTGCACAATGAGCAGTTATTTTAATGTGTAAAATGCAGTTTTGGCCAGATCGGCACTGCCACTTGAGACCCCGTTTGGGGAGGACTGCCCAAAACTCCCCTTAAAATTTTACCAGCTTTTTTTATGGAAGACCAGAATCATGTCTGAACTTTGTTTAAATGGGGAAGAGGGGCTTTTCAAGCTGTGCTTATGCTAGAATCACCAGGCTAGCTTATTGTATGCATCTCTCTTAGTACCACACACTTAAAAACTTTTTTTTTGTACCATGTGTATATACTTACTATAATATGTAAAATAATGAAATCTGATGAAGAGATGCAAATACTACACCCACAACATAGAAGTGTGCAATGAGACCCATACTCCATGCTGAATTTAAAGCAATCAAAATTTTATGAAACTTCTACTGGGTACCCATTGATCCTAGCGGTCGGTTACCCAGGTACCATTGAAATGTGAACCTGAACTGCTTTGTTGTAGGTTTATACATGCCAAAACACCAAGAAAGGTATAAGTGTAATTATTATTAATATAAGTGACAAAAAATGCGTACTCTGAGCATAACGAGCAATCAATATATTTCATGCCATAATTACAGAACAGTGTGAAAAACTTTTTTTATTTATATTTGCTACTTACCTGGATCAACAATTAAAATTCTTGTCACAAATTGGCTAAACCCATATGGATTATTACTTAGTACGAGAGTACAGATACAAAACAAATTGATAAACTATTTGTGTGTAACATAAGACTGCTGCTTCATCATCAACAGCACAGCCTGACCTTAACTATGTTTATAAATTCAAGAGAGAACATTGATTTAATTTGATCGGAAGTTCCTTTTACTAAATTTCTTTTAGAAAGGAACATTCCACTTTTAGTTTCTAGTGATACTGGCTTTTTATTTCACACAATTTTTCCAGACAGTAAAGATTTCTTGTGTGCTATAATGAAAACATTTGTCTGATTCTTTTTATTTTAGGACTTATTTTTTTCCTGCACTCAAATGTTGATTGTGAGAGGATTTTTATTTCAGTAAAAAAAAACACAAATGCACAGAATTCAGGTCATCAGTGAAAGATGATACATTGGAATCAGTAATGATTGAATAGACAAGGTGTGAAAAAGGCTTCTATAAACAGCCTGCATCAGAAGATGCAAGAGTTCAACACATGCATCTTGGACATTAAATAATTATCCAAGTTATTGTCTGGCTGTTCGAATGGTTGTAGATGATATATGTAGTTAAATATGCATTAAAGTTTTAAAAAATCTTATTTTTTCCTGAAAATTAGTATTTTTGTCATAAGCAGTCAGTATTTTTATCCTCGGGAGTTGGCAGCTCAGCAGCTGTACAGAAAAAGATTAACATGACTAGCATTTCACATTTTACTGGCTTAGCCCAATATTTTGCATTTAGCTTATGATCACAAAGTGTTTTCATGCTCTGAACAAACCTGTCTAAAATAATGAAATTTGGCAAGAGAAAAGGTCCTGAAATTGTGTAATAAATAACACATTTCAATTTGAAACATATCCATTGAATAAAAGCACATACCATATGTCACTGAAAATCAGAAGATACCAATGTGAATGTGTGCATGTGAATATGCAAGTACAGCCTGCCCAGTTTTTTTGTTGGGTACATGGAAAGGGTGGAGGGAGAGACAAAGAGACACACACACACACTAGAATAGCAGGAAGGCAAGATTATTTTCCCAACAAAGAAACTGTGATTTTAACACGCAAGTGACACAGTGAATGTCTAATCAAAACTTTGAAGTTAAAGGTTTGCTCAGCATAGACTGGATTTCTCTGTGGCAAAAATAATGAGGTGGAGGTGTTTACCATGGAAAGCCATTAGATGAGTAGAATGCGTGCATTTCATCAAAGGTAGAAGCTCATAATGGTAATTACTGATGCATGAACCGTGCTTCTAATAGTGGTAATACTGACTGACTCCAGTGTAACCTGAAGCCTCTCACTTTAGCAGAGATGCTGCCAAGGGTGCACGATTGTGCAAATCACGCAAAATTTCACTTGGAAAACAGAGACACTTAAGAACTCCACAAATTAGTTCAAAGATGCACATGTAAAAAAAGCACTATGTACAGTACAGATTTCTTATTTAACTGTATTAAGATAAAACAAAATAAATAAAAGTCGAAAAAATAAATAGTAAGGATACATCTTTGATCAAAATCTCTCAGTCCATTCAAAAGTATATAGAAAAACACAATAGGTTGCTTGTAAATCCTGCTAACTATTTATAACAGAAAAACCTATGTATAAAAAGGATTCTGCTGTTGTTGCTGTTTCCTCACATTTGAGCATGCACGAACTTTGATGCATTTCTGGAAGGTGAGATTATAGTCAAGCATGGCTGGATAAAAAATTACCAGTTCTTTTCAAAATCATGCAGATTGCTTGGGTGGCCTTAGTGGTTGGGAGCATTCACTTTGAATTCAGGAGAGCAGGGGTATGAACCCTAGCCAAGTCACACCAGAGACTTATAAAAATGGTACTAGCAGCTGCCTCACTTTATGCCTAGCATTATGAGGTTATTATTGGGATTAGTCAGTCTGGTATCAGGATAGTATGTTGTTGTTGTTGTTGTTGTGGGGTTTAACGCCATTTTTCAGCACACGATAGGCTATATATGGCGGCCAGTATTAATGGTGGAGGAAGAACCCGGGAAAACCCCGAAAAGAACCACCAACCCACGAGAAGCTACTGGCAAGCTTTCTCACATACCCATATTGGCTGAATCTTAGACTCGAACCGACGCAGGCAGAGGTGAGATGGCAGTGATCCGTAACGAAGAGCACTTTAGACCACTCGGCCACTCAGGGCCCCCAGGATAGTATGACTTGGTGGGACATTATGTTACATCTGCAGCATGATGCCCCAAAGCTAGACATCACTATAAACAGCCAAACTGCAGACATCATAGCAATATGATTTAAAAATTGTGTGTATGTGATATGGATTTTTATTGTAGCTTTGACAATTTAGCCTGAGGGTAGTAAATTTCTTTGGCTAATAGTTTAAATAATTTAAGTAGTCCAATAACTAATTAAGTTTCAGTTGTCATGAGTCCGCATTTGTGAGAAGGACTAGTGAAGATTCAGCTGGAGTAATGAATTGCTGGATCTACTAGTCCTTATTATGGGCTACAAAAAAAGTTGTTAAATTCTAACCCAGCTTTATGAGGAGAAAGAAGAATTAAATATATTTAGTACAGTACCTATTATTTCCACTTAGCGGTCATCACTTAAAGGAACAACAAGTCCCCATCATGGATGAAAACAACATGCTGTTCAGTCAACATTGAAATAAAAAGAATGCCAAATTTAGAATATATGTAGGTGTTTTCTTCAGAATGGGCAACACTTTTTGTTCTGAACATATAGCTATGTCTCCCTGAAAATGCATAATACCAGTGAACAGATATACTTTTGTGACTTTATATAAAAAAAATAAATAGAAATAAAAAGTACGTTAAAAAATAGCTGATTTCCAAAAAATTATATAATTTGATTACTTTGCCCCAAAGAGAGTAATTCTTGTTGTAATAAATTTTTTAAAAAAGTAATTGTCTTTTAATTTATTATGTTTTATAATAATTGACCCCAGATCTGGGCTGTATAACTGTATTAACTTACTTTTCGTTTCAGCTGCAAGAGAGCAGGCTGACAGTTGAAGGATTAGAAAAAGAGAGAGATTTCTATTTTGGTAAATTAAGAGATATTGAAGTAATTTGTCAAGAACATGAAGAAGAACCCGTTGTCAAGAGAGTACTTGAAGTTTTATATGCAACAGAGGTAAGTAAAACAAAAACAAAATTGAAAGGGAGTTCATTTTTGTTGAATGTAAGAAATATTTTAAGAAAATTTAACATCTACTTCTTTGTTGTTCCTTTTTTGTAAAAATATTAAATCATGTTAATGTTTTTAGTTCTACTAGTGATAGACCTGAAGATGTTATGGTATATTGTTTTTTTTCTCAACTGGTCACCATTTGTTCATTACTTTGTACTAATTTGTTGTCTCGGTTTGTCCTAAACTACATGGAGGATTACCGTGAAACTTTCTAAACATTTTCATTGCAATGTATATTTAGCATCCACTATGCAGCCACAGTAGCCATTTTGAAAATCATGTTGATACTAATCGTAAACATGAAGTCAAATTGACATAGGGTTTCACCAGAAGACTTTTAACGTCTAATTGGTCCTAGATGAAAATGGTGCCAATCTGATATCCTTTATAGCCGTTGTGAATGGTCATATTGACATAAGGCTATAGATACATTAAATGTTTTTTTTTAAAAATGAAAATGTTGCAGACTGTACACCCAGAATGGTCACTATGACATCCATTATGGAATTATTGTTATTGCTACTCCTTCATAGTGGACAATTGTATCGCCATGGGGATTCATCAGAAGATGATGTTTGTTTGGGCCAATAGGAAATCAGCTTCTTTCCGATATGGCCATCTCGAAGATTCTTTTTATCACTTAATATTATCAGAAATAGTTTCTGCTCTCTGTAGTTAAAAATGAAGAAACAGTTTAACTTGGACTCCTTGACATTATTTCATTCAGTACAGCATCTGTCTCTTAAAGGGCTTTTGTTTTCTCAAGTCTTGGCACTCAGCATTAAGAGGTTAGTGTTAGGATTGGTTGGCCTGGTGTCAGGATAATGTGACTGGGTGGGACATCATGCTATTATTGAGGTGACTTTGCACCTGATAGGCTGAACTTGTTAACTTTCTGGGAACCATGTATTTAGCCTGTTTTTAATCAGTGATTTATGTGTTTGTCGTTTTTATACACGTAGCTTGAACAATTTTTCAGTCATATCCTAACACCAGGCCGACCAGTCCAAGCACTTAACTGCTAAGCACCAATCGTGGCAGCTGTTAGTGCCATTTTTTTAAGTCTTTGGTATGACTCAGCCAGGGTTCAAACCTGCGACCTCCCACATCTGAGGCAGATGCTCTAACCACTTAGGCCACTGAAGCGGTGTATTTGATCAGAGTTGTAATATATGCTTATTATGGCAAGAATTGACAAGAAAGATAATGACTGAGAACCATGCATTTTAATGAAGTTGTGTTGTGTTGTGATTTGGATTTTTAACGTAGCTTTAACAATCTTTTAGTAATATCACTACTATGTTTGCAGTGAGGCAGTATATAGTGATGTCTAGCACTGGGGCATCATGCCGCAGACATATAGCATGTTGTCCCACCCAGTCACATTATTCTGACACCAGGCCGACCAGTCCTAACACTAACCTCTTAATGCTGAGCACCAAGCAAGGCAGCTGCTAGTACCATTTTTGTAAGTCTTTGGTATGACTCGGTCGGGGATCGAACCCACAACCTCCCGTAAAATGTATTGTAGGCAGAATGACTGTAATTCATAATATTGCAGCATTATTTAATTTTAGTGAATCTTTTTAATCAGCATATTAGTGACATACAATTTTAACGAATTTTACGAAATACAGAAATTAAATCTTTAGCTGTAATAGTTTTACATAATGGAAACAAAGGCAGTGTATTATCATATTGTTGGTATAACACCAAGTTCCAACATCAGACAATTAACAAACTGCATGTTAGTAAAGAATGCTAAACAAAATGTCACAAAAAACATTAAACAAAGCTCTTAAAAAGAACATCCACTGACCAGTCTACTCACTGGTTAGCATGATGTTGTGCATTGATCTTTTCATCAGAAAATTCTAATGAGAAATTTTTTTCACACTGTTCACAGTGGGTTACCTGTGTTTGCAGGGATAACACCATGGCTACATTTCTGTAACAGCTCAAACAATCTAATGCCCAATTCTCAGGGCTGCATTAAATCTAGGTTGGGCCCTTCATATTCTAAGTGAGTTGCCAGTCTGGACTGTTGTGATAAAAGTTATCTAATTGGCCTTAAAGAAACCTTGAGCCTGCCAACTAAATGGTGCATTTTCTTGAAAGACACTGGTAAATTATTAGCATTTGCCTCCTTTCTGAGGCTTCATTTGTAGGTACCTCCTCATTATAATGATGGTCTGCTTAATTGTCTCAAAATCTATAAGCTGTATGTAGAAAGTGAAGCACGTGACCTATCACTGGGAAACAGTACAATTTTTGTTCTTCATGCTTTTTTTCTTTGGTTACCACTAGATAGAGCTCAGGTGTACAGCCTGAATAAGAATAAGGTGTCTCTTGTTCACACTGACTTGTTAATGCATCACTGATTGAATATATTGTTTAACAGCTAAGCAAAGGGATTAGTAACTTATAAAAGCCCCAAATAAAATGTTTTTCACCTACATGAACTGTAATCATTGCATTGTATTTTAATCCACTTTAGAACGTTGGCAGCTGCAGATTTTATTAATACGATATAGGCATTTTCAGTAAATGTGACATATCACAATCTGAAGTGATGAGCATTCACATAAACTAATTATGAAACTTGGAGATATTGTTTTCACTGATTAAAAAAAAAATTAAAAGACCAATTCCTCTCTTGGACCTGATTTCTGTTTTCAACTTGGATAGAAAAACATGGAGAGTTTTCCAGTGTTCAAGAAACAAAATGATTGCAAGGTCCCTGTATGATCATCGCTGCAGATTGCAATGAAATACTGAATACGCATACAGTACATTGGGCAGTTGGAGATTGCAAGATGCCACAGTTATTCAGAATTTACCATCGGAGCATACAGACTCGTGAGATTGTTGGAAATCTCATTAGTTGTGAGCTCCTCTTCAGCAGAATCTAAATGAAGGTTGAGTCTCCTGAATAGTATCACACATATAAAGGGCAAACCATTTAGTTTTTCTGGAGAGGGTGCAAGTGTCAAAACATTAGCACAAAATATGGCCTAATCAGGCATGTGGACATTAATTGAAAAACAACTCTTTCCCTGGGTTTGTGTCTCAAGAAATTTTCTGTGAACACTTTTGTATTAAGCAAGATGCACTTCAAATGCTAAGCAACATCAGTTATACTGATACACTGAGTAAGGAGGGCATTGATTGAGCAATTGGACAGTGGACCTAAATAAAGATGTTTATGTTAAGTATTTTGAGAGGTAAATAAACTTACAAGTCCATTTAATATGATTTTGTTTATTTCTTTTCATATTTAAATTACATTAATTTTGATGCTGTGTCAAAATAATAGTTAAAATAATAGGGCCTGTTTAGGCAAATGAAATTGGGAGTCAGGGCAAGTGGAATTTGATTCGGTGCTAATTAGGGTTTTTTAAGTCACTTGCATTGGCCTGTTTCTGAAGAAAAAAAATATCTTTGAGCACTTTGTAAACTTGGTGGTAAAATGCCACCTGAAGAAAACCTTAGTCTTTGATACTTTATGACACTTAACTTGCATTGTATTTACTCTGATTATTGCCCTTATTGTCTTTGGTATGCCAGAGGGGAAAAAAACTCATAGGATTCTTTACTTTCAGTGATGGAACACAAGGCTGATGACATTATAAAGTAGCACATGAGCAGATGTCAAAATATACCAATGACATCACAATGCAACACATTTGAGCCACCACATTTCTTGATTGGATTTCACTGCATGAGTGATAAACAAACATAGAAAACCTCATGGTTTTTGTGTACAACTACAGAGACTATAAAATATGCCACAGATGACCTAGGGGTCAAAGCCTAATATGGCATCACTATATTCCAAAAGTATGATTGTGAGCAGTGTGTAAAATTGTAGCAAAAGAGAAATATATTGGCAGTATTTTAAAAATTGTAATGCGTGCAAACATTTTTTGATTTTACAATATCAATTTCTCAATTTTCAACACACACTAAACTGCATACAGCATCAACCTCGATCTGATATAAAAAAAAGAACTGGAAGATCAGGGTCGGCACTGTTTGCTCAGCATGTAATTTTAAGAGAACAGTTTAGGCTCTTTTCTTACAGCGCATTATGTAATGCATGACCATGGTCTGCAGTCTAAAATTGCATGCATTTAATAAACAGGTAAATGCTGTAATGCATTGAGTTGTCATTGGCCTTTTACAGGATGGTTTTGCTCCACCAGAAGAGGATGTGGATGGAGTTGCTGAAGATGAGGAGTATTAGATGAAGAAATACAAGACCATAGCAGTGATTAAATAAATGGGGGTTTTAAGGAGAAAAAAACCCTCAAGCTCATCTGCATAATTCATCAAATCTGTCATATATTGACAAGCTGTGTTAACATAATGCCTTATAGCCAAAGTATAGGAATGTGAAACACCTTATAGCTATATACAGATGCCAGGATTTTATAGTTCTCAATGAAAACTTTTTTTTCTAAAATTGCTAATGTTTTTCCCTGTTTGAAGATGTTCATGGGTTAGTTCATTGGCAGAAATACTATGGATGCTTTACCTCTTTTAAATCTTTTATTGTCACCCTAATGAATGAAATAATTATAAGCCAACTTTTCTTGATAGATACTGTAACAATGTTGAATATGTAACTGATTTGTCCTGTTTCTGTTCAGACGTTGATACAAAGGACATTGATTTCTTTGTTATGTATTTATCTCAGCTTGCCGATTACTGCTGGGCCTTGTACTGGATTTGCATAATAGTAAGATTTGGCAGAGGATATTAAGGGATCAGACACCAAAGAAAAAATGTTATTTGAGCTTCCATTTAGTTTTGTGCATCTTCCAGAAGGTTATAATTAAATTGATGCCATTCTTTCACTTTTGAACCATCTGGTGGTGGAATCATGCACATAAGAGGAATTAATTGATTTTGGCAAGTATAATAAATCCCTTTATAATTGTAATGCTGCCACTAACTTGCAATTCTGTATACAAAAATCATTGTGTAGCAATTATTTCTCTTTCTATATGAAGTAACAAATACAAAACCTGTAGTAGATGCTGTCCCTTGTGTCCTAATAACTTAAAATAGTTTAAAATGGGATTTGTGAACAGAATTCATGAAACTAAGTAATTTAATTGAATCAACTACATGCTAAGATTATCAATAAATTTTGTTTCCTGTAAATTTTCCTTTAGTGGCAGATACCAATGGGGTAATATCTACATGCTGAATAGTCAGTATTTTGTTTCCTTTTTGGAGCAAAAAAGGAAAAGTATTAGTCTTTGTTTTATTCTTTTCCATTCTTTGCAGAAAAAAGAACCCAGATAATGGCTGAAAAAACTTAAATTTATCCACGTTTAATATATAATTTGACATTGTAAATTACATGTAAGAATTTTTTCAACTGTATAATCTTATATAGCTTAATTTTAACGTAAAGATATTTTTGGCAGTATCTCATTGAGAAATTGCAGCCTTATTGTGGAATGCTTTTTGGAAAAGATGTGGAAAGCTGTAATTTCGAGTTGATACCCATGTTTATACACTGTACAGTCCACAATTTTCCATCAAATGTTAATCAGTCTATTTTGAGAGTCACTTGAAACCTGAAGTTAAGCAAAGATTGTTTAGCAGGTGTTTAATTTCAATAAATATTTGTTTTATGTTGTCTCAATTGGAAATCATTGCAGTTTGTAAAAATTGTAATAAAAGCTGTTATGCCTGTTTTTGAATTTTCATATTTACAAAGGAACAAGTTTTGGTTGCACTTGTAATTTGATCTTGATATCATGCTGTTAGTGCAGAAGTTGAATGTCAGTAAGTAGGTATGTGTTATGGATTGAGTGGGCAGAAGAAGAAAAGAATGTTAATAGAAGGAAGAAATTGAGACTGTTATTAATGGTACGCTGATCACGTGTGACGTCTTTTGAGCCTCTTTCAATAACTTTTAATAAAAATAAGTATGTCACCTTGTATTTATACATGCCCATTTACATTTTTAAATAAAAGTTGGTACGTACTGTGTTTGCTAGTACAGAAAAGTTTGAAAAAGTGTTTGATAAGATGATAATGTATACTAATCCTCCACTGGAGAGATGGATTGAATCCCTTGAGCTTTTATAAGGAAAAGAGATTAAAAATGCAAATTATTTTAATGTCACAAGAATCATAATTATATAACCTTAGACAATACTTGAGAAATCACTCAGGCTATCACAAGATAATGCTTAACATTTTAAAGGAAATTAAACAAAGCCCAAGGAGAATCATAAGCAAGATCAGATGATTTTTCAGGATTAATCTAGAAATTTTATATCACTGCAAACTAAATTGTATCTCAGCATGGTCATGTTGGCACATTGATTTAAATATTAATAGTTATAAAATTTAATGATAATATGGTTTAAGCAGTGTCTGTTCAATCCTAAGGTCTAAATGCTTTGCATCTTAAAATCTTATAAAATATACTGCCAGATAAAAATTATTGACCACAATTGACTTTTACAATCGTGGCCAGGTACTAAAGAAACGTCAAGAAAAATAATGACCGGGTAGTACAATTTTATTTTTTCAACACAATTTTCATTGTCATATCACATAACACAACATTAAATCTGTTTAATACTGAATCACACCTTTAAGTTGGTCAAGTCCAAAGATTTTAACATGATTTTTGCATATGCAATTTTGGGGGGGCATTTATATAATAATCTTTTAAGGAATATGGATGTACAAGGATAGAAATTAGGGAATAAGTGCCATTTAAGGTATGTGTAATCAAATTCAAAAAATTTACACCCCATAGTTAAAAAGTATTGAATGCCTACATGCCCTGTTTTACTTGTACTTTATCTTGCTGAAGATGATAATCTTGAAAACTGCTTAAATGTTGATGGGCATTATAAACACAGCACTTTGTTAATCTCTTTCACTCTCTCAACATGCACACACATGCACACAGAGAATAAATTCAGTATGACTAGATCTTGGGATTCCTGGTATTTGGTTTCCCACTAGTTAATGAGACTTGTACCAGGATTCCAGATTGAGTGATTCCACAGGATGAATGAAAACCTGAATGTGAACAATTTTTCCTTTAATATCAATAAAAGTTTATTGATTTTCTTCGTAACAAACACAAATAGTCATAGATTTCATTAGTTCTTGATGTATATAGTATGTAGCTTGACACTGCTTTTCCATACATGGACTTTTCATGGTGTTTTTTGTCCATAATATATTTCATTAAAACTTGTATGTTTGTTGGATTAATTACACAATATCCACATGTTTAGTTTATGATGACCTCTAAGTTTTTGTTACAGTAAATAGTAGTATTACTTTGATTTTTTTAAAAATATTCTGAATTTTGATTGAACCAGTCAGATGTGCTCAACATTAATACAGCCTGTTGGTTTTCTCAATGGTTTCAGTTTGCAAATATAACATATTGTGCTAACATGGGAATATTAGATGACTTTATGAAGGTAATCAAACAATCACAGACTTAAGTTTCGTATTGGCCAACATATTTCACAGCTGAATAAAATCTAGTTTTGAACTCAACAAAAATAATTTATTATGGGATATTATGCACTTTTTTTCGTTTTTCTTTTGTTTGAAGGACATGAAAGATGAACCCTCTTGTTGACAGCGACTTAATATATTTTATCAATCTGCATGGAATTACATGTACATTGAAAATAGACATTTGTGTTGCTGATATTGTTAGTTTGAAATGCTTCCAGTTTTACTGTTGTATGTTGGGTCTTATTTTGTCACTGATTGTACACTGTAATGAAGCAGAAGTAAATAGTTTGCCTAAAGTGATAGTAAGGATAAATAAATTATAGGAATTTTCCTCAAAAGTTGCAGCTGTAATGGATTCATTCTGCAAACAAAGTATCTTTAATAATCTTTCATATCTTTTTTTTTATCTGGCACACGATATTGTAGTACCAGTTTTTGATGAATTGCCATGAAACTTTGCAAATCTTAATGGTCATTACAAGACGTGCATATTGACAAATTACATTGCTCATGCAGTTTAAATGAGTTATACCCGTATTTTATTTCGCAGCATGCAGTGTATGATGAAACCTGGTAAATGCTGCTAGTCTCATTTTCACTTTTTGTTCCATGAAACTTGGTACATTTTCTGCTTATCATGTTAGAGTGTGTGCAGTTGTCAGAGTTATTGGCCCTTTTTTCTTGACAAAGATTGCAGTGTATGTGAATGCATAGACCTGCAAGCTTGTGTAATGTATTATTGAAATTCATTATTCCCTCCTTGTGTCAGTAGTTACTGTTTGAATAGAAATAAGAATTATGTAGGAGTTGTATATATTAGGGCTATTCCATTTAAATATACCACTACCCCACGGACGGCAAAATAAAAAAACTTCCATGCATGGTCATCAATAAACAATAATCACTTCTGTGCCATGTCATATCAAAAGATGCATGGCCACGGGTGTCCAAAATTCACTGCTATGACTGGTGGTGGTAGAAAAAAATAACTTCCATGGGTGATCACCCATTTTTGAATGCGCCTTTCCCCCCCCCCCCAGGGTATGTTTAAATGGAATAGCCCTTACCAATGTTCAAGTCAGGAGTGAATATACTTTTAAAAGTGCCTAAATTGCATGTGTGTCATAGATGGTAATTAATAAGAGTGCTTTAAGCATCTGAGGTTTTCAATATTAACTTGGACATACATTCAATCTCTGTATGATGCCAGTAGCTGTCATTAGATCTTCCTCTCCATTGGCCATTTCATCATATAAACTACACCAGCAGGCCCAAAGACCTGTCTTTTATCCCATGGTTAAGCAATCTGTTGGCTTGTTTTAATTTTCAGTCAGAGTACCAACTTGAAACACTTGTCAAAGTACCAACTTGAAACACTGTTGTTTATAAAAGCATCATATGATGGTTTGAAATTTGAACAAAAGTTTCGTTTTAATTTGAATTATTTTTATTTTAAAGATTCTGGATGCCAGGATCCATCATTGTCTTAATTCCTATACTAATCTATTACTCAGAATCAGCATTATTTCACATTATTCAGATTTAAACTTGCACAAAATTTATTTTCTTTTTTACAATGGGTACAGACAATTGACTGATGGCCAAATTGGATTTTGAGTTGTCTTTCAATTTTGTGTATCCTGCTCATCTTGCCAGATTTTTCTTGTTTAATTTTTTTGTGTTGGGGTGGGGGTGGCATAGCCTCATATGCTGTTCATGTTTTCTGGCAGCTTGTTAAATTTTATTATGAGCTAGCTTTATATATAAGTTATAGTTGGAGACTGTGGTGAAAGATCATTCTTTAGATTGTGGTATGCTGTATGATGAATAAACCACTTGCATTGAATGGTGTACCTTTGTTATCCACAGAACAAGACTTTCACCATCTGAACTTTAGTCGCAACTAAAATACAATTATTTGATCCATCCATCTAACTGAATTAAAATTAGATCCGTTGTTTACTTTTATCAATAAAATTTTAATACTTAAATTTTAAGACATCTAGGTTAAACAGGGACTAGGTATACTAAAGATCTTGTCTGAACTCGATCCAGTCAACTGGTAAGAGTTACTGTTCTGTGATTGATATAGCAGAAAGGGCCATATGAAGATGCTATTTTCCAACCTTAAAGCCACAAGTCTCTACATATGTCCCAGGTCCATTTTACTATTGGACTTTGAGCTATGAAATTATCTTATTTTGAGTAGATGTCCTGATGTTTAGGTCATTACACCAATTTTTCAATTTTTTTTACATATTTTTTTACTCTTCTTTTTTTGAAAAACTTGTTAGCAGAATTAACCAAAAATGACTAGGTTGACAAATGAGAATTGGTAGGTGTTCTGTTCACACGTAAAAAAGTCTACATTTTATTGTCATTATGGCATTTTTTAAGTATTTTTTTAAATGCAATAACAAAAGAAACATTGCACAATTTAGCAAAAATCATGCGAGATAGAAATTTGGTATGTATATTTGTATACATAAATAGATGACGCAACTAGAATTCCATTCAGTTATAACAGTTTTCTTAATTTTTATTTTTTTGAATTTTTTTTTGTCCTGGTCATTTTTTGGTTTGGGTGAATTGACAAATGCTGATCTAGATATTTTAATAGATTGCTGTCTTATTACAATAGAACACTTTAGGACACTACAAAATGTAACATAATTTTCAACCAACCAAACAATGGTTTCCTGGCAAGCCGTAAAAAAATTTTCAGTCATGTCTAAGTATATGCATAATTGACCCAGTTAGCACACCAGTAGTATGATATTTTTACTTGTCATGCCATGAAGTCATCTTTTTCTTTTTTATCCTGCTCAGATGACATAACAAGAGCCTTTTATATTTGATGATCTCTTCAGACATTGGGAGGGGGTGGTATTTCACTGAAATGTTATACCATAAGTACAGTCGATGAAAACACCATGCTAAATTTTGAAATAATAAGGAGCAATTCTGTCCATGAGGATAAACATATTGGGAGGATATCTGTTTACCATAATGTATTATTTGTATGATGATGGTGGCATATAAATATTACCACACAAGATGTTGGATTTGTATATTGCACTATATTACTCAATTTAGGTCAGTATATTGACATTTATACATGTGAATATGCCTGTCGGGTATCCGGTGTAGTGACATTAGTGACATTTTCTGTATCAAATTATCAGTGCCATTCATAGAACATAGTATGTATATATATATTTGTTCTCATTTAGAACAACTGTTATGTTGCTAACTTTAAATATACTTAATAATAAATTAACATTTGTGTTGCAGGACATGCAGTTTTTTAGTTCATCTGTTGAGAGGGGTAAGATTTTATCTGAGGATGATATTAATATATTTTGCAACTATGTTTCTTCTTCAGATATGCTACCTGATAGTACAACTACTACTACCTCACAAATCCAGCCTTCCCAAGCTAACATATTAGCTATGAAAGCTAAAGGTTTTCTGCCTACATAGGTGGGAGTTACATAGAGTGATCTTCTCTAAGATATGGCGATTGGCACCAAGTGCCATCTATATTTCAGTTACTATTTCCGCTCTTAGATAGCATGCTCTTTCGAGACCTTGCAAAAATCCATTACCAAGAGTTACTTGACCTAAGTATATAGCCAAAAGGTGGGAGATATCTCTGTGGCAATACATGCAGTGTATGCACTCTATGGATAAAGAATCAGAGGGTTGCAAGAATGAAAGGGAAGGTGAATAAGTGCAGTATTATAGACAGGATGTCATCAGCTTAGACACTGATGCCACCTCAGTCAACAGATTTCTCATGGATGAGATTTATAAGATAGAGGGTTCACTAGTAAATAAAAAAAGAGAGTGAGCTTTTTCAGTTACAGCTTCACACATAGCCCCATGTCCACCTTCACCAGTGGTATTAATAATAACAATTTTTTTAGCACGGGTAGTTCATTTAAAATACAGATGTATCCAATATCCCTAGAGGCCCTCTGCTACTTTCTAACAGTCTGATGCATGAATCTTACTAACAAAATGTGTAGGAAAAAGTAAAGCCACAACATTTAATAAAAGAAGAAACAATCATGTGTTAAGACTTTGTAATGCCAGTTGGTGCTGCAAAAGTATGACAACTAGGCTACTCTTCAAGTGATGTATGAGGCTGATTGAAAGTAGGCGAATCCAACTCGAACGCCTTACAGCTTTTTCCTTGTGGGGGATGCGGAGATGCATTTCTTGTGTGGATCCAGTGACCCAACCCATCCTGGTATCATGATCCTGGCACTGATTGGGAAGATAAGAAGGCCCTGTTCCGACAGGATTAGACCCTGTCATCAAAATGAGCTTGCATAAGGTGAGCACTAAAGCTTATCTTACCTATAAAGTTGAGTGAGAACACCAGCACTGAAAGGGATCAGCCTACTTGTTACAGTGCCAGTATATCGAGGTTGCTCAATGACCAGTTTAGGTACGTAGTACCCAGTTGATACGGATTTAACCTGACAAAGAGCTATGAACCAGTCTGTATTATTTATGGAACCAAGTAGGCCTGCTACCTCTACAGTTCATCAATGTTCATTGAATGGCCCAAGAACTAACTTTTTTTTCTGGCTATGAAAGTATTTCAGTCCCAGATGCTCAACGCCATCATAGGACCATGGATGATTCACTTAGTGATTACCTTGAAGTTACTGTATCTGATTTGGGATGAACATCTAGTATGATTAACCATCACTTTTGGCAACCATCTGATATTTCACAATGGTCATTTGCATCACCTCACTTTTCAATAGATGATGAATCACACTTATGAACTCCATTGTCTTTCCTCGACCCTAGGATGGCAAACAATAACTCTGCCTTCTGGCATTGATTGGAAGAGATGTTTCTGCTGTTATCACTGGAATTTTGTCCAACTCCAGCCCCATTAACAGCTTTATTCAGAATTCCACTATCTGTTGATCTATTCAAGAAAGACCAACCAGCATTCATACAGCTGTCACAGTCTGGTCGAGTGACTGGCTTGTTGAAATATTTAGAATTTAACTACAGGACCGAAGTGTCAATAGCTCATTCTTTTCTCACCAGTGCCTGCCTTCCAGTTTCAATAAAGCATGCTATAAGGCATGCTGATGTTTCAGGAGCAGAAAGGATGCATTGGAAACACTTCAGTGAGTTGGTCTGGAATGTCGTAGATGTAGGTTCTGTGCTGGACCTGGTATCAATGGCAATTTTCAAGCAAGCAGAATACAATTTACCCTCTTCTGCCATTATACTAACTGGACACACATGGGAATTTGTTTTATGAATGGCAGGTATACTAAAGAGCTCAGCATTGCACATGCAGGCCTTTCCAGTGATGGCAACAGTCCATTTACATCTGATGGAAAGAGATGCATTGGTCTCAACTTCACTTCCTGGAAGAGCATGACAAGGACACCCTAAGATTGCAGCCATTGTCCTGCAACCTCTCTTTAATGGCCATGTGAAGGATGTATGCAAGCAAGCCATTAAGGAGACATCTTTACCTTGGGCCTAGCAGCTTCATTGATAATTTTAGGATAGGGATCGGAAAAACAGAAAGGAAAGTCCCAGGGTATGCCGAACGGGGAATCCATCCTACTGATCCTATACAAGTTCAAAGCCACCTTTGTTGAGGATCAACGTGGAGAGATGTGGATCATTTTTGTCACTGGTTATCGCCACACCTGTTTTCTCCCAGAAAGAAATGACATTCTCACACTGTTCTTATCAAGTATCCTTGTAGTGGGATGGTTCAACCACCAATGGCCTCGTTATGCACAGAGCAAAACTTTGAATGTCTCTTTTACTTTTTCTTCCACCTTTACATGTTTCCCTTCTACGGGCAACCTTGTTGGTAACATTAAAGAACAATGCAGTCCCATTGTAATGAAAATTGTCCAGACTTATTCCCTGCACATATTATCAGTTGGGGTTATGGGGGGAGGGGTGCTCAGATCCTCAGCAAATTCATTATTGACTTCACAGAATATCCACTAAGAACAGAACACTTAATAGTGTGTCTGAATTTCAGTCCTGGTAACCACCTTTTACTGAAGTAAAATCAACATGTACCATTTCAACTGATAAAACCATTGTATTTTCATGAATCACTTGACCTGCAAGTAAAATATTTGAAATTCTTGTTCAAATCGGGTTACAAACATGTCCTACCTCTAAGTTTTTTCTCCATCCATTCCATCTTCTCATTTCTGTAGAACCAAGAATCTCTTTTTCTAGTTGCCCACGTTATCCACCATCTAAAATTACCATCAAGGCTTAGATAGATATATGGTCCTCGGGTTACACTTAAAGCTTTTTAATATGGCTTGCACTTGTAAGAAAGAAGTCTGTCAGTGTTTGGGGTCAGGTCAAGGCGAGTGACTAGGCAAGAATTTGTTTCTACCCGCTGACTCTGTGGGAAAGAAATGTTTTCAACACAATAACAATTTCCGCCTAATTTTATTCTCACGTAGATGTCACATTTACAACGAGTTACAAACGCTGATGGATAGAACAGATTTGTCAGGAACAGAAAAATCACAACGGTACGGACAAATATTGCAAAGTCTTTATTTGTTTTATCAGAAAACTTCAGACAAGATGGCTAAATGAGAGACAAATAAAAGGTAGCAACAGCCCAAACGAGTATAACATAGAAGAAAGGAAAAAGCTTTGAAGAAGAGTTTCAAACTCCATCTGCTAAAATACATCAGTTGACACTTACATCAAACCAGAACCGATTACCCCTGTTCATGCATCACTCTTTACACCTACTGCTGGTGAGACACGCCAAACATTGCAATAAAAACAATATCACACGAAGAAATGAGGATTCGTAGTAAGTCAATTTAACCAACAGCAGCAACCCATATGGACACACTATTAGTCAGCATTTACTACAATCCTGATCATTCCACTGACAACAGAGGAATTAAAAAGTTAAACCGTTCAGTTAAAACTAAAGTTGAATGATTACGTCCCTAATATGTATGATAGTAGTTACAAGTACAATCGGCGCACACGTTATAATCAAACAAAATTTACAAAAAGTCAAAAGGAAGTACCAGGAATCGAGCTTCAATGGCACACAGAGTTAGCGAATGTCTCTCACTTAAATTCGTAGAATCAATGTTACAAATACAGTTTTTGTTATTGATGTGTTTTCCTAATGAACATGGGTTGTTCGTTTGACTTCTAAGGCCAATTCTGACTTAGTGCGAGCTTTAAAACAGGTATACGATTGCAAGCAAAGGCGCAAAATGTCTTAACTAAGCTTTCCAAAAATGATTTGAAAAATAACGTTAATTATTTCACTAATGAAAATCGTGAAACAAAAGTTACTGTCCTCGGCCGTTTTCAAAGAATTTAGAAAGAATGAATAGGGAAATATTTGATAATCAGCATACTCTCAAATACACAGACGTATTACCGCGTCAAGTCAAATTTTTACAATAAACCATGTCGTCGTATCATCGAATGTGCTCCAGAAGAAGTGACAGCTCAAAAGGAATTTTGATGTGTTTGACGGATTGTTTCGAACGTCAAAGACCAGAATAGAAGACAAAGTGTTAAACACTGGAGAATGGGTTCGTATTGGAAAAACAAGACCCACTTTTGGCAATGGTTATTTACCTAACTGGACGACAAAATGGTTTGTGTCACAGGACTATTGCGTGGACATGATCCTCCTGTTTATACATTGGAAGCTTCGTATATGTATGTTTGCATGTTTGTTTCAGTGTTTGCCAGCTAAAACGTAAAACACCACTTATCCAGAATGATAGTGCGTGTAGAAATTCTCCTACCCTTTGTTTATCATAACATGAGAATTGTTTCGCTTACACTCACGTTATTTCTCTTGATTGTATTCTCTATCGCACCCAGCGATGTTTTCCTACACGTCTGTGCCTTGGAAGGAGGTTTACCTTGGAGACGTCGACCAGTGAACATCGATGAGCAGCAAACACTAGCGACAATGTTCGGCCATGAATTGCCATTTGGATTGGAAAAGATTGAGCCACTAGCTTTACAAGGACTATTTGTAGCCGTGGTTAGCAAAGATTGCTGCAGAATTACTTTACTGGAGGGCACCATTCCACTATTCCATCTAGGCAGTAGACACAGAAAAGGCAGGACCAGAGTATCCGAGGCTCATGAATGGGTACAGGTGGGAAAAGCAGGCAAAGCGTGCTGGACACACACACGACCACTACAAAACAACGTGGGCACAGCGTGTGTAGCCTCCACCTCCTTAAGTAGCTGAACATCCGCAACGGAAAATTTGAGGAGGGCCAGAACACAAGGCAGCCGAAAGGGAGGTAGCCAATGTGAGTTCCCACCAGAGACCGAGTGGTAGCAAGCCAGTGATAAAGAACTAGGCTGCCTGATGAAACAACGTTGCACCATAGAAATTTAATGGAAAGGCACCAGACACGATGCTATCCCGAGCCAGTGTCTAGTTGTCGCCAGAGAAACAAACATGAGTCGCTGTTGTAAACCGGAGTAGTCTTCCAGTCCGGATGATGCCTTGAGAAGCAGGAACAGAAGAAGTAAGATTTACTGCCATATTGACTGAATGTATATAGTTTTCATTTGGCGGAAAGCCGTTTTTGATGATATCTTTATTTTTAATATCCTAATTTGATCTGTTTCGTTACGACCATCAAAAATTTTATCCTCCCATTTTTAATTATGCGTGATAAAAAATATGCATAAGTCATCCCGACTTTACTGATTGGTTTTTAATTAGTTTATCGTATGTACACTTTGTACACTAAATTGCAACTTCATAAAAAATAAATCATTTTCAAAAGTTGTTTGACTTAGTTGATTTGATTAATTGCACATGTGGCTTACACATAACTGGTACTTTTATTGTCCATTAAAATAACTGGACTGGATTTGGTTAAGTACGGGCTGGCGTTTCGGGGCCCTGTGCATTGGCTCCTGCTGCCGGGTGCCTATCTTCCCTTGCCTCTCCCGGACATCCTGTACCGTGACGGAGATGTGGAACCATTTCCACCCGTCCAAACCCAGGTGTCCCGATGTGACGTCATAGTGGCTACCAATCGCGAGGGGCGTCACTCCTTCGGTAGACACCTGAATCAGTTGATAGCAGACTGAAATAATATCTCTTAACATGAGTGCGCGTTGGGTCCATTCCCACTCACGAAAGTCATTCATTCAGGTCGTTAGGGACATTTTGTCCCACGACCTGAAGGCTAAATAAATAGTGCTCTGTGAGCACATAACTACCTGGGGGATGTGGCACTAATTTCTTTCCCCCCAGTAATAATTAAATAATTTGCAGTGCACATATTAAACTGAGGTAGATGTACATTTGTACGACAACCTCTTTAATCAAAAGTCAGTCAGTCAGTCCTATAATCATTCATTCACATCCATCCATTCATCATTCAGTTGCAGTGAGCAGAGCAAGCAATAGTAACAATATTATCAGACATGACGCTTGCAACGGAATTATTTCCCGCCACGGCCATGAGTGTAATGAAAAGTCTTGGATTTAAGGTAGCAAGTGACTGGAGTATAAAAGCGCAGGAGAAGAGGACTAGTCTTCTCCTGATAAGGGATACAACATATGACAGAGAAATAAGAAGTAGCCACAGAAACCAGCTGAGAAAAGGAGGATGTGGAAAAACAGCATGAATGGAGCAAGTTACTAAAATCAGATGCCGAGAATTTAAACGGTTGAGACTCAAATGGAAGGAAGAACAGCCCCACCTGCCCAAAACACTGTTATGGGACAGACTAATTCAGAGACTCCATCGGCTAGAACCATTCACTCTCAGAGAGTTAAAACACCAACAAGTACAATAAGAACTATAAGTGGTGTTGCCCCGGAGAAGCTTCAACAACAACACCTCCCGCCACCACTAGAAAATTAGCAACAGAGGGTTACAATGCAGCAATTAAGGAAGAGTCCAATTAAAGCTATACCTTCTGATGAAAAAGGAATGGGAGAAAAAAGACAGGAACCCGTTCCTCAGGTACCCAAGATTTCCACCCGGAGCCCTACTTCTATTAACGTGCCAGGTACTTCGAAGTCATCCACATCAGATACATCACACATCTTAAAAGGAATGGGAGAAAAAAGACAGGATCCCGTTCCTCAGGTACCCAAGATTTCCACGCGGAGCCCTACTTCTATTAACGTGCCAGGTACTTCGAAGTCATCCACATCAGATACATCACACATCTTAACAGGACGCTCCTTGAAGTTTACCAGCATTTCTACAATCAAGCTAACAAGATGGGAATGGCTGAACTCTACACTAATAAAGCGGCTGCAATTCAGTATATCGAAGATCATAAAGCTTTGAGGGAGTGAGAATCACCCAAAACCAAAACAGCAAAGACCAGATAGAAGAAAGCGTCCAATAGTATGAAAACCTTGAGGGATAAACACCTTGAATGTCCTATATCGCTCGACTGGGCCATCTGCTGGGGATTAGAGAACTATCATGGATTAGAAGACGAAGTCTTGAATCAGTCGGAGCTTTCCCGCCTAGCTGTAATTGAGATGTCGAAAGAAGAATACCTTATAGGTCGTCCATGGGGTATTTGGAGGTACCTAAACATATGGAGAAATACATCAACTATTAGCAGCTGGATTTTTATTCCATAAACAGCCCTTCTAAGAGTTATCAATTGCCTTTAATTGTTATATACGTTTTCAGTTTGTATTTCGATAATACTTACGAAACAACCATGATCCTTCAACAACAAAAAAAAAAAACGTTAAAAATTAAACCAAATAATATTAAACAAAATTCAATTGGTCACTTAGACTTATTACTTATCTGATTGGGTTTCTTTTTGGAAAATGAACGTACACTATGTACAATAAATTCAAATTTGGATGAATTATGAAATGAAATTGTTTAACTGATATATATTTGGCTAATTGTACAGGTGGCTTACACAATTTTGTTAGCTTAAAGCGTCCATTAGGAAAACTGGACATGATTTGATTAAAAGTACGACCAGGGGTTCTAGTGCATCCAGTTGGCGCTTTTTGCATCCTTGCCGAGTCCATCTCCACACACCTAGCTCGGACCTCCAAATACGAGATATAAGACTAATCCTAATCCAGGTGGACATAGAACACAATTAATTTTACTGTATGTTCTCTAAATTTGTTTCTCAATACTGACTGTGTGACAATCAATACAAATCATATGTTAATACAAAATACCATCATAGATGGCCTGCATTTTTTGAGAGGCTGGACTGTCAACAGATCAGCATGTAAACAGAACACAGATTTCACTTCCGGATCATCACCAGGGCCTTATTACTCACAGTGCATTGTCGCCGAAATACATACGGAAAACCATATCCTGAGCTCATATTCTCAAGAATAAACAATTACCTTAAAATCCCTACCAAAAATGCATAAATATAACTCTTCTATCATCACCAAAATGAGAGAGGAAAAAAATGTTCTAAAAATAGACTAGAACTACTGAACTGGAAGTACTAATTGTGACCTGATTCAATGTGCCTCGATATGCGTGTAAGCACGGAACCGGGGTGGTGCTATGAATGGGGTAACAATTCCCAATAAGCGTCTTAAAGATACAGACTTTATCAAGATGAGTATGTGTATTTCTGTTTCCGCTCATCATGTGTCCCGTGGGGTTTAAATGCTCAAATTCGGACAAAATTAAATAGTACACTTAGTGTGCAGCAATGCATTGGGTGTGAGGCTCTCTTTCCTTCCCCCAACATTAAGAAGAAGCACACCTTATGTGCATAAAAGCGTTGGGGATTAGTCTCCCTTCCTTCCCCAACGACTAATTAAATATCCTGACACTCAGGAATAAACTAGTCGCAAATGTACCATGTGCGAAAGCGACTTTAATCCAACAAACGAACAAACCGTCCTACCATATATTCACATGAAAGTGCACAAAAAGACAATATTCCCTATACCAAGAGGGAAATTTGTTATGGCGGATTGGGAGATGTTACGCTTCCTATGTGAGGAAATCAGCGGAGATCAGCTGCACAATAACAATAGTGAACGTTTTAACCAAAATAGTGTTGAAGTACTGTCCTCGGCAGCTAAGCGGTGCATACCCAAACAGGAAGAGGGGGCGTCAAACAGTCCATACCTTGGTCGAATGACGAACGTAAACAGGCCATAGAGGAAAAGCAGCACTAAATAGGTATAAGCATTCCAAAGAATCCAAAGATTTCCTTGTTCACGATGGCAAGGAAAGTATAACAAAAAAAGTTATTTTCAATGCAAAATGTCGCAATATACCCCATGTGACAGACATTACTACCCAATGTAATATTTTACAATACCTACTCGGGTGACCTACCTCGTAAAATAGCCCACCTGACGTACCCATCCAATTGGAAATAACAATTCTTATAAGAACCCACATAAACTCACATGCCGACAAGTTCAATATATAAGTTGCATTTAACTTGTCGACACCCATGTATAGTTCAACACCTTTAAAATAGAATCTACACCAATGGACAAAAAGTTAATTATATAATATCTTGTTTATAGAGGATCGCTACAATTGAGCGTCATGAACAAAAGTTACAAAAATATAGATAGTCATGTACCAAAGGTTACATAAAATATAGATATTCATAACAATCTAAAAATAAATAAGAGTATAAAGTGGACCAAAGCCCAGACCATCGGGGCCAAACGCTAAAATCCCCAAAATATAAAAGTAAACACTGACGCCACCATATTCGCAAGAAAAAGCTCGAGACACTCCGATATGAATTAGACTGTATAAAATGGTTAGTAACCAAACCCGTCAGGCCCAGTCACACAAGGCAGTACTGATTGAACGAAATCAAAACTCAAAACGAACTCAACATGTAGATGTAGCTGCGACAAACATTTTTACTACTGCAATCCTGAGCATGATGCGATACACACAGTAACAATTTCTGCACTTTTAACAGTCATTAATCAATGAGGCAAAAGAACAGAGTTAGTTTTTTATTTTCAAAAAGTCAAAATAGCCAATTGAAAGACGACACCTTTTAATTTTAGGGAAAAAATAAAAATTGTCAACCCTGGATCAAGAAGAGCCCTCCAAAGACATCGAGACGAGACCCTCCCGCTCCTTTTTCTCCACTGCCTTTTCCAGACGTGATCAGTTAAGAAGCGTGCAGTGCGCAAATTAAAGCGTCGAGCGGGTGCCCTGCGACAGTTCGACCAATAATTAAATAATACTTTGTGCGTACAGTAACCAGATGTGAATGGCCCAAAGGTAGCACACGTCTATAATATAAGATAATCATCATCGTCGTCGTTGTTGTCAGTCTTACCACACATTGTGTTGTTTGGAAATAGAACGGTTAAACACCGTTCATGGAGAGATAGAGATGACCTCCTGGATCGGGTAGAAAAGATGGAGTGTTAAGCTTACAAGAGAACCCGAAGAGGGAGACTACCGCATCAAAAATAACTAAGGGGTTCATAAGAGAAGTCCTAGAGGAAGAGTTCAAAGCAGCATGGGCGGACGAAAAGATGGAAAGGAAGCATCAGATGAGAGAAAGAAGAAATTTGTTATACAGTGAAAGGAAAGATGGATGAGGGTGAGCGCGACTCTGCGACTGGGAAGAAGAGCCACAACAACAGCGGTAATAACAACTGCAAGAATAGTCCCCTCCCAAACAGAAGATTGGGAGATGGAGGCAAATATCTCGCTGTCTTCATTAATTATTAGAGTGGAGATGGCTGGAAACAACGACGTGAAGTATGTGGAGCAAGACTCGAGAAGCGCAGTGGCTCATAATGGAAAGCTGAAACGTTAATAAAAAGTTATTTTCAGGGCCACCAAAAAATCTTAGAAAAGAGAGGTACTCATTCCCTCGTGTGTGTGTGTGTGTGTGTGTGTGTGTGTGATTTAATCCCCCCTTCTTTTCCATCCTACCCTTTACGTTGGTTGGTAGGAGCAGGGAATTTGGGTCACAACATACGGCGTGTCGGATAACTTATCTCCGGTACTGGATAGCAAAATAATTACGCGATGGAATGTAGATAACTAACTGTTGGATGGTATATCTGGGATGTTGCATAACAGATAACTAAGTACTGATCACTTCACACAGCGTGTTTGATAGTAAATGTGGAGTTCCGGATTGTAAATGTGGGGTGTTGGATAGTAGATGACTATTTCTCATTGCATTTTGCGTCTTATCATGCGGTGTAATGTTAAAGCCCCAATACTGTCGATAAGTGCAAAAGGTCGTATATGCCAAATCATTTGAATAATACTGAATCATGAAAGGTATTGGTCCTAAATCATCGTTGGGTTCCATTTAAACCGGAAGATATCGACGTTTCATCACGTTATGAGCTATGTAATTTCTCTCTCTCGAACTGAAAACCCGGCCATTTTGTACGTGTGTACGAATAATTCGATGTTGATGGGCGACATTCGTAGGTGAACCGATTGCAGTCGAAAGCTGCAACACAAGATCTGATGCGTCATCATTGTAAACATAAGATGCTAACACCGCGCTATGTCGGACTGTCTTCAGCACAAGTTCGTGATTCAGTGTATATTCCAGTGACGCAGATGATTGCAGGTATTCACCAAAGTGTTATTTCTACCTAAGGCACGGTTTTTCTTAGATCCACTTTAAAAAGGCGATTATGCCTCTCTTCATTTGCTCTCGATTCAATTTGTGTGCCACGTGCTAATGTTGTTATTGGATTGGTCCCTAACGGAATTTGTCGAATGTGTCACATCACTACTTTTTGAGCAATCAGGAAAAAGATACGAAATAGGAGTGATTTCGTTGACTGAATGAAAGGGTGACACCTCTTAATTCTAAACTGAATGTTTGAACGTCGTTTAAACCTAGCATCTTGATTATTTCAAAGAACGGTTTATGTCGGATACCTTTTTGAACAAATCATTTCCTTCCTTCCAAACTTTAATTAAATCGGAAGAATGGTGAAATTCATTATAAACAGCGGGATTAGGGCTTTACGGCTGCTATTTTTTATATACAAAATTATCCATAGAGAAACAAGAAATCTAATGCTAATTTTAAAAATACATTCCCATTAGTCCCCAGACCGCCCTATCCCCGAAGAAAAACCTACAAAGAAGTTTTTCAATTGTTGAGGTCAACAACTTTCAACAATATAATAATGTAGTTCCATTTGAGGTCAACCACTTCTAACGATGTAACAATTTAACAAGTGTGTTATTCCCATAGAGACCTAGACCCGCCCCCCTTCCCCAAATGTAAACTTACGCGTAATGTTAGTTCCTACATAATCCTAGGATGGCATATATTACTACTCATGGCATGCATCTTACAGGTCTGGGAACACACAGACACACTGATATGTATATTTGATTTAATTATATCTGATTTAATATATATTTTTAGTTTAATTTAACTGTTTGTTTGTCAGTTTTAAATTTTATTTATTTTTCATTACATGCTATTGTAATGTAAATTTATTCACTGGAGATGACACTTTTCCAGAAAATAGTTTGACCTTGACTGTCCATTTTGTAAACACCAGGTGTTGATTTATATCCTGATCTCGATTCAAAATTAGTAGCAACCACGTAAACAAGTTCTATTTATATTTAAAATGTATTGGATGTTGTCGAGGTCATGATGGGACTACGTGTTTAAGATGTAAACAATTTTTTGTTTTTGTTTTAATTTCTTAAAGTAAAATGATTGGTTTTCGTCGGGATTACACTGGGTGTTCGTGATCTTTAACAAGTACATAATTTCGACGAGGTTCTGGAACATGATCACGTGACACCTTTTGCGTTTTAGAATATGATATAACCTTCTTTTTTTGGGGAGAGATATTCTCAGTAGTAGTTGGGCTCTTACACTTGAATTTTTATGTTGTGCTGTTTGGAGTTATTTCAAATTACTTGGATTCAAAAAGGATTAATTCTTTTTTTCCTGAAAAATACGTATGCTCGTGTGAAATTGTTGAACAAGGACAGCTTTTATATAAAATAAAATGTATTCAGCTTTCCAAAACCGGAGTGATATTTCTTGTTTCTACAAGGAAATGCTGACTTCAACACTACAGCATACGACATCGTCTTCCATCTTGGATTCTTCGTCGGGACTCGAACTTGAAAATATTAGAACATTTTGTTATTAGTACTTCAAAAATTTTATTCGTGGATTATTCTTGGATTATTTTTGGATTTGATTCTTAAAACCATAAGTTCATATTTTTTCATTTGTATAGAATTTTCCAGGGAAATAATTTATTATATTTTTTCAAAGCTTGTTGTTTTCATTCTTTCTTGTGTTACTGTTTATTCGAGCCTAAACAAGTAACATAAGAACACACACACACACACAACAAACTTAAAAGTCTCGAATAACAAATTGCATTCTATATTTAACTAGGCCAATAAAATATAAAGTTAATTTTCTTTATGTGACAATTATTTTTAAAAAATTAAATATTAATAAAATAGCGGGTTGAACTTTCCAACTTTGTTATCTTGGACCCATTATCTTGTAGCTTTAATAAATCCACTGTCGACTGTGTGCTAAATAGTCTTATTTTCAAGAACGTTTGTGCAGCTCTCTATAATGACAAAAAAAGTAGCTCATCAATTTAAATTCTTCTATCATAATGAATTCGTTTTTTTTTTAATCGAGGTTAGTATAGAATTTTACAATCCCAGTTAAACAATAAATAAATAAATAAATAAATAAATGAATACGAAAAGGCCAAGAAGAAAAAAGTCTACATATAAGACAACACAAGATCAGAGGATACAAAACAAAATCGCACAGATCTGAGATCTGTGAATTTCACGAAGGCATGGTTAATGTAGTATCGAATTACGAATGTCTGCTCAAGGATACAAACAATATGATTCAAAGCAGCTTCACTGCCAAAATGTTTTCCCTCCTGATGTGTGTGTGTGTGTGAGAGAGAGAGAGAGAGAGAGAGAGAGAGAAAATAAAGTGGAGACGGAAGTTATAAAGAATCGTGGATAATTATCGATCCATTATTGTCAAACCATACAAGTGCTGCAAGTGACAGAACTTTAAAAAAAATAAATGCATCGTATTGCAATATTACATAATATAAGCAGAAAATAAATTTCAACCAGTTCGTTTGCATTCTTTTGTGCTTATAATAATAAATTCGACATTCATTAGGAGGTTATCCCCCACCGAGGCTGAGGTTGTCGTCTACGTCAGCGGTGAATTGTTCCGCTATCAGGATTTGCGTTCACCCCTTGCGACCCCGTGATAACGGAATCGGCGCTCGGACCGCTTGGCTATATTCGCATCAAATGTAATCAACAGTCTCTGCCCTACTCAGTTTCGCACACCCTGTGAGTACCCATACTTCATTGTTCACGTTCATATATTTTCTAAAAGATCACTTTTGGATCACTTTTAGGTTCGCAGCTTTCACATTCATCTCGCGGTACAAGTAATGGATTTTGGGTTGTATTGCTCTCCTGTAATTCAATCAATTTTTCTTCCCAAAGAGTTGTCTCT
Source organism: Sinohyriopsis cumingii (assembly GCA_028554795.2). Classification (NCBI taxonomy): domain Eukaryota; kingdom Metazoa; phylum Mollusca; class Bivalvia; order Unionida; family Unionidae; genus Sinohyriopsis; species Sinohyriopsis cumingii. The sequence goes on along the minus strand of CM068824.1, from coordinate 113,750,247 downwards.
TATAGTCTCCCTCAAAGACCTTATTCCGTATTGTAGTTATTTACGCTGTAAATTCGGTACTAAAATGGGCAATTTATTCCATTGCCAACATTTGGCAGATGTAAATGGGCTGAGCTATTTTACCTTTGATCTGTGCGAAGACTATTTCATTCTCACTGAAGCTAGGCCAAGACATAGCATTAGAAGTAACGGGTGTTTCCTTTAGAAATTAACTCGGGTGTTTTATAATACTAATTTTCAGAAGTATATTGGACGCCTTGCCTGGAGGAAACTTCTTTAAAAGACAGCTGTAGATACAATTTTGCGAATTCTAAACGTTTTACAAACATGACCCGGAAACATACTTTGGAGGACGACATAACGTTTGAACGAGTCAGACATTTACCAAAAAGGACACACGTATACAGTGTGCATAGGAAGTTATCTTGGCAGTGTCAGAAGGAAATCAAATTGTTTGAAAAAGAAAACAAAGTTAATACATTTGAGCTGAAGCGATCTCAGACATTCATGAGAGAAAGACTTACTAATCTTATCAATATCAAGAAGCAAATTTTCGCCAAGCGTTACGGACCAACCACCACCATAACTCGCAGAAAAAGCTGCCCATCTGTATTTGTCAGCGGACCGTTTCCATCTGGACTTCAGCGTCAGAAAACACTAAGTCCTCTGCAAATCGACGGACATAAAATAGGATTAGACCAAAAAAGTGTACAAAACCGGGAAACAAGGGCTTCTGTTAAGTTCAAAGTTGATGAGAAGAAAGCAGACGAAAGTAAACATGATCCAAGCATTGGAAAATGTGAGAAAGGCGACGCAGTTCACTACGCAAAGGAGGCAGCGGTTCAGATCGCAGACAAACCATTCACGACTTTCGTCCGAAGACGCACTCTACCAGCTGTTCTGCAAGTAGAACAAGCCATCAGTTCAAAAGAAAAGCTGTGAGGATAGAATTGTATTTTTTTTACATTTCGTTTTCGTCTGACTTTTTTCTCAACAATGGATTTCATCCGGCAGCTGTAACATGGTTTCTTTTTGTGTTGTGATTAAGTTTTAAAAATTGCAGGACGTCAAAGTGTTACTAATGTTCCAAATTAAAGGATATTTGAAATTTGAATCTAAATTTATTCTGTTCCGTTTTTACCAATACCGGAGTTTCGAATGAAAAAGACAAAAACGAATACATGTATAATATGTAAAATATAATTGTTTAAATTTGTTCTAAGAAATAAAATAACAAATATTCGGATCATGCAACCTCAGCAGTTCATCATACAGGCCTAACTAGAAACATGTTCATGGAATCCAGATGATCCAACACGGTGCCAGGAATGGCAGAGAGAGAGAGAACTTTGAACATTGATACGGTAGCTCAATTTTTGTTACATGTAATATTGGTGAATTACAAAAGCAGAAGTAAAAAAACAAAACAAGCGAAGTAGACAAAACTAAACTGGACATTTTAAAAGCATCTTGTATTCTTAATTTTCGTACATTTGTTTAAAATATTTATCCTGTCATGGTTTACATAAGATAGGTGAGATACATATTTTTTTTCCAGAGTTTATATTTGTTTTTGTTGTTGATGATGACGAGGGTGTAAACTTGCACAGTGGGTGAACTATTCATGTAGCATCGTACCGATCTCAGTTCTGAACCCAAATATTAAATGTTCACGCTTTTTGTACACATTTACTTCTGGAACGGCTTTTACATTTCTCTCAGATAAATCAGCGTTCGCTCGTGTGTTGGGAGATTTTTTGGAAGCCTATATTCGCTACTGTATTTGTGTGTACGAGAGAGAGAGAGAGAGATGAATGTCCCTTACGACCCATGTAAAAAGCATCTTACCAGTAAAATCTTATAGAACATTTCCACATTTAAAAAAAATTACCAAAAATCAAGCCACTTCGTAAACATGTACTTTTTATTTTGCTTCATATTTATCTCTGTGCTCACGGGCGCGTTTGTGTTAGGAGGGGAAGTATTGGATACCTCTTTGACGATGTGTATTATTGCATGCTTGTACGCATGCCTGTGCTCAGAGCGAGATCGAGAGATCTTAATTTAATTTTCAACATCGATACAGTACATGGGGAAACAAATTATAAAAGTTAGGTCTGATAATTTCGAATTATCAATATTAAAACAAGCAAGCTGGAAATTTCAAAAACATTTTGTACTCCTAATTTTTATAACTATTTATCCGGTTTCATTGGTGAAATATTGATCTTGTTCCATTTCATTTAAGAGAGTGTAAAGTTGTTGGTGGTGTTGTGTTGTTAATGACAATGCAGTAGCATCTTATGTAGCTCAATCAAAATACGTCAACAATTTACGCAGCTCAGTCTTACAAAGTATGTCTACAATTTACATAGTCCAGTCATACACAATACGTCAACAATTTACACAGCTCTGTCTTACAAAGTATGTCTACAATTTACATAGTCCAGTCCTACACAATACGTCAACAATTTACACAGCTCTGTCTTACAAAGTATGTCTACAATTTACATAGTCCAGTCATACACAATACGTCAACAATTTACACAGCTCTGTCTTACAAAGTATGTCTACAATTTACTTAGTCCAGTCCTACACAATACGTCGACAATTTACACAGCTCTGTCTTACAAAGTATGTCTACAATTTACATAGTCCAGTCCTACACAATACGTCAACAATTTACACAGCTCAGTCTTACAAAGTATGTCTACAATTTACATAGTACAGTCTTACAAAATACGTCAACAATTTACACAGCTCAGTCTTACAAAATACGTCCACAATTTACGTACCTCAGTCCTACAAAATACGTCCACAATTTACGCAGTTCAGTCTTACAAAATACGTACACAATTTACATAGTTGTGTCTTCTAGAAATTCATTGTCTAATGCCAATCATTGCCATGAAAATTAAATCTCTATCTCTTTCATTTTATCATGCACATTTTCCACGGCTACCTCTGGATCAGGCAATGACCATTACGTACCAATGTATCTAATATATATTTTGTACCTATTTGGTTAGTACGTATGGCCAGTACTGGTGCCAGATGTTATTCGGTTACATCTATACCAATGTATGGCCAGTACTGGTGCCAGATGTTATTCTGTTACATCTATACCAATGTATGGCCAGTACTGGTGCCAGATGTTATTCTGTTACACCTGTACCGTTGCAGGACTTGTACTAGCGCTAGATGTTACTCTATTGCACCTATACCAATATAGGACCAGTACGAGTGCTAGATGTTACACTGTTACATCTGTACTAATGTAGAGCCAGTGCTAGTGCTAGGTGTTATTCTGTTACACGTGTACCAATAGAGGACGTACTGGTGACACATGTTACTGTTACACCAGTGTTAATGTATGATCAATGCTAGTGCCATATATTGCTCAGTCACACCTATACCAATGTAGGGCCAGTACTAGTGCCAGATGTTACTGTTACACCTTAACCAATGTAGGGCCAGTACTAGTGCCAGATGTTACTCTGTTGCTATACCAATGTAGGACTAGTAATAATGCCAGATGTTACTCTGTTATACCTATGTTAATGTGGGACCAGTGCTAGTGCCAGATGTTGCTGTTGCACCTATACCAATGTAGAGCCAGTACTAGTGCCAGATGTACCACCTATACCAATGTAGAGCCAGTACTAATGTCAGAGTTTGCTCTGTTACAATTATACCAGATTAGACGCATTTGTTATTTAAACAAATTCTTTAAAATTTCCATTTGCAATTTTATTTTATTCTTTGATAAAAGTTTCAGCTAAGGGAATATTTGGAAATAAAGTGTATTCAACAAAACTGCAAAACATATGATTGGGTCCCTCAGTCCCTCCCCTTATACAAAAGCAAAGCTGCAGGAAAAAGGAAATCCCTCTAACCCTCTCTCTTATACGAAACTGCAGGAAAATGGTCTGGAACCACTCTGTCCCTCTCTCTTATACCCCCACCACCAAACAACTACTGGGTCAAGATGTATTGGAATCGTAAAGTGTCTGAGAAATGGGGTGATGGCAGATATTAATGCGTCGTAAGGGGTCGTCCATTTAGTACGTACGCGTGGAGGGGGAAGGGGATAACCCAAATGCATACGCTTGCGTATGGGGGGGGGGGTGTCTACTGATAATGTACGTACGCTTAGGAAGTCGGATGTGGGGTGGGTGGGTAAAACTTTGATAATGATTTGTCTAATAGTAACCTGTTTGATTGCGTTCAGTCGGCGTTTGAATTTTAGCGGACACTAAACAAATGTGTTAAACTTGCGCAGCTTATTTCTGTGATGCAGCCAGACGTTCAACGTCGGTGGACTATCTGTTTTATTATACATATTAATATTATTAATCCTTTATCGTTTCTGCGTGGATTAAATGTAGGCCTTTCTATAGAATTGGGGTGGGTGGGTGGGTTTGGGGGTGGATGAGTCAAGCATACGTACGCAGGTGGGGTTATGTGTAAAAAAAAAAGTATGCATGTGTACAGGGAGGGTTAAAGCTTTGTCAGATTTTTTGTGTACGTACTAAATGAATGGCCCCTAATTATTCGTTTCTAGTCTTAACATACTTCTATATTCAATCACATTATATAACACAATATTTATTATTATTTATTCACAAGTGTTATCTAAAGCAATACATACATAAATAATGTGTCCCCCCTCCGGGCGGTTTAATGACATTTTTCAGCACATAAAAGACTACATGGCAGAAGCAAATCCAGCCAACATTATGATATAGTCTGGGGCATTATTAGCACAAGTATATTGGAGTCAGGTGAATTTAATATTTTATATTTTATATCAAACAGCAGGTCTTTTATTTCTTTTTTTACACAGCCACTAAAAATGATTTTAACCAAATTTTCAAGTAGGAATAGTTACACAAGTTACGTTAATATGACTACAGCAACCTTACTTTCACTGTCTCTGATCCTTTATTATTTTATTTTTTTACACAACCAGTAAAAATTACTTTAATTTTTTTAAAGTAGGAATAACTCCACAAATTACGTTACTATGCAAATGGCAATCTTACACTCACTGTCTCTGACATCTGCCCTAATGTCATTCGAGAACAACCGATGTATGACATTTTACTCTATTTATATGTACATGAGATGATCTGGAGCTAATTAGCTCAGAACAAAATAGTGTGTATTGGAAATGGTGACCCTGGTCTTTGACCCTAAATTAACGCAAACCTTCTCATAACTGAAGGCAGAACACCTGAGAAACTTGACCTTAAATAGGTAAAGGTAACTCAAGTTAACATAATGTAAATAACACCGCAATTATACCTGGTGGGTCCTTGAAATTTAACATTTGGGCCGGAAAACCAATATTCAGCTGCTAAAGTAAAAACATAACAAATACGAGAGGAAAACATGAGAAGCTGTGTGACAGAGAGTCTCCTCTTATTCTTTTTTTGACCAAGGAAATAATTTTCGATAGATGCACTTTCATTTGACACCATAGTTATAGTTTTAGCAATCATTCCATTTTTGTTTGTGTACAATACTAGATATACATGCACAAACATTATAAAACTTCCATTTACATCTACGACACACACCGCTTTGGTGGCCTAGTGGTTAGAGCCTCTGCCTCGGATGCGGGAGGTCGCGGGTTCGAACCCCAGCCAAGTCATAACAAAAATGGCGCTAACAGCTGCCTTGCTTGTCACGCAGCATTCAGAGGCTATTGTTATGACTGGTTGGCCTGGGGTCAGGATAATGTGACTGGGTGGGACATCATGCTACATGTCTGCGTCATGATGCCCCCAGTGATAGACATCACTTTAAACTGCCACACTGCAGACATCGTAGCGATATGACTGAAAATTGTTATAGCTACGTTAAATATGCCAATCACACACACTCATATACATCTAAAACACCTGAATGACTATATGCCTAAAGGATCACTTTTCATCATTGTGTTACTAATTTAACTCCTGGTCCTGCCTCACATATTACTCCCTGTGGCATTTGGCACTCGTTACAAGAACATTTGACCTGAAAGTCTTAAGAGTCAACCAAGACACTGAGATGTGGATTTTGTAATGCAGTGTTGAGAACATCCCAAATGAAACATGTATGGGTGTTAGGTCATACTAATTAAATGGAAGAATACCAAGGTAATGTTAGGGGAATTCCAGGTTCAAGTCATAGCATATGTACACCTTTACTTCCACTGTGGCAACACTAAAGAAAGAAACTTGGTCTAATGGCCGTCCATACTTAAAGGTTTTCTCTAATCACCCGGGTTTTTCTCTCTTTCTCTCTCTGTATGTTAGATTTTTAACGTAGCTTTCACAATTTTCCAGTCATATCACTACGATGTCGGCAATGTAGCAGTTTATAGTCATATCTAGCACTGGGGCATCATGCCGCAGACATGTGGTATCATGTCCTACCCAGTCACATTATCTGACACCAGGCAGACCAGTCCTAACACTAACCTCTTAACGCTGAGCGCCTACCGAGGCACCTACTAGCATCATTTTTAAAATAAGTTTTCGGTAAGACTCGGCCGGGGCTCGAACCCGCGACCTTCCGCATCCGAGGCGGACGCTCTAACCACTCAGGCCACCAAAGCGTTCATCTCTCGGGTTTAATTCACATTCAGGACCACACAACCTCAAACTGGTTTTTCTTCAAGTTCTTCATACACAAAAGAATTTAGATAATAACATGTAAAATGATCTGTTCTTTTAGTCTCAATATTATTGGATACACTCCATTGCAGAAATCATTTGCTATAGTAAGCAATCACATCATATACTTCTTATTGCGTTTGTGTTTTTATTTGTTTTCTCATCTGGTGTCAGCGCTCTCAGTGGTCCGAGCTCACGGCTCAAGTACGCGTGAAATTCTTAAAGGATGCGCCGTTTCTCTCTGTCGCGTGTACCAGAGACACGGCTCGTATTCCCCAGTGACGCAAACATATTTTATCTTTCTGGTTCCGCCCTGGTCGAATTGTGGAATAGCTAAAGGCCACAGGTGCTCGACCCGAGCTTGATGTAGAAAATAAAGCAATAATATGAAGGAAAAGAATCGTACATAGTGACAAAATTACCTCAGATTATCCCCATGACCCGTTCTGGCATAGGAACCCATCATAATATAAAATAGGTCGATATATCAGCCCTCACCCGTGATGATACTGATTGGCGATTTAGGGAGTGATATCATCTATTCATTAAAACATGCAAATATCTTCAGCCAATTTTGGCTGCACACGTCGGTGTACATTTTATACATTTACCGGTATTTCTCGCGGCTGAGGCTCTACCGTCAGCTGAAGGGTTCTTTTGGTGGCATGTACATTATATTTTCCTGAGCAAATCGTTATGTTTGGTGACTTGTAAATCCAAGTGGAATAACACAACCCTCTGTCATATGGCCATTTTGAATTTCGCGCTAGAAATGACTCACCAATTACCAGCATGTGTCAAGTGTACGCGGGTTTGTTCCAGAAAGATCTGCATGCAGAAAAATTGCACATTTGAATGAACATTTGAAATCTGACCCACATATCGTCCATCAGTTTCAACACAGATTTGGGGGATTGCTCTATCGGACTAATTATCAAACTCTATCGGACTAATTATCAAAGAGACTAGGTAAGTAACTTCCTAAAACGTTGTTCCACGCTTGACACTTCCATTTCCTTCTGCTATTTAAGGCTTTGAAGGCAACACGACTATAATTCATCAAGGTATCGTTGATTTTTCAGAGTTGCACCAAACTGAAATTACGGGCTCCGAAACGTACCAATTACGCGAATTTTGCCTCCCTGACAAACGTACGCTCATACTCAACGTAATATAATTGGCTCCAAAGGTAACACCATGAACCAGATGCATGGGTGTTATTTAAGCATTACCTATAATTACCCTTTGAGCCAATCATATTTCGCTGTTAATGTGTGTGCCGCATAGTCGGGATATTTTGGGAGTAAGTGTAACGTGTACTCGATTTGTGCGGACCTAAGATAATTCTTCTACGGAACAGGATTACTAAAGTTGAATCGAGTTACCGTTAAGTAGGAACATACTTTTGCACCAACCACTTTTCTCAGGTTAATGAAGGAATATGTCGTAGAATCGCAAGCACCACATCTCTCAGCTAAATTGAGCTCGTTACAGTTGTTGTTGTTGCTGTAAGGTTTAACGCCATTATGAGCACAAGATACATGGAGGCCAGTATAAATGGTGGAGGAGAAACCCCGTAAAGAACCACCAACCCACGAGACGCTACTGGACAAGCTTTCTCACGTAACCACATTAGCCCACTCCGAGACTCGAACCCACGCATACAGAGGTGAGATGGCAGTGCTTCGTAACGGTGAGCGCTTTAGACCACTCGGGGGCCCTCTCGTTGCACAGGAGCGTAACTTTGCCCCGGCAGGCAGTTCGTACGTTTCGGAGCTCGTAACTTTATGGGTGAAGTAAGTTACAGAGACGTCGCAGGGCTATGTCATCAGGCGCTACGCGAAGTGAACAGGCCTGCGAAAGAGCAACAGAAAAACCCATATGGTGGAAATGGACAAACAGAACAAAAAAAACAAGGGGTGAAGAAAGAAAAAAATCACAATGAATAAGAACCTACCTATATTAACCTGAAGGGATTAAAATTAACTAAAAAAATATACTTTTGGAAATTTTATAAAAAAATTTTTTATAAATAAAGGAGTTGGCTAAATCTGCAAAAGGAGAAACATTATAAAATAAAGAAAAATGTGGATCCTTACTCAGCAATAGCCGCCTCTTAGTCTGAAGAAATTAAGATACAACGAGTAAATGACACACAATGAACACTCAATTAAAATAATACATTTCTTTTTAAAAATTATATATTACACTCTCGACAAAATTCAAATTTTCTCTGTAAAATAAACTAATTTAGTAATTTTCAATATTTTGGAAAAATGTCCAAAACTAAAACTATTGCTATATGATAAGACAACTTGGGAAAAATTCGATAATAACTTCAGTCTCAACAAAGATAAATATAGCACACATACAATATAGCAAACATGTATAGCAAACACGAGACTTGGGAGATCTTTGGCAAAGATCACCAAACAAGCAAGAGAAGGAATCCCGACACTGGGGATTACCGCCCCCCCCCCCCCCCCCCCCCCGCCAAGTAACTTTAGTTTGGTGCAACTCAGGAAAATCAATGATATCTTGATGAACAGAAACATATCTCGGGAGTAAATCAAGCTATATGTCATGGTCGTGTACCTTCGAAGATGGAAATAGCAGAAGGAAATCGCGGGTCAAGCGTGCAACGAAGTTTTTGGAAAATAATCTACCGTCTCTCTTTTATGGTATAATAGACATGGTCCGATGTCAAAAGGTGTCATGGGGGTAATCTGAGGTAGTTTTGTCACGGTATGATTTTTGTCCTTCAGATTATGACTTTCTTTTCAACATCAGGCTCGCGTCCAGCACCTGTGCTGAAGACTAGGCCTAAGTAAACATGCATGAAGCCGGTGTGACTGATTAACAGTTCAAACAAAAAACAACACTTTAATTATCATGCGGAAGGGACTGCCCTCTGAAAGCTACTCTGAAATGACTTGAGAGAAACATGTTCTACCGAGTAAGCACTTACATTTATGGCAAGCACTTGAGATTGTTCGGCGAATAAAGGAGTCTCGTTTTTCTTGTAACACCATTTAAATTAAATTGTTGATAACGGATACATAAAGCGTTAAGTTAATGAAAGCTTTCACTTAGTTTGAAATGGAAAATATTTGTCAAATCATCAATATTTTTTTCAAATAACCGCTACTTAAGTACACGCGATTTAGACGTAGGCACTTACAGTACCAGTGACATGGCCGGATCAGTTCAAGTGTTGGGGAAGGGGGTGATTTCGAAATTTCAAAAAGATTCTGACTTTCCTCTAAAGGGCACCAAAGCAAAAGTCTTTGTGATCATTTACTCAAAGTGTGCATAATACCCAATAGCCATGTGCAATGATAAAACAATGGTCATCTTTCAAGTGACAAGTGACTGCACGTTTTTGTGTGTGTAGTTTTTTTTTTTTTATTAATCTGGGGGGATCAGGAAACCCCAGACCCCCACCCCCACCCCGTGATCCGTCCCTGCATAAACAATTGTTAAAAGTGCAGAAAAGTATGTTGACTCTTAAAAAGTAGTCAGCAAAAGCTGTTTTTGTTTATCTAGAAACGGGACTGAGATGAAAATCAATATATTTAGTATTCTTTTTTTAAAATAACGTTACAGCTGTACAAAAAATAATTGCTCTGATTTATTGCAACAAATAAAAATATCCATTATATTAGTTAAAAAAATGTCTTGAGGTACTTGTAACAAAAAACTAAAAAAAACAAAACAAACAAAACAAAACAAATAAATGAACAAAAGAAAAACAAAACATTTGTTCCAGCTGGGTCAACGGCCAATGTGGTTATGTGAGAAAGCTTGCCAGTAGCTTTTCGTGGGTCGGTGGTTCTTCTCGGGTTCTTCCTCCACCATTAATACTGGCCGCCATGCATAGCCTATCGTGTGCTGAAAATGGCGTTAAACCCCACAAAAACAACCAGCTGGGTCAATATAATGCATGTTCTATTTGACTGCTGATCACAGGCACTTGATTCTGTGGAAACTAATGTGTACACTCACCATAAAACATTAGTTTCCACAGAATCAAGTGCCTGTGCTGCTGATACTTGATTATCAGTACCTAATGCTTTGTGAATTCATCTTGCAACAGGAACATTTGCCGTCTCAAGGTGTGTGGGTACCGTACATGTACCAATATTAATCATCTACTCTATACAGCCCATATTATAGCCCACTTATTCCTTTGGGACATCTTTTGTGGCAGTTACCACTGTTTACTAATTAATTTATTTATTTTGAATTAGTCCTTTGCATAAATACTGGTAATTAAGGTCAATATATACGGTAAAGCATAATGCCAGGTTTATTCACCAAGCTACACTGGTGTGAATGACAATACTATTTAAATGCAGAAAATGGGAAAATGTGACGAAACTCATTTGTAAAACTAGATAGCATTGTTATAAAAATATACTTCGAACAATTAATAAAAAATAGCTTGTTTTCAATATGATCTTATAAAGTCTAAGAACTGAATCCAAATATGTAATAAAATAGTGATTATATACCACCATGTTGGCCAATTCTGTGTGTCGGGTAATTCTGCCCAATGATACATTTCTGGATCGCATGTTGTTTTTGGTCGAAAATCCAAAAGGAAAGTGATATTCATAAAGTGTTCAAAAATATACCACATTTATACCCTAAACGTGTATGAAAATGTGATTTCTAAATGTCAACATGAAAACCCACTCCATGACCTTTTTTGTACTTTTAACCCAGAAAATCCTATTTACTATATATCCTTTAAAATCATACAAATAAATACATTATATAAAAGATGGAAATACATGCCTTAAAACAGAACTGCATTTTAATCCAAGTTTCCAAATTTGCTAGCAGTTGTCCCACTCATAAAAAAATCATCCGCTATCCAAAATGCCAACTTGTTGCTAAAACGGGATTCTCAAAAAATTGTCCCACCTATAGTCTGTTTCTAAATTCTTTGGTATTTTTTTCCCTTAAACAAGACGTAAATTTATTACACCCTATTCATTGTTGTTTCTCTTCAACATAATAGCTTTTTTTAATTATAAAATGTTGAACTTTACATATTTTTTTTACAAAATCTGTTTAGTTTACTTAATATCTCTTGACATTTATTGGCAATGTTACTTTGATTCTGTAAAACTAGCTATAAACCTAACTAATTATTCAACTGAAATGCTGACAGAAATAATCCAAAGTAATGTATTTCATTTCCGTAGCCCGATGGATAAATATTAGATCTTTTCAAAGCTATGCGCAGAATATTCCGACATATCAAGAGTGATGAAAACACAGGGGTGTTATCCTGTGTGTCCAAAATTAATATTATATTGAACAGAATATTCTGGTGACAACTGCCTCTTTTCAAATGGTAATCATTGCAGTATTTTATTTTTGTCAATCAGTCAAATTTGGTATGCATTTCGCTTCAATATTGATGACGGAAACCTTAAGTGCGCAGAAATGCACGACAGCATTGCACCTTTTTCATGTTCCTTTCCATTGTTTGTAAAATTATAATATGATTATAAAAGGGACTCCTGAGCTTAAGGCAGGGACTCTCAGAAATAGTTTGGAGACTCCAGAGTTCCAGAATGAAGAGTCGGTTGGGAGCCCAGGGTGTTTATAATATTTATGTACTACAGGCCATATTCACCTCTCTCATCCTGTGTGTGTGTGTGTGTGTGTGAGAGAGAGAGAGAGAGAGAGAGAAAGAGAGAGAGAGAGAGAGAGAGCATTGAGGACTAATTTATCTTTAAATTCACCATGATCTTCACATTGTAAGATCATAATTATTCATGTCTTGGAAGCAGGCTGAGGTTCACTGAAAGTTCAGAAAGTATTTTACAAACTGGTCTGTGTTCAACTTAAGTTCAAGCTCTTTAAAATAGGTATGTGCAAGCATAAAAATAATAAACTCTGTAAACAGTATCACTTTTTAAATGTATGCCATATTCTTAATCTGTGTATAATATAACATTTTCTCATCAAAAGAACAAAATAATTTGCAAATAAAGTTTTATTTCAAAGATAAGAAGCACTCTGCAAAACCAAACAAATAACCATGTAGATGTGTAATTTTGCAGCAATGGAATAAGAACCATGATACGAAAGGTGGAATTAATTATAGTTGCTCTTTCATCTTTGCAATTCCAATACAACCAACTTGTCTTTGGTCCTGTTAAAAAAAGAAATATAAAATACTAAATTTGTGTTTGTAAAACAGTATTCCTCCAATGTAGTCAAAAAATATCCACATCCAAAAAGTTTTTAAGAAAAATAAAACTTTAAAAAAAAAAGATGCAATTGGCAGAACAATTAAATCAAATTATCTACGTATGCCTGTTGACATGCATACACATTTGTCTACTTCAAGAAACCTTTTTTAAAGTATGTCTGTGTCAAAAGATTCCATAAAACTGATTAAAAGTAAGAATCACTTACATGGAGTGAAAAATGACATATACAAAGAAGTATGGTCACTTTAGTTGTAGAGAAACAGTCTGCATTGATTGAGTAACCTTCTATAAATAATGAATTATTATTATTGTTATTATATTATTATTATTATTATTAACATTTGATCAAACTTAGTAAAAGACATTTTATTTTTGTGATCTGAGAACACTAGGATTTTCTGTAACTTTTTAATTTAGCAAAAAAGGATTGACATCTCACTTAAAATGCAAATAACAAAAAGTACATGTACAAACGAAATAAATAACTTTCACCGTTGTTGAACCATATTCAGTGTAGCACTCTGTTCCTTATGGATGATATACATATTCAATGTAGCACTCTGTTCCTTATGGATGATATACATATTCAATGTAGCACTCTGTTCCTTTTGGATGATATACATATTCAATGTAGCACTCTGTTCCTTATGGATGATATACATATTCAATGTAGCACTCTGTTCCTTATGGATGATATACATATTCAATGTAGCACTCTGTTCCTTATGGATGATATACATATTCAATGTAGCACTCTGTTCCTTATGGATGATATACATATTCAATGTAGCACTCTGTTCCTTATGGATGATATACATATTCAATGTAGCACTCTGTTCCTTTTGGATGATATACATATTCCATGCTGTCCATCTTAATTTTTTTGTAATAAATGAAATCAAAGGTAAGCTGACAACACATGATGTACTTCTATTCTAGTGAACCAAAACAATCCTTGCAGAGGCTTCATGACTGGTATAGTGTCCTAATTAACAATTTGTCTGCAATAAATTAAAAGAAAATTAAAATGTAAAGTTTGGAACAGCATTGTCAGAACTAGTAGTCCACTAATGGGTTATCTTCCTTGAGATATGGTATTATTGCACTAAGTTCCTTATATATATATATAGATCATAACTACAGTTGATACGAAATCCATTGCAGTAGTTATAAGTTCTGATACACCAAGACTACCCCGATATCTTATTTACATCTGGCACTAAACTGGACACATCATATAAAAATACATTAGCATACAGGCATTGTCTACAACTAGCTGCATTTAAATGAAATGACCCTACATTTTAGTCGCAGCAGCCTGTTTGATTTTTCATGCTATGCAAATGTCATGAGGCTGAAGTTAAAACATTTCATCATCTGTTTAGACTGGTTTCTATTTAATTCTCTATTGCACAGGAAATCTACAAGAAAAATAAGAGATGAAATATTCACGATTTTCTTAAGGATTACAATAGAATGCAAAATTTTATCAGCCCAGTTTGTGTAGTGGTACCAAGAAGAGGTGACACAAGATTGATTTTCTTTATCTGTTGAAGCACTGAAGCATAACTAACATGTCTTGTTGCATTTGCTTGAGGTTGGTTTGTTCCTGAGTTCATTTAATCATACAAGAGAGCAGTCTAAGTGGAGGGTCATGTTACAACATAGGTTATAAATATTTAAACAAAAGGTTTCATTTACCATACTCAATAATGAATTTAGGTTCTTTGACATGTTTGAGCCAGGTATGGTAAACTTTTAAAAAATAAATTATGATTTGACTGTGAATACCACATTTATTCAATTTGATTGTCTATCTTTTATATTTAAATTTTTTAGAAATGATAAAATGTCACCATTTTGGGACAAAATCTCCATCTAGGTTCTTGATTTGGAGGATGCAATGATAGTTTTAAATGGTACTTCTAATAAATGAATCTGAAGAAAGTAAATCACCTGTATGCACCTGAGGTAATAAATGAGGTTTTGACATCCATCAGTCATATTTGGAAACACAGAACCGCATTATTATTAGTAACCGTAACATTGCCAGAAAAAACTTTGGATTAAAAAAGAGTGTCATACACTCATTTCTAGCTTGATTTCTAACTGCTAGAAGATATTTTTAACGCTGGTGAATCTGATGTTTTCATAGCCAAATGTTTAGCATATTCTTCATAATTAACCAGAACGGTAGTGTCAATGCATGCATCATCATAGGTTTCAGTGTCATTTTGAATGGACTAGTCTGCCTCTTTTTCTTAGCAAATGGTAATGAAATATCTGAGTTCATAACTATTGTCAAGACAGCCTAAGTATTATTCCAGTTATGGTGCCAGTGCCTGAAAAAAAATTACCATTGTCCCAAGAAATTGGAATACCTGAACCACCCACATGTCCTAGTCACACTGCAGTATTACCCAAAAGATGAAGAAAACATATATTAAGAATTATGCAACTTTTGCCTGCATTCAAATGATGTCTAAAATACATTCAAAGCTATGCAACCACATGACAAATTAATGTGAAGATCATTTGCAAGAAAAAAACCCATCTAATCCTTTAGTGCACTATGATGCCATCTGAGGCCAGGTCTTTACTGTACAATGATTCATTCTGAAGCCAGGTCTTTACTTTGCAGTGATGCCTTTGGAGGCCAGGTCTGTACTGAAAATGATGCCATATGAGGCCAGGTCTTTGCTGTGCAGTGAGCAGTTTGAGGTCAGGTCTTTACTGTGCAATAATGCCTTTTGAGGATGGGCTTTCACTGTGCAATGACACCTTTTGAAGATGGGCTTTCACTGTGCAATGACACCTTTTGAGGTCAGGTCTTTACTGTCCAAAGACACCATTCGAGGATGGGCTTTCACTGTGCAGTGACACTTTCTGAGGTCAGGTCTTTACTATGCAATGACGCCTTTTGAGGTCAGGTGTTTATTGTGTGATGCTGCTTTTTTGAGGCTGGATCTTCACTGTGCAATGATGCCTTTTGAGGTTAGGTCTTTACTGTGCAATGATGCCTTTTGAGGTCAGGTCTTTACTATGCAATGATGCCTTTTGAGGTCAGGTGTTTATTGTGTGATGTTGCTTTTTTGAGGCTGGACCTTCACTATGCAATGATGCCTTTTGAGGTCAGGTATTTACTGTGCAATTATGACTTTTGAGGTCAGGTGTTTATTGTGTAATGTTACTTTTTTGAGGCGGGACCTTCACTGTGCAATGACGTCTTTTGAGGTCAGGTCTTTACTTTGTAATAACGCCTTTTGAGGTCAGATGTTTATTGTGTAATGTTGCTTTTCTGAGGCTGGACTTTAACTGTGCAATGACATCTTTTGACACTTTTTATAACAAACCCAGTTAAGCTTCATCATACTGCTTTAGTAATTATATCAAATAATTTTGCTATATGACATCAAATTAACACAGTGAATACTATACTCTGCAATGACTTATAGCCACTGGCTACAAACAGGCAACACTATTTAATCAACTCCCATTAGAACATAAAAAAACTATAGTTTTTACTAGTTTCTAAAACTTCATCAAGCATTTATAACTGGTCGAATTTCACAATATAGTTTATGCATGATCATTGAAAGACCCTCAATGAGTGAAAAGTCACTAATAAACCTGTCTAAACAATGATTTTTTATTATGAAGGTCATTATGGGGACAGATATGGTAACAATTACTTGCTTTTGGCAAGGATGGCTTTGGGTCACAGAGTATTTGCATCTATTTCACACTTGTGATGCTTGAAAATCACACTTTTAGCACACTGGCAAGAAGCTCAGTAATTTTTCTATTCATCAATCAGTAATTTGACACAAAAATACACTTTCACTCACCGTTCAAAAGTTTTATTTGAAAGAACCCTAAAAATCAAAACTTTACAACATGAAATTCTTCATTTTGGCTCTTCCATTTAGAGGATATATCAAATCAAATTTCAGAATCCCTGATCATCATCTGACATGGTATTGTCACCAAACATATGTTTCACTGTCACTTGATTATTTTAATCCATTAGATTTTATGCAGTTTTGCTTCACGAGACATTATGAACTACAAATATTAAAGAAAACTCAAAGTGTTTGACACATGGACATTATTTCTTCACCTTTGCATCACAACTGTCACATTCAACACCCTAATTTATCTTCATTATTACTATTATTGTTAGTTGTCTGTATTATTGGAAAATATCGAATGAGCACTAATATATATCCACAGTTACACGGTAGAGTGTGTGTGTGAGAGAGAATGTGAGAGGAGAGCAGAGAGGTGTGTGGGGTAAACATTCTTTCGCATGATTTTATTATTATTAATTTCCTTGCTGCATTGGGAGTTACTGCATGTTACTGTATATATATATATATATATATATATATATATATATATATATATATATAGTGTGTGTGTATGTAGGTAGTTAAGTAGGCAATCAGGTATGTACATGAAGGAGAATATGAAGGCACTCTTTTTAAAATCTATAAATTTCTCATTTCATTTCCTTCACCTGAATGAAAGTTAAATAATCCTCCTTTAAAGTGCACAGTGAGTGGCACAGGTATGAAAACAAAGCAACATCTTGGTGTATTACATTTTTTAATAGATCTTCTGTTCAAACCAAAAATATGTACAGACATAAACAGTAAAAGTTTTGATAAATCAGAGACAAATTTAGATTGGCAGACAAACAAGACAAATTTAGATTGGCAGACAAAACTAACAGAAGGATACAATTATGATGAATGGCAAGATAGAAAAATGGATTGACATGGAGGGGAACTGTAAACTTTTAAATTGATAACATTCATACAAATCAATGGGTGAATACAAGAATGGATGGATGGACAAAAAAGATGAACAAACAGACAAATCAACAAAGAGCAAATTGATGGATGGGCAATTTGGAAATGGAGGGTTATGGAACTGATAGGCAAACTGACAGATGAATAAATGCATGGAAGGATGTACAGAGATTGGTGATCAGATAAACAGACTGACCTATACATAAATAAATGGATTAGGAGGGTAAAAGGACAGAAAACTGCACTAATAGTGTGTTTTTTTTGGGGACAGATAAAAAAGTTTAATAAATAATTGTACAGAAGCATGGGCTGACTTTTCAGTAATTCTATATTATTTCTTTAAAACAGTCAAGACCAATTACAACAAATATCAGATTACAGTGAAATTTAGGGAAGATGGTGGGATTAATTCAAAACCTGTTCAATAATTTTAGAATAGTGAAAACCTATTTAGAAAAGGTCAATACATGAACACATTATATTAGAAAAACAGAACCAAGGTTCTATTGACATGATATTTCCATTTTAAACAACCTTTAGTCACCTCTTTCATTTAAATTCCCATTCCTCCTTCTCTCCTCCTCTTTGCTCTCCCATCACCAGCATAGTCATTAAATATGCCTTCCATCTTGTTTTTTTTAAAAAAAGTGATCAAAACAAGCAGGAAATAATTTGTTGTATTCAGCATCACAGTTACAGGGTAAATATTGTATTTTTGTGTGTGTTATAGATGTTCAAGTACTTAGAAAAGTAGCCAAGTGTTAAAATATTTATCACTTGTGATGAGGGGGAGGGTAGATTTCTTAGTTATACTTGGAGTATTACCTATTCTTATTTTACACATTACTTTTACCACTGTCTCTATGGATATAATTATACATGTATTTTCTTTAAAAACATTACTGATGAAATAATTTTTTCAATTTTGGAACCCTTGAAATACATCAATCATTACCTTTACACCATCAACACAATTACAGAATTTTAAATGTGATACATACATATCTGTTGACCCAAAGACAAAAAAACCAAAAGAAATCTCACATTATTTTTCTTCAAATCTTCCTAGAATAGCGAGTTCATCTGAGCTCTGATCATGATGAGTATGACCATTTATTACATTTTACACTCCTGTATCTAATACTTGTGTATTTTTCAGTAAAATTCAGCCAAGTATATATCGTTCATCTCTTGATAGACTGCTCTCAGTTGTACTAAGTACAGCTCTGTTTCACTGTCTTTTGATAGACTGCTCTTAACTATACGAAGTACAGCTCTATTTCAGTCTTTTGATAGACTGCTCTCAGTTGTACTGAGTAAAGCTCTTTTTCATTGTCTTTTTATAGACTGCTCTCAACTGTACTAAGTACAGTTCTGTTTTATGTCTTTTGATAGACCGCTCTTAACTGTATGAAGTACAGCTCTATTTCATTGTCTTTCGATAGACTGCTCCCAGCTGTACTAAGTA
This sequence comes from Sinohyriopsis cumingii, assembly GCA_028554795.2. Classification (NCBI taxonomy): domain Eukaryota; kingdom Metazoa; phylum Mollusca; class Bivalvia; order Unionida; family Unionidae; genus Sinohyriopsis; species Sinohyriopsis cumingii. The sequence continues at coordinate 113,731,067 of CM068824.1, read as the reverse complement.
AAGCTCTATTTCACTGTCTTTTCATAGACTGCTCTCAACTGTACTAAGTAAAGCTCTATTTCATTGTCTTTTCATAGACTGCTCTCAGCTGTACTAAGTACAGCTCTGTTTCACTGTCTTTTGATAAACTGCTCTCAACTGTACTAAGCAAAGCTCTATTTCACTGTCTTTTGATAGAATGCTCTTAGCATTACTAAGTACAGCTCTGTTTCACTGTCTTGTGATAGACTGCTCTCCACTATACTAAGTAAAGCTCTATTTCACTGCTGTATGATTGATTGCTCTCAGTTATACTAAGAAATTGTTTGCAACGAGAACTGACATGCATATACGACAAACAGATTAAGGTCAATTATATGACAATTACAAAGGCAGATTACAAAGCTTGTCTTGTCAATTTCTGTGAAGTCAGTGTTTTCAGTCAAGAACAGAAACACAAACTTGAATATTTATTTCATTTATTTACTTAATAGAACAGATCTTTTCACATAAATTAATTAAAATTACTCTCAAATGAAATAGGATAAAATACACACAGACCTAATTTATTAGTATTTCTTTACCAAATTATAATAATAACCATATTTTTCAAAATGTTGTTTCTGAAATTCACAAATTTCTGCTGCTTTTGTGATCTATATACAATCATCTGAACAGCAATGTCCCAACTAAGTTCTTATACATTTTGTCATCATTATCATTTACTACAACTTCTTTACATTATGTCATGATTATCATTTACTACAACTTCTTTTACATTATGTTATGATTATCATTTACTAGAACTTCTTTTACATTATGTCATGATGATCATTTACTACAACTTCTTTTACATTATGTTATGATTATCATTTACTAGAACTTCTTTTACATTATGTCATCATTATCATTTACTACAACTTCTTTTACGTTATGTCATGAATATCATTTACTACAACTTCTTTTCCATTATGTTATGATTATCATTTACTACAACTTCTTTTACATTATGTCATGGTCTTCATTTACTACAACTTCTTTTACATTATGTTATGATTATCATTTACTACAAATTTTACATTATGTCATGATTATCATTTACAACTTCTTTTACATTATGTCATGATCATCATTTACTCAAACTTCTTTTACATTATGCCATGATTATCATTTACTACTTCTTTTACATTACGTCATGATTATCATTTACTACTTCCATTACATTATATTATGATTACCATTTACTACTTCTTTTACATAATGTCATGATCATCATCTACTACCACATCTTTTACATTACGTCATGATCATCATTTACTACAACTTCTTTACATTATGTCATGATCATCATTTACTACAACTTCTTTACATTATGTCATGATCATCATTTACTACAAACACTTTACATTATGTCATGATCATCATTTACTACAACTTCTTTACATTATTTCATCATTATCATTTACTACAACTTTTACATTATGTCATGATCATCATTTACTACAACCTCTTTACATTGTGTCATGATCATCATTTACTACAACTTTTACATTATGTCATGATTATCATTTACTACAACTTCTTTACATTATGTCATGATCATCATTTACTACAACTTCTTTACATTATGTCATGATCATCATTTACTACAACTTTTACATTATGTCATGATCATCATTTACTACAACTTCTTTACATTATGTCATGATCATCATTTACTACAACTTCTTTACATTATGTCATCATTATCATTTACTACAACTTTTACATTATGTCATGATCATCATTTACTACAACTTCTTTACATTGTGTCATGATCATCATTTACTACAACTTTTACATTATGTCATGATCATCATTTACTACAACTTCTTTACATTATGTCATGCTCATCACTTACTACAACTTCTTTTACATTATGTCATGATTATCATTTACTACAACTTCTTTTACATTATGTCATGATCATCATTTACTACAACTTCTTTACATTATGTCATGATCATCATTTACTACAACTTTTACATTATATCATGATCATCATTTACTACCACTTCTTTTACATTATGTCATGATCATCATTTACTAATTCTTTTACATTACGTCATGATCATCATTTACTACAGCTTCTTTACATTGTGTCATGATCATCATTTACTACAACTTTTACATTATGTCATGATCATCATTTACTACAACTTCTTTACATTATGTCATGATCATCATTTACTACAACTTTTACATTATATCATGATCATCATTTACTACAACTTCTTTACATTATGTCATGATCATCATTTACTACAACTTTTACATTATGTCATGATCATCATTTACTAATTCTTTTACATTACGTCATGATCATCATTTACTACAACTTTTACATTATGTCATGATCATCATTTACTACAACTTCTTTACATTATGTCATGCTCATCACTTACTACAACTTCTTTTACATTATGTCATGATTATCATTTACTACAACTTCTTTTACATTATGTCATGATCATCATTTACTACAACTTCTTTACATTATGTCATGATCATCATTTACTACAACTTTTACATTATATCATGATCATCATTTACTACCACTTCTTTTACATTATGTCATGATCATCATTTACTAATTCTTTTACATTACGTCATGATCATCATTTACTACAGCTTCTTTACATTGTGTCATGATCATCATTTACTACAACTTTTACATTATGTCATGATCATCATTTACTACAACTTCTTTACATTATGTCATGATCATCATTTACTACAACTTTTACATTATATCATGATCATCATTTACTACAACTTCTTTACATTATGTCATGATCATCATTTACTACAACTTTTACATTATGTCATGATCATCATTTACTACCACATCTTTTACATTATGTCATGATCATCATTTACTACAACTTCTTTACATTATGTCATGATCATCATTTACTACAACTTCTTTACATTATGTCATGATCACCATTTACTACAACCACTTTACCTTATGTCATGATCATCATTTACTACAACTTCTTTACATTATTTCATCATTATCATTTACTACAACTTTTACATTATGTCATGATCATCATTTACTACAACCTCTTTACATTGTGTCATGATCATCATTTACTACAACTTTTACATTATGTCATGATTATCATTTACTACAACTTCTTTACATTATGTCATGATCATCATTTACTACAACTTCTTTACATTATGTCATGATCATCATTTACTACAACTTTTACATTATGTCATGATCATCATTTACTACAACTTCTTTACATTATGTCATGATCATCATTTACTACAACTTCTTTACATTATGTCATCATTATCATTTACTACAACTTTTACATTATGTCATGATCATCATTTACTACAACTTCTTTACATTGTGTCATGATCATCATTTACTACAACTTTTACATTATGTCATGATCATCATTTACTACAACTTCTTTACATTATGTCATGCTCATCACTTACTACAACTTCTTTTACATTATGTCATGATTATCATTTACTACAACTTCTTTTACATTATGTCATGATCATCATTTACTACAACTTCTTTACATTATGTCATGATCATCATTTACTACAACTTTTACATTATGTCATGATAATCATTTACTACAACTTCTTTTACATTATGTCATGATCATCATTTACTACCACTTCTTTTACATTATGTCATGATCATCATTTACTACTTCTTTTACATTATGTCATGATAATCATTTACTACAACTTCTTTTACATTATGTCATGATCATCATTTACTACAACTACTTTACATTATGTCATGATAATCATTTACTACAACTTCTTTACATTATGTCATGATCATCATTTACTACAACTTCTTTACATTATGTCATGATCATCATTTTCTACAACTTCTTTTACATTATGTCATGATCATCATTTACTAAAACTACTTTACATTATGTCATGATCATCACTTACTACAACTTCTTTACATTATGTCATGATCATCATTTACTACAACTTCTTTACATTATGTCATGATCATCATTTACTACAACTTTTACATTATATCATGATCATCATTTACTACCACTTCTTTTACATTATGTCATGATCATCATTTACTAATTCTTTTACATTATGTCATGATCATCATTTACTACAGCTTCTTTACATTGTGTCATGATCATCATTTACTACAACTTTTACATTATGTCATGATCATCATTTACTACAACTTCTTTACATTATGTCATGATCATCATTTACTACAACTTTTACATTATATCATGATCATCATTTACTACAACTTCTTTACATTATGTCATGATCATCATTTACTACAACCACATTACATTATGTCATGATCATCATTTACTACAACTTCTTTACATTATTTCATCATTATCATTTACTACAACTTTTACATTATGTCATGATCATCATTTACTACAACCTCTTTACATTGTGTCATGATCATCATTTAATACAACTTTTACATTATGTCATGATTATCATTTACTACAACTTCTTTACATTATGTCATGATCATCATTTACTACAACTTCTTTACATTATGTCATGATCATCATTTACTACAACTTTTACATTATGTCATGATCATCATTTACTACAACTTCTTTACATTATGTCATGATCATCATTTACTACAACTTCTTTACATTATGTCATCATTATCATTTACTACAACTTTTACATTATGTCATGATCTTCATTTACTACAACTTCTTTACATTGTGTCATGATCATCATTTACTACAACTTTTACATTATGTCATGATCATCATTTACTACAACTTCTTTACATTATGTCATGCTCATCACTTACTACAACTTCTTTTACATTATGTCATGATTATCATTTACTACAACTTCTTTTACATTATGTCATGATCATCATTTACTACAACTTCTTTACATTATGTCATGATCATCATTTACTACAGCTTTTACATTATGTCATGATAATCATTTACTACAACTTCTTTTACATTATGTCACGATCATCATTTACTACCACTTCTTTTACATTATGTCATGATCATCATTTACTACTTCTTTTACATTATGTCATGATAATCATTTACTACAACTTCTTTTACATTATGTCATGATCATCATTTACTACTTGTTTTACATTATGTCATGATCATCATTTACTACAACTACTTTACATTATGTCATGATAATCATTTACTACAACTTCTTTACATTATGTCATGATCATCATTTACTACAACTTCTTTACATTATGTCATGATCATCATTTTCTACAACTTCTTTTACATTATGTCATGATCATCATTTACTACAACTACTTTACATTATGTCATGATCATCACTTACTACAACTTCTTTACATTATGTCATGATCATCATTTACTACAACTTCTTTTACATTATGTCATGATCATCATTTCCTACCACTTCTTTTACATTATGTCATGATCATCATTTACTACAACTTCTTTACATTATGTCATGATCATGATTTACTACAACTTTTATATTATGTCATGATCATCATTTACTACAACTTCTTTTGCATTATGTCATGATCATCATTTACTACAACTTCTTTACATTATGTCATGATCATCATTTACTACAACTTTTACATTATGTCATGATCATCATTTACTACAACTTCTTTACATTATGTCATGATCATCATTTACTACAACTTCTTTTACATTATGTCATGATCATCATTTACTACAACCACTTTACATTATGTCATGATCATCATTTACTACCACTTCTTTTACATTATGTCATGATCATCATTTCCTACCACTTCTTTTACATTATGTCATGATCATCATTTACTACAACTTCTTTTACATTATGTCATGATCATCATTAACTACAACCACTTTACATTATGTCATGATCATCATTTACTACCACTTCTTTTACATTATGTCATGACCATCATTTACTACAACTTCTTTTACATTATGTCATGATCATCATTTACTACAACTACTTTACATTATGTCATGATCATCACTTACTACAACTTCTTTACATTATGTCATGATCATCATTTACTACAACTTCTTTACATTATGTCATGATCATCATTTCCTACCACTTCTTTTACATTATGTCATGATCATCATTTACTACAACTACCTTACATTATGTCATGATCATCACTTACTACAACTTCTTTACATTATGTCATGATCATCATTTACTACAACTTCTTTTACATTATGTCATGATCATCATTTCCTACCACTTCTTTTACATTATGTCATGATCATCATTTACTACAACTTCTTTACATTATGTCATGATCATCACTTACTACAACTTCTTTACATTATGTCATGATCATCATTTACTACAACTTCTTTTACATTACGTCATGATCATCATTTCCTACCACTTCTTTTACATTATGTGATGATTATTATTTACTACAACTTCTTTACATTATGTCATGATCATCATTTACTACAACTTCTTTACATTATGTCATCATCATCATTTACTACAACTTCTTTTACATTATGTCATGATCATCATTTACTACAACTACTTTACATTATGTCATGATCATCACTTACTACAACTTCTTTACATTATGTCACGATCATCATTTACTACAACTTCTTTTACATTATGTCATGATCATCATTTCCTACCACTTCTTTTACATTATGTCATGATCATCATTTACTACAACTACTTTACATTATGTCATGATCATCATTTCCTACAACTTCTTTACATTATGTCATGATCATCATTTACTACAACTTTTACATTATGTCATGATCATCATTTACTACAACCTCTTTACATTATGTCATGATCATCATTTACTACAACTTCTTTACATTATGTCATGATCAAAATTTAGTACAACTTTTACATTATGTCATGAACATCATTTACTTACAACTTCATTACATATGTCATGATTATCATTTCCTACAACTTTTTTTCCATTATGTCATGATTATCATTTACTACTTCTTTTACATTATGCCATGATTATCATTTACTACAAATTCTTTTACATCATGTCATGATCGTCATTTACTACAACATTTTTACATTATGTCATAGTCTTCATTTACTACCACTTTTTTTTACATTATGTCATGATTATCATTTACTACAACTTTTTTTACATTATGTCACAATCATAATTTACTACAACTGCTTTTACATTATGTCATGATTATCATTTACTACAACCTTTTTTACATTATGTCACAATCATAATTTACTACAACTTCTTTTACCTTATGTTCTGATTATCATTCACTACCACTTCTTTTACAATATGTCATTATCATCATTTACTACAACTTCTTTTGCATTATGTCATGATTATCATTTACTACAACTTCTTTTACATTATGTCATGATTATCATTTACTACAACTTCTTTTACATTATGTCATGATGATCATTTACTAAAACTTCTTTTACATTGTCATTATCATCATTTACTACAACTTGTTTTACATTATGTCATGATTATCATTTACTACCACTTCTTTTACATTATGTCATGATGATCATTTACTAAAACTTCTTTTACATTATGTCATGATGATCATTTACTAAAACTTCTTTTACATTGTCATTATCATCATTTACTACCACTTCTTTTACATTATGTCATGATGATCATTTACTAAAACTTCTTTTACATTGTCATTATCATCATTTACTACAACTTGTTTTACATTATGTCATGATTATCATTTACTACAACTTCTTTTACATTATGTCATGATGATCATTTACTAAAACTTCTTTTACATTGTCATTATCATCATTTACTACAACATTTTTACATTATGTCATAGTCTTCATTTACTACCACTTTTTTAACATTATCTCATGATTATCATTGACTACAACTTTTTTTACATTATGTCATGATTATCATTTACTACTACTTCTTTTACATTATGTCATGATAATCATTTACTAGAACTCCTTTTACATTATGTCATGATCATCATTTACTACAACTTCTTTTACATTATGTCATGATTATCATTTACTACAACTTTTTTTACATTATGTCACAATCATAATTTACTACAACTTCCTTTACATTATGTCATGATTATCATTTACTACTACTTCTTTTACATTATGTCATGATTATCATTTACTACTTCTTTTACATTAAGTCATCATTATCATTTACTGCAACTTCTTTTTACATTATGCCATGATAATCATTTATTACCACGTCATTTTACATTATGTCAGGGTCTTCATTTACTACAACTTCTTTTTACATTATGCTATGATAATCATGTACTACCACGTCTTTTTACATTATGTCACGGTCTTCATTTCCTACCAATTCTTTTACATTATGTCATGATTATCATTTACTACTTCTTTTACATTATGTCATGATTATCATTTACTACAAATTCTTTTTACATTATGTCATGGTCTTCATTTCCTACCACTTCTTTTACATTATGTCATGATTATCATTTACTACTTCTTTTACATTATGTCATGATCATCATTTACCACAAATTTTACATTATGCTATGATTATCATTTACTACAACTTCTTTTACCTTATGTCAATATCATCATTTACTACAACTTTTACATTATGTCATGTTTATCATTTACTACAACTTCCTTTACATTATGTCAAAATCATCATTTACTACAACTTCTTTTACATTATGTCATGACCATCATTTACTACCACTTCTTTTACATTATGTCATGATTATCATTTACTACAACTTTTACATTATGTCATGATTATCATTTACAACAACTTTTACATTATGTCATGATTATCATTTTCTACTTCCTTTATATTATGTCATAATTATCATTTGCTCCCTCTTTTGCATTATGTCATCATTATCATTTACTACAACTTTTACATTATGTCATGATTATCATTTACAACAACTTTTAAATTATGTCATGATTATCATTTACAACTTCTTTTACATTATGTCATGATTATCATTTACTACAACTTTTATATTATGTCATCATTATCATTTAATACAACTTTTACATTATGTCATGATTATCATTTACAACAACTTTTACATTATGTCATAATTATCATTTGCTCCCTCTTTTGCATTATGTCATCATTATCATTTACTACAACTTTTACATTATGTCATGATTATCATTTACAACAACTTTTATATTATGTCATCATTATCATTTTCTACTTCTTTTACATTATGTCATAATTATCATTTGCTCCCTCTTTTGCATTATGTCATCATTATCATTTACAACTTCTTTTACATTATGTCATGATTATCATTTCCTACAACTTTTACATTATGTCATCATTATAATTTACTACAACTTTTACATTATGTCATCATTATAATTTACTACAACTTTTATATTGTCATAATTATCATTTAATACAACTTTTACATTATGTCATCATTATAATTTACTACAACTTTTATATTGTCATGATTATCATTTAATACAACTTTTACATTATGTCATGATTATCATTTACAATAACTTTTACATTATGTCATGATTATCATCTACTACTTCTTTTACATTATGTCATGATTATCATTTGCTCCTTCTTTTACATTATGTCATCATTATCATTTACTACAACTTTTACATTATGTCATGATCATCATTTACTACAACTTGTTTTACATTATGACACGATTATCATTTACTACAACTTTTACATTATGTCATGTTTATCATTTACTACAACTTCCTTTACATTATGTCATAATCATCATTTACTACAACTTCATTTACATTATGTCATGACCATCATTTACTCCAACTTCTTTTACATTATGTCATAATCATCATTTACTACTTCTTCTACATTATGTCATGATTATCATTTACTACAACTTCTCTTACATTAGGTCATGATCATCATTTACTACAACTTCTCTTACATTATGTCATGATTATCATTTACTATAACTTCTCTTACATTATGTCATGATCATAATTTACTACAACTTCTATTACATTATCCCATGATCATCATATACCACATTTTCTTGTACATTATGTCATGACTATCATTTACTACAACTTTTACATTATGTCATGATTATCATTTAATACAACTTTTACATTATGTCATGATTATCATATACAACAACTTTTACATTATGTCATGATTATCATTTACTACTTCTTTTACATTATATCATGATTATCATTTGCTCCTTCTTTTACATTATGTCATCATTATCATTTACTACAACCTTTACATTATGTCATGATTATCATTTACAACAACTTTTACATTATGTCATGATTATCATTTACAACAACTTTTACATTATGTCATGATTATCATTTACTACTTCTTTTACATTATATCATGATTATCATTTGCTCCTTCTTTTACATTATGTCATCATTATCATTTACTACAACCTTTACATTATGTCATGATTATCATTTACAACAACTTTTACATTATGTCATGATTATCATTTACAACAACTTTTACATTATGTCATCATCATCATTTACTACAACTTCTTTACATTATGTCATGATCATCACTTACTACACCTTCTTTTACAATATGTCACGATCATCATTTGCTACAACTTCATTTACATTATCTCATGATTATCATTTACTATTTCTTTTCATTATGTTATGATTATCATTTACTACAACTTCTTTTACATTATGTCATGGTCATCATTTACTACAACTTTTACATTATGCCATGATCATCATTTACAACGTCTTTTAGATTATGTCATTATCATCATTTACTACGACTACATTTACATTTTGTCATGGTCATCACCTGCTACAACATTTACATTATGTAATGATCATCATTTCCTACCAGTTCTTTTACATTATGTCATGATTATCATTTACTACAACTTTTACATTATGTCATGATTATCATTTACTAACAACTTATACATTATGTCATTATCATCATTTACTACAACTTTTACATTATGTCATGATTATCACTTACTACTTCTTTTACATTCTGTCATTATCATCATTTACTACAACTTTAACATTTTGTCATTATCATCATTTACTACTTCTTTTACATAGTCATTATCATCATTTACTACTTCTTTTACATTACGTCATTATCATCATTTACTACTTCTATTACATTATGCCATTATCATCATTTACAACTTCTTTTACATTATGTCAGTATCATCATTTACTAAAACTTTTACATTATGTTATTATCATCATATACTACGACTTCTTTTACATTATGTCATGATAATCATTTACTACAAATTCTTTTACCTTATGTCATGATTATCATTTACTACAACTTTTACATTGTGTAACGATCATCAGTTACTACAACTTCTTTTACATTATGGCATTATCATCATTTACTACAATTACATTTACATTTTGTCATAGTCATCATTTGCTACAACCTTTACATTATGTCATGATAATCATTTACTACAACTTCTTTTACAGTATGTCATGATTATCATTTACTACAACTTTTACATTATGTCATGATCATCATTTACTACAACTTCATATACATTATGCCATGATCATCATTTACTACAACTTTTACATTATGTCATGATTATCATTTACCACAACTTTTACATTATGTCATGATTATCATTTACTACAACTTCTTTTACATTATGTCATGATTATCATTTACTACAACTTTTACATTATGTCATGATTATTATTTACCACAACTTTTACATTATGTCATCATTATCATTTACTACAACTTCTTATATTATGTAATGATTATCATTTACTACAACTTTTACATTACGTCATGATTATCATTTACTAACAACTTATACATTATGTCATTATCATCATTTCCTACAACTTTTACATTATGTCATTATCATCATTTACTACAACTTTTACATTATGTCACGATCATCATTTACTACAACTTCTTTTACATTATGTCATGATTATCATTTACTACAACTTTTACATTATGTTATGATTATCATTTACTATAGCTTCTTTTACATTATGTCATGATTATCATTTACTACAACTTTTACATTATGTCATGATTATCATTTACTAACAACTTATACATTATGTCATTATCATCATTTACTACAACTTTTACATTATGTCATGATTATCATTTACTACTTCTTTTACATTACGTCATTATCATCATTTACTACAACTTTTACATTATGCCATTATCATCATTTACAACTTCTTTTAGATTATGTCATTATCATCACTTACTACAACTTTTACATTATGTCATGATTATGATTTACTACAACTTTTACATTATGTCATTCTCATCATTTACTAGAACTATTACGTTATGTCATTATCATCATTTACTTCTTCTTTTACATTATGTCATGATTATCATTTATTACAACTTCTTTTACATTATGTCATGATTATCATTTACTACAACTACTTTTACATTATGTCATCATTATCACTTACTACAACTTTTACATTATGTCATCATTATCATTTACTACAACTTTTACATTATGTGATTATCATAATTTACTACAACTTTTACATTATGTCATGATTATCACTTACTACAACTTTTACATTATGTCATTATCATAATCTACTACAACTTTTACATTATGACATTATCATAATTTACTACAACTTTTACATTATGTCATGATTATCATTTAGTACCACTTCTTTTACATTATGTCATGATTATCATTTACTACAACTTTTACATTATGTCATTATCATCATTTACTACAACTTTTACGTTATGTCATGATCATTATTTACTACAAGTTCTTTTGCATTATGTCATGATCATCATTTACTACAACTTCTTTACATTATGTCATGATCATCATTTACTACAACTTTTACATTATGTCATGATCATCATTTACTACAACTTCTTTACATTATGTCATGATCATCATTTACTACAACTTCTTTTACATTATGTCATGATCATCATTTACTACCACTTCTTTTACATTATGTCATGATTATCATTTACTACAAATTTTTTTACATTATCTCATGATTATCATTTACTACAACTTTTACATTATGTCATTATCATCATTTTCTTCTTCTTTTACATTATGTCATGATTATCATTTACTACAAATTCTTTTACATTATGTCATGATTATCATTTACTAAAACTTCTTTTAAATTATGTCATGATCATCACTTACTACAAGTTCTTTTACATTATGTAATGATTACCATTCACTACAAATTCTTTTTACATTATGTCATTATCATCATTTACTACAACTTTTAAATTATGTGATGATTATTATTTACTACAAGTTCTTTTACATTATGTCATGATTATCAGTTACTAAAACTTCCTTTAAATTATGTCATGATCATCACTTACTACAAGTTCTTTTACGTTATGTAATGATTACCATTTACAACAAATTCTTTTTACATTATGTCATTATCATCATTTACTACCACTTCTTTTACATTATGTCATGATCATCACTTACTACAAGTTCTTTTACATTATGTAATGATTATCATTTACTATAACTTCTTTTACGTTATGTCATGATCATCATTTACTACAACTTCTTTTACATTATGTCATGATCATCATTTACTACAACTTCTTTTACATTATGTTATGATTATCATTTACTACAACTTCATTTACATTATGTGATGATCATCATTTACTACTTCTTTTACTTTATGTCATTATCATCATTTACTACAATTTCTTTTACCTTATGTCATAATTATGATTTACTATAACTTCTTTTACGTTATGTCATGATTATCATTTACTACAACTTCATTTACATTATGTCATGATTATTATTTACTACTACTTCTTTACATCATGTCATGATCATCATTTACTACAACTTCTTTTACATTATGTGATGATTATTATTTACTACTACTTCTTTTACATTATGTCATGATCATCATTTACTAAAACTTCTTTTACATTATGTTATCATTATCATTTACTACAACTTCTTTTACATTATGTGATGATTATTATTTACTACTACTTCTTTTACATTATGTCATGATCATCATTTACTACAACATTTTTACATGACGTCATGATTATCACTTAGTAAAACTTCTTTATGTTATTGCATGGATATCATTTACTACAACTTCTTTTACATTATGTCATGATCATCATTTACTACAACATTTTTACATGACGTCATGATTATCACTTAGTAAAACTTCTTTATGTTATGGCATGGATATCATTTACTACAACTTCTTTTGCATTATGTCATGATTATCATTTACTACAACTTCTTCTGCATAATTCATGATTATCATTTACTACAACTTTTTTTACATTATGTCATGATTATCATTTACTAAAACGTCTTTAACATTATGTGATGATCATCATGTACAACTTTTTTTGCATTATGTCATGATTATCATTTACTACAACTTCTTTTACATTATGTCATGATCATCACTTATTACAACTTCTTTTACATTATGCCATGATCATCTCTTATTACAACGTCTTTTACATTATGTCATTAGCATCATTTACTACTTCTTTTATGTCATTATCATCATTTACCACAATTTCTTTTACATTATGTCATGATTATTATTTATTACTACTTCCTTTACATTATGTCATGATTATCATTTACTGCCACTTCATTACATTATGTCATGATCATCATTTACTACAACATTTTTACATGATGTCATGATTATCATTTACTACAACTTCTTTTGCATTATGTCATGATTATCATTTACTACAACTTTTTCTGCATAATTCGTGATTATCATTTGCTACAACTTTTTTTACATTATGTCATGATTATCATTTACTACAACTTGTTTTACATTATGTCATGATTATCATTTACAACTTTTTTTGCATGATGTCATGATTATCATTTACTACAACTTCTTTTACATTATGTCATGATCATCACTTATTACAACCTCTTTTATATTATGCCATGATCATCTCTTATTACAACTTCTTTTACATTATGTCATGATCATCATTTACTACAGCTTCTTTTATGTTACGTCATGATCATCATTTCCTACCACATCTTTTACATCATGCCATGATCATCATTTACTACTACTTCTTTTACATTGTGTCATGGTCTTCATTTACCACCACTTCTTTTAGATTATGTCATGATTATCATTTGCTCCTTCATTTACATTATGTCATGATTATCATTTACTACAAATTCTTTTTACATTATGTCATGATTATCATTTACTATTTCTTTTACATTATGTCATGATCATCATTAACTACTTCTTTTACATTATGTCATGATCATGATTTACTACTTCTTTTACATTATGTTATGATTATCATTTGGTACGATTTCTTTTACATTATGTTATGATTATCATTTGCTACGATTTCTTTTACATTATGTTATGATTATCATTTACTACAACTACTTTTACATTATGTCATGATCATCACTTATTACAACTTCTTTTACATTATGTCATGATCCTGATTTACTACTACTTCTTTTACATTATGTCATGATTATCATTTACTAAAACTTCTTTAACATTATGTCATGATCATCAATTACTATAACTACTTTTACATTATGTCATGATCATCATTTACTACTTCTTTTCATTATGTTATGATTATCATTTACTACAACGTCATTTACATTATGTCATGATCATCATTTACTACAACTTTTACATTATGTCATCATCACCATTTACTACTTCTTTTCATTATGTCATGATTATCATTGACCATAACTTCTTTTACATTATCTCATTATCATCATTTACTACAACCTCATATACATTATGTCATGTTTATCATTTGCTACTTCTTTTCATTATGTCATGATTATCATTTACTATAACTTGTTTTACATTATCTCATTATCATCATTAACTACACCTTTTACATTATGTCATCATCATCATTTACTACTTCTTTTCATTATGTCATGATTACCATTTACTATAACTTCTTTTACATTATCTCATTATCATCATTTACTACAACTTTTACATTATCTCATTATCATCATTTACTACAACCTTTTTACATTATGTCATGATTATCATTTACTACAACTTCATATACATTATGTCATGATTATCATTTACTATAACTTCTTTTACATTATCTCATTATCATCATTTGCTACAACCTTTTTACATTATGTCATGATTATCATTTACTACAACTTCTTTTTCATTATGTCATGATTATCATTTACTACTTCTTTTACATTATGTCATGATCATCATTTACTACAACTTCATATACATTATGTCATGATTATCATTTACTATAACTTCTTTTACATTATCTCATTATCATCATTTGCTACAACCTTTTTACATTATGTCATGATCATCATTTACTACAACTTCTTTTACATTATGTCATGATTATCATTTACTACAACTTCTTTTCCATTATGTCATGATCATCATTTACCACAACTTCATATACATTATGTCATGATCATCATTTACTACAACTTCATATACATTATGTCGTGAACATCATTTACTACAACTTCTTTTACATTATGTCATGAGTATCATTTACTACAACTTCATATACATTATGTCATAATCATCATTTACTACAGCTTCTTTTACATTATGTCATGATTATCATTTACTACAACTTCTTTTACATTATGTCATGATCATCATTTGCTACAACTTCATATACATTATGTCATGATTATCATTTACTATAACTTCTTTTACATTATCTCATTATCATCATTTGCTACAACCTTTTTAAAGTATGTCATGATCATCATTTACTACAACTTCTTTTACATTATGTCATGATTATCATTTACTACAACTTCTTTTCCATTATGTCATGATCATCATTTACCACAACTTCATATACATTATGTCATGATCATCATTTACTACAACATCATATACATTATGTCGTGATCATCATTTACTACAACTTCTTTTACATTATGTCATGAGTATCATTTACAACAACTTCATATACATTATGTCATAATCATCATTTACTACAGCTTCTTTTACATTATGTCATGATTATCATTTACTACAACTTCTTTTACATTATGTCATGATCATCATTTGTGACAACCTTTTTACATGATGTGATGATTATCATTTACTACAACTTCTTTTACATTATGTCATGATCATCATTTGCTACAACCTTTTTACATGATGTCATGATTATCATTTACTACAACCTCTTTTACATTATATCATGATGATCATTTGCCACAACCTTTTTACATTATGTCATGATTATCATTTACTACAACTTCTTTTACATTATGTGATGATCATCATTTGCTACGACATCTTTACATTATGTCATGATCATCATTTACTACAACTTCTTTTACATTATGTCATGATCATCATTTGCTACAACCTTTTTACATTATGCCATGATCATCATTTACTACAACTTTTACATTATGTCATGATCATCATTTACTATGACACCTTTTACATTATGTCATGGTCTTTATTTAATACCACTTCATTTACATTATGTCATGATTATCATTTACTACTTCTTTTACATTATGCCATGATCATCATTTACAACTTCTTTTACATTATGCCATGATTATCATTTACTACAACTTCTTTTTACATTATGTCATGATTATCATTTACTGCCACTTCTTTGACATTATGTCATGATTATCATTTACTACTTGTTTTATATTTTGTCATGATCATCACTTACTACAACTTCTTTTACACTATGTCATGATTATCATTTACTATAAATTGTTTATACATTATCTGATGATTATCATTTGCTACAACTTGTTTCACATTATATCACGATTATCATTTACTAGAACTCCTTTTACATTATGTCATGATTATCATTTACTACAGCTTCTTTAATGTTATGTCATGATCATCATGTACTAGAACGCATTTTACATTATGTCATGATCATCATTTACTACAACTCCTTTTACATTATGTCATGATTATCACTTACTACTACTTCTTTTGCATTATGTCATGATCATCATTTACTACGTCTTTTTACATTATGTCATGGTCTTCATTTACTACAACTTCTTTTACATTATGTCATGATCATCATTTGCTAGAACTCCTTTTACATTATATCATAATGATCATTTACTACAGCTTCTTTTACCTTATGTCATGATCATCATTTACTACAGTTTCTTTTACATTATGTTATGATCATCATTTACTAGAACGCCTTTTACATTATGTCATGATCATCATTTACTACAACTCCTTTGATATTATGTCATGATTATCATTTACTACTATTTCTTTTACATTATGTCATGATCATCATTTACTAGTACTTCTTTTAGATTATGTCATGATCATCATTTCCTAGAACTCCTTTTACATTATGTCATGATCATCATTTACTACAGTTTCTTTTACATTATGTTATGATCATCATTTACTAGAACGCCTTTTACATTATGTCATGATCATCATTTACTACAACTCCTTTGATATTATGTCATGATTATCATTTACTACTATTTCTTTTACATTATGTCATGATCATCATTTACTAGTACTTCTTTCAGATTATGTCATGATCATCATTTCCTAGAACTCCTTTTACATTATGTCACGATCATCATTTACTACAGTTTCTTTTACATTATGTTATGATCATCATTTACTAGAACGCCTTTTACATTATGTCATGATCATCATTTACTACAACTCCTTTTACATTATGTCATGATTATCACTTACTACTACTTCTTTTACATTATGTCATGATCATCATTTACCAGTACTTCTTTTAGTTTATGTCATGATCATCATTTACTAGTACTTCTTTTAGTTTATGTCATGATCATCATTTCCTAGAACTCCTTTTACATTATGTCATGATTATCATTTACTAGAACTCCTTTTACATTATGTCATGATTATCATTTACTAGAACTCCTTTTACATTATGTCATGATCATCATTTACTAGAACTCCTTTTACATTATGTCATGATTATCATTTACATGAACTCCTTTTACATTATGTCATGATTATCATTTACTAGATCTCCTTTTACATTATGTCATGATCATCATTCACTACTACTTCTTTTACATTATGTCATGATCATCATTTACTACTACTTCTTTTACATTATGTCATGATTATCCCTTGCTACAACTTCTTTTACATTTTGTCATGATTATCATTTACTAGAACTTCTTTTACATTATGTCATGATCATCATTTACTAGAACTTTTTTACATTATGGCATGATCATCATTTACTACAACTTCTTTTGAATTATGTCATGATTATTATTTGCTACATCTTCTTTTACATTATGTCATGGTCATCATTTACTACATCTTCTTTTAGATTATGTCATGATCATCATTTACTACAGCTACTTTCATGTTATGTCATGATCATCATTTACTACCAGATCTTTTACATTATGTCATGATTATTATTTGCTCCTTCTTTTACATTATGTCATGATTATCATTTACTACAACTTCTTTTATATTATGTCATGATTATCATTTACTACAACTGTTTTTGCATTATGTCATGATCATCATTTACTACAGCTTCCTTTACGTTATATCATGATCATCATTTACTACAACTGCTTTTACATTATGTCATGATTATCATTTACTACAACTTCTTTTACATAATGCCATGATCATCATTTATTAGAACTCCTTTTACATTATGTCATGATCATCATTTACTATAACTGTTTTTACATTATGTCATGATTATCATTTCCTACTACTTCTTTTACATTATGTCATGATCATCATTTACAACAGTTTCTTTTACATTATCTCATGATCAGCATTTACTAGAACTCCTTTTACATTATGTGATGATTATCATTTACTAGAACTCCTTTTACATTATGCCATCATCATCATTTCCTACCACTTCTTTTACATTATGTCATGATCATCATTTACTACTACTCCTTTTACATTATGTCATGATCATCATTTACTACAACTTCTTTACATTATGTCATGATTATCACTTGCTACAACTTCTTTTACTTTATGTCATGATTATCATTTACTAGAACTTCTTTTACATTATGTCATGATCATCATTTACCAGAACTTTTTTACATTATGTCATGATCATCATTTACTACAACATTTTTACATTATGTCATGATTATCATTTAGTAGAACTTCTTTATGTTATGGGATCATTATCATTTACTAAAACTTCTTTTACATTATGTCATGATTATCATTTACTACAAGTTTATTTGCATTATGTCATGATTATCATTTACTACAACTTTTTTTTGCATTATGTCATGATTATCATTTACTACTTCTCTTACATTATGTAATGATTATCATTTACTACACCTTCTTTTCCATTATGTCATGATTACCATTAACTAAAACTTCTTTTACATTATGTCATGATTATCATTTACTACAACTTCTTTACATTATGTCATGATTATCATTTACTACAACTTCTTTACATTATGTCATGATTATCATTTACTACAACTTCTTTTACATTATGTAATGATTATCATTTACTACAACTTCTTTTACATTATGTAATGATTATCATTTACTACAACTTTATTTGCATTATGTCATGATTATCACTTACTACAACTTCTTTTACATTATGTCATGATTATCATTTACTACAACTTTATTTGCATTATGTCATGATTATCATTTACTACAACTTCTTTTACATTACGTAATGATTATCATTTACTACACCTTCTTTTCCATTATGTCATGATTATGATTTACTAAAACTTCTTTTACATTATGTCATGATTATCATTTATTAACTTTTTTTGCATTATGTCATTATTATCATTTACTACAACTTCTTTTACATTATGTCATGATTATCATTTACTACAACTTCTTTTACATTATGTCATGATTATCATTTACTACAACTTCTTGTACATTATGTCATGATTATCATTTACTACAATTTCTTTTACATTATGTCATGATTATCATTTATACACCTTCTTTTCCGTTATGTCATGATTATCATTTACTACAACTTCTTTTACATTATTTCATGATTATCATTTACTAACTTTTTTTGCATTATGTCATGATTATCATTTATTACAACTTCTTTTACATTATGTCATGATTATCATTTACTAAAACTTCTGTTACATTTTGTCATGATTATCATTTACAACAACTTCTTTTACATTATGTCATGATCATCATTTACTACAACCACTTTACATTATGTCATGATCATCATTTACTACAACTTCTTTACATTATTTCATCATTATCATTTACTACAACTTTTACATTATGTCATGATCATCATTTACTACAACCTCTTTACATTGTGTCATGATCATCATTTACTACAACTTTTACATTATGTCATGATTATCATTTACTACAACTTCTTTACATTATGTCATGATCATCATTTACTACAACTTTTACATTATGTCATGATCATCATTTACTACAACTTCTTTACATTATGTCATGATCATCATTTACTACAACTTCTTTATATTATGTCATCATTATCATTTACTACAACTTTTACATTATGTCATGATTATCAGTTACTAAAACTTCCTTTAAATTATGTCATGATCATCACTTACTACAAGTTCTTTTACGTTATGTAATGATTACCATTTACAACAAATTCTTTTTACATTATGTCATTATCATCATTTACTACCACTTCTTTTACATTATGTCATGATCATCACTTACTACAAGTTCTTTTACATTATGTAATGATTATCATTTACTATAACTTCTTTTACGTTATGTCATGGTCATCATTTACTACATCTTCTTTTAGATTATGTCATGATCATCATTTACTACAGCTACTTTCATGTTATGTCATGATCATCATTTACTACCAGATCTTTTACATTATGTCATGATTATTATTTGCTCCTTCTTTTACATTATGTCATGATTATCATTTACTACAACTTCTTTTAGATTATGTCATGATCATCATTTACTACATCTTCTGTTAGATTGTGTCATGATTATCATTTGCTACATCTTCTTTTAGATTATGTCATGGTCATCATTTACTACATCTTCTTTTAGATTATGTCATGATCATCATTTACTACAGCTTCTTTTATGTCATGATCATCATTTACTACCAGATCTTTTACATTATGTCATGATTATTATTTGCTCCTTCTTTTACATTATGTCATGATTATCATTTACTACAACTTCTTTTAGATTATGTCATGATCATCATTTACTACATCTTCTTTTAGATTATGTCATGATTATCATTTGCTACATCTTCTTTTAGATTATGTCATGGTCATCACTTACTACATCTTCTTTTAGATTATGTCATGATCATCATTTACTACAGCTTCTTTTATGTTATGTCATGATCATCATTTACTACCAGATCTTTTACATTATGTCATGATTATTATCTGCTCCTTCTTTTACATTATGTCATGATTATCATTTACTACAAATTCTTTTGCATTATGTCATGATCATCATTTACTACAGCTTCTTTTACATTATGCCATGATCATCATTTACTACCACATCTTTTACATTATGTCATGATTATCATTTTGCTCCTTATTTTACATTATGTCATAATCATCATTTACTTCAAATTCTTTTTACATTATGTCATGGTCATCATTTACTACAGCTTCTTTTACATTATGCCATGATCATCATTTACTACCACGTCTTTTACATTATGTCATGATTATCATTTGCTCCTTCTTTTACATTATGTCATAATCATCATTTACTTCAAATTCTTTTTACATTATGTCATGAGTATCATTTACTACTTCTTTTACATTATGGCATGATTATCATTTATCAGAACTTATATTATATTATGTCATTATCATTTACTACTTCCTTTACATTATATCATGATTATCATTTACTACTTCCTTTACATTATGTCATGATTATCATTTACTACTTCTTTTACATTATGTTATGATTATCATTTACTACAAATTCTTTTTACATTTATGCCATGGCCTTCATTTTCTACCACTTTCTTTACATTATGTCATGATGATCATTTACTACAACTTCTTCTGCATAATGTCATGATTATCATTTACTACAACTTTTTTTACATTATATCATGATTATGATTTACTACAACTTCTTTTACATTATGTCATGATTATCATTTACTACAACTGTTTTTGCATTATGTCATGATCATCATTTACTACAGCTTCCTTTACGTTATATCATGATCATCATTTACTACAACTTCTTTTACATTATGTCATGATTATCATTTACTACAACTTCTTTTACATAATGCCATGATCATCATTTATTAGAACTCCTTTTACATTATGTCATGATCATCATTTACTATAACTGTTTTTACATTATGTCATGATTATCATTTCCTACTACTTCTTTTACATTATGTCATGATCATCATTTACTACAGTTTCTTTTACATTATCTCATGATCAGCATTTACTAGAACTCCTTTTACATTATGTGATGATTATCATTTACTAGAACTCCTTTTACATTATGCCATCATCATCATTTCATACCACTTCTTTTACATTATGTCATGATCATCATTTACTACTACTCCTTTTACATTATGTCATGATCATCATTTACTACAACTTCTTTTACATTATGTCATGATTATCACTTGCTACAACTTCTTTTACTTTATGTCATGATTATCATTTACTAGAACTTCTTTTACATTATGTCATGATCATCATTTACCAGAACTTTTTTACATTATGTCATGATCATCATTTACTACAACATTTTTACATTATGTCATGATTATCATTTAGTAGAACTTCTTTATGTTATGGGATCATTATCATTTACTAAAACTTCTTTTACATTATGTCATGATTATCATTTACTACAACTTTATTTGCATTATGTCATGATTATCGTTTACTACAACTTCTTTTACATTATGTCATGATTATCATTTACTACTTCTCTTACATTATGTAATGATTATCATTTACTACACCTTCTTTTCCATTATGTCATGATTACCATTAACTAAAACTTCTTTTACATTATGTCATGATTATCATTAATAACTTTTTTTTGCATTATGTCATGATTATCATTGACTACAACTTCTTTTACATTATGTCATGATTATCATTTACTACAACTTCTTTACATTATGTCATGATTATCATTTACTACAACTTCTTTACATTATGTCATGATTATCATTTACTAGAACTTCTTTTACATTATGTCATGATTATCATTTACTACAACTTCTTTTACATTATGTAATGATTATCATTTACTACAACTTTATTTGCATTATGTCATGATTATCACTTACTACAACTTCTTTTACATTATGTCATGATTATCATTTACTACAACTTTATTTGCATTATGTCATGATTATCATTTACTACAACTTCTTTTACATTACGTAATGATTATCATTTACTACACCTTCTTTTCCATTATGTCATGATTATGATTTACTAAAACTTCTTTTACATTATGTCATGATTATCATTTATTAACTTTTTTTGCATTATGTCATTATTATCATTTACTACAACATTTTTACATTATGTCATGATTATCATTTACTACAACTTCTTTTACATTATGTCATGATTATCATTTACTACAACTTCTTTTACATTATGTCATGATTATCATTTACTACAACTTCTTGTACATTATGTCATGATTATCATTTACTACAATTTCTTTTACATTATGTCATGATTATCATTTATACACCTTCTTTTCCGTTATGTCATGATTATCATTTACTACAACTTCTTTTACATTATTTCATGATTATCATTTACTAACTTTTTTTGCATTATGTCATGATTATCATTTATTACAACTTCTTTTACATTATGTCATGATTATCATTTACTAAAACTTCTGTTACATTATGTCATGATTATCATTTACTACAACTTCTTTTACATTATGTCATGATCATCATTTACTACAACCACTTTACATTATGTCATGATCATCATTTACTACAACTTCTTTACATTATTTCATCATTATCATTTACTACAACTTTTACATTATGTCATGATCATCATTTACTACAACCTCTTTACATTGTGTCATGATCATCATTTACTACAACTTTTACATTATGTCATGATTATCATTTACTACAACATCTTTACATTATGTCATGATCATCATTTACTACAACTTCTTTACATTATGTCCTGATCATCATTTACTACAACTTTTACATTATGTCATGATCATCATTTACTACAACTTCTTTACATTATGTCATGATCATCATTTACTACAACTTCTTTACATTATGTCATCATTATCATTTACTACAACTTTTACATTATGTCATGATCATCATTTACTACAACTTCTTTACATTGTGTCATGATCATCATTTACTACAACTTTTACATTATGTCATGATCATCATTTACTACAACTTCTTTACATTATGTCATGCTCATCACTTACTACAACTTCTTTTACATTATGTCATGATTATCATTTACTACAACTTCTTTTACATTATGTCATGATCATCATTTACTACAACTTCTTTACATTATGTCATGATCATCATTTACTACAACTTTTACATTATATCATGATCATCATTTACTACCACTTCTTTTACATTATGTCATGATCATCATTTACTAATTCTTTTACATTACGTCATGATCATCATTTACTACAGCTTCTTTACATTGTGTCATGATCATCATTTGCTACAACTTTTACATTATGTCATGATCATCATTTACTACAACTTCTTTTACATTATGTCATGATCATCATTTACTACAACTTTTACATTATATCATGATCATCATTTACTACAACTTCTTTACATTATGTCATGATCATCATTTACTACAACTTTTACATTATGTCATGATCATCATTTACTACCACATCATTTACATTATGTCATGATCATCATTTACTACAACTTCTTTACATTATGTCATGATCATCATTTACTACAACTTCTTTACATTATGTCATGATCATCATTTACTACAACCACTTTACATTATGTCATGATCATCATTTACTACAACTTCTTTACATTATTTCATCATTATCATTTACTACAACTTTTACATTATGTCATGATCATCATTTACTACAACCTCTTTACATTGTGTCATGATCATCATTTACTACAACTTTTACATTATGTCATGATTATCATTTACAACAACTTCTTTACATTATGTCATGATCATCATTTACTACAACTTCTTTACATTATGTCATGATCATCATTTACTACAACTTTTACATTATGTCATGATCATCATTTACTACAACTTCTTTACATTATGTCATGATCATCATTTACTACAACTTCTTTACATTATGTCATCATTATCATTTACTACAACTTTTACATTATGTCATGATCATCATTTACTACAACTTCTTTACATTGTGTCATGATCATCATTTACTACAACTTTTACATTATGTCATGATCATCATTTACTACAACTTCTTTACATTATGTCAGGCTCATCACTTACTACAACTTCTTTTACATTATGTCATGATTATCATTTACTACAACTTCTTTTAAATTATGTCATGATCATCATTTACTACAACTTCTTTAAATTATGTCATGATCATCATTTACTACAACTTTTACATTATGTCATGATAATCATTTACTACAACTTCTTTTACATTATGTCATGATCATCATTTACTACCACTTCTTTTACATTATGTCATGATCATCATTTACTACTTCTTTTACATTATGTCATGATAATCATTTACTACCACTTCTTTTACATTATGTCATGATCATCATTTACTACTTCTTTTACATTATGTCATGATAATCATTTACTACAACTTCTTTACATTATGTCATGATCATCATTTACTACAACTTCTTTACATTATGTCATGATCATCATTTTCTACAACTTCTTTTACATTATGTCATGATCATCATTTACTACAACTACTTTACATTATGTCATGATCATCACTTACTACAACTTCTTTACATTATGTCATGATCATCATTTACTACAACTTCTTTACATTATGTCATGATCATCATTTACTACCACTTCTTTTACATTATGTCATGATCATCATTTCCTACCACTTCTTTTACATTATGTCATGATCATCATTTACTACCACTTCTTTTACATTATGTCATGATCATCATTTACTACAACCACTTTACATTATGTCATGATCATCATTTACTACCACTTCTTTTACATTGTGTCATGACCATCATTTACTACAACTTCTTTTACATTATGTCATGATCATCATTTACTACAACTACTTTACATTATGTCATGATCATCACTTACTACAACTTCTTTACATTATGTCATGATCATCATTTACTACAACTTCTTTACATTATGTCATGATCATCATTTCCTACCACTTCTTTTACATTATGTCATGATCATCATTTACTACAACTACCTTACATTATGTCATGATCATCACTTACTACAACTTCTTTACATTATGTCATGATCATCATTTACTACAACTTCTTTTACATTATGTCATGATCATCATTTCCTACCACTTCTTTTACATTATGTCATGATCATCATTTACTACAACTTCTTTACATTATGTCGTGATCATCACTTACTACAACTTCTTTACATTATGTCATGATCATCATTTACTACAACTTCTTTTACATTATGTCATGATCATCATTTCCTACCACTTCTTTTACATTATGTGATGATTATTATTTACTACAACTTCTTTACATTATGTCATGATCATCATTTACTACAACTTCTTTACATTATGTCATCATCATCATTTACTACAATTTCTTTTACATTATGTCATGATCATCATTTACTACAACTTCTTTACATTATGTCATGATCATCATTTACTACAACTTCTTTACATTATGTCATGATCATCATTTACTACAACTTTCACATTATGTCATGATCATCATTTACTACAACTTCTTTACATTATGTCATGATCATCATTTACTACAACTTCTTTACATTATGTCATCATTATCATTTACTACAACTTTTACATTATGTCATGATCATCATTTACTACAACTTCTTTACATTGTGTCATGATCATCATTTACTACAACTTTTACATTATGTCATGATCATCATTTACTACAACTTCTTTACATTATGTCATGCTCATCACTTACTACAACTTCTTTTACATTATGTCATGATTATCATTTACTACAACTTCTTTTACATTATGTCATGATCATCATTTACTACAACTTCTTTACATTATGTCATGATCATCATTTACTACAACTTTTACATTATATCATGATCATCATTTACTACCACTTCTTTTACATTATGTCATGATCATCATTTACTAATTCTTTTACATTACGTCATGATCATCATTTACTACAGCTTCTTTACATTGTGTCATGATCATCATTTACTACAACCTTTACATTATATCATGATCATCATTTACTACAACTTCTTTACATTATGTCATGATCATCATTTACTACAACTTTTACATTATGTCATGATCATCATTTACTACCACATCTTTTACATTATGTCATGATCATCATTTACTACAACTTCTTTACATTATGTCATGATCATCATTTACTACAACTTCTTTTACATTATGTCATGATTATCATTTACTACAACTTCTTTTACATTATGTCATGATCATCATTTACTACAACTTCTTTACATTATGTCATGATCATCATTTTCTACAACTTCTTTTACATTATGTCATGATCATCATGTACTACAACTACTTTACATCATGTCATGATCATCACTTACTACAACTTCTTTACATTATGTCATGATCATCATTTACTACAACTTCTTTACATTATGTCATGATCATCATTTACTACAACTTTTACATTATATCATGATCATCATTTACTACCACGTCTTTTACATTATGTCATGATCATCATTTACTAATTCTTTTACATTATGTCATGATCATCATTTACTACAGCTTCTTTACATTGTGTCATGATCATCATTTACTACAACTTTTACATTATGTCATGATCATCATTTACTACAACTTCTTTACATTATGTCATGATCATCATTTACTACAACTTTTACATTATATCATGATCATCATTTACTACAACTTCTTTACATTATGTCATGATCATCATTTACTACAACTTTTACATTATGTCATGATCATCATTTACTACCACATCTTTTACATTATGTCATGATCATCATTTACTACAACTTCTTTACATTATGTCATGATCATCATTTACTACAACTTCTTTACATTATGTCATGATCATCATTTACTACAACCACTTTACATTATGTCATGATCATCATTTACTACAACTTCTTTACATTATGTCATCATTATCATTTACTACAACTTTTACATTATGTCATGATCATCATTTACTACAACTTCTTTACATTGTGTCATGATCATCATTTACTACAACTTTTACATTATGTCATGATCATCATTTACTACAACTTCTTTACATTATGTCATGCTCATCACTTACTACAACTTCTTTTACATTATGTCATGATTATCATTTACTACAACTTCTTTTACATTATGTCATGATCATCATTTACTACAACTTCTTTACATTATGTCATGATCATCATTTACTACAACTTTTACATTATGTCATGATAATCATTTACTACAACTTCTTTTACATTATGTCATGATCATCATTTACTACCACTTCTTTTACATTATGTCATGATTATCATTTACTACTTCTTTTACATTATGTCATGATAATCATTTACTACAACTTCTTTTACATTATGTCATCATCATTTACTACTTGTTTTACATTATGTCATGATCATCATTTACTACAACTACTTTACATTATGTCATGATAATCATTTACTACAACTTCTTTACATTATGTCATGATCATCATTTACTACAACTTCTTTACATTATGTCATGATCATCATTTTCTACAACTTCTTTTACATTATGTCATGATCATCATTTACTACAACTACTTTACATTATGTCATGATCATCACTTACTACAACTTCTTTACATTATGTCATGATCATCATTTACTACAACTTCTTTTACATTATGTCATATCATCATTTCCTACCACTTCTTTTACATTATGTCATGATCATCATTTACTACAACTTATTTACATTATGTCATGATCATCATTTACTACAACTTTTACATTATGTCATGATCATCATTTACTACAACTTCTTTTGCATTATGTCATGATCATCATTTACTACAACTTCTTTACATTATGTCATGATCATCATTTACTACAACTTTTACATTATGTCATGATCATCATTTACTACAACTTCTTTACATTATGTCATGATCATCATTTACTACAACTTCTTTTACATTATGTCATGATCATCATTTACTACAACCACTTTACATTATGTCATGATCATCATTTACTACCACTTCTTTTACATTATGTCATGATCATCATTTCCTACCACTTCTTTTACATTATGTCATGATCATCATTTACTACCACTTCTTTTACATTATGTCATGATCATCATTTAGTACAACCACTTTACATTATGTCATGATCATCATTTACTACCACTTCTTTTACATTATGTCATGACCATCATTTACTACAACTTCTTTTACATTATGTCATGATCACCATTTACTACAACTACTTTACATTATGTCATGATCATCACTTACTACAACTTCTTTACATTATGTCATGATCATCATTTACTACAACTTCTTTACATTATGTCATGATCATCATTTCCTACCACTTCTTTTACATTATGTCATGATCATCATTTACTACAACTACCTTACATTATGTCATGATCATCACTTACTACAACTTCTTTACATTATGTCATGATCATCATTTACTACAACTTCTTTTACATTATGTCATGATCATCATTTCCTACCACTTCTTTTACATTATGTCATGATCATCATTTACTACAACTTCTTTACATTATGTCATGATCATCACTTACTACAACTTCTTTACATTATGTCATGATCATCATTTACTACAACTTCTTTTACATTATGTCATGATCATCATTTCCTACCACTTCTTTTACATTATGTGATGATTATTATTTACTACAACTTCTTTACATTATGTCATGATCATCATTTACTACAACTTCTTTACATTATGTCATCATCATCATTTACTACAACTTCTTTTACATTATGTCATGATCATCATTTACTACAACTACTTTACATTATGTCATGATCATCACTTACTACAACTTCTTTACATTATGTCACGATCATCATTTACTACAACTTCTTTTACATTATGTCATGATCATCATTTCCTACCACTTCTTTTACATTATGTCATGATCATCATTTAGTACAACTACTTTACATTATGTCATGATCATCATTTCCTACAACTTCTTTACATTATGTCATGATTATCATTTACTACAACTTTTACATTATGTCATGATCATCATTTACTACAACTTCTTTTACATTATGTCATGATCATCATTTACTACAACTTCTTTACATTATGTCATGATCATCATTTACTACAACTTTTACATTATGTCATGATCATCATTTACTACAACCTCTTTACATTATGTCATGATCATCATTTACTACAACTTCTTTACATTATGTCATGATCAAAATTTAGTACAACTTTTACATTATGTCATGATCATCATTTACTACAACTTCATTACATATGTCATGATTATCATTTACTACAACTTTTTTTCCATTATGTCATGATTATCATTTACTACTTCTTTTACATTATGCCATGATTATCATTTACTACAAATTCTTTTACATCATGTCATGATCGTCATTTACTACAACATTTTTACATTATGTCATAGTCTTCATTTACTACCACTTTTTTTTACATTATGTCATGATTATCATTTACTACAACTTTTTTTACATTATGTCACAATCATAATTTACTACAACTGCTTTTACATTATGTCATGATTATCATTTACTACAACCTTTTTTACATTATGTCACAATCATAATTTACTACAACTTCTTTTACCTTATGTTCTGATTATCATTCACTACCACTTCTTTTACAATATGTCATTATCATCATTTACTACAACTTCTTTTGCATTATGTCATGATTATCATTTACTACAACTTCTTTTACATTATGTCATGATTATCATTTACTACAACTTCTTTTACATTATGTCATGATGATCATTTACTAAAACTTCTTTTACATTATGTCATGATGATCATTTACTAAAACTTCTTTTACATTGTCATTATCATCATTTACTACCACTTCTTTTACATTATGTCATGATGATCATTTACTAAAACTTCTTTTACATTGTCATTATCATCATTTACTACAACTTGTTTTACATTATGTCATGATTATCATTTACTACAACTTCTTTTACATTATGTCATGATGATCATTTACTAAAACTTCTTTTACATTGTCATTATCATCATTTACTACAACATTTTTACATTATGTCATAGTCTTCATTTACTACCACTTTTTTAACATTATCTCATGATTATCATTGACTACAACTTTTTTTACATTATGTCATGATTATCATTTACTACTACTTCTTTTACATTATGTCATGATAATCATTTACTAGAACTCCTTTTACATTATGTCATGATCATCATTTACTACAACTTCTTTTACATTATGTCATGATTATCATTTACTACAACTTTTTTTACATTATGTCACAATCATAATTTACTACAACTTCTTTTACATTATGTCATGATAATCATTTACTACAACTTCATTTACATTATGTCATGCTTATCATTTACTACAACTTTTTTTATATTATGTCACAATCATAATGTACTACAACTTCTTTTACATTATGTCATGATTATCATTTACTACAACTTTTTTTACATTATGTCACAATCATAATTTACTACAACTTCCTTTACATTATGTCATGATTATCATTTACTACTACTTCTTTTACATTATGTCATGATTATCATTTACTACTTCTTTTACATTAAGTCATCATTATCATTTACTACAACTTCTTTTTACATTATGCCATGATAATCATTTACTACCACGTCATTTTACATTATGTCAGGGTCTTCATTTACTACAACTTCTTTTTACATTATGCTATGATAATCATGTACTACCACGTCTTTTTACATTATGTCACGGTCTTCATTTCCTACCACTTCTTTTACATTATGTCATGATTATCATTTACTACTTCTTTTACATTATGTCATGATTATCATTTACTACAAATTCTTTTTACATTATATCATGGTCTTCATTTCCTACCACTTCTTTTACATTATGTCATGATTATCATTTACTACTTCTTTTACATTATGTCATGATCATCATTTACCACAAATTTTACATTATGCTATGATTATCATTTACTACAACTTCTTTTACCTTATATCAATATCATCATTTACTACAACTTTTACATTATGTCATGTTTATCATTTACTACAGCTTCCTTTACATTATGTCAAAATCATCATTTACTACAACTTCTTTTACATTATGTCATGACCATCATTTACTACCACTTCTTTTACATTATGTCATGATTATCATTTACTACAACTTTTACATTATGTCATGATTATCATTTACAACAACTTTCACATTATGTCATGATTATCATTTTCTACTTCCTTTATATTATGTCATAATTATCATTTGCTCCCTCTTTTGCATTATGTCATCATTATCATTTACTACAACTTTTACATTATGTCATGATTATCATTTACAACAACTTTTACATTATGTCATGATTATCATTCACAACTTCTTTTACATTATGTCATGATTATCATTTACTACAACTTTTATATTATGTCATCATTATCATTTAATACAACTTTTACATTATGTCATGATTATCATTTACAACAACTTTTACATTATGTCATAATTATCATTTGCTCCCTCTTTTGCATTATGTCATCATTATCATTTACTACAACTTTTATATTATGTCATCATTATCATTTAATACAACTTTTACATTATGTCATGATTATCATTTAATACAACTTTTACATTATGTCATGATTATCATTTACAACAACTTTTACATTATGTCATGATTATCATTTTCTACTTCTTTTACATTATGTCATAATTATCATTTGCTCCCTCTTTTGCATTATGTCATCATTATCATTTACTACAACTTTTACATTATGTCATGATTATCATTTACAACAACTTTTACATTATGTCATAATTATCATTTGCTCCCTCTTTTGCATTATGTCATCATTATCATTTACAACAACTTTTACATTATGTCATAATTATCATTTGCTCCCTCTATTGCATTATGTCATGATTATCATTTACTACAACTTTTATATTATGTCATCATTATCATTTAATACAACTTTTACATTATGTCATCATTATCATTTAAAACAACTTTTACATTATGTCATGATTATCATTTACAACAACTTTTACATTATGTCATGATTATCATTTTCTACTTCTTTTACATTATGTCATAATTATCATTTGCTCCCTCTTTTGCATTATGTCATCATTATCATTTACTACAACTTTTACATTATGTCATGATTATCATTTACTACCACTTCTTGTACATTATGTCATGATCATCATTTACTACAACTTGTTTTACATTATGACACGATTATCATTTACTACAACTTTTACATTATGTCATGTTTATCATTTACTACAACTTCCTTTACATGATGTCATAATCATCATTTACTACAACTTCATTTACATTATGTCATGACCATCATTTACTCCAACTTCTTTTACATTATGTCATAATCATCATTTACTACTTCTTCTACATTATGTCATGATTATCATTTACTACAACTTCTCTTACATTAGGTCATGATCATCATTTACTACAACTTCTCTTACATTATGTCATGATTATCATTTACTATAACTTCTCTTACATTATGTCATCATCATAATTTACTACAACTTCTCTTACATTATCCCATGATCATCATATACCACATTTTCTTGTACATTATGTCATGACTATCATTTACTACAACTTTTACATTATGTCATGATTATCATTTAATACAACTTTTACATTATGTCATGATTATCATTTACAACAACTTTTACATTATGTCATGATTATCATTTACTACTTCTTTTACATTATATCATGATTATCATTTGCTCCTTCTTTTACATTATGTCATCATTATCATTTACTACAACCTTTACATTATGTCATGATTATCATTTACAACAACTTTTACATTATGTCATGATTATCATTTACAACAACTTTTACATTATGTCATGATTATCATTAACTACTTCTTTTACATTATATCATGATTATCATTTGCTCCTTCTTTTACATTATGTCATCATTATCATTTACTAAAACCTTTACATTATGTCATGATTATCATTTACAACAACTTTTACATTATGTCATGATGATCATTTACAACAACTTTTACATTATGTCATCATCATCATTTACTACAACTTCTTTACATTATGTCATGATCATCACTTACTACACCTTCTTTTACAATATGTCACGATCATCATTTCCTACAACTTCATTTACATTATCTCATGATTATCATTTACTATTTCTTTTCATTATGTTATGATTATCATTTACTACAACTTCTTTTACATTATGTCATGGTCATCATTTACTACAACTTTTACATTATGCCATGATCATCATTTACAACGTCTTTTAGATTATGTCATTATCATCATTTACTACAACTACATTTACATTTTGTCATGGTCATCACCTGCTACAACATTTACATTATGTAATGATCATCATTTCCTACCAGTTCTTTTACATTATGTCATGATTATCATTTACTACAACTTCATTTACATTATGTCATGATCATCATTTACTACAACTTCTTTTACATTATGTCATGATTATCATTTACTACAACTTTTACATTATGTCATGATTATCATTTACTAACAACTTATACATTATGTCATTATCATCATTTACTACAACTTTTAGATTATGTCATGTTTATCACTTACTACTTCTTTTACATTATGTCATTATCATCATTTACTACAACTTTAACATTTTGTCATTATCATCATTTACTACTTCTTTTACATAGTCATTATCATCATTTACTACTTCTTTTACATTACGTCATTATCATCATTTACTACTTCTTTTACATTATGCCATTATCATCATTTACAACTTCTTTTACATTATGTCAGTATCATCATTTTCTAAAACTTTTACATTATGTCATTATCATCATATACTACGACTTCTTTTACATTATGTCATGATAATCATTTACTACAAATTCTTTTACCTTATGTCATGATTATCATTTACTACAACTTTTACATTGTCTAACGATCATCAGTTACTACAACTTCTTTTACATTATGGCATTATCATCATTTACTACAACTACATTTACATTTTGTCATAGTCATCATTTGCTACAACTTTTACATTATGTCATGATAATCATTTACTACAACTTCTTTTACAGTATGTCATGATTATCATTTACTACAACTTTTACATTATGTCATAATCATCATTTACTACAACTTCATTTACATTATGCCATGATCATCATTTACTACAACTTTTACATTATGTCATGATTATCATTTACAACAACTTTTACATTATGTCATGATTATCATTTACTACAACTTCTTTTACATTATGTCATGATTATCATTTACTACAACTTTTACATTATGTCATGATTATCATTTACCACAACTTTTACATTATGTCATCATTATCATTTACTACAACTTCTTATATTATGGAATGATTATCATTTACTACAACTTTTACATTATGTCATGATTATCATTTACTAACAACTTATACATTATGTCATTATCATCATTTCCTACAACTTTTACATTATGTCATTATCATCATTTACTACAACTTTTACATTATGTCACGATCATCATTTACTACAACTTCTTTTACATTATGTCATGATTATCATTTACTACAACTTTTACATTATGTTATGATTATCATTTACTATAGCTTCTTTTACATTATGTCATGATTATCATTTACTACAACTTTTACATTATGTCATGATTATCATTTACTAACAACTTATACATTATGTCATTATCATCATTTACTACAACTTTTACATTATGTCATGATTATCATTTACTACTTCTTTTACATTACGTCATTATCATCATTTACTACAACTTTTACATTATGCCATTATCATCATTTACAACTTCTTTTAGATTATGTCATTATCATCACTTACTACAACTTTTTCATTATGTCATGATTATGATTTACTACAACTTTTACATTATGTCATTCTCATCATTTACTAGAACTATTACGTTATGTCATTATCATCATTTACTTCTTCTTTTACATTATGTCATGATTATCATTTATTACAACTTCTTTTACATTATGTCATGATTATCATTTACTACAACTACTTTTACATTATGTCATCATTATCACTTACTACAACTTTTACATTATGTCATCATTATCATTTACTACAACTTTTACATTATGTGATTATCATAATTTACTACAACTTTTACATTATGTCATGATTATCACTTACTACAACTTTTACATTATGTCATTATCATAATCTACTACAACTTTTACATTATGACATTATCATAATTTACTACAACTTTTACATTATGTCATGATTATCATTTAGTACCACTTCTTTTACATTATGTCATGATTATCATTTACTACAACTTTTACATTATGTCATTATCATCATTTACTACAACTTTTACGTTATGTCATGATCATCATTTACTACAAGTTCTTTTGCATTATGTCATGATCATCATTTACTACAACTTCTTTACATTATGTCATGATCATCATTTACTACAACTTTTACATTATGTCATGATCATCATTTACTACAACTTCTTTACATTATGTCATGATCATCATTTACTACGACTTCTTTTACATTATGTCATGATCATCATTTACTACCACTTCTTTTACATTATGTCATGATTATCATTTACTACAAATTTTTTTACATTATCTCATGATTATCATTTACTACAACTTTTACATTATGTCATTATCATCATTTTCTTCTTCTTTTACATTATGTCATGATTATCATTTACTACAAATTCTTTTACATTATGTCATGATTATCATTTACTAAAACTTCTTTTAAATTATGTCATGATCATCACTTACTACAAGTTCTTTTACATTATGTAATGATTACCATTCACTACAAATTCTTTTTACATTATGTCATTATCATCATTTACTACAACTTTTAAATTATGTCATGATTATTATTTACTACAAGTTCTTTTACATTATGTCATGATTATCAGTTACTAAAACTTCCTTTAAATTATGTCATGATCATCACTTACTACAAGTTCTTTTACATTATGTAATGATTACCATTTACAACAAATTCTTTTTACATTATGTCATTATCATCATTTACTACCACTTCTTTTACATTATGTCATGATCATCACTTACTACAAGTTCTTTTACATTATGTAATGATTATCATTTACTATAACTTCTTTTACGTTATGTCATGATCATCATTTACTACAACTTCTTTTACATTATGTCATGATCATCATTTACTACAACTTCTTTTACATTATGTTATGATTATCATTTACTACAACTTCATTTACATTATGTGATGATCATCATTTACTACTTCTTTTACTTTATGTCATTATCATCATTTACTACAATTTCTTTTACCTTATGTCATAATTATGATTTACTATAACTTCTTTTACGTTATGTCATGATTATCATTTACTACAACTTCATTTACATTATGTCATGATTATTATTTACTACTACTTCTTTACATCATGTCATGATCATCATTTACTACAACTTCTTTTACATTATGTGATGATTATTATTTACTACTACTTCTTTTACATTATGTCATGATCATCATTTACTAAAACTTCTTTTACATTATGTTATCATTATCATTTACTACAACTTCTTTTACATTATGTGATGATTATTATTTACTACTACTTCTTTTACATTATGTCATGATCATCATTTACTACAACATTTTTACATGACGTCATGATTATCACTTAGTAAAACTTCTTTATGTTATTGTATGGATATCATTTACTACAACTTCTTTTACATTATGTCATGATCATCATTTACTACAACATTTTTACATGACGTCATGATTATCACTTAGTAAAACTTCTTTATGTTATGGCATGGATATCATTTACTACAACTTCTTTTGCATTATGTCATGATTATCATTTACTACAACTTCTTCTGCATAATTCATGATTATCATTTACTACAACTTTTTTTACATTATGTCATGATTATCATTTACTAAAACGTCTTTAACATTATGTGATGATCATCATGTACAACTTTTTTTGCATTATGTCATGATTATCATTTACTACAACTTCTTTTACATTATGTCATGATCATCACTTATTCAACTTCTTTTACATTATGCCATGATCATCTCTTATTACAACGTCTTTTACATTATGTCATTATCATCATTTACTACTTCTTTTATGTCATTATCATCATTTACCACAATTTCTTTTACATTATGTCATGATTATTATTTATTACTACTTCCTTTACATTATGTCATGATTATCATTTACTGCCACTTCATTACATTATGTCATGATCATCATTTACTACAACATTTTTACATGACATCATGATTATCATTTACTACTTCTTTTGCATTATGTCATGATTATCATTTACTACAACTTTTTCTGCATAATTCATGATTATTATTTGCTACAACTTTTTTTACATTATGTCATGATTATCATTTACTACAACTTGTTTTACATTATGTCATGATTATCATTTACAACTTTTTTTGCATGATGTCATGATTATCATTTACTACAACTTCTTTTACATTATGTCATGAGCATCACTTATTACAACCTCTTTTATATTATGCCATGATCATCTCTTATTACAACTTCTTTTACATTATGTCATGATCATCATTTACTACAGCTTCTTTTATGTTACGTCATGATCATCATTTCCTACCACATCTTTTACATCATGCCATGATCATCATTTACTACTACTTCTTTTACATTGTGTCATGGTCTTCATTTACCACCACTTCTTTTAGATTATGTCATGATTATCATTTGCTCCTTCATTTACATTATGTCATGATTATCATTTACTACAAATTCTTTTTACATTATGTCATGATTATCATTTACTATTTCTTTTACATTATGTCATGATCATCATTAACTACTTCTTTTACATTATGTCATGATCATGATTTACTACTTCTTTTACATTATGTTATGATTATCATTTGGTACGATTTCTTTTACATTATGTTATGATTATCATTTGCTACGATTTCTTTTACATTATGTTATGATTATCATTTACTACAACTACTTTTACATTATGTCATGATCATCACTTATTACAACTTCTTTTACATTATGTCATGATCCTGATTTACTACTACTTCTTTTACATTATGTCATGATTATCATTTACTAAAACTTCTTTAACATTATGTCATGATCATCAATTACTATAACTACTTTTACATTATGTCATGATCATCATTTACTACTTCTTTTCATTATGTTATGATTATCATTTACTACAACGTCATTTACATTATGTCATGATCATCATTTACTACAACTTTTACATTATGTCATCATCACCATTTACTACTTCTTTTCATTATGTCATGATTATCATTGACCATAACTTCTTTTACATTATCTCATTATCATCATTTACTACAACCTCATATGCATTATGTCATGTTTATCATTTGCTACTTCTTTTCATTATGTCATGATTATCATTTACTATAACTTGTTTTACATTATCTCATTATCATCATTAACTACACCTTTTACATTATGTCATCATCATCATTTACTACTTCTTTTCATTATGTCATGATTACCATTTACTATAACTTCTTTTACATTATCTCATTATCATCATTTACTACAACTTTTACATTATCTCATTATCATCATTTACTACAACCTCTTTACATTATGTCATGATTATCATTTACTACAACTTCATATACATTATGTCATGATTATCATTTACTATAACTTCTTTTACATTATCTCATTATCATCATTTGCTACAACCTTTTTACATTATGTCATGATTATCATTTACTACAACTTCTTTTTCATTATGTCATGATTATCATTTACTACTTCTTTTACATTATGTCATGATCATCATTTACTACAACTTCATATACATTATGTCATGATTATCATTTACTATAACTTCTTTTACATTATCTCATTATCATCATTTTCTACAACCTTTTTACATTATGTCATGATCATCATTTACTACAACTTCTTTTACATTATGTCATGATTATCATTTACTACAACTTCTTTTCCATTATGTCATGATCATCATTTACCACAACTTCATATACATTATGTCATGATCATCATTTACTACAACTTCATATACATTATGTCGTGATCATCATGTACTACAACTTCTTTTACATTATGTCATGAGTATCATTTACTACAACTTCATATACATTATGTCATAATCATCATTTACTACAGCTTCTTTTACATTATGTCATGATTATCATTTACTACAACTTCTTTTACATTATGTCATGATCATCATTTGCGACAACCTTTTTACATGATGTGATGATTATCATTTACTACAACTTCTTTTACATTATGTCATGATCATCATTTGCTACAACCTTTTTACATGATGTCATGATTATCATTTACTACAACCTCTTTTACATTATATCATGATGATCATTTGCTACAACCTTTTTACATTATGTCATGATTATCATTTACTACAACTTCTTTTACATTATGTGATGATCATCATTTGCTACGACATCTTTATATTATGTCATGATCATCATTTACTACAACTTCTTTTACATTATGTCATGATCATCATTTGCTACAACCTTTTTACATTATGCCATGATCATCATTTACTACAACTTTTACATTATGTCATGATCATCATTTACTATGACACCTTTTACATTATGTCATGGTCTTTATTTAATACCACTTCATTTACATTATGTCATGATTATCATTTACTGCTTCTTTTACATTATGCCATGATCATCATTTACAACTTCTTTTACATTATGCCATGATTATCATTTACTACAACTTCTTTTTACATTATGTC
The DNA here is from genome assembly GCA_028554795.2 of Sinohyriopsis cumingii. Classification (NCBI taxonomy): domain Eukaryota; kingdom Metazoa; phylum Mollusca; class Bivalvia; order Unionida; family Unionidae; genus Sinohyriopsis; species Sinohyriopsis cumingii. Next base: position 113,688,635 of record CM068824.1, on the reverse strand, counting down.
ATGATTATCATTTACTGCCACTTCTTTGACATTATGTCATGATTATCATTTACTACTTGTTTTATATTTTGTCATGATCATCACTTACTACAACTTCTTTTACACTATGTCATGATTATCATTTACTATAAATTGTTTATACATTATCTGATGATTATCATTTGCTACAACTTGTTTCACATTATATCACGATTATCATTTACTAGAACTCCTTTTAAATTATGTCATGATTATCATTTACTACAGCTTCTTTAATGTTATGTCATGATCATCATGTACTAGAACGCATTTTACATTATGTCATGATCATCATTTACTACAACTCCTTTTACATTATGTCATGATTATCACTTACTACTACTTCTTTTGCATTATGTCATGATCATCATTTACTACGTCTTTTTACATTATGTCATGGTCTTCATTTACTACAACTTCTTTTACATTATGTCATGATCATCATTTGCTACAACTCCTTTTACATTATATCATAATGATCATTTACTACAGCTTCTTTTACCTTATGTCATGATCATCATTTACTACAGTTTCTTTTACATTATGTTATGATCATCATTTACTAGAACGCCTTTTACATTATGTCATGATCATCATTTACTACAACTCCTTTGATATTATGTCATGATTATCATTTACTACTATTTCTTTTACATTATGTCATGATCATCATTTACTAGTACTTCTTTTAGATTATGTCATGATCATCATTTCCTAGAACTCCTTTTACATTATGTCATGATCATCATTTACTACAGTTTCTTTTACATTATGTTATGATCATCATTTACTAGAACGCCTTTTACATTATGTCATGATCATCATTTACTACAACTCCTTTTACATTATGTCATGATTATCACTTACTACTACTTCTTTTACATTATGTCATGATCATCATTTACTAGTACTTCTTTTAGTTTATGTCATGATCATCATTTACTAGTACTTCTTTTAGTTTATGTGATGATCATCATTTCCTAGAACTCCTTTTACATTATGTCATGATTATTATTTACTAGAACTCCTTTTACATTATGTCATGATTATCATTTACTAGAACTCCTTTTACATTATGTCATGATTATCATTTACATGAACTCCTTTTACATTATGTCATGATTATCATTTACTAGATCTCCTTTTACATTATGTCATGATCATCATTCACTACTACTTCTTTTACATTATGTCATGATCATCATTTACTACTACTTCTTTTACATTATGTCATGATTATCCCTTGCTACAACTTCTTTTACATTATGTCATGATCATCATTTACTAGAACTTTTTTACATTATGGCATGATCATCATTTACTACAACTTCTTTTGAATTATGTCATGATTATTATTTGCTACATCTTCTTTTACATTATGTCATGGTCATCATTTACTACATCTTCTTTTAGATTATGTCATGATCATCATTTACTACAGCTACTTTCATGTTATGTCATGATCATCATTTACTACCAGATCTTTTACATTATGTCATGATTATTATTTGCTCCTTCTTTTACATTATGTCATGATTATCATTTACTACAACTTCTTTTAGATTATGTCATGATCATCATTTACTACATCTTCTGTTAGATTGTGTCATGATTATCATTTGCTACATCTTCTTTTAGATTATGTCATGGTCATCATTTACTACATCTTCTTTTAGATTATGTCATGATCATCATTTACTATAGCTTCTTTTATGTCATGATCATCATTTACTACCAGATCTTTTACATTATGTCATGATTATTATTTGCTCCTTCTTTTACATTATGTCATGATTATCATTTACTACAACTTCTTTTAGATTATGTCATGATCATCATTTACTACATCTTCTTTTAGATTATGTCATGATTATCATTTGCTACATCTTCTTTTAGATTATGTCATGGTCATCACTTACTACATCTTCTTTTAGATTATGTCATGATCATCATTTACTACAGCTTCTTTTATGTTATGTTATGATCATCATTTACTACCAGATCTTTTACATTATGTCATGATTATTATCTGCTCCTTCTTTTACATTATGTCATGATTATCATTTACTACAAATTCTTTTGCATTATGTCATGATCATCATTTACTACAGCTTCTTTTACATTATGCCATGATCATCATTTACTACCACATCTTTTACATTATGTCATGATTATCATTTGCTCCTTCTTTTACATTATGTCATAATCATCATTTACTTCAAATTCTTTTTACATTATGTCATGGTCATCATTTACTACAGCTTCTTTTACATTATGCCATGATCATCATTTACTACCACGTCCTTTACATTATGTCATGATTATCATTTGCTCCTTCTTTTACATTATGTCATAATCATCATTTACTTCAAATTCTTTTTACATTATGTCATGAGTATCATTTACTACTTCTTTTACATTATGGCATGATTATCATTTATCAGAACTTATATTATATTATGTCATTATCATTTACTACTTCCTTTACATTATATCATGATTATCATTTACTACTTCCTTTACATTATGTCATGATTATCATTTACTACTTCTTTTACATTATGTTATGATTATCATTTACTACAAATTCTTTTTACATTTATGCCATGGCCTTCATTTTCTACCACTTTCTTTACATTATGTCATGATGATCATTTACTACAACTTCTTCTGCATAATGTCATGATTATCATTTACTACAACTTTTTTTACATTATATCATGATTATGATTTACTACAACTTCTTTTACATTATGTCATGATTATCATTTACTACAACTGTTTTTGCTTTATGTCATGATCATCATTTACTACAGCTTCCTTTACGTTATATCATGATCATCATTTACTACAACTTCTTTTACATTATGTCATGATTATCATTTACTACAACTTCTTTTACATAATGCCATGATCATCATTTATTAGAACTCCTTTTACATTATGTCATGATCATCATTTACTATAACTCTTTTTACATTATGTCATGATTATCATTTCCTACTACTTCTTTTACATTATGTCATGATCATAATTTACTACAGTTTCTTTTACATTATCTCATGATCAGCATTTACTAGAACTCCTTTTACATTATGTGATGATTATCATTTACTAGAACTCCTTTTACATTATGCCATCATCATCATTTCCTACCACTTCTTTTACATTATGTCATGATCATCATTTACTACTACTCCTTTTACATTATGTCATGATCATCATTTACTACAACTTCTTTTACATTATGTCATGATTATCACTTGCTACAACTTCTTTTACTTTATGTCATGATTATCATTTACTAGAACTTCTTTTACATTATGTCATGATCATCATTTACCAGAACTTTTTTACATTATGTCATGATCATCATTTACTACAACATTTTTACATTATGTCATGATTATCATTTAGTAGAACTTCTTTATGTTATGGGATCATTATCATTTACTAAAACTTCTTTTACATTATGTCATGATTATCATTTACTACAACTTTATTTGCATTATGTCATGATTATCATTTACTACAACTTCTTTTACATTATGTCATGATTATCATTTACTACTTCTCTTACATTATGTAATGATTATCATTTACTACACCTTCTTTTCCATTATGTCATGATTACCATTTACTAAAACTTCTTTTACATTATGTCATGATTATCATTAATAACTTTTTTTTGCATTATGTCATGATTATCATTTACTACAACTTCTTTTACATTATGTCATGATTATCATTTACTACAACTTCTTTACATTATGTCATGATTATCATTTACTACAACTTCTTTACATTATGTCATGATTATCATTTACTACAACTTCTTTTACATTATGTCATGATTATCATTTACTACAACTTCTTTTACATTATGTAATGATTATCATTTACTACAACTTTATTTGCATTATGTCATGATTATCACTTACTACAACTTCTTTTACATTGTGTCATGATTATCATTTACTACAACTTTATTTGCATTATGTCATGATTATCATTTACTACAACTTCTTTTACATTACGTAATGATTATCATTTACTACACCTTCTTTTCCATTATGTCATGATTATGATTTACTAAAACTTCTTTTACATTATGTCATGATTATCATTTATTAACTTTTTTTGCATTATGTCATTATTATCATTTACTACAACTTCTTTTACATTATGTCATGATTATCATTTACTACAACTTCTTTTACATTATGTCATGATTATCATTTACTACAACTTCTTTTACATTATGTCATGATTATCATTTACTACAACTTCTTGTACATTATGTCATGATTATCATTTACTACAACTTCTTTTACATTATGTCATGATTATCATTTATACACCTTCTTTTCCGTTATGTCATGATTATCATTTACTACAACTTCTTTTACATTATTTCATGATTATCATTTACTAACTTTTTTTGCATTATGTCATGATTATCATTTATTACAACTTCTTTTACATTATGTCATGATTATCATTTACTAAAACTTCTGTTACATTATGTCATGATTATCATTTACTACAACTTCTTTTACATTATGTCATGATTATCATTTACTACAACTGCTTTTACATTATGTCATGATTATCATTTACTACCACCTGACAAAATATCAAGGTGGGCAATGCATGTGCTGTAAATACATTAAATATTGTCTAAAAGGGTATATTTCTGGCTAAATTGTGTTTTGCATTTTTTAATACCCATTTGGCAGGTGATATCATTAAGTCAGCATGTGTTTGTGACATCATAGGGGTACCAATCTGAACTCTTACTGGAACTTAACAGTTAGAAAAAAGTCTATCATTGAAAATGTATTTTTACCAGACTGTAGGGCTGTTTACAATATAAGAAACAGAAGTAATGAAAACACCAAGAATCTACACCAACCATATATTTCCAGTTAGATGTACTGTATCTAAAAATGTTAGAATAATAATAATAATAATAATAATGAGGACTTTTTATAGCGCCTCATCTTTAGAAGTTCTAAGTGCTTTACAACATTAGACAACACCTATAACAAAAAAAACCATATATAATGATATGATTACAAAAAAACAAACGCCATGAAATTAGAAAACATGAAAAACATGCCAAAAATATTTAAGGTAGGAAACATTATTAGGTCTTTAAGTTTGTTCTTGCAGTCGAAATAAGTGAGTTTTGAGAGCACTCTTGAATGGGATCACTGTGTCTTTGTGTTAATGTTCAGTTGGCAATTCATTCCACGCTGCTGGGCCCTGATATGCAAAAGAACGTTGTCCATATGACTTCATTTTCATAGTGGGAATAATGAGTATAAGATTGTCAGAAGAGGAGCGTAAGTATCTTGCTGGTGTATACACATGGGTGAGGTTGCATAGGTATATTGGACTGGAGTCTGTCAGTGAAAAGTAGCACAGAGAAAAATAAAATTGTGTTTGATTCTGGATCAAATGGATAGCCAGCGTAGGGCACAGAGCAGTGGGGAGGTGTGCTCTGATCGTGGTACTCTAAGTATGATCCGAGCAGCTGTGTTTTGAACTTTTTGAAGTTTCTGGAGTAGATATTGAGATGAACCAGACAGAACTGAGTTACAATAAGCATCCCATTAGTTCTATGACCATGACCATCCATTCTAACATGCCCATGTAGATGTGCCCGGGCCAAATGAGAGATGAATTGTTACCTATGTAGATGTGCCTGGGCCAAATGAGAGATTAATTTTTACCCACGTTGATGTGCCTGGGTCAAATAAGAGATGAATTGTTACCCATGTTGATGTGCCTGGGCCAAATGAGAGATGAATTTTTACCCACGTTGATGTGCCTGGGTGAAATGAGAGATGAATTTTTACCCACGTTGATGTGCCTGGGCCAAATGAGAGATGAATTTTTACAAGCACCAGTTGGAGCAAGAAAGCTGAGTAACCAAACAAAATAAAAAATTGCTGTGAAAACAAATTTGCTGAAGTTGACTTCAAAACATATTACAAAATCTCAAGCATGAGAAAATAATGATGTCAGAAACTAAGAGAAACACTATTCCAGGCACAAAGCTTATACACATCACTGACCACAAATATCTTACCTCTCTCTGCAACAACTACACATTTTTTATGTCAAACTTGCTTTCTTCAAACTTTGTCAAAAACACCCACTCCACCCCAGCTGAATCAAACATAATAATGCAATTGCTGATAACAACTCCTGCGCTTACCAATCACGGTGGTTTATTCATCAGTCAGATGCTATTCCACAAGATTTCCATATAGCATATCATTGCACGAATGACAGCAACACTTGCCATCTTTCCGGGACAGAAAATTTACATTTCCAAGGAAATCATGAAGTAGACATCTCCTCATGGTTATGAGATAGGTTTTGTGTCTGGAGGTCCTTAATACATGGCAGTAAGTTTATAACTAGTATTACAACACCAATATGTCATATACAGTTTCTTCTCTTCCAAAGAAAAGGTAATTTATATATACTAGTAACAAAGATATCTAATTCCTGATGTATAGTCCAAAACATAGAAATCATGCTGCAGTTATTATAATTACTATACAGTTTGTTAGAGAGAGCTGTGTACCCAGTATCGTATCATTGGCTACCATAAAACTTTTCCAAATTAGAAGAGCTGATCAAATGTAAAAGTTATCCTTATAAAAAAATATTAATTACTTATTGTTATTTTCATATGACATTCATTGATTAAACGTGAGAATACAGTAATAATATGAAGTGTTTTAATGTTTCTATGTTCTCATGTGATGAACTTGTGAACTAAGGGTCAACAGGTCACAATACAGCCCTCATTAGCATATTTATATTAATGTGTGGCATTTAAAAAAATAGGACTTGGGTTGAGATGCTCATTGTGCAATACTTGCAACACATAACAATTAAAACTTTTATTCTTCTCTTCTGATAATTATTTGCATTTTTATAAAACAGGATGGGACCAGGTGACCTATACAAGAAATATGAGGCAATAATAGTATCAGATAAATACTGTAGGCATTGAATGTACCAACTATATTGCAAAAGTGAAGGGTCATTGTAATTTGAATGGAAAAAAATGGATGAGAAAAATAATCTATCTTGAGGTTTGTAGAAAGACAAGGAAATCCTATTCACGTGGTTACATTTTTTTTGTCTCTCCACTCAGCAGAACCTCATGGGGAGACAAATAATATAATCCTTTGACTGGGGTTTCCATGTCTCAGTGCAAACCCCACTGTAGATTCTATTAATCTGCAATTGGACATCCTGCAAGAAAAATACCAGCAAAGCAAGTCAGAGGAGACATTGTAATTGACTTTAAATTAACGAAGATAAGATCATAGAAATATTTCCTTATCTGGTTGAAATATAATGTTTTGGTCATAGCCCACTGTGTATTATCACCATGTATATGTATGGCCACATTATTAGGCAACACAATGAACATCTCATTGTAATAGAATCATTACCAAAGTAAGCTTTGTTTTGCTTTTATGAAGTTTGCAAGTGTATTGTGCTGAATTTACATATTTTATTTTATCATACATGTGATTCTACCAGCAGCAGGCCAAGAATACATTTTATTAGTTGAAATCAACTGATTTTGAAAAGTAAAAGATTTTTTAAATAAAAAAATTTAAAAAAGCAACGCAAACAGTTTTGTTACATGTTTTATCAATGCTTTAGAGAAACCAGTCAGAAGCAGTCTACTGAGGACCAGAAATGTCCCATATGTGCAACGAATGGCACACTGATGCGTGGCAGAGTAATAAGATTATTAGTGTTAAATAACTGCTAATGTGTGTGCATAACAAGCTGTTTATTGATTATGTTATTGTTGTAATTTGGGGAGTTTAAGGACAACTGCAGTTAGTTTTTTTGAGGTTTTACAAGTAATAAAGGGAACAAAGCTGGTCTATGATGATTTCTGAGCCACTGATGAAAATTAGCCAACCTTTGGTGAGGGGAGATCAAATGGAGACACCGACCAAAAAAAGAGATTTCAGCAGACACACTAAAGTATTTTGATGTTTAATTATTACTGTATTATTCAAGATGATTTAAGAGGAATATTTAAGATAAGCTCTAACAGTTTTTGTTAGTTCATTGTCAAATTGCATGCTTTATCTCAATGCTATGAAACTACCAGATAAGAAATATTGCAAGTTCAACATTGCCATTGCTTGGAAATCAGAGTTAAAGTGAATGCAGGCAAGTAGGAAAGGTCCTGAGTTCGTACTGTGTTTCAAAGGTGTCCATTTTATGTATTTTATATACTAATTTTAAGTTTTCATAAACAAAAGTTAAGCTCAAGCCATAGATAAAATACAGTAGTTAATAACATATTACAAGATAATTAATAATTGTAAAGATGGTATAACTTATAAACAAGTCTAAATCCAGCTTTATATGTTTTTGGTTGTATTTACAGTAGTGAAACTTGCCAATGGACTTTTGGATTTGAGCCACGAAGAGAAATAAATTGTCCATGATGAGGCTCAGGAATACAAATAAAGTCCAAGTCAGGAACTTCCTCCTTGGGGCAAACATGGTAATGGAGAGCAGTCAACACCTTACAAAATGCAGCAACAGAAAACTGAAGTTGGAATTTCTTTGCAGGCTGACTGTGGCTGTCCTGTCATTGCCACATTCTAATTCTGATACAGAGAGGACATTCTTTATTCTTTGCAAAATACAAAGTGATTCAGAGGAAAATCTGAACCAGAGAACTATTGAGAGCCTGTCATGTGTAAAGCTCATTAATCACAATGAATGTCGTCATTGGTCACCAGACCATGATATTGTGAAGGAGCTAAAAGTGCTATTGGATTTCATATTAAAATATAATTTGTAGTGAACTATAAGACAAACAACTCTCCCTTTTTAATTAATTGACAATATATTGACTCATTAATTAATTATTATTAGAACATTTTCTATGTGAATTTGAATCAGATTCATGTTATAATCTTGCTGTTTGATAAGAGAATACTTACAATGTCAAAAAATGCAACTGTTTTGTTTTCAATCCCTTAAAAATGTAATATTTATGGCAATAAAAAATCTACAGTTTTAGAAGCCATTCCACTCATCAAAATTTTTAAATCTACTGGTTTAAGATCCTGGTTATATCATATGCATGGTTCATATAAATACTTATCACATATTCAGTATAGTTTTCCTATAGTATCTGTAGTTATATATTTTTGATATCACAATGTGTTATATATCACTTTATATCACTGATTGGTCCAAATTAGCCCATTATGCAGTATTATCTTTAATGATTGGCTGCAATCATGGGAAAACTTTTTTAACCCTGCCTTTTGGAATATTTTGTTTTCAATGAACATTTCGGCAGTCATTTTTCAACTCAACTCACGAAAGTGAATTGGGGAAAAATGGTCTTGGCTTTTTGAATATAGCCAATTTACTCCCACAGGTTTTTGTTATGTCAAGAGTAACAATATCATCATAAGACAAATAGTGTAAAACCCCAATATAAGAACAATAACAAGAAGCAAAAGTAAGGGAGTTGCTTATTTGATAGTGGGTGTGTGGAGTGGGTGTGGATGGGGGAGGTATATCTGTAACATAGAATCCACTCTATATATAAGAGAGGTTTAAATGTTAACTTACAGAAGTAAACAAATTCACCTCACTTCACAGAGGAATGTTTACATAACCAGTCTCTCAACTGACAGAACTTTATTCAACCACATATTTACGCAGTAAATATGTGATGCAAATCCGACTCAAATAGAAATTTGTTTACATCTTTAGAATAGTCTACTGTTCCAAATCAAATACTGCAAATATCCGGTCACAAATACATGATAGTAAACATGGGAATTTCTGCATCCAGTAATCCTCATTTCACATAAATATTTCAACAATGTAATGTTTAATTGTGAAAGTGACAGTTTAGGGTGAAGATGGAGTCTAACAGGTATTGTGTATTGTATCAAACAATGTGACATCACACGCATTGGACATACTGTGTTGAAAAATGATTCTGTCTTTGTAAAATATTCTGTTTATTTGGATGGACTCTTTTTTTTTATTTATAGTTTGTAGAAAAAGTAAAATCCAACTTTACAAGTTCAACTTTGCATGGGACTATTTGTACGCACAACAAATGAAAGCTGCAGCATCTGTCAGAATGAATGAAATTATTCATACTTCTTTCTATCTAAATAATTTTCACTCAAATAAAATCTATGTTATAAAAAGAATCTCAAATGGGTAATGATTCAATATTAAATTTATGAAACTCGTTGAATAATGCCCAGCTTTTCTTTGCCAAATTTTGCAAAAACTGGACTTTATACAACTTGTTTCATAAATTCAATATTATATCATTACTCTTTTGAGATCTTCTATTTATGATAACTATTAAATTTTGCATTCACAAAAGACGCAAGCGGTTGAAATCTCAACTCCTGTTTCACACAATTAACTTCCATTTTGTCTATGAGAGCATTCAATTTGAGTCAAGAAAATACTATTGTTATGTGTCATTGAACCCACCCATTTTCATCTGATGTTACTACTGTTGCAAAATACATACATAACAAAATAATAAATTTAAATGTATTACATTTTATTCAGTTTTAACATTCTATATTCCCTGCAACAAAAAAATTCTTGGAATTCTGGGCAAAATACAAGTAGATTTTAAAAAAATTCAGCAAAGAATCAAAACAACTTCTTTGAAATTCAAAGAGTTTTAAACGAAACTCATTAAATTCAAGGATTTTCAAGGTTATGATATGGAGGCCATAACAAAGAAGACTGGTTGTCTTACCTATGCTTCATCCATGATAGGAATGTATTCCAACAAAGGGTGATTGAGGAGACGTAGAAGACACGAAACTGAGTTGGCAGAAAATAAAAGTTGATAAACTGACATGGAGGCCACACACACCAGTCAACCTGCAGAAATAAAATTAAAATATTTAAAACATGGGTTGCAGTGATGATACTTAACATAATTATGCAAATATTGCTATTCATGGTCACTTCTGTGTTCATAAAAATGCATAGATAATTTAATCTTAAGAGTATTTTTCTAAAATTTTCTTTATTTGTATGTCATTAAAAAAGTTATACCAACATTTCAAACATTATTTGAGAAATTAATGTGATTTCCTTAAAAAAAGCATCTTTTACTAAACTTTCAAGTAGTAAAACATAAGTGGAAAAATATCAAATGGTGATAACTATTAGCATTAGGTCTAATCACTGACCAAATTTCAGTTGCTTCCTTGGCACACAAAATTGATTTGAAAGGCCAGTGAATCTATACTTTGTTATTCATTTTAGTAAGATGCTCAAGTTTACAACAGTTTTTAGCAATACAAACTATATTTGGTGAAAGAGAAAGGACAGTATGACACAAACACATAGAGGTCAAAATCTGTCCATGAAAATTCAAAAATCTATACATATGTTTTAAAAATAACTAAAGTCCAGAAGGTTTGCAAATCTGGTAACAAATGCAAAAATCATTTATATGGCAGAAAAATCAAAGCATATTATTTCCAAATGTAAGAAGGTAGTGCTGCTAATAAAGTTTAAAGCCCATGCATCCATCAAACTTGTAATCATGCCAACAAAGTTGGCACTGAGAAAGTCTACAAGATCAGTAAGTTACTAAAAAGATCGAAAAAGTTATTCCAGTAAAATGAAAGTCCAATAAAGTTTGCTACATACTAATATAAGCAATGCCACTGAAATTTAATCTGCACTAGTCAGGTGTTGTTTTTTTTTTTCATAATTGTGCTAGCAAGGTTTGAACTGAGAAAGTCCAAAGGGTATAAAAACTAGATTTGTATGCCCACAATCTCTCCTCCCCAAAATCATTTCAATGAGTTAAACATTTACCAAAATATCAGAAAAACTACCTCAACAAACATGAAAATTTAACCTGGTCATCTCCAAATGTACAAAGACTAAAACCAAATTTCATTAACTATTTCCAAGTAAATTTTTATGTAAACCTGGTATCAAAGTTTTTAAAGATCAAAAAGTCTATATTCAAAACTTAAAAGAAAAGTAAAGAAACATTACTAGAGAAATTCATTTGTCTACATCAAGAGAGTTTTGTAGAGAAACTCATTTGTCTACATCAAGAGAATTTTGTACAGAAACTCATATGTCTACATCAAGAGAATTTTCTATAGAAACTCATTTGTCTACATCAAGAAAATTTTGTACAGAAATTCATTTGTCTACATGAAGATAATTTTGTACAGAAACTCATTTGTCAATGTCAAGAGGATTTTATACAATCCTTTGTCTTAAAAAAATAAAAGTACAAAAGTTCAAATGGATAGTTTTGACGGACAAAGCAATGCTAATATGCATTAGATGAGCTGGAAGAGTACAGCTCTTAAGATGATACTATTTATGGTCCTTTTTACTATTATAAACACCCTGTTCTAAATAATCTTTATAATATTGTTCTCCAGTTTCTTTTTTTATGTCACTAGAGAATTTACATTAACATTTGAAGCATTAAATGAACTACTGCTTCAAGTATTACAATCCCCAGAACAATATCCGTGGGAGATAACTACTACTAGGTCTAACCATTTACCTAAACTGACATAAGATGGTGGACTAAACTTTGTTATTAAGTTTAGTTTCGATATTAAGGTCTGTTATTTTTTTAGTAACACAAAGGTTTTCCTCAAAGAGGTGTTATGAGTCTATGCTCTTAAAATAAGTAATAGAAAAGAGTGAAAGACAACAAGCTTTGTAAAATTTAACAAATAATTTATTTCACCAGAATACAAAGTAAAAATGAGAAAAAAAAGAACTTACAGTATTGCAAATTAAATTCCAAAATAATCCAAGAATTACAGACACAAGTCCTATAAATTTACAGTCCTGAATAAAATTCATTACAAGTTAAGGTTAAATCCAAAAATTGATGGCGATGTGATGTGATGTGATGTGATTTTGATTTTTAATGTAGCTTTAACAATTTTTCAGTCACATATCTATGATGTCTGCATCATGCCACAGACATGTAGCATGATGTCCCACCCAGTCACATTATCCTGACACCAGGCCGACCAGTCCTAACACTAACCTCTTAATGCTGAACACCAAGCGAGGCAGCTGTTAGTACCATTTTTGTAAGTCTCTGGTATGACTTGGCCAGGGTTCAAACCCATGACCTCCCGCATCCAAGGCGGACGCTCTAACCACTAGGCCATCGGAGTGGTACTGATGGCAATTACGTGTTGTGGTAGCTTATAAAGTGTTGATGTGTAAACAGTCTTTTGTTGAATCACAGTAATATAATTCCAGGTTTGAATTCACCATAAATTCCAGTGAATGTCTCTATCCAAGAATTTTATCAGAGCACTTTTGTATATCCAGAAGATAATCACTTGAATTCAATAATTTGAAGAAAATAGATTACAACCCAAAATTACTGGTCACAACATATAATACTTGACTGTGCTAAGATTTAAAGCAAGAACAAAATAATTCTCTCAGCTGCAAGATTGTATAATTCCCTACTTGATCTCAGGTCACAATTAGGATTTTTTAATTAAAAAACCCATCGCCTAATGGAAAATAAGTTTCAAGAATGACCCTAATGTTTACAAAATAAAAACCATAACCTGGATAACACTCAGGAAATTCCAAAACGTAGACCCAAATAAACATATTTACTTCTTCTATTAATAATGATCCTGATATTAAGCCCATACACAGAGAGAATAACTTAGCCATTTATAGTTGTTTACACAAAATAAAATTAAAAAAGTCCATCCAGTCAAGCCAAAATGAACTCAGTTTTGAACAAGGTCAAGTCCAACATACAATGTTACATTACAATAGCATGTAATGAATATATATAAAAAAATAACTAACAAACTAGGCATGGCCCAAAAAGTTCCAATTTTGTTACAAAAAAGGAATTGTTTCAGCACAAGATAGGCTATATATAGAAGACACTCATGTATCCACATTCACCGAGCACAAGACTTTATCCCATGCAGACAGAGGCAAGATGGTAGTGGTCTGGAATGGCGAGTACTTTAAACCACCCAGCCACTTGGAGCCCCCTCAAAAACTAATTGTTGTAAAAATCAAATCATGTTCACTACTTATACATACAAATATATCTACCAAATTTCATTGTTAATGTTTAGTGGCGTCTGTGCAATAGTGCTAAGACAGGATGAACAAGATGGATAGGATAGTGGGGATATGAAAATAAGCACAGAGGAAATAAGTAAAAAAAGATTGAAATCTTACCATGTAAACCATTAAAAATTTGTCTTTTACTTCCTTTACACCCTCTTGAGCAGACTTTCCTTCCAACAGGGACATTCCTATAAGGACAGAAACTGCAATTTTAAATCTTGCCTGAATCTCATATAATCTTCCATTTGTGAGCCACATTGCAGTGCCTTAGATACTACTGACACAAATATATATAGCTACCAGTATTTAAATGAAAGGAAAAAAAACAAAAATTTGTTCAAATGACACAAATACGCCTGCATGCAAACAAAAGTTGTACTTTATCAAAAATTGTACATGAAGAATATCAAGCATAAAATAATGACCTAGCTGGGTAAAGGTGGAATCACCATGATGCTCCTCATCACAAATTACATAATTTTGGCATGATCAGCTATAATTATATGAACATTCTGGAAACATGGTAATGAAAAACTAATTCAAAACCAGGACATGTGCGTCAGTCACCAATGGGGATTTTGTTTCAGATTTTGGTGACAAAAATGCAAATTTGACATTTGTTCTCTGCTTTAAGTGGGTTTGATTAATTTTGGAACAAGTCATACAAGGAGGCTATTCAGGTGGAATGGTCTTTGTCCCTGAAATTTTAAACTCAAGGATATTCACATAAGGTAGCATCCTCATTTCATGCTTGGATGGTTGGAAAAGTCAGGGTTCATCACAGCATATTTACCATTCACAATGTCAGCTTTATCTTGACTTGGCATTAATATCCATGTAGGTACATAGCTAATAAATGTGTCAGTGTTACAAGCTGTTGGTTGTGACACACCAATTAACTCAGATATCTATCCTGATATGTTCCAGTCACATAATAGTTAAGTGTCAAAAAATCTTGCAACAAATGAGTGAGTCCCCTTTTTTATGGCATCAGGTAAACTGTCAATGTGCAGTTCATCAGTGATCATGAAAGGGCCATTAAATATAAATTTAAACTTCCAAATAATGTCTGTCATCAAAAACATAAAGCGGATGGGTCCAGTCTCAAAATATCCTTTTCCCAGATCGCCCACCTCTTATAGTCACATCAAAATGTACGCTGCCATTCTTCCGTCCTTAGCCAAGGCCCATAAGCCTGCTAAGTTGAGGGCTTAAATTCTGCCCAGTTTAACTCCAACACAAAGGCTTAGTCTCATTTCATGAATTGTGTTTTATAAGAACAGCCATAGGCACAGCTGCAAAATCCAATTAAATGACTTTGGCCTGATACAGGAACTTGGCTGTTGGTGAAAACCTCATGTTAGTATGACTCTCAATTCAGGAGTAGTGATAATGAGATTTCAAGACAGCTGCTGTTGGCTATAATGGATGTCTGAGCATCAACATTTACACTTGGCATCAACTAGACATGATAAGTCTTTTGATGAAAACCCAGTGTCAATATGGCCTTCCGTTCAGAAGGAGTTGTGGTAACTAGATTTTCAAGATGATATAGAGGGCATATTGTAGGTTTAAGTCTTTCAGTAAAAACCAAATGTTGACCATACATTCAGAAGGAGTGGTGATCACAAGATTTTCAAGATGGACACTGCAGCCATACTGGATGTCCAAACAACAGCATATTCATTTAGGCCCAACCAGACATGGGATGAATGTGTGTGTAAAGTTTGATGGCAATCATACAAGAAGTTTCAGAAAAGCAGTGATACCAAAACTTGGATGAATGGACTGAAGAGTGACAGACAACAGGCTATCCCATAAGCCCTTCTGGACTATGAACATTAAAGCTATCAAAAATGTAACTGTCTTCAAAATTAGGGGATAAGTACTTGAAGGCAAAAAATAATAATAATAATAATAATAATGAGGACTTTGTATAGTGTCTAATCTTTAGAAGCTCAAAGCACTTTACAACATTAGACAACAACTATAACATAAAAAAATATATATAATGATATGATTACAAATAACAAACACCATGAAATTAGAAAACATAAAAACATGCTGAAAATATTTAAGGTAGAAAACATTATTAGGTGTTTAAGTTTGTTCTTGCAGTCAAAATAAGTGAGTTTTAAGAGCACTCTTGAATGGGATTATTGTATCTTTGTGTCTAAGTTCAGTGGGCAATTCGTTCCACGTTGCTGGGCACTGGTATGCAAAAGAACGCTGTCCATATGTTTTTGTTTTCATAGTGGGAATAATGAGAGCATAAGTATCTTGTTGGTGTTGCTGATATTTATTGTTTGAGGTAAAGGATGTGAATGAGAAAGTCTTTGTGTTGTGATCAGAATGGCCTCAGTTTTATCAACAGTCACCTGCAGCTTGTTACATGTCATCCATGATTTCACATTAGAAATGCACCTCTCTTCAACTTGTATGGTAGCATCAACTTTAGTTGGGTGGCTAGATTTGTATATTTGGTTGTCATCAGTGTACAATTGGTAAGAAACTGGATGATGATCTATGACACTTGAGAGAGGCTGAGTGTAAAGAATGAAGAGAACAGGTCCAAGAATACCCCTGTGGAACACCACAATATATATCAAATGGGCTGGAGTGTTTTCCATTTGCAGACATAATTTGTGTCCTGTTGACCAAGTAGGACTTGAGCCACCATAATGCTGTATCATGAATGCCAAATACATGCTGGAGACAGTGAAGTAATATATCATGGTCTACAGTGTCAAATGCTGCAGACAAATCAAGGAGGGTGAGGACTGTAATATTTCTGCTATCCAAAGCAGAGAGAAGGTCATTAACTACTTTTAGAAGAGTAGTTTCAACACTGTGGCAAGGGTGATATGCAGACTGTACATTGCTAAAAAGACTGTTTGAATTCAGATGACATACAAGTTTGGATAGAACAACTTTTAAGATTTCTGATATGAATGGGAGATTAGAAATTGGGTGGTAGTTCTTTAAACTGTTATGGTCGAGTGTTGGTTTCTTCAGCAGAGGCTTTATAATGGCAGTTTGAACAATGATGGGAATTCCCCAGACGAGAGAGTGAGGTCTTAAAAACATCAGTTAGTGAAAGTAATATTGGATCTAAGCACTCAAGCAGCAGTGATATTGGAATTGGATCAAGTTCATATGACTTTGGTGCACTTTTCATCACGACTGTATGTACTAAATCCATTGAGACAGGTTCAAATGCTGCCAACAGTTGCTGCTGAAAATTTGGATCGCAACTGTATGGTGACGAGTCAATTGAAATTGTGTTGTCAAGCTTATCTCTAATGGTTTGTACTTTGTCATAGAAGAAATCTGCAAACAGGTCTGGAAGGCTGACTGGAGAGAAGGTAGTTGGAAGTGGTGTACATTTGTTCCTTGACAATAGCTTGTTAGTAATCTCAAAAAGCTCTTTACAGCTGGAACTTTCCGTGATCTTAGTAGTGTAGTGGGCTGATTTCACTGCATGGACTATGTGTGTGACATTCTTCTTAGTGGCTTCATAGATTTGCTTATGAATAGTGAGTCTGGTGGAAAGCCAAAGCCTCTCATCTTTTCGGAGGTCTTTTTTAGCAGGGCAAAGCTGGTGCCTAACACTGCTATAACACGGAGAACACTTTTGAATTGATACTCTTCACTTGGTTGCTGGGGTATGTTTGTCAAGCAATGAACACAGGCAGTTATCGAGTTGTTCTGCTGCAGGAGGTAAGCAAGTTGTAAGGTTTGCTTGGATGTCATGCATTAGTTTAGTTCTATTTATCATACGGAGGTTTCTCTTAGTAGCAAATAAAGGTGGAGGGTTAAGGACTGATATGTCAAGGTGGCATATAATGCAGTGGTGATCTGATGTAAATTTGTGGGACACCAGGGAGGAACGTAGAATATTATCATCAGGTCGATGAAGAATCCAGTCTAAAATGTGACCATGTTTATGGATGGTTTGGTTACCTGACTATTTGAGGTTGAAAACATGAAAGGAATCTAAAAGTTTTTATGTGTATGGGTTTCCAGGACAGTCAAAATGAAAGTTGAAATGTCCAAGAATAATCAGCCTATTCAGACACGAGGGATATGTCACTTTGCCTGAAATTCTTTGTCAATTGTGCCTGCTGGATAAATAAATTACACATCTATTCATTACCTTTAAATTGTGGTCAGTGTATGATGGAGAAGAAAAATCCCAACTTACTGCTGGTCACTCTGAATAGTATCAAAGAAGCAGTGTAGAGCAGAATCAACCATACACTCAACGATCTAGGAATACCAACAAAGTTCCTGATACAATTTGGCAACTGCAGAATATAAATTTGGTTCCAAAATATATCAACATAAAGAATGGCTTGGATCCCATTGTTTTGACCTGGTGAGAAAATTAGAACCTTACAAACCATATACATTACCTGTGACAAAATTAGAACATTACAAACTATACACATTACCTGTGACAAAATTAGAACCTTACAAACCATACACATTACCTGTGACAAAATTAGAACATTACAAACCATACACATTACCTGTGCTAAACAAAGGTTGTACTAACCCATGAAGAATGCTGAACAGAAGAAAGGAGCAGCCACAGTTTGATCTGCTAGAATTTTTTTTATTGCCACTTTTCCACCACCTCCCAAGATGAATCTGTCTAGTGCACCATACCAGACATGACAGAATGGTCCAAGAATAAATCCCATGCAGAACATACGACCTGTTAAGTGTTTAACAAAATATTATTTTACAAAGCATACAAAAAAATTACCTGATTGGGACATATTAATGAGGTCTAGATATCCTACTGATTATCAAGATTCATTATCAGGAAGCTGAGGTACAAGCACTACTTTTTAATACTTCATTCAAAGCAAAATTTATATTAAAATATTTAGGCTAAATTATGCATTCTCATGTCCAGAGAGTAAAAAAACAAAACATCATTTTATACTATTCTTGAATTTGCAAAATCATTTCCTTGATAAAGGACAGAAATCAAAATTGCAATACATTAAAGAATACCAGTTATAGATGGGGACGTACAATCATTCTTGTAATCCGATACTGCCTATGTCATAAGGGATCTAATGGCCTTGCTTGAAAATTGTAACCTGAAGCAACAACAACAAAATATTAAAAATAAAGATGTTTACTCATCAAATCAATTAAGACTGGATTATGACTGGTTCAACAGAACCTCATTTCAGGATCCCCATATAACCCATAACAAAAATGTTAATGTTAAAGAGAGATAATTTAAAAAAGCAGCAGTTTCTATGAAAATCAAAAATGCTATTTTTCACTAACATAATTATCTTAAATAGTCAATACTTAAAAACCTGATAATAAACTCAAATGCATGCTGTGCTAAATCATGCATATATATGATAAACTGTAAATATTTTCTAAAACTAGAAGTACCTTGTTTGACTGTATCTATAACTGATTCAATATGTAACATTATTAATAAAAAATTCTGACTAGCACCAAAGGCCTGTTGAAATAAACATTTTTTCTTCAGTTATACATGTTTTAAACATAATACTGATTATTTGGTCTGGCATTTATATTTTATATGTAACTCCACTTTTGTCTTACTTGTCTAGACCTAGACATTTACTTAAACCTGACTATGGCAGTATACGTAAGACGTACCATATATACTTGCTTATAAGATGACTCGACTATAAGTCATCCCTGCCTTTTTTAGGGCTAAAAAAAGACAATATCTCTTTTACCCTCCTATAAATCGGGGTGTATTTTGTAAGTCAGATCCATCTGAAGGAGTGACTTTTCATCAGTGTGTCAGTGTTGCACTTTGGAAAAATATATAAGCCAAGCTGGACATATAGAAAAATTAAAGAAAAACCAGTATAAAAAACAATTATATAACTGGAAATGACAATATACAATTAGACCAATTAAATCTATTAAAATCCATAATACTTGAAATTTTAAATCCATTTATATGATAAATCCATTAATTAAGTTACATGTCACATGCTGGTTCAGAATGATCATTTGCCTGCAATATATTAATTCCACAAGTCTTACAAATAAACAATAAGATATTTAATGTCATTTGATTCAAATACAACAATTCATCCTCATTGTCTTATAAAGTTCTGAAATCCTCTGACATCATCTAGTCATTGTAAGTTATTGTCTAGTTACCATAAATATCGTCCAACTCCATTTCCTTGGCTTCGCTGTCATATGCAGGAATTTAAGTATAGACTGAGCTTGGGCTCAGTAAATAATACTTTTATTATATGGCTTCAAAAATCTATTAAAGGCTTCAACTGAACATGCATCAATTGTGTGTGACAATATCACACTGAACAAAAAGAGTGTTAAATTCACTACTCTGTCAAAGGAAACTTGAAAACAAAGCATGTGCTGACTTAAGACAAGGCCTTATCAGGCCAAATCCACTGGCAGAAAACTTGGGAAATATTACTTGGGAATTAAATCTAACTTACAGAAAAATATTTATTGAATCAAATAAAGTGTTTATGGTGGTGCTCTACAGTTTCATATTTTGCATAGGGTTTGAATTTTAAAGAAAAAGAATTTCCCTGAGTTTCCCAACTATGTACATGCCTGTGAGCAGATATTTGCTTATTTTCACTGAAACCAATTAAGTCTATAAATTGGGTTTCAATTAATGGACATCATGGCATATTATACACAATATATGTTCTCCAGGATAACCACAATTCTACCATTTGAGAGAATCTGGGTTTCTTTGCTATTTTCTTATATTCCCAATTAACAAACCTGTCATCCAAATCACTGATGCACCCTATTTCTGTAGTTAAGCATGCCCATCTTTTATAATGCTCAACAAGAACAACAAGCTGACCCAATGTGTAATTGTCTATATATGTTAGTATCCTATGTATATATTATGATTATATGCATTTTAAAACAATGTTTTAATGTCCATTTTAATTGCTGTTTTAAATATGTACAGCATTTTTTTATATAACAGTGGTTGGTAATTTCTCTAAACATGATACCATCTAATACAGAAACCTGGAGTACACTAATGAAACGCAGCATTTTCATTCTGAAATTCTTGAAAGACACAGATAAACTAGTATTAATCAGTCCCCAGCTAGGGCTCCATTTGTAAGTACCTTCACTTTACCAAGATTATCTGCTGCAATGTATTAAATTGTTTTACAAACTTTAGGTACAAAGCAAGGCATGTGATCTATAAATGGGGGAAAAGTATTATTTTCGTACTCTGTAGTTCATTGGTTACCTATAATTAGCACTCAGTTGTTGCTCATACTGACTTGGTAATGCATCAGTGGTTAGATATACTGAGTGGTTGTTCAAAAAATCAAGCTAAGCTAAGGGATTAGTAACTTATATAAAAAAACAATATAATGTTTTTTACCCTTAAGGAAATCAGATCATAACATTATATTTTAATTCATTTTGTTCATAGAGTTGGCAGTTGCTGAGTCTACTGATAACTGAAGTGAGTGCTTTCTGTAACTGTGACACATCTACAGTACTATCACACAAACTAATTATGAAACTTGAAGCTACTATTTTACTGACTGCAATAAAATAAGACCATTAGCTATCCAACTTCAAATCGCATCAATAAACATTGAAATTTTTTTACAATTGAGAAAACTACTGCAAGACCCCCATATACTCATCCATAGAGATCATGCTGAAATACACAAAAACCCTTGTTCAGCTACTGAGAGTAGCAAAGACTATACCTAATTAAGCCAATATTTTGCCATCCAAAGGATTTTAAAGACAAAAACTTGGTGTGTGTTTTTATATTATAAGTAATGTTCAAAGACAAAAAGAGAAAGCAAATTGAAAAATTAACAGTTTTAAAAAATCCTGAAATTGATTTGTGCATCTAATTCAGCTGGTTTAGCCCAGTACTTTAAGTGCTTAGTACATTATATATATATAATTATGAATCACTCTAGTGAAAACACAACAACATAATTTTTGTAAGTGGAATCTCCAAGTCTCCCAACATATGAGGCTCCACTCCATGAAGGGAAAAAGATCTGCTTCTAGAAAATTGATAAAAATAATACCTATGCCACAACATCTGCTTGAGCTGAATTGTAAAGAAAGATAACTTTATGTATAATGTACCTGTTCTGTGCCAATTGAACTTTGTCCTTTCTCCTGGGTCCATTCGTTCTACCCTTTGTGTAATAACATCTCCTAGTGCTAGAAGTCCACCACAAGAAATGGTATTGGTTACAATAAGATATTTGGAGAAAAGTTTCTCTATCACCTTTCTGAAATTATTCATCTTTAAATCCTAGAGAAATACACTATATACTCAGCTGCACTTGAAATTTTAGTTTCCTAATTATACTGAGTAGCTTTCTATGATGTGGATGATCCTGAAATATAAATCAAAGATTAAACCTATATTTACATGAAAGCAAATGTAAAATACTTGGTGGAAGTAGCGGCCTTAGTAAGGTGTGAAAGGTACAAATCGCACCAGGACAAACTGGAACGGGGGGGGGGGCTAAAAAATTTAGGATTTTGTTTAAAACAGATTTTAATCAAAGCACATCATTTAAAAATATATTTATTTTGAAAACAAGCCTGTATTTTTGTATGAATATTTCACAGAATTTCTTTAGTGATATAGAAATTAGATTATGCAGGCCCACTGTCCTCACACCGGCCTGCACATCCCTAAAACTGCTGGTGGTCCTCAGAATTTAGATATAGGCTGTATGCAAAATTTATTGGAGTTCACAAATGCAAATTTAAATATTTTATCTTTCATAAATATAATTAATATGAACCCAAAAATAGACTGCCACAACATAAAAAGTAAATTGTTAGACAGTGAAACTCTTCAAAACTGAATCCTCTGTATACTGAATTCTCCCAAAGGTATTTTTTTTAACTGGTCCCTTATTTTTCCCTTTATTAATATAATTATTTCCCAGTAGACCTAAATCCTACTCTAAAAACTGAAAGAAAAATAAAACATTGGTCAAAAAAAATTTCAGTTTTATGCTAACCTTAATTCCATAAAACCAAAATTATTCAAACTTGAAAATGTATTTTTGCTGCTAAATTCCATAAAACACTAATATTTATGGTCCAGAAATGGTCTGTGGCCATACATTATGTAGAATGCATATCAAACACATACTGGGCTAGATTTGTTACAGTTAGAAGATAATGTAGTATGCTTATTCATTAGTCAATCACTTGCAAATGTCCCAGTGGCAAAGGTGGTAAAAATAATACTCAACAAATACTGGTGTGTTGAGTATTATTTTTACCTCAGTTGCCATAGGGACATTTTCAGCACTTGGCAGATTAGCCTTTTATGAGCCCTGAATAGATTAGGGTTGATAATAGACTAATCCGAAGTCTTCACAACTTAGGGGCCAGCTTTCAAGGTAAATTGTTAATAACTAGGTACTTATCATGTTTGATGCTATTCCTTTCAATAAAAGATAAGTGGAACATTTTGTTAAACATAAATAGGGTTCAAAAGCCAGTCATGTGACCTTGCTTCTGTTACTCTGACAAGTGAGACCAACAAAACAGTACTCAAATGAATATACATTGTTCAGCTAATTTGACATTAAATGTTAAAAAGCAAACAGCTTTCTGAATTGTTACATGCACACAGACAAACAAGGTTTCTGATAATTATGTCCTTTTTCTTTATTGACAGAAGTACTTTACCTATTTAAGACATCCATAAACAAACAAAATTATCTCACTATCTCTTTCAAATCCCATAGAAAAAAAATATTTGGTTTTTTTTAAATCTGTGGGACTTTTCTGAATAAATATTTAAGGCAGGTATCAATGATGAGGTGCTTTTACATCTATTTATATGCACAAAAAAATGTATTCATGTCTGCAATACAATCAGTAAAACCAAAATCCTCTCAAGAAAGAAAATTTAATTTAGTCCCAAGTGTAATTGGTTTTGTGGGGTATCACTGTATATGCTAATGTATTATACTTAACAGCACACATAAACAAATCATTAAAGATATAAAAGCATTTACTTCTAAAAATACAACTGGGTGGATGGACGCATAGATGCATTTTTAACCAGTGATGGGAGGGGACAGGGGGTAGCTCATAAATATACTTGACCCAGCAATATCTAACAGGCAAGACAAAAACATTAAATATATAAAAGTGGTAAACTATATTCACACATACTCATTGGTTATTATTGAGTCAATGCTAACAACACACTCACTCCAATCTAAAGTAAAAGTCATATAGCTCAAGTAAGTACATTTACACAAATTAAGTTTTAATTGTTGTTCTAAAATGTAATATTAAAATAGGTTAATCAAAGCCTATTTACTTAAGAATGGTGAATGCTCTGCACCTTGAACGTGATCAAAAAACTTCCAGATGAAAATTACTGATCCCTATGGATATTTCTTTTACAGTTACAATTATAAAACTGTAACAAGGAACTAAACTGGGTCAGGAATGAGGGTACATCACAACAAATAAAAGGGTAATACAAATTTGTTTTCAAAAGACATTGCTTTCATTGTGACATTACTGTGCACAACATTCAATCCTGTTTGTACTGCATCATACCTTTCGGTTGACCTCCAAATACTTCCACATAATTTAGTATTGATTTTGCAATATTTCTCGGGCGAGTAAATAATGACCTTCTAAATGAATATAGATGTATTAGGATCCAAATAAAGTCAATAATTGCCATTTAAAGGTATGTGTAATTCTAAGAAATGATAGCCTATACTGAAATAGTTGGTTCTGAACACCTACACGACCTGTCTGACTTCTATTACAACCACAATATCATATTGTCGACTGATATTTGACAAAGGAAGGAGTATCGCTAGAACTTCAACCGTAAAATAGAATTCACATGACCAATACAAATGTAAGATTTAAAAACCAAAATGTTTTTTTCTTCTGTTTTTAATTGTGAACTATTACTAGTTTTTGGCAGTGAACAAAAACTGGTAAATTATTGTACATACTGGATTCTGGGTCACGAAAATACGTATCAGGTTCCCCGGAGTCGGTCTCTATGACATTCCTCAATACAACTCAATAAGCGGATTTAAATATTTATAATACTCGTTTGATCTGTGGTAAATTTTATATTGTTTATGGCAGTAATACAGTATACGAGTTCCATCTGCATTCAACCACACAATCGCGATGACTTCCTATACGTGTCGAACACACGAATGTCAATCGAAATTATGTGACCCTATCGTAAACTATGAGGAGCGTTATTGTCGTAAAACTAGACTTGACAGAATCAGGTCTTATTCTTTGCTGGCTAGCATTTAATGCTAGTAATTGACACATAAAATCATAATCTTAAGTTATTATCTTTAGTGCTTTGTGAATTTAATGAATACAACTATTTTCAAAGTCCAATGTCGTACTTTTTCCAAACAAAAGCGTCTACGTGATGTTTCGTGCTCCCCAATGGTAACGGGTCAGAAAGGACCGGTACGGAAAAGGCCCGGGTTAATAAGGCCTGGTCTACAAAGGCCAGTAACCTGTCAGAAAGGACCTGGATGTAAAAGACCCAGGTTAAAAAGGACCGTTTAAAAGATTGATTAATAAGAAGAAGAAGAAGTAGAAGAAGACAGCTTTTCTACAATACACATATCTATTCACTTCTAAGTCAATGACATTTTTACATATATTACTAAAACACTGAGCTGCAAAACTTGAAGCACTGGTCAGTGATGATAAACACCAAGACTAAAATAAAGCACTGATAGCAAACAGAAGACCTTTAGAGATTACACAGATTGTAAGACCGATATTAGGAAAGAATCGCGATCGCATTGCACTTTTCACAATTTCTTTACTTGTTTTCTATCTCAGATTTATTTAATATGTTAGGAAACTTTGATAATCACAATTAAGACGCGAATACAAGTCTCTACAATCACAACTCTTTCCCATGCCTCCAGTCTCAGCAGAGCTTGATGTGTCATACGATTTTAACAGTTTTTGTAGCGATTACTGAGACACTCCCGACTGAACTACCCCAGGCGATTATCTGTAAACTTCAGGTGTATTGTACTCGTGCCTCTTTCTTCTCTTCACTCATGACATTTTATTCATCATCTTTTATACTTTTTTTCCATTACATATATATTTTAGTGAAATTTCCTTATTTTACGTTTTCTGATATTTTCAATATCTTCAACATGAATAATTTATTTATCTTTCAAAATTACTGTGACCTTATCTAAAGATGAAGATACTGACCTTGTATTACGTACTTATATAATGAAATCTTGCCATTTTATTTAAAAAAGAGATAATGTGTGAATGTGCAATATTCATAGATCTCAAATTATAGTTTTCGGACACACAGTGAGATGCTCGATTGCTTTCGTGTCATTTTCTTATAAATGTTCAATTGCGCCATACATTTCTGTAACAGTTGTCGATATAATGTTGCAGTAAATTGAAATAAAAAGTTGGCCCTATATGTAGTATGAAATCAAAATGTTTGAACTTTGCGTCACGTGTACAGTTCCATAATTTAACTTTTCTTTAAGCATGTATTTACGATTTTGTATGGGATTGTTTTCTTTTCTTGAATGTCCAATAAAATCATCGGTTCATATGACACTTTCTGATAGCCACATATTTGATCTCGAGTTTTAACACCGTGTTTCAACATTATTTTCTGTCCAGTCTTTTACGTTTTGTGATCTACACTAGGAAAACAATGGCTTGGAAACTATAAATTAACACTGATAGCCACTGTGTGCAATTACATTGTGTTGTAAGGTTTTTTGTTGAAAAGTGAATATCTATGTATGCGTGTTTTTATATTTCGGTGATTATTTGTTGCGGTTATTGTAGATTGTTTACTATATTTTGCTGTTAAATTTATCTGAGAGCCATTATGTGCAATATTGTTGCAGTATTTTAAATTAGATTTTAATATTCATATATTACAATAATTATTGTTATTATTAACAAATTTATAAATCTGAAAGGGCATTAGCGTTTGTTTGTCTTTTGTTTGCTTAGACTAGTTAGACATGCTATCTTTTCTTCTTTTTGCCTTTCTATCCCATCATGACAATTTTTTGTTGTTATTTTTTGAAATAAATAACCTCTTAATTCTCTTGCAATTTTGACTTGACTTTCATTACAACCACAGCGCAGTAACGGTGCCTACAATGCACAACATAGAGCAAATTTATATTTAAAGTATAAATTATAATCAACAAAAATAAATTACGCATACACATGTATTAACAATATTCATTGTATATGAAACAGGAAGAGTCAATAGTCTTCGCAAATGAAAATATTTATCCATCATTAATGAAATCGTCATTACTTAATTAAGGCATTACCATGACAAAGATGTCATGCACAAACCACACGTGGGGGACACTAACTCGTATTCTATCTTGATATGTTATAACAAAGATATTATTGATTTGCTTTACTTCCAATGTTTTCTTACACAATTATTATTTGCCTTCAGACCGTGCCTTTTTAAGCTTTAGTCCGTTTTGATTGTGGGCCCTTTGGTACCGGTCCGTTTTAACCCTGATCCGGTCAAATTTGAGAACATAAACAACCATTACGAAATAATATTAATGAGATATACTTTTCCATAATTGATTGCGTACGGCAGCAATAGATTCAGATACAAGTTTAATTTGAGGTTACCTTGAAGGATAAGGTAAGTAAGTTTTTATTAATTTAAACTGACAGCAAGAAAGTGCTTCAGTTACGCACGATGAGGAGTGGTGTTCCTACCGACATGCATAACAGGGCCAATGCCTTACATTGTAGGACTAGTTGTAACCGAATCTTTAAAAGCCTTACAAATATATTATTATTATTATTATTATTATTATTATTATTATTATTATTATTTAAAGGAAGAAAAAGAATAATTAAAGTTATAATCAGTTTTAACTTAGGTGAACAGCTTAGGTGACATAATGGTTTTGTCTATAAATCTTGGAAGAAAATAAATGGGCAGATCTTAAAATATCACGCTATGTGTGTCCCTTGTTCCCAGATCTTGACCCAGGGCGTGCTTTATCATTGTTAAAAGAAATTAGAAAAATATAATATGCTCATACAAATTTTCACAGCTGGATTGTCATCCAGTTCTCTGTTAGTGCTAGTAATCACGAAAGGTGGCAAAAACTGTTAGCTGGTAGTGAATATATATTTAAACCACCATGGACTTTCAGGTCACCTATCTTTATTTTGTGCACCATAATAAAATATAATTTCACTGCTGATTGACAGCAGATTTTAAAATAGAGGACTGACTTTTAGGTCGTCCAGCTTGTATAAATTAGGTTTGGAAGAAGCTGTTCATGCTTCAAAAACAAATTTCCTCTGTCCCATCATAGGAGGCAGGGTATAAAAATGTCACTGAACTTTATTTTTTTCTCAGCAGCTTAAAAAAGTACTACACAGAATTAAGAATGAGCATCATATGACTGTTACCATAATTGTTTCTGTTCAGCATTAGGTGCAGTGTTTTTGCATTTTCAGTTATATTCTTGCATCAAGATATCAGTTTATTTGTTTTAGTATAGCTAGGAGCTATATTTTCTTTTCAACCAAGGAAAAAGACAATGTGCTTTCAACTTCATGAACACTCAGCTGCATTTTGATATTTAATTTGACAGGCAGAAGAATGGTTTTGATTTTGTGAAATCATTTTGAGCTGGTTTTTAGCACTTTTGTGCTTTATGTGATGTGAAATTGGCTGCAGTGTGTTAAAAAATGGTTGAACTGCAATTTGAATGATTTCACACAATAACCATTACTACCTGTGTCAGAAACTCCAAAATCCTACAAAATTTTAACATTTAATATTTTCACTCTGGTGACTGTTATTTTGGTTTACATGTACTTCAAAATTAAGCTTGGGCATAATCCTGCTTCTTATAGGGCCACCAGAGTCTTTATTGTTTCTGATCAGTCTTCATGGGTGGGTGGGTGGTTGGGTCCAGTATAGGGACAAATGACCATACTAAGATTCATTTTCAAAAAAATTAAATTTAGCACCATCAAAACCTAAGAATCATGAGCTGGGACTTCCCTACATAAAAATGCTTGAGCATAAAATCAGATCAGTTTTGTAAGGATGTCTTATAAACCCTGAAAGTTCAATGGTTATTACTAGTTCCCATATTTTCAAAATATGTTTACAAAACACAACAACTGGAGTGTGCACTCATACCCAGATTTTGAATGATTACAATTAATCAGCTAAATGCAAGATATTTCAGAGTAGCAATACATTAAATACAAATGTCTATTAAACATGTATTGTTTATTTTTTAACATTTTAAAAGATGTAATTTATAACTTATTTTAAATGGAAATTTTTCTGTTTGCATGAGCACGTAAATTAGGTTGCAGAGTTTGATGAATATAGGGCAAGGTTCATATTGTAACATAAGGATAGGGACAAAAAATAGAGTCAGAAACAGGGATCATGCACGTGCTTTATTATAAATCCTTTGTCAATAGTCAGTTTATTACTCTCAATACAAATGCTTGATACCTTACACCAGATTTACCTGTATTATGTAGTTCTGCATCAATGATTTCAACAGTTAGCAGAGCTTTGGATTACCATTTTCCTAGCTTTAAAATCTGAGGTGAGGATAAAAGGGTCAGAATCTGGGACTGCATACAATCTCAGCAAAATAAAACCATTTGAAGCTGTAATTTATTCTTTCAATATTGCATTAAAGTAAGCACAAAACCAGCTTGTACTTTCTAGATTTTGTTATCATGGTTTCTTCAGCTAGACACAGGTAGAGAGGTGATCCCACCTTGCCTCATATATATATAGATACCATATATAGATACCATTTTCTGGCTTCAAAGCCCAGCCAACTGCATCTGTCTTCAAATTACTGAAACACAATTAAAGCAGTGCTATTTCTTTTTTTCTTTTTTTTGGTGGCTTTTTGTATACTGATTCAATATTTTTTTCATATTATGTTTTGGATGTAAAATTTAATAATCTGCTGGTTGTACACCTTTTATTCATTACATTTTTGACAAAATGCAGATCGTTCCGAGTCAACATATTAATGATCATTTTCCTATACATGCTAATGTCAGAAATAGGCAAAGTTCTGATTAAAAAATGTTCATTGTACCAACATCTTGAGTTCAAAGAAGTACTTTTTTTTAATGCATTATTGATTATTTGAAAATTATAGATAATACAACATAATTTAAACATTTTTCTTGAAGAATTAGATAATACAATAAAAAGTGTATTTAGCTTTGCATTCTTTTATCAAGATGATGTCATTGTGATACTCATTATGGCTACCATGGCTTTATGAAAATGATACCATTGTGATACTCAATATGGATACTATAGCTTTATCAAAATAATGCCATTGGGATATTCAATATGGCTTTATGAAAATGATGCCATTGTGATACTCAATATGGCCACTGTAGCTTTATCAAAATGATGCCATTGGGATACTCAATATGGCTACTATAGCTTTATCAAAATAATGCCATTGGGATACTCAATATGGCTTTATGAAAATGATGCCATTGTGGTACTCAATATGGCCACTGTAGCTTTATCAAAATGATGCCATTGGGATACTCAATATGGCTACTATGGCTTCATGAAAATGATGCCATTGTGGTACTCAGTATGGATACTATGGCTTAATGAAAATTATACCATTGGGATACTCAATATGGCTTTATGAAAATGATGCCATTGGGATACTCAATATGGCTACTATGGCTTTATAAAAAGATGCCATTGTGGTACTCAGTATGGCTACTATGGCTTTATGAAAATGATACCATTGTGATACTCAATATGGATACTTTGGCTTTATCAAAATGATGCCATTGGGATACTCAATATGGATAATATGGCTTTATCAAAATGATGCCATTGTGGTACTCAGTATGGCTACTATGGCTTTATTAAAATGATGCCACTGTGATACTCAGTATGGCTACTATGGCTTTCTGAAAATGATGCCATTGTGATATTCAATATGGCCACTATGGCTTTATCAAAATGATGCCACTGTGATAATCAGTATAGCTTATATGGCTTTATCAAAATGATGCCATTGTGATACTCAGTATGGATATTATGGCTTTATGAAAATGATGCCATTGTGGTACTCAGTATGGCTACTATGGCTTTATTAAAATGATGCCACTGTGATTCTCAATATGGATATTATGGCTTTCTGAAAATGATGCCATATGGTACTCAATATGGCCACTGTAGCTTTATCAAAATGATGCCATTGTGATACTCAATATGGTCACTATGGCTTTATGAAAATGATATCATTGTGATACTCAATATGGCTTGATGAAGATGACACCATTGTGATACTCAATATGGATACTATGGCTTTATCAAAATGATGCCATTGTGATACCCAATATGGCCACTATGGCAGCTGTCTTAAAAGTCTTGTTTTAACAACTCCTTTTGAAGAGAAAGTCATTGATGTTTTCACCAGAAGACTTCTTATGATGTCCAGTAGGTCTCAAATGAAAATGGTGCCAATGTGATGTCCCAAATAGCTACCATAGCAGATAATGTGAAGATCTTGTTATTGCTGAACAGTATCAGAGATGGTTTCAACACTTGACAGTTACAAGAAAACAAAATCATTTTATCTTGAATTCTCTGAAATTCTTTTCACATAGTAGAGCATCATTCCATTTGAGGGACTCTTGTTTCAAAAACAATTTTGTTATTTTTAATAATGCAGTATGATAAGGCTTAAGTAGAGGTTTATCTTTTTTTACTACATTTTTATTTACATGCCCACTGAATAACAATTCCCAGCATTATTGTTCTGATAACATTTTCATGAAGGTTTTTTTCTTCTCACTTCCTGGTTGTGTATTTGATTGACGTGCAGGCTTTGGTCTGCCTTTATTAAACCATGATCATGACTATACTATGGTCTCAGTCATGCAGTTTAAGACTAGAAATGCATGAAATTTAAGAGGTCCCAAGTGACAGAGTCTTCTAAAGTGATCACTGCCATCTCACCTCTGTCTGTATGGGTTCAAGTCTCAGGCACGGCCAATGTGGGTATGTGAGAAAGCTTGCTTGTAGCTTCCTGTGGGGTTTTCCCTGGATCTTCCTCCACCTATATATACTGGCCACCACATATAGATTATCTTATGCCGAAAAATGGCCTTAAACCCCATAACAACAAGAACAGCTTGAAATGAAAACTTATGCATTCCTCACACATTCACACAAATGTACCCTTCATTTAATGGAAATTTTCATTTAACAGTGTGTTTCAGCAACTTTTTTTATGCCTTTCTATTTGATAAATTATACTCTCTGAAACAAATTTTGTTTAACTGGAGTATATTTAAACATGTTCACATTTGCAATAAACCCAAGCTATCTATTCATCAAAGAGTCATGATTTTGATGTTGAGTGTGTCGATACAGCAATGGAGGAATCATAATCCAAGTGTAATGTTTTTGAGACCTGATCAGGTCAGCTGCCTCAGCTTGTCCTTGGGAAAGGCACTGAGCATTTCCTTGGCATGACATGGCCACTAGTGTGTTTTCAGTGCACCCATTTCCTTGGCATGACATGGCCACTAGTGTGTTTTCAGTGCACTCATTTGCTTGGCATGACATAGCATATATAGTGTGTCAAAAGTGAAGAAAAAAACAAAACCTAAAACAACCAACTTGTAAATTTTGTGAACTCATACTAGTTTCAAAATTAATTCTTTTTTCATGCCTTCGCCTCCTTCATTTTTAAACTCAACACACATGTACACAAAAATATGTGCTGGATATTCAGCTGCAAATTTATTATGTTCTGTTTAATGCCCTCTAAACCATTTGGTCCATTGCCAATCCTACCTGTATATTTTATACATTAATAAAAGACATTGAAATTACTCAGCCATTGTATAAACCAATGCCTACATGTACATGTATCTAGACAGGTAAAATCAATGACTGCAAAATGGTCACCAAACGACAGATGTAATGATATGAGGATTTATTGCCTCTGTTTTCCTTGGCATCTCAGTCTGTGTGTCTCTCTGTCTATTCATTATTTCATTTGAGTTTTAAAAAACATTCAGTACAAGATTAGCATTGATAGGTGATAAATTGATAAGATTCTTATCACTGTTACAGTGACAGATTCTTGTCACTGTTACAGTGACACTTTTATGTACCAGAAGATAAATAACAAGTTTAGGGACACCATCTTAGTGTCATAGGATTGGCAATTGTCTGTAGTCATTAAACAGAATATATACAGGTAAACTTATAATTTACTCATGCTGTACCTACACTATTGTCTTCCCTCATATTGTAAATTTTATCCTAACAAACTGTGATGCATGCAGACTGACTTGCAGTGGCATACAATTCAAGTTTCTCTTATAATAGTAGTATCTTGGCTTTATATTGAAAAATAATGTTATGATGTTCAAAGACGGAAGGGTAAACCCTTTTTTATGCTGGTATAATTCCTTTTAGATTTGTTTCTAATTGCATTTCTGCATGATATCTCTACAATAATTTTAGAAAATATTGTCAAACTTGCATAGGTTTCTTAAGATAACCCCAATATTGTCAAGAATGTGATGATTTGCATCTCATATTCACTATGGGAATTTGACATTGTCACAGTATTTTATACTGATAATATGACCTCCCAAATCTAATTTTAGTTTTTTGATATCCTTACTCTTCAGACAAGTCAATGGTGCTTTAACAAGCAATACCTAATGTAGACAGAATATTGAAGTGCTGGCAGAAAACTGACTTTCATTTACCATGTTTGGTTACAGTTCTGGGCCAGTATTGCATTTGAAATAGTGTGTTTGAGCTGAACAGGTATGTTTTTTACATAGTTTTGACTTCTGTCTGAGAGCACTTGTATATGCGTACATCAATAAATTAATTGTGTCCTGTATATCTCATAGATTTACACTTTCCCATACAGAAGAGGGGTTCTGTATGTCTTATAGATTTATACTTTCCCGTACAGAGGCAGGGTCCTTTATGCCTTATAGATTTATACTTTCCCATACAGAAGCAGGGTCCTTTATGCCTTATAGATTTACACTTTCCCATACAGAGGAGTTGTCCTGTATGCCTTATAGATTTATACCTTCCTGTACAGAGGCAGGGTCCTTTATGCCTTATAGATTTATACTTTCCCGTACAGAGGCAGGGTCCTTTATGCCTTATAGATTTACACTTTCCCGTACAGAGGCAGGGTCCTTTATGCCTTATAGATTTACACTTTCCCGTACAGAGGCAGGGTCCTTTATGCCTTATAGATTTATACTTTCCCGTACAGAGGCAGGGTCCTTTATGCCTTATAGATTTACACTTTCCCGTACAGAGGCAGGGTCCTTTATGCCTTATAGATTTACACTTTCCCGTACAGAGGCAGGGTCCTTTATGCCTTATAGATTTATACTTTCCCGTACAGAGGCAGGGTCCTTTATGCCTTATAGATTTACACTTTCCCGTACAGAGGCAGGGTCCTTTATGCCTTATAGATTTATACTTTCCCGTACAGAGGCAGGGTCCTTTATGCCTTATAGATTTACACTTTCCCGTACAGAGGAGTTGTCCTGTATGCCTTATAGATTTATACCTTCCTGTACAGAGGCAGGGTCCTTTATGCCTTATAGATTTACACTTTCCCGTACAGAGGCAGGGTCCTTTATGCCTTATAGATTTATACCTTCCTGTACAGAGGCAGGGTCCTTTATGCCTTATAGATTTATACTTTCCCGTACAGAGGAGTTGTCCTGTATGCCTTATAGATTTATACTTTCCCGTACAGAGGAGTTGTCCTGTATGCCTTATAGATTTATACCTTCCTGTACAGAGGCAGGGTCCTTTATGCCTTATAGATTTATACCTTTCTGTACAGAGGCAGGGTCCTTTATGCCTTATAGATTTATACTTTCCTGTACAGAGGAGTTGTCATGTATACCTTATACATTTACACTTTCCCATGCAGAGGAGTTGTCATGTATACCTTATAGATTTACACTTTCCCATGCAGAGGAAGGGTCCTGTTTACCTCATAGCCTGACCCTTTCCCATGCAGAGAAGGGGTCCTGTTTACTGTGTAGACTGACCCTTTCCCATGCAGAGGAGGGGTCTTGTTTACATTCTATGTTGACCCTTTCCCATACAGAGGAGGGTCCTTTTTACTTAATAGATTGACCTTTTCCATTGCAGAGGTTTGGTCTTATTTACATCATAGACTGACCTTTTCCATTGCAGAGGTTTGATCTTATTTACATCATAGACTGACCCTTTCCCAGTAGGATTTTAAACTCATGGTTTACAGCAGCATGAAATGTGCTAAAATTGTATCCAATGACCAGATTCTCCAGGATGCCTTGTACAAATATTTATATTTTGAATTTTGGATACATAAACAACATTCTTACAGCATGGTCCTTGAGACGAAAATTTGTTTGTCCTGCAAACTTCTGTCTTGTTTATTAATAAACATTAGTCATGCATCATGCAGATTATTAAACTAAGTCTGAGTAATTGTAAAAGGATCGGATGAAATCACCTAGGCTAGATAGTTGACCTGGATGTTAAGACACCTGTTACAACATTGATTGTTGTTGCTTTATCATCATTTTGATCAAAATATTAATTACACATGAGTATGTTTTGATACCTAGCTTCAGTAAACTTCCTTTAGCACACTTTATTATATCTTGGTTTAAATTAAACCTGTCTTCAATATTTGGAA
Source organism: Sinohyriopsis cumingii (assembly GCA_028554795.2). Lineage (NCBI taxonomy): Eukaryota > Metazoa > Mollusca > Bivalvia > Unionida > Unionidae > Sinohyriopsis > Sinohyriopsis cumingii. Next base: position 113,652,612 of record CM068824.1, on the reverse strand, counting down.
CACTTATACTTTATTTTATGTACTTGCTTATAAGATGAGTCCAACTGAAAAAAGCAAAGATCCTGATTTGCCATCACATAATGCATTTGCAGATCTGGGTCTTTTTTGTTTGTTCTACTCCTAACAAACTGCACATACCCAGATCTGTAGGCAAATAATGTGATGGCAGATCTGGGTCTGTGCAGTTTGCAGTTGGACTCGTCTTATAAGTAAGTACATTTGGTATCACATTTAGAAAAATGGTTCAAAGAACATAGAACTCCTGTGCTCAACTTTGTAAATTGTCATCAAATGAACTGAATTTTGATGTCATGATTGCAGATATTCTTGTATATTTTAGTTATTATCAAATATGTGTTTTTCTGGTGCCAAATGTAACAAATTTGACCAGGGTCAAGGAATTAGGCCTTGAGGATTTTTATCCTTAACATGCAGTGGAGAAGTTTGTTCAAGTTTAAGAAAGAAGTGAATATAGAATGCCAGGCATGTGCAGCCTACAGCCCTCTGATTTTATCCGCTTATTTACATTCAATGGATGTGTAATCTCTTCCATTGATCCCTTCTAGCTGCACACAAGGTAAAGAGTGACAAGTTTAAGCCAGTGAAAATTGTCATCATTGTAACATCACAAATAATCACAATTATCAGCATTCTCAGTTGGCTTAGGTTTACATTCATTTATAATAATACTAAATATTTCATGAGCATTAGCAATCAGATGACATTAATATTGGTGACACAACAATACAAGCATGATGTTCTGAAATATTGCATGGAATAAAAATGTCTCATTATTGGGACTTCTATTTTAAGGACAGGGACTCACAGTTTTTTTCTAGGAAGGAGTCATGTACTGCAAATTTGAAAGTTCTATATTCATTTATAGGTAGCAGCTACCTGGCTGAAGAGGAATGGGTTTTTTCAGCCAGCTTCTGCTCTTGCTGTGGAAGAATTTTATCCACAGAAGGCGGCAGAAGGTGAGTACAAAAATTCAACTATAAGGGCATCTGAAAGCACTTGTGTAAATATCTACAAGAGCAAATAATACTGGCATGTAATCCAATAGTCATGAAGATAGATACAGGATTTGTGCATGCCTGTCTGAGAATGATACACTGTATTTGCTCAATACAGAAAGCAGACAAATAATTTAAAGGTGTTAAATGTTAAATTAATAATTAAATTAAGCATTTAATGTTACAGAAGCATCTATTGTAATAGTACTGTATTGCATAATCCATAAAGCAGACTGCATCTTTAGTATCATTAAACTGGGAACATACCCTAGTTTTAGAGGCTTCAAAGATCATGGGTCAGGTTTAGTGGAGATTAATGTCACAGTCATTGAAAGTTTGCATTAAGGTTTTTGTTAAAGTGTTTTGAAAACCCATGATGGATTTTATTCAGACTTTAAAATAGTTATTGTGAAGCTGTGTCAATTTATTTTGCAACACAAACACTCACCCCTTTGACCTTGGGATCAAGGTTACGCATTTTTACAATAATTTTTGATTGGTTATAGACTGACGTGCTTATGGGATGGTCTGTCATCCAGCCAGCCATTAGGACAAGTTTATTATCACTACTCCTAAACTACATGAAAGATTGCCATGAAACTATACACATAAAGTTCTTCCATAGACTAACTGGTCGACAATGAAAATGGTGCCTTTGGACATCTATTGTGACCACCACACAGACCATCCTGAAATCTTGTTATCGTTACACCACCCGAATGGATGGTCATATCAGCATGGGGTTTTCACAGAAAGACTTCTTATGATGTATAGTTGGTCCTGAATGGATCTGTTGTCCAGTATACATGCCATGGCAGCCATCTTGAAAATCTTAACTGCTACTGCTCCAAAAATGAAAGCATATCAACATTGGGTTTTCACCAGAAAATATCCTAAGATGACATTTTTGGTCCTAACTTCAAATGGTGATGATCAGATGTTAAATATCTTGAAAATCTTGTTCTTGTTACTCCTGTTAAATTGAAAATCATTTTGATGTTCTAATGTTGTCTAGTTGGTCAGAAATGAAAATGATGCAAAGTGACCCTAGCTATGCCACCATGGTGGTCATCTTGAAAATATTATCTCTACTCTTCCCAAATGGATAGCTATATCATAATGGGCTTTTCACCAATCGACTTGATAATAAAATTGGTGCCAATTGTGTATCTAGTATGGTTGCCATGACAGCTGTCTTGAAAATGCTGTCACTTCTCCCCCTGAAGGATGGTTATATTGACATAATATTTTCATTAAAAGACTTCTGATTATGTCTAGTTGGTCTTAAATGAAAATTTTTCCAGTCTGACATACAGTATATCCATCACAGCAGCTAATTTGAAAATCTTATTATCGTAGAAGAATATCAGAGTTGGATTCAGTACTCAGCAGTTAATAGGATGAACAGCGAGACACTCTTAATTGAATGAGGGTTTAAAATGCAGGCCTTGCCCTTCTTGGTTTCACAAAATGACAGTCAGTTTGACACTATACAGGTTTTATTCAATTTTTTAAAGCAATAAACTTAGATTTAATAACATTTAAAAATCTTTTCTTCTAGTGGCTATTATTTTGGAATTTAAATGTTTTTTCTTCTGTAATAGTGACAGTCATTGTGTATTGTAGTAAACATCTGGCTCAGTTATTGTAGGAGTTAAAAGGTCAAAGTTCAAGGAACCTTATTACTATTTCCAAGTACGAGTTTAGCTTCCTTGCAATGCCTTATGTCTGACTCTAATCAAAAGCTGATGGTCACTACAATAAAGCTGACTTTTTCCCTCTGATTTATGCTTATTTAATAATCAAAAACATCTTCTTTACAGTTGCGTTTGGTTGCAGAGATAGTGTTCCCACTGGCTTTATTTGTAATTCTGATAAGTGTACGCCTTACTAAGCCTGATCTAAAGGTGTACCACAATGATTGTAAGTAGACTGTTTTCTTTTCTTTAGTAATAATAATAATAAGAAGAAGAAGAACTGATACGATAATAATAAGTTGAAGAAGAATATTGTGTTGCTGTTGTTGTTATTGTTATTTATTATTATTATTATTATTATTGACTTTATCTAGCTCACTGCCTTGTTCAAATGTTATTTGTTGGCATCAACATTCAGGTGAAGCTGTGCTATTTTCTTACACCTCAAATTGGTAGTATCATTGTTCCCCACCATTTTGCAGAAAATACAATATGTACATTTCCTTTTGTTCTTCCATCTAGCATATTGGCCATCACACTTTTATTTGTGCACTGTAATATTAAAGCAGTGTGCAGTTAAGGAACAAAACTTGTCATACTTATATATTATCATTTTAAGATATGTAATTTGCCACATTATATGGTCTATCTTTAAAGTCAAGGTCAGAATTCAATATTTAAAGTTTCATTCTCCTTTCCGTTTTGCTGGATAACTTTAAAACCATTTTAGATTAATGAAATAAACATAATATGCTCACACACCACCACTAGAATATGTGGCATGTGCCATAATAGGGTAGTCATTCAAATATATTGTTTTCGATAAGTAGAGAAGATAAACCTTCACACTTCTTTTTTCTTGTGTTTCCTGGGTATAGAGTGTTAAATCAGTTGGGAGAACATAATCACCAAAAACTTAGTGAAACCTTTATTAATTATCCAACAAAGAAACAATCTGTAAACCGTAGGTAATAACTTTTGAATCTTATCTCAGTAAGGTGTTTGTTTGACAATTTAATGGATAATCAAAGCCTTGACAATTTGATATAATGATACTTGAGACTTCCTATGACTGATGTCCAGAGTATGTACAAGTTAAAACCTTTGATATGTCTGGCAAATAGTGATTTAAAGATTATATGTACCCTATGTGTTGGGGATATTATCGTGAAGGTCAATGTCATGGTGTTATATGTTGAATTTTGCCATTACACTGTATCTGCCACCATTTAATTTTAGAGCCATTTGAGATGAAAAGATGAAACTTGATATATCTATATATCATCACTAAATGATTGTTGTGGTCACATGTCATTATTTTTGTTTCAGTCACATTGGACTGAATGCATTTTAACTTAAGAGCTGTTTTAAGATCAGTGGATGAAACTTGGTATATTTATTCACTGTCACTAGAAGATCAGTTCTGGTGGGTGTTTCGAGATATTTTCTTTAATATCAAAATGACGTCAATATTTTAAGGTTTCGTTTCTTTTCATTTTATGTCACAAAAGCAGTTGGAGAGACAGGGGTGTATCATGGTACACTTGTGCTTCTCAATCTGACTGTTCAATATACATGTAAGCAGTTGGAGAGACAGGGATGTATCATGATACACTTGTGCTTCTCAATCTGACAGTGTTCAATATACATGTAAGCATTTATAGAGAGAGGGATGTATCATGGTACACTTGTGCTTCTCAATCTGACAGTGTTCAATATACATGTAAGCATTTATAGAGAGAGGGATGTATCATGGTACACTTGTGCTTTTCAATCTGACAGTGTTCAGTATACATGTAAGCAGTTATAGAGACAGGGATGTATCATGGTACACTTGTGCTTCTCAATCTGACAGTGTTCAGTATACATGTAAGCAGTTGGAGAGACAGGGATGTATCATGGTACACTTGTGCTTTTCAATCTGAGTGTTCAATATACATGTAAGCAGTTATAGAGACAGGGATGTATCATGGTACACTTGTGCTTCTCAATCTGACAGTGTTCAATATACATGTAAGCATTTATAGAGAGAGGGATGTATCATGGTACACTTGTGCTTTTCAATCTGACAGTGTTCAGTATACATGTAAGCAGTTATAGAGACAGGGATGTATCATGGTACACTTGTGCTTCTCAATCTGACAGTGTTCAATATACATGTAAGCAGTTGGAGAGACAGGGATGTATCATAGTACATTTGTGCTTCTCAATCTGACTGTTCAATGTACATGTAAACAGTTATAGAAACAGGGATGTATCATGGTACACTTGTGCTTCTCAATCTGACAGTGTTCAGTATACATGTAAGCAGTTGGAGAGACAGGGATGTATCATAGTACATTTGTGCTTTTCAATCTGACAGTGTTCAATATACATGTAAGCTGTTGGAGAGACAGGATGTATCATAGTACATTTGTGCTTTTCAATCTGACTGTTCAATGTACATGTATCTGAGTCAAGGTTTCATCATCAAGGTCATCACTGGTTATTGTTTTTTTAGCACTTTTCTTCACTTTGCTTGTAATGTCCATTGAGGTTGACCAAAGAAAATTGGTTATTTTCCATGCATGCCAAGTAACTTTAAACCTCTCTTTTCAATGTCTTTCTTTTCATTTTTGTGAACTATTGTGACCTCATCATGGTATGTGTGGGACAAAATTCACTGAATTTAAGTTTTACTAATGAAACGTCCCTCAGTTAGTATGTGCTTATTTCCACATTGAGGCTTTCTACTAGCTGCTTTGATACAGTTAGATGCATTTTCATGAATATTAAGCATTATTTAACATGTAAATGAGAGAACTGCTTTTGAAGCAAGTGAATGAGTTTGGCTGGCTGTATTAGTTTAAGAGTTGTCTTTGCCACAGCAACAAGGGTGTACTTAAAATCAGAATACACATTCAGTAACTTGTTTAATGCTTATGAATTTCAATTAGTCTGTTAGTACTTAACCAAATAAATCTGTAAATATTATCCCCATACTTTTTTAAGAAAATAGACACATAGTTCTTCTTCTCACCGATACATTAGTGTATGCATAATGTTATTGTAAACAGAGACTCGAAGACTTACAATATTACTGGGAGGGTGTGTGAAAATGCAAAGGTTTGTACCACCCTTGAGACAGGTTAAGGGTGGGATGATGAATTGTGGGTGTGTGGAAAGAACAAGCAAGAAAAACCTTTGGAACAAAATTCATAAAAATTGCATTCATGAAAACTGAATACAGAATAACTTGTATAAATTAAGTAATTTAAAAGGAATATTTTATTGAGTAATGAAGCGTAGCTTCCTGTATACTACCACAAAAACATAGACATTAACCCTATAGGCAAAGGAAAAAAACAACTTAAAAGTGTGCATGTAATTTTATGTGTGTCATTGCAACTGGAGGTGGTTTTGGGTGATGGGCAGGGTAGTGAACATCATTAACACAATAAAAAAAATGCCAGTTGTTTGCATTTTGACATTAATAGAATGTTGCACTGTGATATTAATAGAATGTTGCACCGTGACATTAATAGAATGTTGCCCTGTGATATTAATAGAATTTGCACTGTGATATTAATAGAATGTGCACTGTGATATTAATAGAATGTGCACTGTGATATTAATAGAATGTTGCCCTGTGATATTAATAGAATTTGCACTGTGATATTAATAGAATGCGCACTGTGATATTAATAGAATGTTGCTATATTGATGACAGGTCATTTTGATGGTTATGCCATGCCCTCTGCTGGGACCATTCCATTTCTTCAATCACTTTTGTGCAATTTTGACAACAAATGCTATGATACACCCACTCCAAGTGAGAGACCAGATGTTTTCAGCAGCTTCAATCAGAGCTTGTGAGTATTTAAAAAATAAATAACATTATATGTATGTAAATGTGAATGAGTGCCTGTATGTATGAGCTTTCTTAGGTGTTATTGTAAGATAGATTAGGATTAAAGACCCTCAAATAGAACGAATAGTCAGATGAAAATATTGTACATGATTAGATTCTAATATACACAGTGATACCCTGTTAATATGGATACTCATGTTCCTACCTTTCCTTTGGATTAATCCGAAGTCCAGATTATAATATCTGTTCAGGGTGTCCTGGTGGAAAATGATCAGTATTATGGCATTTCTTATACATGTATTTTCTTTTCCCAAGGCAGGTCATTCTTAGAAATAGAAGATTTGAGTCTTAACTATCATTTCTCATTGTAAGTGCTAGTACAGTATTTAGAAGTATTCAGGATTTCAGATGCAGCAGGCAGGATTTTTGTCTTCTTCCAACTATCACAAAAAGTCTTGCAAAACAACATTCCAAGTTAGATACCAAGATATTGAGATATGGCCCCTGTTTGACATGGAACCTTGGCCTTCAGCTGCATCATATTGACAGGGGCAGGCATGTGATATGGATGCATTTCTAGATTCTTACAGAAAATAGTTTTCTCTATAACCAGTGTATATGTTTAAAGTTATTTTTTTCTTTCCAAACTCAAATATGTATTCCAATTTCAGGCTGACCCGAGTTCTTTTTGATGTGGAGGAAATTTTAAGCAGTAATTCAGATGTTACAGCCCTGTCCTATTTGATAGAAGATTTTGAAACTCTGTCAGTGCTGTACTCTAATATTATTAATGGCACAGCAAAGGGTTTGTATAAGTTTGCATTGAATAGGTTTACAGTATATATTTTACAAAATTTATACAAGAAAACCGAATTCTGTAAAGATATTATTGATTTTGTCTGTAGATCTATGTAACCAGCATAAATGATTAACTTTTCAACATACTCTGATGTAGTTTGTTATGTAGACTCTGTTGTCTCATGGACCAAAATGTGTCATTTATGCATTTTATCTGGAATCCATTTTTGGATAGAGTTATGGGCCTTGAAATTAACTTCATGTCTTCCCATGAAATGTCACTTGTAGCTAGCATACAGGGTAGCTTTGAAATTCTTACTCATAAATGGATACCATTTAGTAGGTAAATTGCTGATACATGTAGAGGTCCAGTTTATCTTATACTTTTTGATAAACATTTCATCTCCATTGTAGCAGATTCTCTTTCCAGTGTACATCAAAGAGATGTTGCCAGGGCACAACAGTACACAAAACACAAAAATGTTACAAATTCATGTACTTGGAATGCAGTGATATGTAAGAGCTGTGGCAAGTTAGTTGAACATATAAAAATGTACTTTGTGCAGTATATAATTTTTATTTAACTGTTGATCCTTAAAGTGCTTGTCACAATGTAAGTTGCACTGCTGGTAGAGGTCTCATAGTGCTTGTTACAACATGTGTCATTTTTTAGGTAGGCAACTGTTTATACAGTTGGGTACTTCGGCTTAGCATGAGTGGTTGTTAAACAAAGTTTGATTGGTACATTAGGCAGGTAACAAACATTTTATTATAGTTTTAACCTTGCATTTATCAAAAGAGTTTTATAAATGCTTGCTTAAAATGCAGGCTTCCTAGAAAACCAAAAAGGAAATGCATGGTTGCTGTGTGCTAACTTTTACAAAGACCATTCACATGCGACGTTAGGTATATATTCAACTGTGTACGTTCCCCATCCCTAATTTTTTTCTATTTCACCCTTATTTTAGTGACAATTTGGTGGGAGATTCCTCCTTCAAATAAAATCTTGGCAGCATCACTGATATCCAGAATGTTTCTATACATTCTGTTACAATTTGGTGTGCACATCAGTTTTGTTTTGTCAATTCCATTGTGGATAGAGTTATAGCTTTATCCGTCAATACTATTTTTCCACTAATGAAAGTCCCTGTAACCAACATAGCTCAGGAACCATTCAGAATACTCTTGTTCATGTCTACAGTGTCTCAAGTCCTATAGTCTGCCACCAATCCATTATAAACTTACCCATCCTCCAGTCTTTCAAAGTATTTACCTGACACAAGTACAGTTAAGCTGAGGGTCATTTAATCCCTTTAAATCTTACAAATTTCACAAAAAAACCTTTTTATATCAGTGCAAGCTATTTTAATTTGGGAAAATAAGGTCATCAGCAAAAAACGCTATTTTTAGTAGGCAGAGTACATCATAAGGTGCATGGTTGTAATGCAGATGCTCAAGCAGGTCAAAATAAAAGTCAGTACCTGTACATTATATACATTGTATAAGATAACAGCTGTTGTAACTGGTAAAATTAGTTAAATGCTTTCAAAGACTGGATATTGTTACAGTTCATAATGGACCAATGGCAGACTTTAGATGTGCCTTGGATGCTTTTTGTCTCATCGACTCTATTTTGGGTACAGTACAGTATGCTAATTGAAAATTAACATCATATCTCCTCATCTTCAAAAAATATAAGTGTACATATGATGAAAATATATAAAACTAACAAAATTAACAACATTGTTTTCCCATTCTAAATATGCAGGAACAATAACAATTGGAAATTTACTGTTGGATCCGAGCAGTCTTCGAGACCAGATTTTGTCACAGAAACTGCCCATCAATTCGACTGTAGTAGATTGGCTGTTAAATGCAACCATCAATAGTACGGTAAGAAGGGATGGGATGGAGTTGTGCGGAGGAATGCACACTGTTAAGAAAGGGTCGGATGAGGTTGGGTGGTGTAAAACTCAGTGTTATAAAAGGGTGGTATGAAATTGGGTGGGGAAAGGCACAGTGTTAAGAAAGCATGGGATAGGGTTGGGTGAGGAAGTCTCAATGTTAAGAAAGCATGGGATAGGGTTGGGTGAGGAAGAGTCAGTGTTAAGAAGTGGTGTGATGGGGTTGGTAGGGAAGGTCCATTGTTAAGAAGGGGTGGGATGACATTGAGTGGGGATGGTATAGAGTATTTCGAAATGAAATTTATATTACCAGTATTCAGCAGATCAGGAAAGCAATAAAACAAGTTAAATTATGAACTTTTGTTTTTTAACAATAGACCTTTGCAAGTGTCTGATTGAGAATGATATTTTATTGCCTTTGATATATATATATATATATATATATATATATATATATATATATATATATATATATATATATATATATATATATGGTTTACAGGAATTGCTATTTACTTAAAATACAACACATCACATGTCATATCTAACTTTCAGATTTTGGCAGAAAACCAAACGTCGGCTGTCATATATATCCTTGAGAATTTTTTTGGTAGTCCAACAAGCAGTCTCAATGTTACGCTAATGAAAGAAAAATTCTGCAAGGAAAAACTCCTTGACAGACTCCTAGTCTTTCCGAGCAAAGCTGTAATGGAAGAAGTTCATCAGGAGTTATGTAACCTTACATTGGAGCAAGGAAGGCAACTTCTTGATAACTTAAGGGGCGATGTGTCTCCAGAGAAAGTTTTACAAGAGGTACAATGAAAATTTATATATAAATTTTGAAATAATGGTAATGATCACAAATTCTGACCATGAAAAAAGGATTGGTTGATCAAAAGATAATTTTTGTCATGATGTTTGTTAAACAATTTGGAAGAAAAAAAATAGCCACATGTGACCAGGCTGGGTTTGGCTGGTATGACATTTTATGACATCAGCTGTACCCAGACACTGGAATTTCATATGCTGTTTGAGTATAGGTTTTTCTGTGTTTGAAATCTCTTTGTTTTTGGTATTTGGTGAACAATTTGTACAGTTAGTAATTGATTATGCAAGATAATACATGATCTGATTGGTGCATTTTCCAGAGCACTCAGAAATTTTTTTTTTACTTTCAATTTCAGTACCTTTAAAAATAGGACTTGTAGCCTTGGAATATAGTTTGGGTGATGGGTAGATGTGCACAATTCTCCGGGAACTTTTATCTATCTCCATTGGGTTGAGCATAGTTTTGGAAGAGGTGGGACTAGAAATGGGGGAAATTGCTTTTTCTTTAAAATAAGGAGGCAACAGATTGATAAAATCTTGTTTATGCATTGGTGTAGAATAAGAAAATTCCATCCAAGGATAAAATATTTGCATCAGTCATGCTGTCCTACTAAGTGTTGGATGCAAAATTCTGATTCAGAGGGTGAAATTTTCCTGTGCAACACAGACAAATTTGTATTTACTTGCACAATTCATTTTCTTTGATTGTGGTTTTTTATCGGATGTAAAATCTCCAAAGCAAGTGAAAATATTTTTATGCATGACATTTTGTGCAAATGATAGTTGAAAAGTATGAAGTAGTATTTGTGAGGCTTGGAATTTTAGTGTTGGATTGATTAGTATTTGTGAAGGATGGCATCTAAGTTTTGGATTGAGTAGTATTTGTGAGACTTGACATGTAAGTTTTGGACTGAGTAGTATTTTTGAGGCTTGGCATTTAAGTTTTGGATTGAGTAGTATTTGTGAGACTTGGCATGTAAGTGTAGAATTGAGTAGTATTTGTGAGACTTGGTATTTAAGTGCAGGATTAAGTAGTATTTGTGAGACTTGGCATTATATTTATAGGACTGAGCAGTATTTGTGAGACTTGGCATGTAAGTTTTGGATTGAGTATTTGTGAAACTTGGCATTTAAGTGAAGGATTGAGTAGTATTTGTGAGACTTGGTATTTAAGTGTAGGATTGAGTAGTTTTTGTGAGACTTGGTATGTAAGCGTAGGAAGGAGCAGTATTTGTGAGGTTTTGCATTTAAGTATATGATTGAGTAGTATTTGTGAGACTTGGTATTTAAGTGTAGGATTGATTAGTAGTATTTGTGAAACTTGGCATGTAAGTGTAGGATTGAGTAGTATTTGTAAGGCTTTGCATTTAAGTGTAGGATTGAGTAGTATTTGTGAGACTTGGTATTTAAGTGTAGGATAGATTAGTAGTATTTGTGGGACTTGGCATTTAAGTGTTGGACTGAGTAGTATTTGTGAGACTTTGCATTTAAGTTTTGGATTGAGTAGTATTTGTGTGACTTGGCATTTAGTTGTACAATTAAGTATTCTTCTGGTAGAAATAAATAGATGTTCATCTTGGCATTTTTAAGCAAACATCAATATGAATAGCAAGGGCTGTTTCATTTAAACATTACATGGTACTCAGGGAAAGCACTGTTTTTAAATGTTTCCTTGGGTACTCTGATTACTCAAAGAGTGCATATGAAAATGAAACAAAATTATATAGTGTATGTACATATGATTACTTCATGTTGAAAATGTCTTCCCGGGTCCCAAGTATGCTTTCCTGGAAGAGCCCTAACTAAATTTTAACTTTTTTGGCATATTTTTATTCTAGTGTCATTTGATATGAAAGCTTCATATTTTCTTAATCAGGTAACTCTGAATGCACTAACACATTAAAGAATATGTAAATAATCCACTTTTGTGTTTAAAATAATTGTTTGATTACATAATTTATTTGTAGGTGACCCAGTTTGTTAAACAGAATGGACAAGTACTGAATCTCAACCAAACAATGATTGATGGGTTTGTCAAAATTTTCCATGATGTAAGTATTACGAAGAAGAGAATTACAGTTATGACAATATCTGATATTTAAAGACTAATTTAGAGGTCTACACATTAAAGTTTGTTTGCTCCTACTGAGACATCTGATGGGAAAATATTTTTTTGCTGCTGCCTTGTGAAAGGTAGCACATGAACATATCTGTGCATCCATCTGAAATCCATTTTAGAGTAATAGCGCAGAAACTGTTAAATTTGCACACTTTATCATAGCCATAAGTTGACCTTAATAGATTTAGATAATCTTTGTTTTTACACATTTCTAAACATTCTGAAATTGGAAATAACTTCTTAACGTGATTAAGCAAAAATGACATAAGTTAGACACTTGAATTTGTCGCAGATTTTAAATAGGCTTGTTAGGTTTGTTTTAACACATTTTGTAACTTCTTGGACAAAATGTTTTTAGATCAGTTAGGCAAAATTCATGTTTGGCAGCAAAAGAAACTTGGTAAAAGTATGTTTATGCATATTTAGAGTATCTGATTTAACTTTAAGGCAATTACAGCAGTTTTTAGCTCTGCTGACTATCAATGCTGTGCCCATTCCAAGCATCACAGATAAGTAGACTTGTTCAGGAGAAGACTTTGCAATTGTTAGCTTCAAGAACACTTCTATACCTCTGCTCATTGTCTTTCCAACATAGACATGGAATTGTTGTTCCTTCCTTCATACAATTAGCAAAATAAAAATCAAATCTCTGACGAGTGGAATCTGAGGCTTTCTTCTCAGGAAGCTTATTTCCATTTTCTTTGTCATGATGCTGATACTGCACACAGATACATGCATTGTGGACATTCTGAGCATAGATAAAAATATTGCTGTGGTAAGCATGTAAAAGCAATAGTTCTGTAAGGTTTATTGCTGGTTTTTTTCACAGAACTTCCAAGCTTAAATGGAACATGGTGATCATACCATCATTGCTTGATTTGGCATCATCATCACTTTTTGCCTGGTCAAAAAATTGGGCATTGAGCATATGTGGGAACTGATGGCCCACATTGTAATGGTGATAAATAGGGGAGTGCATCATTTTGTGGCCATTTCCCTTATAGCTTCTTGCTACCTTGATTTTGTTTGCAAGATGCCTTTCTCTGTTTGTCATCACTATGGCCATATTACTCTTTAGCCCTGTGCTCTTTGTCTTTTGGTTCATCACTGCTGCTTGGCAGTTAATGTGATCAGGGAGCCAATTTGATGGACAAGTACATTGTTAGTAATTTGTGCTTCAGTTTCAAGGAGAATACTTGTTCATTCACATTACTATTAAGCCCTCACATCTTGAAATCCTCGTTAATGTTTCACTCAGGTTTAAACTGATATACTGGCAGCCACCCAGCAGTGGACAGGGGAGGTAATTTGGAAGATTTTCTGCCATTTGTCTAGATCTTGTATAAGGATTAAAAAAATTAATCTTTCCAGGTGGGTTGGATTTAAGAGGCAGTAGAGTTTATTTTCCTAACAGTAATTTGATTGTATAATCATTCTTGTTAAAACATAATGTACTGGAACATTTCCTTTTTGAAAGATTTATGACAGATTTTTGGAGAGATTTTATTTTACTTAAGTTTTGGTACCTCTACTAAGATCTATTGCAGATATATGGTTTTATATGTCTGAGTACAACTGTGAAACATTTCATTTATGAGTAATGTACTATTAAGACTACTTGGAAATTAATTGCAGGTGAAAGATGAGCTACATGTATTTATATTGACACCTTGTAGATATGTTGTGATAGGTTATGTCTGTCTGTCGGTCTATCAGTGCATTTTCATACATAATAAGGACTCTGCCTTGTAATCTGAACACCATCTATTCTGGTTGAGGGAGGGTGTTCATATTTTCAAGAATTTGAGCATATGACAAGATTGATTTTAATCCTGAATGCAGGTCATTATGATGTTTGTTGGTTAGAGAGATTGAGAGTGGTTTCAAAACATTAATGTGGATATATTTATAATTGCTTCCATATGTAGTTCTTTGATTGCTAGCTTAACTCCATAAAATTGAAAGTACCTGTAATTGGCAGATGTCTTCTTTTTTTGTAGTTGCAGAATACATCAAGTATCCAAGCGGCCATTAGTGACTTGATAGCTGCCTTCCAGAGTCTTCAGTCACTGAAAATAGGGAATGTCACAGACACAGTTCGCAATGCAGACTTGGGATTACTGATATGTGGCCGGCCTGATTCCATCCTAAGTTTAAATGACGCTGACAAGAAAAGTTTGGAGAATAGACTTGGTGGTAGTGTAAGACCTGTCGATGGAGATCAAAGTCAGAATACTCCGCCACCAATTGCTAATAGTTCTGTTGGTAAAGTACATCGTTTTTAAAGAACTCTTTTACTGACAGCTTATTGGCTCCTGTTTAATTGAATAATATAAGTTTATGCAAAATAAATATTGTGAGTACAGAATCACTTTTGAAAATCATACACTGAAAATTATGTGAAACTTGCCCAAAGTATTGGTCTTGAAAGGAAGTACAAGTTTAAAAGAATATTTTCATTGCAACATCTCCATCCTCAAAATAGTGCAAAGGGAGTTCCACTTCCTTTACCTTTCAAAATTACCCATAATGGGGCTGAGTAAATGTTGGTATGCCTCTGCCATATTTATGTAGAAGGCATATAGTGTTATCCATGTCTGTCTGCCATATCCTGAATTTGTTGACCTCTCATTAACTTTTGGAGGACTTAATGGATTGAAATAAAATTTTATAATAGGCTTTACATTAACAGGAGCTTGTTTAAGTTTGACCTTTACCACTTTCTAACCAAATATCATGAAATTATGGGCCCAGTTTGACTTAGCATTGCAGAATAATTTTGTTTCAGCGCAATAACTTTTTTGATGGATATGATGGATTCCAACCAAGACCTACTTCAAGTTGGATTTTCACCATTCTCCAACATAATTTAACTGATTTATGGCCCCCTTTGAATTGGTTGTTTGCCTTTCAGTGGGGTTGATCGGGCTAACTTCCCTTAAATTCAACAGATGATGCCACCAGAAAGCTCAGTCCAGCAAACAAAGGAAAAGAATCCCATGTATGCTTGCCAAAAAGCAGGGTGTCCATCTCTCCATCTTTCTTTTTTGTTTCCACTTTAGTTTTGCACCATCTACCTTTACCAAACTTTGTGGATAACTTGCACATAGGATAAGGAAGAAGTCTATTGATTATGGGGTCAGAGGTCAAAGTCAGCCAATGAAAGAAGAAAAAATGTTTTGATACAATAAAGTGATAGTTACACATCACAAACCTGGGCCAAATTTTGTGGATGGCTTGCACTTGGGACAAGGAATAAGCCTTTCAAAATCTTTGCCAGAAGTTCTAAGGTGAAAGTCACTGACCTAAAAGAAGAATAATAATTTCTGTAAAAACAGTTTAATTTCTCGACCATGTACCTTCTTCAGTTTTCATGGATAGCATACAGTTTGGGCACAAAAAATGTCTTATATGTTGATTTTGTGGTCAAAGGTCACGTGACTAAAGAAGAAAATGATCTTGCATAGTAGCATTAGTTCTAAAACCATGTACCTTGACAAAGATTTGTGCACAGCTTACTCATAAGGTGGGGTCAAAAGAAAGTAATGAGTTTTGCATAATAACTTTGTTCTAGAGTAAGTTACTTAATTAGACTTTGTGGTTGGCTTATGCTTCAAGTTAGAAGGAAACTTATAGATATTAAGGTCTAAGGGTTAAGGTCTGGGTCATGATAAGTCTTATAAGAAAATAATGATTCGTGCAGCATATGCTTTGTTCAAGGTGATTGAGACTCGCTGGCCAATTATCTTCCAGAGTCATTCATGCCCTACCAGTGACTACATAGAGGACTATGGGAGTACAATATATCTTTCATAATATTCTTGTTTCAGTTTATGTTTTCTATTGATTAAAATCTTTTTGACCGGTAACACTTTCTAGGTCACATCGAACATGGCTAGTAAAATGCCTTGCCCAAGGAAACACAACAGTAGTTGTTCTGACCTAATCCGATTGGTGGAATCAAGACCCTTCTGGTTGCAAGTCCATTGCCTTAACCACTACTGCTCTCCATTTCAAGATCAATATAAATAAAGTCATCTTTTAAATGTGTTCAAGATTGAAGTCATTCTTTTTATCAAAATTGAAAGAAAAACAAATGGTTTATGGATGCCTTTCTGGCAGGTTTATGAACAAGTGATTTCTTTTTCTTTCATTATTTTTCCCCTTTTAGATTTTGTATTTTACATTTTACTTGTAACATATTCATTTTTATGGCAGTTATTGCATCTTCTGATACCACAAAATATATTTTTAATAATATTGATAATAATAATACCATCTTTACCTTGTGTTTCAGATGCCAAAAATTGATTTACTTTTTTTGAGGTCCCAAATCTTAGGGGTAAAGAAAATAATTCACAACAAAACTGTATGAAAACTTATGGTTGGAGTGAGAATGGAACAAGATTTACAACTGTTTCTGGTTCTGGAGTCAGCTGATTAACATTTGTGTTGCAATGTTGATACAACATCAGAATCTTTGTAGTCATTATATCAGTTAATTTAAATAGTTCTCATACAACGTTGAAGTTGATGATCTTGGTCTGCAAAAGATTAAATTTTGTTTCATCTTAATCTCTAGATTGAACAGAGACTGTCAAAGACTTCCAAGAAATATTGAGTCCTTTATTCCTATTTCCTTGGTGATATTCCCTTGTAAGGTCCATAGTGATATGCACCACCATTTTCACACATACATAACAGATGGCAAATCAGACCATTGATGAAGCGGCATGTAGTGTGAACAAGAGCTGTGAATACTATTACTATGTGTTATTATTCTTCATCCAGACATTTGCAAAAGTATGCTCGTATTCAACAGGGTGAACATAAGTCATGTTTGAGAATCGGAGTTAGGAGACGGCTAGCTCTCACTTTATCTTGCTGGAATGTTAAAATAGAACACTTTTGAATGACAAATACATAAGACCAATGTCATGTATTTAAATTCAAAAGTAATATTTAATTTAACCAATTAGAATGAGATTACAAACTTCTGGATAGCAGATATATATAAGGTAACTGTAACATGAATTTTGTAATTTTGAACCATGATATTTTCTTCGATTGACAATATCTTATCGATAAATAGATTAATAAATTGATACATTCTTTTATATAAGGCAATTTAAAATTAACATAGTGCATCAACAATGTGATTTAACGAGTGACCAGGAACCATAATGTGTTTTGACATTGTTTACATACGACAGATTCAAATGATTTCCAAAATTTAGTCAAATGGTTTTAAGACATAAAGTATGCATTCATGTGTTGTAGAATATTTTGTCTAATTTATAAAAGTTGCATTTTTTTTCTCAAGAACTTCTTACCACAGCATATATGAAAGTAATGTTTATAATGCCTATCGATTGATTTCATCTTGCCATTAAAAACTATCAGTAATGTAAAGCTGAAGAAATCATAATTTTCAGAAGTGTTCAACAAAATGCTGTGTAAACTATGTTTGATATCTGATAATGGCAACATTTCCATTAAATATCAACTGTGTTGCTAAAATGCAGTATTGGGTCATAGTATGACATGAGAGTATTATTTTTAGCTCTGCAGGTTATGGATGGGATGGGTTGTTGTCCATCAGCTAGCACAAGCCTGATATCACTACTCCGATGAAACTGCTTGCAGGATTGTCGTGAGACTTTGTACAAATAATTATTCCATGGTTTAGTTCATCCTAAATGAAAAGGTTTGACTTGGACATCTAGCATGGCCATCTTGAAAATCTTGTTATCACTAGCAACCTTGAAAATCTTATTAGTGCTACTTCCTCAGGAACCACTCCTGTGGCCTAGTGGTTAGAGTGTCCGCCTCAGATGCAGGAGGTCATGGGTTCAATCCCCGGCTGAGTCATACCAAAGACTTTCAAAGATGGTACTAACAGCTGCTTCATTTGGCGCTCAGTATTAAGAGGTTAGTGTTAGGACTGGTCGGCCTGGTGTCAGGATAATGTGACTAGGTGGGACATCATGCTACATGTCTGCGGCATGATGCCCCAGTGCTAGACATCACTATAAAAACTGTCACACTGCAGACATCGATATGACTGAAAAATTGTTAAAGCTATGTTAAAAATCCAAATCACACACACACACGCACACACTTCCTCAGAATGAAAAGTTGTATTGAAATAGGATTTTCACCAGAAGACTTCTAATATGACTTTTAGTTGGTCCTAATTGAAAATGGCACCACTCAGACATCCATTATAGACATCTTGTTATTACTTCTTCTCCTGAATGAATATTCATATCAGCATGGGCTTTTCTCTAAAAGTCTTCTTATCAGCAAAAATGGTGCTGAACTTGATGGTCAGTGTGGATGCCACAATGGCCATCTTGGAAATCTTACTATCAGTACATCTTTAAGATGGCTGGGTTTACAGAAATTGTGCTTTTACCAAATGACTTCTTATGATGGCTGGAAATTTGATATCCAGTATGGACACCATGATAGCCTTGTTGTTGTTGTTGTGGAGTTTAATGCCATTTTTCAGCACATGATAGGCTATACATGACAGCCAGTATTAATGGTGGAGGAAGTACCCGGGAGAACCCCAGAAAGAACCACCGACCCATGAGAAGCTACTGGCAAACTTTCTCACATAGCCACATTGGCTGAATTTGAGACTCGAACTGACACAGACAGGTGAGATGGCAGTGATCCTTAACGGAGAGCGCTTTAGACCACTCGGCCACTCTAGGCCCCCTATAGCCTCTTTGAAAATCTTGTTACTCTTGCAAAATGGAAAGTAATATGAAGACATGGTTTTCAGCAGAAGACTTTTTATAATGTGTTGTTGGTCCTAAATTAAAATAGTGTTGATCTGAAATCAGTATGCCAATGTGGCTATCTTGAAAATCTTTTTATTCCTACTCCTTTTAAATGGAATGTCATTTAACATTGGGTTTTATTGTCTGAAGACTTCTTATGCTGTTTTGCTGGTCCTGAATGAAAATAATGCAATCTGCCCTCAGTACCATTGTGGGCATCTTGAAAATATGTGTATTATTATCTGTACTTCTTCCAAACAGGTGGCTATCAACATGGGCTTTTCTTATGATGCGTAGTTAGTCCTAATGAAAATGGTGCCAATCATATATTCATTATGGCTGTCATGATGGCTGTCTAGGAAATCTAGCTTTCACTTCTTCCTTTTAATGGATGGTCATACTGACATATGGTTTTTAGCAAAGACTTCTAATGGTATCTACTTATCCCTAAATGAAAATACTACATAGGGTTTTTAGCAAAGACTTCTAATTGTATCTACTTAGCCCTAAATGAAAATACTGACATAGGGTTTTTAGCAAAGACTTCTAATGATATCTACTTAGCCCTAAATGAAAATACTGATATAGGGTTTTTTAACAAAGACTTTTAATGGTATCTACTTATCCCTAAATGAAAATACTGATATAGGGTTTTTTAACAAAGACTTTTAATGGTATCTACTTATCCCTAAATGAAAATACTGACATAGGGTTTTTAACAAAGACTTCTAATGGTATCTACTTAGCCCTAAATGAAAATACTACATAGGGTTTTTAGCAAAGACTTCTAATGGTATCTACTTATCCCTAAATGAAATACTACATAGGGTTTTTAACAAAGACTTCTAATGTTATCTACTTATCCCTAAATGAAAATACTACATAGGGTTTTTAACAAAGACTTCTAATGGTATCTACTTATCCCTAAATGAAAATACTGACATAGGGTTTTTGACCAAGACTTCTAATTGTATCTACTTTTTCCATAAATGAAAATACTGACATAGGGTTTTTAGCAAAGACTTCTAATGGTATCTACTTATCCCTAAATGAAAATACTGACATAGGGTTTTAAACAAAGACTTGTAATTGTATCTACTTAGCCCTAAATGAAAATACTGACGTATGGTTTTTAGCAAAGACTTCTAATGGTATCTACTTAGCCCTAAATGAAAATACTGACATAGGGTTTTTAACAAAGGCTTCTAATGATATCTACTTAGCCCTAAATGAAAATACTACATTGACTTTTTAACAAAGACTTCTAATGGTATCTACTTAACCTTAAATGAAACTACTGACATAGCATTTTAACAAAGACTTCTAATTGTGTCTACTTAGCCATAAATGAAAATACTGACATAGGGTTTTTAACAAAGACTTCTAATTGTATCGTATCTACTTATCCCTAAATGAAAATACTGAAATATGGTTTTTAACAAAGACTTCTAATGGTATTTACATATCCCTAAATGAAAATACTGACATAGGGTTTTTAACAAAGACTTCTAATGGTATCTAATTTGCCCTAAATGAAAATACTGACATAGGGTTTCTAACAAAGACTTCTGATTGTATCTACTTAGCCCTAAATGAAAATACTACATAGGGTTTCTAACAAAGACTTCTGATTGTATCTACTTAGCCCTAAATGAAAATACTACATAGGGTTTTTAACAAAGACTTCTAATTGTATCTACTTAGTCCTAAATGAAACTACTGACATAGGGTTTTTAACCAAGACTTCTAATTGTATCTACATGGCCCTAAATGAAAATACTGACATAGGGTTTTTAGCAAAGACTTATAATTGTATCTACTTATCCCTAAATGAAAAAACTGACATGGGTTTTTTAACAAAGACTTCTAGTGGTATTTACATATCCCTAAATGAAAATACTGACATAGGGTTTTTTAACAAAGACTTCTAATGGTATCTACTTAGCCATTAATGAAAATGGATTGGAAATCTGACAATATGATCATCCCCGCAGCTTCTTTGAAAATTTTGTTATCACTGAAGATTATTAGATTTGATTTCAACACTCAGCAGGTAGAAGGAAGAAATATTCTCATCTGGAATGGCTGTAAATTCTTTTAAGCCATTAAAGAATAAATAACAGTAGTCTGATTATGAAATGTTTCATTAACATAAACTGTTAAGACATATAAAGAGTGGTAGTTTCTGTTTCAAAATTATTTCACAGTAGGATTAGAGATAATTCAAAAATGATTAAAAAAATTACTTTTCCTGTAGAACCATTTAAGTTGGAGATAGTATTTTTTTCTTCTGCTGAACAATTAAAGAACTTCATGCATTAAAACCAAATGTGTTATGAGGCTTTACATTATGAGACTTAGGTCAAGTGTGATTTTTACCATTTTCCAACAAATTTGACAGTTATGGCACCTGTTTGACATTGGATTTCATTTCATTTGCATCAAAATGTTGTTTTCACTCCGTAACTTTTGAAGGATTTTATCGACTGAAACCAAATTTGGTGTGAAGCTTTACATTTGGAAAACCTAGTTTGATCCATTAGGATCAGGCAAGTGACATTTGTAAAGTCACCTGTCCTGCAGAACTTTTCACTTGTCTTTGGATTTAAATAACACATAACTTATGTGGGCATGGGAATGTAGATTAGGCCTGATGTACTTTCCTGCATGGTAACTAATGGTGGCTTAGTAGTTAGCAAGCCAGATTCATCATTGAATGGATGTGGGTTTAAATACTACAATTGGATCAGCCCAGAATGGCTATCATGGTGTGTCCATAGACAAGGTAATTCACTGTAATTGCCTTGCCACTATATAACGTACTTGTGTTGCTGAGCCATAAAACATTAAACCAAATTAATTAACAAATAAAATAGACTGTTGCAGTTATAATTTCTTTCTTTTGTTTATTTAATATTCAAGTGGTATAATTTTACAGAACAAACTATATAATTTTACAGAAATATTCTGTCCCCTTGTAATAACATCTAGAAGCAAATCATACAAGATAATTATAATTTTGATATCATGCTTATATTATTGGATCAAAAATATGATTACATAGCCATGCAGACAAATCTTTCTTCAGCAGCATATAAACTGAATACATGTATTGTTAGAAATGGAGAAATTGTTGTTTTGGTCACTGTACATTAAGAGGGAAAAAATTAATGATTAAATTCATCTTTTAATCAATGACTGAAAATAAATTCTCATAAATTGACCTGTCTGCCAAAGGTGACATGTCAATCAACTACGATATAACAGATTCCACTGGACCATAAACAGTTTGATCATTAGCTATGTGTGAATTGTTACCTAATTGGATGAGATCTTGCTTGGCCACGTAGGGCAGATTGAGAAACCTTACTACACTATGTAGTCCTTATAAATTCTTTATGTTGTAGTCTTGTTTAAGCCACTTAAGGAAATTTGAAAAATGAAGAACACTCGGTTTAAAGAAAGAGATATGTGGATGAATAGACAGAGCATTCTTCACTTATCTGAAGATAATTTCCTTCTTACCCAAGGACTTCCAATATGCTACAGTGTATACATCTTGTGTCATCCCACATGTAGAAAAAATCAGAGAGATTAGGTGGTACTGTGCCAGTTATGTATAGGGTGCACATTCGTGAAGGTAAAGCAGTCTTATCACAGCCAGGAGTTTAAGGTCTACTGCTTGCCTTGATGAACTTTTACTTGGTGATTTAAAAGGCCTAGAATTTAACTAAATTTTATTGTAGCCGGAAGGACTCATTGATTGAGAAATTGACTAGACATGCTAAATCTTCACTAGTCCAGCAACATCAGCTGCCTGGCAACAACTGAAACTTTATTAGCCATTGGACTAATGAAATTATGAAAACTACTGATCTGACAGGAAATGTACAGGCCTCAGGCTAGCTGACTGTCATTCATTTGGCTATGTGGTCCATCATCTCTGCAGAGCCAAGTGACCTCTTTAATCTTTAATCCATATAAGACTGAGATATACCAGGAAGGATTGCCATATTCAGCCATCTGCAAATAGCATACTCCCCAAAATGCTTATACATTAGGTGCTAAGTAGTTCCACACTATTTGTTTGATTTTTTCTGGTGTATTCTCAAGTCCCTGATGTGCATATACATTATGTTCCAGTAAGTCACTGCCCATACTGTTTGATGATTTCCAGTGTATTTTATTTTATAGTCCCTGATATAAATATAACTTGTGATAGTAAATCAGTTCCCATACTGTTTGTTTGACTGATAGTTTCCATTATATTCTATTGTCCCTGTTAAACATATGCATTATGGGTCAGTAAATTAATGCCTTCACTGTTTGTTTGATTTCCACCCCCATATCTGCAGGTGCATTGCTTTAGTTTCATATATTTTTGGAGGTATCAGTATTTGTGGTTATTGTAGAAAAAGAACATTTTTGTGTGTACATTAATTTGTGGATTTGCCTTGATGAAAGTTTGCATATTTATGGGTATTTTATTGCATAGTCTTTAGATACCCCACTCCCACAAATTAAGAAAAATATGACAACAAATGATATCACTTGAATGTTAAATACTACCAGCATGAGATTGAATTGAATGCACATCGAGATCAATCCCTAATATACCACGTTTCATCCAAGTGCTCAACTTCCGAAAGTACTGATCCAGCCAACAACACCATTCTAAGCAGTTATTGAAACGTATGTATATAAATTTTTCCTTAAACCACTGTCCCAAAAGGTGTACCATCACTATGTTCTGTTTATCATGTTACATGGATAATAACCTCATTCTGTATGTGAAGCAAACATGTGACCAAAACTGCCCCTTGTTCAGTTCAATCAGCAGACTGTGGAAACTTTTCATGTGTAGTGGAGGAAAGCAACTCATGAAAAATATCAGTATGACCTGTCCAAATTTCCAGTAGCTTATAGTAAGATGGACTTGTGTAATTTTTCAATTTTTAAATTTATTAATGTTACCAATATTTGTGTGTGACTTGATTGACACAATGTTTATTCAGTAGTTTTGTCCAAAAATCAGAGAAGTGTTAGCCTTGGTAATCTGATGTATTTGTGTTTATTCATAGTGCTTAATTAGCTCTTGTGCCTCATGTAATAATTTAATATAACTTACAGTCTTTTTGTTCCATTGGATTAAAAGTGTGTGGATAAAATGATATGTTGTTATGTATATTTATAATGTGTCTTTAACTTTTGGTCTGTGACTGTAGAGTGCAATGAACTATAAATAGATTACTTATTTGTTTTTCTTCCTGTTCTGTATATTGAACCAGTTGACAAGTTTGGGGTAATTTCCCATTGGATGATTAACTCAAGTGGGCTGTGTTGCAACATAAATCAGGTTGGATTGTGTTGTGTTATGTCAGTTGGTATGAATTGCGAGACAGAGTCATGGAGATGTATAAAAGGACAGAGTTGAACAATTATTCTGATACCTGGTTCTATTTTGTATGTTCTTGCATTAATATCTATCTGCAGGTGTATTCAATGTTGTGTTTAGATATAATTTGAGAGGAATCAGTTGTTTGGATTATTCATTGGAATAAAAGTGCTCAAGGATTAAAGCACATTTCAGGATTATTGTGAATTTATTCAAAGGAGTTTTGGACAATGCCATTGTGATGCATCAAGATTGTTGGCACTTCAAAATAGTCGACTGCTCTGGTAGCCTAGTGGTTAGAGCATCCGCCTCGGAAGCAGAAGGTCATGGGTTCAGTACCTGGCTGAGTCATACCAAAGACTTAGAAAAATGGTACTAACAGCTGCCTCGCTTGGCGCTCAGCATTAAGAGGTTAGTGTTAGGACTGGTCAGCCTGATGTCTGGATAATGTGACTGGGTGGGACATCATGCTACATGTCTGTGGCATGATGCCCCAGTGCTAGACATCACTATAAACTGTCACACTGCAGACATCGTAGTGATATGCCTGAAAAAATTGTTAAAGCTACGTTAAAAATCCAAATCACACACACACACACACATCAAAATAGTCATGGACATTGGTACATCAGCATGTTCAAGAACTGGAATTCAATCAGAAAACTCTATTCTTGTGGACCTGTGATATAACTTTTTATGATTGTTTTGGATTTAATTCATACTATTGTTAAGTTCCTTTCTTTCTTCACTGTGATTTCACATAAGTAGCATAATTCCTGATCTGCAAATGTATTGGTTAAAGATATATATATGAGAGTAGACTGTGCAGTTTGGTGTGAGTTAAAAATGGGTAAATATAATATTTACATTGCAGTCATTATCTTTTCATTTCAGCTGCAGAATGCCAGCAACTGTTTGCACCATTTCAGGCCACCAGTGAATCTCGCATCATCTTTAACCAGATCAAACCTTATATCCTGGGAAAAATACTCTATTATCCTAAAAACAATATTACTGATGCCATTATTCAAAAGGTAAGCCAGAAAGTATTTCTTACTCACTTGTCTATAAGGGTCAAGTCAGCTTTATTATGCTAACACACTTGTCCATAAGGGTCAAGTCAGCTTTATTATGCTAACACACTTGTCCATAAGGGTAAAGTCAGCTTTGATATGGTCCTGCATCCACCATAGGTCATAGGTTGTGTGTTGTGCATCTGCCACACATCAACTCTGGTGTTTTTAACTTTGTCTTAAAATCCACTGGACTAATTTTGTCCAAATTAGGCACAAAGCATCCTGACATGTGGGGCTTTCAACAGTACAAATAATGCTGATACAATCAAATATGGCCACCTTCACTAAAAAAATAGTGAAAACCCTTTAATTGGCATCTTCTCAAAAACCACTAAACAGAATTTGATCAGATTTGATGGAAATAACTCCTTGAAGGAAAATCATACAAATTTATACAAATGAAACCAATCTACCTTCAGATATGGCTGCTGCTACTAAAATAGAAAAGCCAGTTGTTACTGCAGTTAGATAAACCTTTAAACTACTTCAGATCTGCTGAATAGAATTTGACCATACTTGACTGAAACTGTCCTGGCATAAAGACATTTTAGGTTTGAGCAAATGATACTGATTTGCTATTAAGTATTGCCACCATTAAAAAAATTAGAAAAACCTTTACAAGACTTCTTTTCAAAAACTTCTCTTCAGAATGTTTACAGATTTGATGGAAAACATCCTGGCATTGCTTTCAGATTTTACAGTTGATGCTGATCTGCCATCACATATGGCAGTTGTTACTAAAAATAGCAAATTGTGTTAAAGCTGCATATTTTCCAAAACCTTTGGAAAGAATCTGGCCAAACTTAATAGAAATCGTCTTGGCATGAAAACCTTTAAAGTTTATACAAATGATGCCAGTCTGCCATCAGTTATAGCCACTGTCACTAAAAGTAGAAAATCTTTAAACCATTTTTCAAAACTATAATTTGATCAAATTTTGACTGAAATTTTTAAATTTGTATAGTTAATGCTGAACTGGATCAAATATGGCCATCATTACTAAAATTAGAAATAACTTTATGTGAATTCACCTATTCAACATAATTTGACCACATATTTGGTGTACATTAACCTGCCATAAAGACTTTTCAGAAATTTTTACAAATAATGCTTATCTACCATATACTTTAACTGCCATTGCTAAAAATACAACAACCTCTAAATAACTTCTTTAAAACCCTTGATGCTGACCTGCCATCAGATATGGCCACTTTTAATCAAAATAGGAAAAACTTGAAACAACTTCTTTTCCAAAACCAGTGAATAAAATTTGTAAAGCTTGATAAAAAGCAACTTTCATGAATACCTTTTAAATTGATTCAACAAAAAAAAAATGCCAATCTGTCATCAGATATGGCCACTGTTACTAAAAATAGAAAATGTTAAACATCTTCTAAAAAACACAGAAATGAATCAGACCAAACGAGGCAAAAAGCATCAAGGTATAAAGGACTTTACATTTTATACAGCTTCCATAAAAAAACATTTTAAACAAACTTAACTTAAAGAGCATGAATAGTTTTCAAATTGTACCAGTGAAGCCAATCCATCACTAAATACAGAAAAACATTTACACATATTTATCTATGAAAAATGCAGAACAAAATTATGACACAAAGGCATCCAGGCATTGGGACCTTTCAGTAATGAGCAAATGATGCTCATGTGCTGTTGAATATGGATGAAGATATAAAACCTAGAGAAACCTTGAAGCAGTTGTTTTCATAACAAGTGCAATCAACTGCATTGGAAGAAATTTCAGCAGAAAGCAACTCACAGATTCTGTGGTTTAGAGTAGATAGGTCAAAGTCATGGTAAATATAAAAAGAAAATATGGTGTATACACAGTAAATTTTGTTCAAGATTTCATACCTTGACCAAAGGTCGAAGTCATTAAAACCCATTGGTCAATAATCTCCAGAGTCAAACAGACACTTTTTGTTCCTACCTAAAGGACTATTGAATACAGTATGGTTGTATAATGTGCCATTCATGTAAACTTGTTTTACACAATAAATACTTTTTTATCCCACAGTTCTTGGGACCTTTCTATTTTGTATAAATATGATTCTTTATTTTCATTTTCTGAGATGACTTCATTTTAAACTCCGTAACAGTACTCATCTCACTCCTATTAATTGGCTTATGTTTTCAGGCTGCCCAACCATTCTTTGACCTACAGAGAATTGTAACCCTGGCTCAGGACTGGATGAGATATGCACCTGATGTTTATGGCATTCTAAACAACAGCGTTACAGTCAATAATATCAGGGTAAGATTAGCAGAGTGATGGTTAATAAAAATAATCAAATATTGGTTGGAAAGTTCAATTGCAAATGATTATGCTTTTCTTCTTTTAAGCTGTTCACCCTTTATGATGAAATCATTCAGGAGAAGTAAAATAATTGTCATCTGCCATTGTTTCACACAATCCAGGTATCAGAAATAAGAGACATATGCCCATAAACCATTTAGCTTTTCAGGATGAAAGCAGCATAACTATTACTAAATATATCAACAAAACAATGTCCATTAAGCAGTTGAGAAAATATTTCCAAATGGTTAAACTTGAATGGTTAGGGTGAGCCAATCATACTTTTAAATTTCAGCCAATTCGCAACACCACGTTAGGTTTATTATATCCTTTTTGATGAGAGCAGAATGAAAGACATTTTGTTACTAAAATATGTTCTTATTTCTGATTTGAAATCAAATTTTGCTAAGACCAGGAAATATAAGTATTGTCCTGTCTTTTTAATCCAAAAATGTATGCATACTGTGATTTTATTTTTTATGGGTATAATTTTTGTGTGGTTTTGCAAAGTTGGCATTCTTGTTGTTATGTAAATTGTGGAAATACCACAGACAAAAATGTAATAATGTACTAATGTATGTAAATGTAAAAATGTAATAATGACAAAGACATATTTTGTTGTGTCTTTGAAGAGACCGCAAAATCCACACAAATTTAATATACCACAAATGAAAAAGGAAATTAGAGCAAACAGGTCAACAGCGTTTTCTGATTTAAAAAATGTTGGCACTATAAGTAATGATTATGACAAAATTACACTGAGTTTATTATTTTGTTATCCTTGAACAATTATTGCTAGCATAAGTTTATGATTTAAATGATAGAATTTTTGTTTGAAACTTTACAGCATTTATACTGAGGGAAATTTTCTTTTCAAACTATATGGTGCTTACAAAAGATATAGCTGTGTAAAAAGCATTGACTGTATACAAAAGTTTAATATAACTTTGTATTCCTCAAATCCTGGGGCTGTTCCAGAACATAATGGTGGGGGGAAGGGGGAGACTGCCATCAGTATAATTGTTATTGGGCTAATCAACATAAAACACTGAATACAGTCTTTATTATCCTTACTTCCCATATTAAATTAAGTGCCAGCCCATCATCACCACTCCTTCATTTTTAAACACCTTATGTGTCCCACAATTAATCAATCAATATATATATATATATATATGTATGTATGTATGTATGTATGTATGTACCCTAAATACAGTAAAATGTTAAGTCCTGAAAAAAATTCTAAACATTTTTCAGGTTCATTTTGTAATTATATTGCATCTATTTATTTTATTATTAAATTAAGTACATGTATGAAATGCCTTTTCAGAGACTTGTAAATAGTCCCTATTGCAAGATTGCTGAAGGATATGCACTGAACGGCATGAATATGGCCAACTATAGCCGTAGTATGTGTGACTTCCTTAGGGGATATCTCAGAAATGATGCAAATAACACAGGATATGACTGGAGGGATTCTATGCAGTCCTTGACACAACTTTTTGGCACCATATCTAGATATGGAAGTGTAAGTAGTATATTTGAATTAAGGATCTTCTCATGCATAATATACTTTAGGGTTAAGATATATATGTGCGTATATATATATATATATATATATATATATATATATATATATATATATATATATATATATATATATGAGAATGATACAATTAATATTCAAGCCATCAGAGCACTTTCTCTGTCAAATATAAGAGCCAGTCACATTAACATTAGGAAATTACTTTCTCCACCTCCAAATCCTGCCCACCCAGAAAGATAAAAAGAAAATGACATTCCAACTATATATCATATAGATCAAGGGATGTAACTATTACAGAATAACTCTGGGGCCCTGATTGGCCAAGTGGTCTAAAGCACTTGGCTTTACCAATCACTGTCATCTCACCCATGTCCATGTTGGTTCAAATCATGGGCTCAGCCAATGTGGGTATGTGAGAAAGCTGCCAGTAGCTTCCCATGGGTTGTGGATCTTACAATGGTTTTCCCAGGCTATTCCTCTACCAGTTATACAACCTATCTTGTGCTGAGAAATGGTGTTAAACCTCAAAAACAACAACAGATTAACTCCTCTTATCCAGCTAGGTGGCCAACCCAAACCCCCATGTTATCACTTTAAACTTCTGCTTGCAACTATGGACAGCACCTCTAAAGAATCCATTGCAAATTATAATCAGTTTTGAATTTTTTTTGTCTTTATGCCTATTTTTTTACTGGCTGATATTGTCCATATGATATCGATCACTAGCACATGTTTTTCTTTGTCATAATTGTTTTATGCTGTTAACTTTTGGTTTATTACACACTTCTTAGGTTGTCTCAATAATTGGAACACTTTGTATATTTGTTCTTCCTTACCAGTTTAACCTGTATGCAGTGTCAGCAGTGAAAGACCATAAAAAAGGGCATGTTCTAAATCTTCACAACTTGAAGTATTAAGCTTTCAGCTGAATTCAGAATTGTGTACTTGCTTTATGGGGGGGTCAAGATGCCGCCTTCACCCATGTGCCTATGGTAATGATAACTTCATATTCAGCCGAAATCACACGAAGCAATTCCCCTCAAACTATATTGGAATCTTGTATGATATACATACTACAGCAAGCTCTGTTGTTGAGAATGTCAGTGAACAAGATGGACAGAACTAGGGCCAATTTTAACCCAGTTAAACCCAGTCTGCATTAGTCCCTATCCCAGCCTGTGAATAGACTTACAAATGTTCAAGTGGGTTCTGCAGGATTATCTTCTGACTAAACAGGCTTGATGGGTCTGCAAGTTATATATCATTTGCTGTACAGTCTCTTGGCTGCATTACAACCAGCCCACCCTTCTGGACAATCAGTGTATGGTTTCATTGGTCATGAATCTGTCATCTTGGAGTGGAAACAGCAATTTGCTTGACAATTCCTGCAGTGACTGCATCCTATGCCCAGCAGACTGCCCATGCTGGCTGGTTGGACCGACAACATCCATGATACCAGTAAATTGCAAACTGGAGTCATCCAGTTTGGCCCAACAAATCATGCCAGACAAGCATTCCCATATCGAACCATGCTATATGCTGGACATGCCTCAGCCGTCCCTACTAGCATCTGTAACAGGTAGAGCTTTTTATGCATGGTGATGATTTTGCATCATCACTGCCATACAGAAGGGGGGGGGACACATACTTGCCAGAACATACTGATCCAACCATGGAAAGAACAGAATTCTGTATTGAGGTGACAATCAGAGAGAATTTTACCTCCATTAGAATACCTTCCTCCAATGGCAGTCAATACTGCATACAGGGTCAAGGCCTTGGTTGATGTTGATGAAGATGGCAAACATTCATTATTCAGAATTGTACGATATTTATCAAAGACTGCTGTCATCTCTTGGATAAAATTAGTGACCCTGGTAATTCGAGGGCCTTCTTTTTGCACTTAACTTTATCTCTATACTAGTACAAATCACATATCATATATCTAGACAAAGACATCAGAATATCTGCTCCATTGTTAGCAGTTGGACAGACATGTGTTTAATGCCATGTCTAAGTTGGTCAGGAACATCATATTGACTTCCTGTATATACTTGACCTGGTGTCTTTTGAGATCTTTCACTTTGTTGTGAAGGCCAGAAGTGATCATGCCTTGTAGTTATGTCATATTGCCAGGGTAGTCATGAAGGATGCTCACCATGCAATGGCAAATGCCCTAACAGTCATTTGTAACCTCAGCTTAATAAAAATATGCAATGACCTAGTGCTCCCTCTCTTTGGTTTCCCATTTCTGTTTCAGGGTGGAATTGAGGAGGTAAGAAAGCACAGGAGTTGCCTCTTCAGTTATCCATGCAAACCCAATTCGGGGTGTACAAGATAAGGGATGATCATCAACAGAGAGCAGTATTTCCAGCAGCAATGGCAACCTTTATGTGACCAGTCAAGTTATAGGTGGTCATATGCCCCCAACTTCTTCTGGCAGGCTAGGAGGGGCAGAGAAAACAAGCTTTCTCCTCCCAGAAACCTATCACCAACCATCAATAACTTGCCATCCCTCCCACCCAGGCATCCTCCTGTGGTGCCTGACTCGTTCTGCAAGAATTTTACCAACTTATTTCCAATAAATCATTGATCCAAGTTGTTTCAGATGGACTCCTGATCTTTTTCATCTAGCCCCTTCCACTTTCATTATCCCCCTTCGTGATGGAGATCCCAAGTGATTCCAGTACAAAGGCAACAGTGTATCAAGTCTGGAGAAACAAAAGTTGTAATGTCAGACCACAGTAAAAATTTCTTTGGGTTGCCATGTTTTTGGTGGGTGAGTCAGCAAATGGGTAAACCAACAATTGTTTACTATAGGCCCAGAATTCCTGCATTCATCAATCCCAGAAAACAAGAAAGATCAGCCTGCTTCCAAACAGTTACCACTGACATATTACACTGCTTTAAAGACAACTTCTGGACCCAGGCATCGATAAAGCTTTTTTCTTGCAGCAGTAACTACCATCAAACTTCAACCTGACTTTCTACGAGACACAAATGTTGGTATTCCAAACTGACATTGCAAGCCTGGGAGCACATGGACTAGATATCCTTTTTCAGCATGTAACAACTGGTATTACACAGTGTTATAGCAATTTAGTGATTGTTTTTAAGCAGTCTGAACATAATCTAGACTGCTTGATTCAGAACCCCATTGACAGACATGCTTGGGAGTCATCCCAATTGACAAGCATGCCTGAGAGTCAAACGATTGACAGGCATGCCTGGGAATCAGTCACACATGTGACTTGTGTTCTCAACAGGTTACCTCAACACTCACTCACTAGTGCCATAACTGCTTCCATTTAATCTGCAGCTCATGAAAAGAGATGTATTTCTATCATGTTGGCACTGTCAGAAGACCATTGTAAGGCTATCCTTAGATTTCAACCTCAGTCATGAAACTTCCTATTGCATTGCCACATAGAGGAGGTCAGGAAACAAGTTGCCAAAGATGCAAACCTCACACAAACCCAGCACTATAGAGCCCAGTCCTAGAGTTGCCATGAAAATTCTTCTTCTTCTTCTTCTTCTTTTTATTATTATTATTATCATTAAGTTGAATCCAGCCTCACTAGTCTGATTTCATTTTTTTTTACTGTTGTATTCTTATGACACTATGATGGGAGTTGAATATCAATATGACTGGTTAATCTAATAAGTAAAAACAGTTAGAGTCCAAATAATGATTCAAGTACCACATTTTAATTTCTTTTTTCAGTGTGTTGAATTTAACAAGTTTGTTGGCTATCGTGATAACAGCAAAATGATCAATGATGGACTGGCACTGATTGATAACAACACCTTCTGGTCTGCCATTGAGTTTCTTGTGGATGTTGACCTGGCTGCACTGCCCACTCATATTGCCTACAAAATCAGAATGGACTCAGACAAAGTAGACAGCACAAAGAGAGTTATCGACAAGTAAGGGCTGTCAAAACTTACCTTTTTGTTGATCATATCTCTTATCCAGCCATATTTTTCTTTTTTCCAATTTGAGTCTCCCTCTCTCAAACACATACCTCCCTTAAATGTCCAAAACTGATTAACTTTGGCTCGATAGCTGGTAAAGAGTCGGTGTACTACAATTTTTCTTGCTATTTTTGACTTGGACTTAGAAATACAAATGAAACTGAGTAATTTAGTCAGTATGGTAAAATTATTTCAGGCATGAACAATTTCAGCAGATTCACACATTTACAACTTTTTTTTAACAAAGTTGTTTTTTCATAAGTGTTTATCATTACATATTTATGAGATGAGGGGTTAAGGTCTTTTTGACTAAGCTAATGTCTTTAGGTAATGTGATCCAGCTGTTTTCTGTAAAATAAAATACAATGGTAAACACAACAGCTTTCATTGGCAGAGGACAGACTACTATCAGAGCAAATGCAGAATTTCTCTTAATCAGCAAATTCCTTACATCAATCCTATATATAGCCATAGGTTTAAGATAGCATTTTTCATTGGTCATTGATAACTATTACATGGAAGAGTTTGCACTCCTGACTAATCAGAAAGCTTGCTTCTTAAGGAACCTAGTTTTCAGTCTTGCTTTAGTTTGTGCTGAATTGGTGAAAATTACATCCTGTGGCAATGAGAAAAGGGAAAAGAGATAGACAAAAATGAACAGGACAATTTCATTTGCAGTTGGAAAATCTTTATGGAACTTGCAGCTAAAAAGAAAATAAAATCTGAATGGTGATGCATTTTACACCAGAGACACTTATGTAAATAATGCATGTCTGAACTATTAATGTATATACATGTTTATGTGACATAATTGTTTATACATGACTGCTTCGATGACCTAGCAGTCAGAATATCCACCTTGGATGCAGGAGGTCATATGTTTGAACCTCGGCTGAGTCATACCAAAGACTTATAGAAATGGTTATAATAGCTACCTCACCAGGTGCTCAGCATTAATAGGTTAGTGTTAGGACTGATCGGCCTTGAGTCATGATAATGTGAATGGTTGGGACATCATGTTACATGTCTGCAGCATGATGCCCCAGTGCTAGACATCACTATAAACTGTCACACTGCAGACTGAAAAATTATTAAAGCTATGTTAAAAATCCAAATCACACACATGCACACACATAATTGTTGAAACAAAATTGTCTTTGTAAACTTTGTTGATAGTGTCTGTCAAGCAGTGTTTTGCAAATGTAAGAATAATACTTCAGAAACTCTCCTAATGGTAACAAAAATATATATTCCTAAATTTTAGGATACTATTTTACTTCATTAAACAAAGATTTGTATGAGATACAAGATAGTATTATTTTGTTTAAAAATAATCTGAAAAATAATTTCCATCATGCATTGTAAGTGAAACTGAAGGTGAATCAGAATTGGGGTTTTTTTTGTGTGTTTGTATGCTGATAGGAAAATTAACAGAGAAACGAGAAGAAGATTTCTGTGACTGTGAAAAATGTTTCAAAAAAAAAAAATTGGCCCAAGGGAGTATATGCCATCCTTTGACCTCTGACCCTTTCGGATATTTTCTCTCTTTTCTGTTCTCGTGCCTATTATCAGGAGAATAAAATCATGGATATCATTCATGAAACTTAAGTTGCGGAAAAAATCCTTATTTTCTTTCATGCTCTCTCTGTATTACTACAGCAGAATATAGATTATTTTTGGGGGGAATTAAGTGCCATTATGATTGTGGAGCAGATATTATTTTCCTTCAACCTGTAATATGTAACACTGTTGATACTGTTGATATCACTATACAGTATGTAAAATGTAACACTGTTGATACTGTTGATATCACTATACAGTATGTAAAATGTAACACTGTTGATACTGTTGATATCACTATACAGTATGTAATATGTAACACTGTTGATACTGTTGATACCACTATACAGTATGTAATATGTAACACTGTTGATACTGTTGATATCACTATACAGTATGTAATATGTAACACTGTTGATACTGTTGATATCACTATACAGTATGTAATATGTAACACTGTTGATATCACTATACAGTATGTAATATGTAACACTGTTGATACTGTTGATATCACTATACAGTATGTATTTCGTTGCTGAGGTCATCATCCATCGCTACAATAATACACGCCTGAAGCTAATTTCTATATGAACAACTTGTGATGAGCTTGACTTTGTCATAAGACTTACTTTATTTGTATCTTGGCAAAACAGTACAAACTGTACAGTGTATTTGATGGTCAAAACTAACCATGATACAACAGGATTTTAACATTTATATAGTATGAAAATATCAATCATCTGCAAATACAATAATCCTTATCAAAGAGTGAAACATTTTACAAAGTGAAATAATTATAATTAATATCAGTATTGCCAAGGTAATTAAAATGGCTATGCACCATTCATTGGCTAATGCTCAAACAGCTGTTGTAAATTTTGAACTGGTGAGACAAAACACCTGACTTGTCTACATTGAAGCTGCATCCTTTCTTGGCTGTCTATTCTAGGCCTTTTTGATACTTCATTGCCATTTGGTTACATACATGGAAACAGGCAGTGAAAGGGATTGCCTTCCTTTGTGCTGCTCCATTGCTGTTTGGCAGTAGAATGGTTACACACATGGAAATAGGCAGTAAAAGGATTGCCTTCCTTTGTGCTGCTCCACTGCTGTTTGGCAGTAGAATGGAAACAGACAGCACAAGAACTGCCTTCCTTTGTGATACTCCATTGCTGTTTGACAGTAGAATGGGTACATACATGGAAACAGACAGTAAAAGGATTGCCTTCGTTTGTGGTATTCCCTTGCTGTTTGGCACTAGGATGGTTACAAACATGGAAACAGGCAGTAAACAGATTGCTTCCTTTGTGGTACTCCATTGCTGCTTGGCAGTTGAATGGCTACATACATGGATACAGGCAGTAAAAAAACTGCCTTCCTCTGTGGTACTCCATTGCTGTTTGGCAGAAAAAAGGTTACATACATGGAAACAAGCAGTAAAAGGATTGCCTTCCTTTGTGATACTCCGTTGCTGTTTGGCATTAGAAAGGTTACGTACATGGAAACAGGCAGTAAAAAGATTGCCAGTGTTTTTGGTACTCCATTGCTGTTTGGCAATAGGATGATTACATACATGGAAACAGGCAGTAAATGGATTGCTTCCTTTTGTGGTACTCCATTGTTGTTTAGTAGTAGATTGGTTACATACATGGAAATAGGCAGCACAAGAACTGCCTTCCCATGATTTATTGCTGATAGCCTGCTTGTTGTTGCTGGACTCCTTGAAATTTGGCATGCATGGAAAAGTATGGATGTAGTCAGGGATATCATGATGGTATTCCCCCCATTCAAAATGATCCAGAAGAGGCTGACTGCAATTATTACATCTGGCAAATTAAAGGAACGAAGGGTTGCAGAGTTGATGTCCCTGCATTCTTTCCAGATACTGATAGAATCACAGTTGCATCAACCAGTGCAGGAAGCAATGATGTAGTTGCTGGACTTAGGGGTAGTTTTGAGTTGATGGGAGAGTGTCCACCTTATTGAAGCAGCCCAGTTGGTATAAGTCCTTCTGTTTGTCTTACTGGCTGACAGTTTCATGGCATATGGAACCATATGGGGATCAGTTTCACCAATCCAAGTGTTTCACTGCACATTCTTGATAGGTACTTCCATCATGGACAGCTAACAGCTGTGCTTATCATCCAGCAGGCCACTGAGCCAATCATCCATCAAACCATCACACCTTCACACTTTCCATTCATCATTATGGCAAGATAGACTGTGACATTTACTCAGACACTGATTTATCTGGTGGGTAATTTGTTCACTGCTTATCCATTGGAGACAGACTTAAAGACAATGGCAGTGCTTCATCCATGCCTCTGGAAATGTTCTACATTAGCATGGAGGAATTGCCTGTTTGGGATGACTACCACAGTTGAGTTTAAAGCAGTGTCAAGTAAATATATTGTGTACTTCCATCTTTCATATGTCCACAACTGCCAACTGCAAGCCCAGCCTATAAGGTGAAGGCCAAGACAAGGATGAACATAGCTCCTTCTGTCTAGATAGAAGTGTTACAGGAGTGAATATGATGACCCCACTATTACAAGGTGGATAAGAGTGTTTTTCCCTTGCAGCCTCATGTGTAATATTGTGGCAACACTATCCTTGTTAGATCTTCCAATTATTATACATTTTTGCGACAAGTTGGGATCACACACTGTCTTCCTTGTCTCTCTGGTCCATACCAGAAGCCTTTGCCATGGATGCATTATTAGTCAGTTGGGAGGGATATTTTTGCCTATGCCTATTCCAATTGTACCACCTGTTTTGGTACTGAAATCATTACAAAAATTGAAGGGTCAGCACTTAAATGTGATAGCCTATCTCAGCTGGGACAAAGCCTTGGTTAACAATTTGCTTGATCTAGTGATAAGAGAATCTAGGAGAATCCTGGTGAGACCAACACCTGCTTAAGCAGCTATGTTCACAGATGTTTCAGAATCTAGGAGAATCCTGGTAAGACCAACACCTGCTTAAGCAGCTATGTTCACAGATGTTTCACCCCAGCTTTGATAGGCTTCTTCTTCATGGCTGACTTTTGTTTGCAGATTCTTGTGAGGAAAGCAATTAATTATTTCCTCAAAGAGTATTTACACAATCACATTGCTAAAGACCCTCCAATATCTTCCTGAAAATGCATGCATCTTCGTTGAGGAATTGCTTAATCTCAAAGTGAGTAAGCAATCCTAGCCACCTAATGATGTTATGGGGAGGTAATGGGAAGGGTTGAAAATAGCTTCTTTTGTCTGTGCGGTATATAAATGGGATAAGAGACACAAAAATTTGTCTTTTCAAGATTGCTTGATTTGATAGGTAGTGTAGCTTCTTTCCTAATGTTAATGTGATAGGGTAAATATTTTCAGAGAAATATTATTTGCTAAAATATTTGTCATATAATCTCATTTATACGTTACATGTCGCCATTGTTTTACATTGTGGAATGGATATTACCCTCGTCCATATATGAAAGTTCCATCACCTCATTACATGGAAAGTTTTCTAAGTTCATAACTGTAAAGAAGACAGATCCAGTATGTTCCCTGATATCATAGACCAATGTGCAGTAGCTGTCATATTTTTAGGGACACAGACTACTTGTGGGACATCAGGGTGGGGTATGAGTAGGGAATCTTGCAATGGCAACAGGTAAGTATTACATCATTAAAATTAGTTTTACCCCATGATTTGAAGAAAAAAAATTGATTTTAGTATTAGTAATTCATTACTTGTTGCTACTGCATTGCTGAATTTGTCATTGTGGAGGGAGGCTGATGACCTCAAACACTGGTATAAAAATGAGATATTCACCCTTGCACTAAGAATGTGCACTACTGTAAGTTGGTATCGGGCAACTGCTGTTACATCATTAGAATTAATTTGACCCATTTCCTTCCCCAAATACACTTTTTGCATTGTGAATTTAAAACAGATTATGTAAAAATTATGACTAATTTATTTTATATGTTTATAATGGTTTAGTTTTTAGCAAGATGATCATTAGCTGAGTACACTTCATCCATGAGTGATCTTGTTAATATTACTGTTTCGTACTTTCAGGTATAACCGTCCTGGTCCAAGACGAAGGCCTGGTGTCGACACCAAGTACATCACCTATGGTTTTGCCTACATCCAGGATATGTTAGAACATGCCATTATTGAACTACAGACAGGAATAGGAACTCTACAGGATGGTGTGGGAATAATACTACAGCAGTTCCCCTACCCATGTTACATAGAGGACAAGTAGGTTTAAGCTGATGACAAAATCATCTTACATGTCTTTTTCCGTGTTACTTTAAGAACAGTAAGATGTGTAGCTAAATATTTGGGAATAAGAATGAATGACCTACAAGGCCCTTCTGCAGTAATCAACCTTTGTCTCTCTTCATTTATAATCTTGTCATTAATGATTCACCTATTGTCAAAAAATTAAGAATACTCGTAAATATACGAACAAATTCTCAGAAAGCTTATACATCTTAGTCTTCATCCCTGATACTTTAAATGTTAGTCTTCATCCAGGATACAAAGCTTATAAATGTTAGTCTTCATCCAGGATACAAAGCTTATAAATGTTAGTCTTCATCCAGGATACAAAGCTTATAAATGTTAGTCTTCATCCAGGATACTTAGAAAGCTTATAAATGCTAGTCTTCATCCATGATACAAAGCTTATAAATGTTAGTCTTCATCCAGGATACTCAGAAAGCTTATAAATGCTAGTCTTCATCCATGATACAAAGCTTATAAATGTTAGTCTTCATCCAGGATACAAAGCTTATAAATGTTAGTCTTCATCCAGGATACTCAGAAAGCTTATAAATGCTAGTCTTCATCCATGATACAAAGCTTATAAATGTTAGTCTTCATCCAGGATACAAAGCTTATAAATGTTAGTCTTCATCCAGGATACAAAGCTTATAAATGTTAGTCTTCATCCAGGATACAAAGCTTATAAATGTTAGTCTTCATCCAGGATACAAAGCTTATAAATCTTAGTCTTCATCCATGATACAAAGCTTATAAATGTTAGTCTTCATCCAGGATACAAAGCTTATAAATGTTAGTCTTCATCCAGGATACAAAGCTTATAAATATTAGTCTTCATCCAGGATACTTAGAAAGCTTATAAATGTTAGTCTTCATCCCGGATACTTAGAAAGCTTATAAATGTTAGTCTTCATCCAGGATACAAAGCTTATAAATGTTAGTCTTCATCCAGGATACTTAGAAAGCTTATAAATGTTAGTCTTCATCCCGGATAATTAGAAAGCTTATAAATGTTAGTCTTCATCCAGGATACAAAGCTTAAAAATGTTAGTCTTCATCCAGGATACTTAGAAAGCTTATAAATGTTAGTTGTCATTGAGGATACTTAGAAAGCTGATAAATTTTAGTCTTCATCCAGGATACAAAGCTTATAAATGTTAGTCTTCATCCAGGATACAAAGCTTATAAATGTTAGTCTTCATCCAGGATACAAAGCTTATAAATTTTAGTCTTCAACCAGGATACAAAGCTTATAAGTGTTAGTCTTCATCCAGGATACTCAGAAAGCTTATAAATGCTAGTCTTCATCCACGATACAAAGCTTATAAATGTTAGTCTTCATCCAGGATACAAAGCTTATAAATGTTAGTCTTCATCCAGGATACAAAGCTTATAAATGTTAGTCTTCATCCAGGATACAAAGCTTATAAATGTTAGTCTTCATCCAGGATACAAAGCTTATAAATATTAGTCTTCATCCAGGATACTTAGAAAGCTTATAAATGTTAGTCTTCATCCAGGATACGTAGAAAGCTTATAAATGTTAGTCTTCATCCAGGATACTTAGAAAGCTTATAAATGTTAGTCTTCATCCAGGATACAAAGCTTATAAATGTTAGTCTTCATCCAGGATACAAAGCTTATAAATGTTAGTCTTCATCCAGGATACAAAGCTTATAAATGTTAGTCTTCATCCAGGATACTTAGAAAGCTTATAAATGTTAGTCTTCATCCCGGATAATTAGAAAGCTTATAAATGTTAGTCTTCATCCAGGATACAAAGCTTAAAAATGTTAGTCTTCATCCAG
The DNA here is from genome assembly GCA_028554795.2 of Sinohyriopsis cumingii. Lineage (NCBI taxonomy): Eukaryota > Metazoa > Mollusca > Bivalvia > Unionida > Unionidae > Sinohyriopsis > Sinohyriopsis cumingii. The sequence continues at coordinate 113,611,657 of CM068824.1, read as the reverse complement.
GATACAAAGCTTAAAAATGTTAGTCTTCATCCAGGATACTTAGAAAGCTTATAAATGTTAGTCTTCATCCAGGATACGTAGAAAGCTTATAAATGTTAGTCTTCATCCAGGATACTTAGAAAGCTTATAAATGTTAGTCTTCATCCAGGATACAAAGCTTATAAATGTTAGTCTTCATCCAGGATACAAAGCTTATAAATGTTAGTCTTCATCCAGGATACAAAGCTTATAAATGTTAGTCTTCATCCAGGATACTTAGAAAGCTTATAAATGTTAGTCTTCATCCCGGATAATTAGAAAGCTTATAAATGTTAGTCTTCATCCAGGATACAAAGCTTAAAAATGTTAGTCTTCATCCAGGATACAAAGCTTAAAAATGTTAGTCTTCATCCAGGATACTTAGAAAGCTTATAAATGTTAGTTGTCATTGAGGATACTTAGAAAACTGATAAATTTTAGTCTTCGTCCAGGATACAAAGCTTATGAATGTTAGTCTTCATCCAGGATACTCAGAAAGCTTATAAATGTTTGTCTTCATCCAGGATACAAAGCTTATAAATGTTAGTCTTCATCCAGATACAAAGCTTATAAATGCTAGTCTTCATCCAAGATACTCAGAAAGTTTATAAATGCTAGTCTTTATCCAGGATACTAAGAAAGCTTATAAATGTTAGTCTTCATCCAGGATACAAAGCTTATAAATGCTAGTCTTCATCCAGGATACTCAGAAAGCTTATAAATCTTAGTCTTCATCCAGGATACTCAGAAAGCTTATAAATCTTAGTCTTCATCCAGGATACTTAGAAAGCTTATAAATCTTAGTCTTCATCCAGGATACTCACAAAGCTTATAAATATTAGTCATGATGATCTATGACACTTGAGAGCGGCTGAGTTTATAGAATGAAGAGAACAGGTCCAAGAACAGACCCCTGTGGACACCACAACATAGATTAACTGGGCTGGAGTGTATTCCATTTGCAGACACAATTTGTGTCCTGTTGACCAAGTAGGACTTGAACCATAATAAGGCTGTATCATGAATGCCAAATATATGCTGGAGACGGTGAAGTAATATATCATGGTCTGTTGTGTCAAATGCTGCAGACAAATCAAGGAGGGTGAGGACTCTAATCTTTCTGCTATCCAAAGCAGAGAGAATGTCATTAACTACTTTTAGAAGAATAGTTTCAGTACTGTGGCAAGGGCGATATGCAGATTGTACATTGCTAAAAAGATTGTTTGAATTCAGATGAGATACAAGATGGGATAGAACAACCTTTTCTAAGATTTTTTATATGAATGGGAGATTAGAAACTGGGCAGTAGTTCTTTAAATCATTATGGTTGAGTGTTGGTTTCTTCAGCAGAGGCTTTACAATGGAAGTTTTGAAAAATGATGGGAATTCTCAGGATGAGAGATAGGTATTAATAACATCAGTTAGTGAAGGCAATATTGGATCTAAGCACTCAAGCAGCAGTGATGTTGGAATTGGATTAAGTTCACATGACTTTGGTGCACTCTTCATCAGGATTGTACATACTAAATCCATAGAGACAGGTTCAAATGCTGCTGAAATTCTGTATCCCAACTGTTTGGTGATGACAAGACAATTGAAATTGTGTTGTCAAGCTTATCTCTAATGGTTTGTACTTTGTCACGGAAAAAAATCTGCAAACAGGTCCGGAAGGTCGACAGGTAACCAAGTTGTTTTGCTTGCTTGAATGTCATGCATTAGTTTGGTTCTATTTATCATATGGAGGTTTCTCTTAGTAGCAAATAAAGGTGGAGGGTTAGGGACTGATTTACTCAAGATGGCATACAATGCAGAGGTGATCTGATGCAAGTTCCTGGGATACCAGGGAGGACCATAGAATATTATCATCAGGTCTATGAAGAATCCAGTCTAAAATGTGACCATGTTTATGGGTGGGTTGGTTAACTGACTGTTTGAGGTTGAAAACATTAATGGAATCTAGGAGTTTTGATGTGTTTGGGTTTCCAGGACAGTCAAAGTGAAAGTTGAAATCTCCAAGAATAATCAGGTTGCCTTCTATCAAATATCCTTACTCCAGGAGATTTGGAAACTCTGCTCCAAAAAGAGAGATTCAGTCAGCTTGGTTTTTCTTCTAGGATGAGGGCAGTATAGGCAGAAAAAATGGACTGACCTTTGTTCCAGTGTGAGTGTGGTTTGGACTAGTTCAAATGATGTGTGGTAGAAATTGAAAGTTGTGGTGTGGTTAAGACGTTTGATCATCAAGTTCTTTGTGATGACAATTCCACCTCTGTGAGAGTGGTGGGGGAATAATTTGATGGAGTAACCGGTGGGTGTTAGATCTGCACACATGGGCTCATCGCCTGATGTTTTTAACCATGTTTCTGTCAGGAAAAAGACGTTGATATTCTGATTGTTGATAAAATTAACTATTTCTGTGTGCTTTTTCATTGTTCCTACTGATTGGGCACTGATTTACTTTCTGTATTTGTGGAACTTATTGACAAGAGACACATTTTTAAAAAATGAAAAGTTTTAGTTTACTTTGTCTTCTAACATTTTCGTAGCCATATTCATGAACCTTCTTAAAATTAGTTTTAAAAAATCATTGAGAGAAATCTTTACATGCCATTTTAAAATGAATGCCTTTCTAACAACTTTTCAAACTCCTATCATTAAATAAATGTGTTGTATCTTATATTTCTTGTACATAATTTATAATTTAGACACTTAATAATATATAGTGGAGAAAAACCATATAGTTGTGAAGTATGCAGCTAGAATGTTCAGTCGAAATGAAATTCTTCTATTGTACTTGAGAATGTGAAGAATGTGGTAAAGAGTTTACTTCATGTTGACTCATGGGCAGTTCAAGGATATGTTGACTCATGGGCAGTTCAGTGACAGTATCACTCATGGGTAATTCAAACAACTTACGGTGGAGAAAAGAAATACAGATATGAAGTGTGTGCAATAATGTTGAGAGCATTGTTCAAGGTAAAATTAAAATGTCTTTCTAACTTTGCTATAGGTTTGTCAATGCCATATCCCGCACCTTGCCACTGTTTATGGTGCTAGCCTGGGTCCTGTCTACAGCCATGTTGTGCAAGAGTATTGTGTATGAAAAAGAGAACCGCCTGAAAGAAGTGATGAAAATCATGGGACTAGGAAATTTGGTTCACTGGGTGGCATGGTTTATTAATGCCTTTGTCATGATGTTAATTACAGTCATCATACTTGTCCTAATTCTCAAGGTACTGTTACTTACAGCCACTTAGATAATTCTGTTTTCCTTGACTAATATTTATTCATCAGCAAGCCATATTTTAAATATGAAATCTTTACCCCATACTTTACCAAGGGATACCATTCATCCATCAGTCTGTCCATCTATTTTTGAACACAGACTTACCATGCATGCCACTGCCTTCATGTCATTATGGGCATATTGCCTGCGTACTGTTAGCAGGCCATTGTATCATCATGAAGGGCAAATTGCCTAGATACTGTTAGAAGACCATTGTAATATCATGATGGGCATATAGCCTGAATACTGTTAGCAGACATTGAAACATCATGATGGGCATATTGCCTGAATACTGTTAGTAGACCATTTTATCATCATGATGGGTATATTGCCTGGATACTGTTAGTAGATCATTGCATCATCATGGTGGGCATATAGCCTGAATACTGTTAGCAGACCATTGCATCATCATGATGGGCATATTGCCTGGATACTATTAGAAGACCATTGTTCTTATCATGATGGGCATATAGCCTGAATACTGTTAGCAGACCACTGCATCATCATGATGGGCATATTGCCTGGATACTGTTAGAAGACCATTGCTCTCATCATAATGGCATATAGCCTGAATACTGTTAGCATACCCATTGCCCTCATCATGAAGGGCATATTACCTGAATAATGTTAGCAAACCCATTGCCCTCATCTTGATGAGCATATTGCTTGGATACTGTTAGCAGATCATTGCATCATCATGATGGGCATATTGCCTGGATACTCTTAGCAGCCATTGCATCATCATGATGGGCATATTGCCTGAATACTATTAGCAGATCGGGGCCCCGAGTGGCCGAGTGGTCTAAAGCGCTCACCGTTACGGATCACTGCCATCTCACCTCTGTCTGTGTGGATTCGAGTCCAAGGCTCGGCTAGCGTAGGTACGTGGGAAAGCCTGCCAGTAGCTTCTCGTGGGTCGGTGGTTCTTCCCTGGGTTTTCCAGGGTTCTTCCTCCACCAGTTATACTGGCCGCCATGTATAGCCTATCTTGTGCTGAAAAATGGCGTTAAACCCTAGAACAACAACAACAACTATTAGCAGATCATTACCATCATCATGATGGGCATATTGCTTGGATACTGTTAGCAGACAGTTGCATCACCATGATGGCTATATTGCCTAAATAGTTAGCAGACCATTTCCTTCATGTCATTAATGGCATATTACCTAGATACTGTTAGCAGACCATTGCCTTCATCATGATGGCTATATTGCCTAAATAGTTAGCAGACCATTTCCTTCATGTCATTAATGGCATATTGCCTAGATATTGTTAGCAGACAATTGCATCATCATGATGGCCATATTGCCTAAATAGTTAGCAGACCATTTCCTTCATGTCATTAATGGCATATTGCCTAGATACTGTTAGCAGACCATTGCCTTCATCATGATGTGCATATTGCCAGGATACTGTTAGCAGGCTATTTTCCTCATGTCTTCATGTGCATATTGCCTGGATGCAGTTGTTTACAGTAAATAATCACTGATGTCACTGTCTACTCTTTGTTGTCTGTCCTCTTATCAGAAGACATTATTGGCCCTTTTTAGATTTTGTGTGATAACAGGTGAAATATTGCATACATAGACATACTTGTTAATTGTGTCATATTGTTATGTCATGGTTGCTTAGAATAAAGTGTTGGCAGTGTCAGATTTGATTTTTGGCTAACCAGTGCAATTTTCAAAAGAACAGAATCTGATAGTGTTGTGTCATCTGATAAATAGAATCTTACATTGTTGTGTCTTGTGATGTGAGAAATAGTCTTAAAGTCTTCTGATGTGTGATCAGTAGAATTGTACAGTGATATGTCTTGTGATGTGATAAATAGTCTTATAGTCTTCTGATTTGTAATCAATAGAATTGTACAGTGTTGTGTCTTGAGATGTAATAAATAAACTTATAGTCTTCTGATGTGTGATCAGTAGAATTGTACAGTGATATGTCTTGTGATGTGATAAATAATCTTATAGTCTTCTGATGTGTGATCAGTAGAATTGTAGTGTTGTGTCTTGTGATGTGATAAATAGTCTTATAGTCTTCTGATGTGTGATCGGTAGAATTGTACAGTGATTTGTCTTGTGATGTGATAAATAGTCTTATAGTCTTCTGGTGTGAGATCAGTAGAATTGTACAGTGATGTGTCTTGTGATGTGATAAATAGTCTTATAGTCTTCTGATGTGTGATCATTAGAATTGTACAGTGTTGTGTTGTGTGAAAATTAGAACTGTACAGTGTTCTAACTTGTGATAAACAGAATCTTGTGGTGTTTGTGTCATGATAAATAGAATAGCAGTGTTTTTACATGATTATTATAGTTTCAGAGTGATGCTAATTTCAAATGAAGCTGATTAAAACAAATCAGGGGTTAATTCATTATTTAAAATCATTGCTTAGATCCAGTTGACAATAAACAGGTGAGCAAATTGGTCTTCTAAAGCATCCAGCTACTGAATTTTTTAAAATTATTTTGTAATAAACTTTGAGTGCGGGTGATATGATTTCACACTAATTTATTAATGAATATCTGTTTAGGTAGGTAAAGTGCTTGAGAAGTCTGATCCCAGCGTGGTCCTGTTGTTCATGGTGGTGTTTTCCATATCAACAATATTCCAGTGTTTCCTGATCAGTGTTTTTTTCTCTCGTCCCAACTTGGCTGCTTGCTGTGCTGGATTCATCTACTTCTTGGTATATCTGCCATACACACTGCTGATCCAGTGGGAAGATTACATGACGACATCATACAAACTTTTGGCGGTGGGTATTACCAAGTTCTGGAGTAGTTTGGTTATCTAAACCTTGATCATCTGGATTACCCAGATCGCTTGTGTTCCCCAAGTATGAACAGGTAACCCAAACTTGTTCATCGAACTCAGATTTAACACAATGTTTTTTTTAAAAAAAATATTCCTAAAGAGTTCAGTTTATTAAGTTCTGATATATGGTAAGTTGTGATTTTTAGCATAAATTTAGATCAATTTTATCCAATTTTAGCAAATACTTGTTGCCTTTCAAATTCAATAATTTGTAAATAATATGATGTATTCTTTATGCTTTAAACACCATCATGAACCAAAAGATTAATAATACAGTAGTTTGTCAAAGTTTTGTACCCTGGTGAAATTTTAGCTTGGACTAGGATTTTGCAACACAAAAGTTTTAAGGGCATTCATAATACGAATGCAGGGTCCAATTTTGTAATTGTATTTATTTTGTCCCCTATCTCAGACTCTAATTCTATGAAATAGCCAGCATAAAGCTTTGATTTAGGATGATAATTTTCCAGTTGACACTTGCTTCATTAGGAACTTTTGAAATAAGTGCAACAGATAATTTTCTAAATTTTTTTCATATCAGATAGTTTGAACTTCATTTAATGTAGAGACCATATTATTTTGATTCCATACCATTCATGCAACAAAGTTTTGTTATTATTTTGTACCATTCAATATACAGCATATGTTTGTGATAGAAAACATTAAGCATTTCTCAGCCAAAGACTTGATAAGCATTGCAGAACAATTCTCTTTGAAGATTTTAAATGTTTTTCAAAAAATAAGAAGAAAGGACAAAGAAAATAAATAAATGCTATGTGTTCAAAAAATATTCCTTATTTCTCTTATGATATACCCATGCTCAGTAACTCCACTCCACCCCACATTTCAGAAACATGTTGCAGACCATAGGATCTGCCATACTAACCTCCTCCCACCTTCAGCTTTCAGAAACTTATAGCAGACAGTGAGGTCCCACATGATAAGCCCATGCATCCCACTTAAGCCTTTCAGAAAATTGTAGCAGATCGTTGGATACCCCTATAATAAGCCCACGCCCCTACTTCTTACCCAGGGTTAGACAAAAATATCTGCAAGCATTCATAACATTTTGTAATTAGACTGAATGAAGAAAGGCCATTTTCTTCCATTTTTATTATACTTGAAGCATGAAATATTTTATTTGTTCAATGCTAAGTTACTGTATTAAAATCATTTATTTATAAAATTGTATATAAATGCTATCAGCTATCTATAATGTCCAAATTTTAAGTAATAAACTGAGTAATCCAACAGGTTTGTTGGAGAACAGTAATGTGTCTAAACAATCCTGTATTAGAAAAGACTCAATTCAAGCAATTACATAATCTAATCTTTACTTGAAGGATAGTCAGAAATTTCTTTCTTTGTATCAGAAATTTTAAATTAATAACTGAAATAAATAGAGTATACTATGAATGAAGGAATGCCATTCTTCACAGCTAACATTCCATCCCAATCGTATGATGTCTTTGCAACATAAATAAGAAATAGAGCCTGGTTTATGCAGCCAGGTACAGGAAACTTGTTTCCAACAGGTTATAATATTAAGTGATACTGTAGCAAGTTGTGGGAGGTATAGTACGCACATTGTCAATGGCTTGCTTATAAATAGTTCTCAGCTGTAATGATAAATGTTCAGTTCAGGGGACAGTTTTGGATTTAATGGCATTGTTTCAATTATTGTGTACTGTGTACACATTCAGGCATTTTTGTAAATGTTGTATCCTTACTCTTAGAATATTTTTATGATGAAGATTTTTAATTGAAAAAAGGTAAAATAACTTGGTTTAATAGATTCACACTTAAATATTATTGCTTGTAATCTACTGTATAGTGAAGCGATGATTTGATTCTAATATGACAAGGCCATATCTGATTGATTGACTGATTTTAGTTTTATGGTGCACCAGCACTGTTAGGCTATTTAGCACCATAGAAAAGGTTGTACGTAGTGTGCCATATCTGAGAATAAGCACATCTCACATTTTGGAAAAAGGTATACTATACTGGCATTTTGGTCCTCTCAGTGGAGAAATATTGTAATTTTCTGTTTACATTATTCCAGAAATTACATGGATATATATATATATATATATATATATATATATATATATATATATATATATTACTTTTTGACAGTTATGAAAATATTAAAGTCAAGAAAAAATATAAAAGTATTATAATAGTTGTTTCTTCATATAATGTTGTTTCAGAGCCTGTCTTCCAATGTGGCATTTGGATATGGTTGTAACTTTATTGCCATGTATGAGGAGCAGGCTGTAGGTCTGCAGTGGAACAACATTGGAAAAACTCCAATACTGGATGATGATTTCACCATGGTACATGTGATACTGATGATGCTGTGTGACACAGTCATTTATGGACTTCTGACATGGTACATTGAGGCAGTCTTCCCAGGTAAACACATTGTAAATACTGATCATAATGTGTGACTAACTATGGACTTGTGCCATCATACATTGAGTAGTCTTCCCAGTTAAACACAAAGTAAATCCAGATCATATTGTGTGACACACTATGGGCTTGACCCATCATACATTGAGGTAGTCTTCCAAGGTAAACACAGAGTAAATCCAGATCATATTGTGTTACACACTATGGGCTTGACCCATCATACATTGAGGCAGTCTTCCCAGTTAAACACAAAGTAAATCCAGATCATATTGTGTGACACACTATGGGCTTGACCCATCATACATTGAGGTAGTCTTCCCAGGTAAACCCAACGTAAATCCAGATCACATTGTGTGACACACTATGGGCTTGACCCATCATACATTGAGGCAGTCTTCCCAGTTAAACACAACGTAAATCCAGATCATATTGTGTGACACACTATGGACTTGACCCATCATACATTGAGGTAGTCTTCCCAGGTAAACCCAACGTAAATCCAGATCATATTGTGTGACACACTATGGGCTTGACCCATCATACATTGAGGTAGTCTTCCCAGGTAAACACAACGTAAATCCAGATCATATTGTGTGACACACTATGGGCTTGACCCATCATACATTGAGGTAGTCTTCCCATGTAAGCATAATGTAAATTCAGTAATCTGATATTGCTGATATTTCATTGAAGCAATCTTTCCAGGTGAACACAATGTAAACACTGTAACATGATACTGATGATGTTGTGTGATGTAGTAATTTATGGACTTTTGACATTGTACATGAGGCAGTCATCCCAGGTAAACACAATAAATATACTGCAATGTAATACTGTTGATGTTGTGATACAATGATTTATTGACTTTAATATGGAACAGTGAGTCAGCCTTGTCAGGTAAAAACAATGTAAATACTGATGATATTTTATGACAAACTTATTTATGGACTTATAACCTGGTACACTGAGTCAGCCTTCCCAGGCAAACACATTGTAAACATTGATGATGTTTGATGACAAACTCATTGATGGACTAATAACCTGGTACATTGAGTCAGCCTCCCCAGGCAAACAAACTGTAAACATAAATGATGTTTAATGACAAACTCATTGATGACCTGGTACATTGAGTCAGCCTTCCCAGGTACACACACTGTAAATATAAATGATGTTTAATGACGAACTCATTGATGACCTGGTACACTGAGTCAGCCTTCCCAGGTACACACACTGTAAATATAAATGATGTTTAATGACGAACTCATTGATGACCTGGTACACTGAGTCAGCCTTCCCAGGTACACACACTGTAAATATAAATGATGTTTAATGACGAACTCATTGATGACCTGGTACATTGAGTCAGCCTTCCCAGGTACACACACTGTAAATATAAATGATGTTTAATGACAGACTCTTTGATGATCTGGTGCATTGAGTCAGCCTTTCCAGGTACACACACTGTAAATATAAATGATGTTTAATGACAAACTCATTGATGACCTGGTACACTGAGTCAGCCTTCCCAGGTACACACACTGTAAATATAAATGATGTTTAATGACGAACTCATTGATGACCTGGTACACTGAGTCAGCCTTCCCAGGTACACACACTGTAAATATAAATGATGTTTAATGACAAACTCATTGATGACCTGGTACACTGAGTCAGCCTTCCCAGGTACACACACTGTAAATATAAATGATGTTTAATGACAGACTCTTTGATGATCTGGTACATTGAGTCAGCCTTCCCAGGTACACACACTGTAAATATAAATGATGTTTAATGACAAACTCATTGATGACCTGGTACATTGAGTCAGCCTCTCAGTTGCTACAGACAAGGTCGTCAAAGAAATCAGTAGAATATTATTATATATAAGATAAATCCATCAGCCATGTGACAAACAGAAATCAAGGATTTGTATCCCATGAAACTATGAATAGAATAACTATAGAGGTTGTGAGAGAAAATTTGCAGAAAAATTCAAATTTTGCAATCAGAATCATGCTCAGGTACCTAAGATGGTAATCTGAATGCTGAGCAACAACAAATGACGGAATATTGGCCTTGCTTGCAAAACAAGAAGTGGAATTTAAGTTACATTTTTTTTCTCAGGTCAGTACGGTATACCCAGGTGCTGGTACTTCCCTGTCCAGCGTTCTTACTGGTGTGGCACTAGTTCCAAGGGAGATATGGACAGTCAACATCAGCCAACTATGGAGCTACTTGGACTAGGTATCATATATCATATAACATCAATGATTCTATTTGCAGATGGGGGTTTTGGGTTTTGACAATGTAACAAAAAAGCTGCTTTACATAACTTTCTTGCCCATAAAAAAAACAAACTTGTTTACATTTGCAAACTTGTGACCCATTGTTCTGTTTTCATAAAGTATCCTTAGATGGATGATTTAAAATAATCAGACAAATTTAGATGGGTACGCTTACCAGAAGTAAAGAATCACTAAAGGTGGCCTACTTACCTTTTGAAATATATGACTATAATGGATCCTACCTGTCAATCTATCTGTGCATGGTTGCATGCAACTTCCATTAACTATTTCTATAGTTCTTTCTTTACATTTTGATCCACCAGCTTGAGTTGAGGCAAAGAGGAGGTCACTGCTGCAGCTGAGTTCAGTTTTCATGCTTGTTCATCTTCGGTTTCCATGTAGCTCTGTCAGGTTTCAGATAGTTATCTTAACCTGCTTGTCAGTTTGGCAAGTGTTCTTTTAAGACTAGTGACTGAGGTGTTTAAGACTAGTGAGTGAGGTGTTTAAGACTAGTGACTGAGGTGTTTAAGACTGGTGACTGAGTTTAAGAATGGTGACTTGAGTGCTATCATTCATTTATTTGGCAACACATAAACTCCTGCAGCACTTATACAGATAGTAAACTATTGAGAGGTTGACCGCATATATCATGTCATATCTGATCAGTAGAATGCAGGAGGACCAGTCAAATTGTGGATGCTTTTTTGCTGAATTAAAATTGATGAGATCAGAAACAAACTGTGCAAGTGGATTTAGAGCTTGAAAAGTAGTTTCTGAAAATCCACTTTCCATGTGACAAGTACTTCAGAGTAAACGTTCAGCATGGAAATGAAGAGAATTTTTCATTGAAAGTGAGATAATGCTGCTTTGCAGCAGGTAGATGGTTTGAGTGAACTATTTATATTTGTATAGCCTTATTATCTGTGTTTCTGTTTAGTGGAGGAATTCTTGTTGGTGACACCTTAGAGTACTTTAGAATATGATTTGGTGGAGAAAAAGATGAAAGGCCATTGCAATTTTATGTGATAAGTGGTGTATATGATAGAGCCCATTGTAATTTTATGTGATAAAGGATAAGTTGCAGGAGATATTTATGGAATTATCTTGGTTTTATTTAGGTTTTCAGAACCAATTTTATTGGCCATCTCCCCCCTGTAAGTCATTATTGACATTATTTTATACTCTGTCTCCATCTCCATTTATTTAATGCTGGAGATGAGTATTTACTATTTTTCCCTACTCATCTAATTATGTAGTGTCGAAAATTATATTGTGTCAGCTGCAACACTTGTTTACATCATGTTCATTAGTTAGTGATGTAACATTATCCTTGTTGACAGCCCTCTCACAGGCATTTAGAACATCTCAAGCAGTGTCATTTTCTCTTGACATACTGCAGATATCTGTCAAAGTTTTGAAGAAACCAGAGCTGCTTAGACAAGTAAACCACTTACATAAATAGTTGTTACTTTTGTGTCTGATGTGCTACGTTGTTTTCACAAGACATCATTTATTCTCTTACCTGCATGGAGTGTTGCTAAAGAGGCAAAGTGTAATGGTCACACTGCCCGTCTGTATGTGATCTATTCTTCTCATGTCAAATTTGGATAACTTTTTTATGCAAAGGTCAATAACTCTAGTTTGGTGTATAATTAGTGGATAATCATCATCCTTTGCCTATAACTGTATCAGGAAGGATAAAATCCTAGAGGTTGAAGGTCAGCAAAGTAAAATATCATGGTTTGTGAGCACCATTAATTACATTTTAGGTGGGTGCTCAAGAGTTAAAGTTTCTTTTTATGGCAGTATCAGCTGTTGCAAGGAGGTTTACCATGTGCTCTAGAATATCTTTAGGGAGTTTACAGGTCAAGGTTCAAGGCCACAGTAGTCAAATGCTTCAAGTCTTTTTAGGTGGTAAACACTAAAGACTTTGAACCAGATTCACTATGTGTGAGGAGTAACCATGGATTTTATCAAAGGACCAGAAATAAAATTCATAGATTAAATTGCATTTAGCTTTCAAGGTAAAATATTTAAAATTTTATAAAGTGGATTGATGTCTTCTGTAAATAAAATACTTTCCAATTTGTACATAAGTTTAATAGAAGAGATAAGACATCTCTTGCAATGTCAGCTAAAAATGACTGAGATCAAGGTCACTTGGATTGTTTGCTAGTATACACATCATAAGCAAGACAACAAATCTACAAGCAAATATTTAAATTTGACAAATTTAGAAAAATATTTTTCAAGACAGCAGAGGATAAAAATTGTATTTAAAACATTTTTTAAAATAGGCTGACATGATAACCAGCCCAAAATTAATTTTGTAACAAAATGTTAATCTGCTTAAAAATTTTCTTGAATAGAGTGTAACATTAATTAATGGGTGAAAGCTGATATATTTGATGGATTTATACTGGTAAAAGCAATGTATATCCTAGTTGCCTTAGCTAGAGCAAAACATTTGACATAGTGACCTATTAATGATGAACTTACTTTTATTTATTTTGCTTAATATTGGTTTCATTTTATTTTATAGACAAAAGTAGTTTCGAAGAAGAGCCTAAGGACAAGAAACTCGGAGTTGCCATTCGCAACTTGAAGAAAGTGTACCCAGATGGGAAGAAAGTTGCACTGGATGGATTGAGTATTAACTTTTATGATGGTCAGATCACCTCCTTCCTTGGCCATAATGGAGCAGGCAAAACAACAACCATGTAAGTCATTTAACTGTGGGTCATGAAGCAAGTCAATATTTTCACAATTAAGAAAATTCAGATATACCACTTCAAATTCAAATTTGCAACAAGAGAATATTTTCAATTTATACGACATGAAAAGAACACTTTTTCTAACTTCGATTATCTTGCAGAATGATATCTGACAAAAGACAACTAATGTATTTTCAAATTTTTCTCACCAATAAATCATAGCAATGCCACACCTGGCATGTTTGTATTAGCTGAAATTTAAATGAACACATAGTATTCTCTTGAATTCTTATTGTTGAAACTTAGAATATGAACAGAAACAACTAGCATGTGGGTCTGTCAGAAAATGTAAAAAACTGCCACATAAATTACTATCCTTCTGGCAGTTCTTGAACAGCATTGAAACTCGGCATGGATGGCATAATAATCTGTCAATTGATTATGACGTCAAGGATGATGATGATGATGATGATGAGCTATATTTTCAGTACTATGTGGTTTTTAAAGCCATGCATTCATTTCAGTACCCCTATAGTACTTGCCTTTTCTGTCCATCTGTCTCTCTGTCCTTTCCCACTTCTTGTAACAACCACAGTTCTGCAACCTTTATACATACAGTGTGACCCCTTCAATAGAACGCTACATTATAACACAAATTCGGATATAACATGGTTGTGGTATGGCTCCCGTAATGTCATATACATGTATTTTTCTTGTACATGAAAAAAATCTTTTTTAAAAGTATGAAAAAAACGTAAAAAGTTTATCATTTTGTGGAAGAGATTGCATATGAATAATATAAATCAATCGTGGCATGGCTTCTGAAATTTTATATGTGTTTTTCTCGTACATGAAAAAGTAGTTTTTTCTTCTTAAAAGTGTGAAAATTAATATGTAAAAAGTTTATTTAAGGGATTGTGTATGGCTTCGGCAATGTCGCAAACTTGGATTTTTATTCCTTATTGGCGGCAAAATATACCATCTGCCAATTTTTTTTATCGGCGACATTTTTGGCTGTTTAAACTTGTATATACAACCATTGGTTTGTAGTGGAGAAATTCAGAGACCCCATGAAAGGAAGCCACAAACTGGATATAAAATGCACTGAAATTTATCTATTGTTACATAAACAAATTCTTTGTCCATACTTACAAACCATCTAAACAGTGCATTGTCAAATCATAATCTGCTTATCTTGACATCTAGCATGTATATGTTGTGAGATATCTGCTTTTTTGTTCTTGACATTTCTGGTAACGAAGATCAACTAGACAAGGCATTATCTCATAATCTATCTTTTGTTGAATTTTCGGTCGCTCGCTAGTAATTAATATATTTACATAGACTGACATTTGTACGTGGATGGTAAGTAAAATTCTCTTCTTTTCACTCAGAAATAAATCCTTTAGAACACTCATATTTTCTGTAATAATCCCTGTTATCAGACCAGAACACCTGCATCTCAATCGTCTGTTGACCCTTTGTTAAATTTCTGATGCATGCATGGAAGGCAACATCATGCTGCTACCACAAATGTAAAAAAAAGAAAAAATAGAAAAATATTGGTTTATTTAATAGGCAGGGAGGAACAGTAAATAAAATAGACTAAATGACAGCCAATTTCTTTTTTAAAAATGCACCCAGATAAAATAGTTTGCTGAAATTTCAAAGGAAACAGATTACCATTGAAGCACCGATTGTTATGAAAACCTACTCAGCAAATGGAAAAAAAATCAGTCTCAATCATGCAATACAATTATTTGATGTTGCCGCCACAATAAGAATGTGCATTTGTTTGGTTCTCCAAAGCTCTCCTTTAGCGGTGACTTCAATGATGCATGTATCCTTCATCAAAGAAAGCTGACTACAATCTTCAATAAAAACAAAGAACTTTTCTTCAAAGGAATTTAGTACCAAACTTGAATAAAAGTAATGGAATCTGATGGATTTTTGCATTTTCCAACGTGACTGGAATACATTAACTGTACTGTGAAAATTTCCTTTTTTGCTGGGAAAAAGTTTATGCTTACAAATGCAGCCAACAGCGGCTTAAAACACACTAACATTTACCAGCTTGGGACATACTGAAAAGTAAATGCCCTTTGTAATTGATTGTGCTACATTTTTCCACTGAATTCAGACCAATATGACCTGTGACAAAATTATTGAATATTTTAAATCTGTGTGTGCATATTTTTGATGAACTCACTTGTATTGTGGATTCAATGTATATGATGAGATTTGCGGGTGAGTACATAGTGTTAATACTCTATTTATTCTGCACATTAGACATGTATATAAAAACTGTATTCATATATATGTACGAATTCGTGGTTCTCTAAATAAAGTAAACTATTATGTATGTCTTCTCTGTTCTCACTACATGTGTATTTTTCATTTAATATGTATTGATTTATGATGGTAACTGTGCAGATGAAGCACATATTTTACTGCCCGTATTTATTACCTACCCCTCCCTGCAAATTTTTGGGGATACATGCATCATTTTCTTCATCTACTGAGCTGTTTGCTTATAACACAGTTCGGTCTATAACACAGTCAGCTTCTATGGCTCCCAGCTAACGTGTTATAGCGGGGTCACACTAACTGGATGCCATCTGACAGGTGAATTATCTATTACATGTGCATATACTTCTCAAAGTTTTCTTCTCTTGGTCCAATTTTGATGGCGGTTTCATTTTAAATCTTCATTACAGCAGACCTTTGCAATCAACATAACACAGGTACCAGCCATCATATTCAAATCCAATTTGTCATATACATTGTCTAGTAGATTTAGATATACCTTTTATGGGATTTTTAAATTAACTCTTTTTGTTGAGTCTCACTTGAAGAGTTATGGTCCCGTGATTGCTTGTGCTTCTGACTTTGATTTTTGCAGGATAACCTCGCCAGAATTTGTTGGATCTCAACTAGATTTAGAATGTGGCATCAGATTTATTTGACCTTTAAAGAATTTACTTTGCAGCATTCCATGGTATAATTTATTGAATAAATGGCCCTTGATTGCCTGCTGTCCTGCCATTGGGTTCCACAGCATGACCATTTTAAATTTTGTGTTAGATTTCAACCGAATTTGATATGCTGCTTTATGTTGAGGAGACATTAAGTGAATTTGATTTCCAGCAATCAGTAGAATCATTTACAGTAGTTATGGCCCATGATTTCCTATCCTGACTTTAGTTTCAAAAGCACAAGTTTCCTAAATTTTGCAGGATTTCAACTGAATTAGGCATTTTGCTTTCTGTAGCATAACTTTACTTTGGAATGTTGGATTTCAAATAAGTTTTATATTGATGAGATTTTCAATGAATTTCCAGCATCCCATGTTATCAGTGAATATTTATATTCTACAAATTTTGGTTTTCCAATTGAAGTTCTTCTTTTTAAGGTCATTCAGAGTAAACTATAGTGAGTGAGACCTATTACTAATCACTCTAATTGTCATTGTTATTATCATCTTAATACATCTATACAGTTTTCATTTTTCTTCATTTAGTGGTATAAAATGTTTGCATGTGGACAAATCATGAACTTGTATTAAAGATAATATTCTCTTTATCATTACAAAACAGGTCCATACTAACAGGCCTATTTCCACCCACAGAAGGTACAGCATTTATCTATGGGAAGAACATCAGACAGGATATAGACAGCATCAGACATAGTCTGGGAATGTGTCCGCAGCACAATGTACTCTTTGATCTGTAAGCTCTCAACAGCAACAGTTACACTCTAGTACACTGCATAACACTAATTATTGTCCTCACCACATCAGAAAGGACAAGAACAGTGCCAGGCAAAACTGGTGATATGTCCATAATGTAGCTTAGTCTTTGATATATAGGTATGCAGCAACAGTAGTTGCACACACTCACTGAATGTCAGCCATTCTTTCTTCCAAGGTCCAAGGCAACAGTTTTGAGTGGATTTCATAGCACATACCCCGAGGAGTGGGGATGAAATTGTTACAAACATGTATATTATCTGTATATGCTTGGTTGCATTTTTGAATTTAGCACAGGATATGTATAACACTATATAATACTGTTATATAGTTATACCTAGATTCATGAAATTTGGTAACAAAATGCATCTTGATGAGTACTTCATGCTCATCATAAAATTAGGTCATGGTGACCAATATTTCATGTCTGACTGACTTTAGTTAAATGTTGTGATTTTTAGGTTTATTTTTAAAACCCTGTTCTTGGTATAATCTTCAGACTAAATTTTTTATGCATCTCTGTTAGTACCACACCCTTACCACAAAAAATGCCACTGTGACCTACATTTTTTTCTTGCATTTTACTGCTTAGGTTAAGTTTTGCACTTGGCTCATGACCATATTGGATTGTAGAACCCTGTTACACCTAGATTCAGTAAAGCTGGTGAGAAGATATATCTTGATGAGTACTAAATGGTAACCTTTATTCATGTTTCTCTGACTTTTTTCAGTTATGAGTTTAATTTTTTATTCTTCAATCTCTTTTTACACTAGAATCATTAAAATGGGTATGTGTAAGCATCTCTTTAGGTTTAGCTCAAAATCAAATAAGTTTTGTCTTGTCACCCTGTATTCATATTGTTTTATTAATCTTCATGAAATTTGGTGGAGGGATTTATCTTGATGAGTAACAAGTACATCCTTATCACAGAAGTTGGTCACTGTGACCTTTATTTCATTGCTTCACTGCCTTGTTTTTAGTCCCAAGCAATGTTTATGTCAGAATTATCAAACTAGGTGATTGTATGCACCCGTTTTAGAAACATGCCCTTATACAACAAATGAAGATCATTGTTACCTAATTTAACATTTTACTTGTTTATGTTTTTTAAAACTTGCCTCATATCCACATTGAATTTTTGTATCTACTATATAATGCTTCTATACCTGGAATCACTGAACATGGTGAGAGATTGCATTCTTGATAAATACTACACCCACTTTCTAAAAGTTGGTCACTGTGATCCTGTGATCCATATTTCACCGACTTTGGTTAATTTTGACATTTTTACTGTTATGTTATGCTCATTAAACTAGGTGATTTTATACATCTCTCTTAGTACCACAGAGTTTGGCAAGCACTGTGCATCTTAAACAAAATCATGAAACTTTGAGATGTATCTTTATAAGTATTGCTCTGTCATTTCAATAATAGTTCTATTTCAACCATGTTTTATACTTCAAAGACTTGGGTTTAATTTTGTTCTTGACATTCATTTCATTGTTGTTGTTGCGATTGTGAAATTGATAATGATGTGCATCTCTGTTACCACCAAAGTATTACCACGTAAGAGGCTCATTGTGACCCATAATTTATTTTCTACTGGTTTTGGTTAAGTTTTCAGCATTTAGCTCCTGACCATGTGAGTGATATACATACTATTCTCTTCTTAATCTTGAATCATTGTTAGTGGATGCATCTTGATAAATGTTATTGCCAAAAGAAGTCTCTTTGACTTATATCTCAAGTTTAGTGTGTGTGTGTGTGCATGTGTGATTTGGATTTTTAACGTAGCTTTAACAATTTTTCAGTCATATGGCTGCGATGTCTGCAGTGTGGCAGTTTTTAGTGATGTCTTGCACTGGGGCATCATGCCGCAGACATGTAGCATGATGTCCCACCCAGTTACATTATCCTGACACCAGGTCAACCAGTCCAAACGCTAACCTCTTAATGCTGAGCACCAAGTGAGGCAGCTGTTAGTACCATTTTTGTAAGTCTTTGGTATGACTCAGCTGGGGATCGAACCCACAACCTCCCACATCCAAGGCAGACACTCTAACCACTAGGCCACCGGAGTAGTCTCAAGTTCAGTGACTTTGTCCAAATTTGTGTTAAAAGTTCATTTCTTGGGTGCTATTTATGTTCCAGTCATGAAACTTGATAATTAGATAAATCTTTGTTTTACATTGCCCTTAAAACCAAATGTCCCTGTGACCTGTATTTTATTATTTACTAAGTTAAGTATTTGTGTTTTTGGTCACATTGATTCATCCATACTACTTCTAATGCCTTTTATGACCATTGCAGTTGGAAGTAGGAATAAATGTATTTATTCAATGGTAAACATTCCATATCAATGATTATACATTGCATATTGTAATATTTTACCCTCTCAGGTTAACTGTGTATTGTACATGTGCCTGATAAAGGAATTAGGTTTGTGGACTGCTTGCTGTATGCTTTTTAAGTGAGACCTCACCTGTGGTTAATTAAGGTAATTCTTGATACATGAACTATGTACTGCTGGCTGTCACTCCAAAGGTACTCAAACCATGTGGCTTTCACTCATTAATATATGGTTTCTATTGATGGACAATGACAGTAGCTTTTACAGATTTTAAGAATAATAGTTTAAAAAAATGAATAAAAATATCATTATTATGTTTTATTTTGTTATGATAGCAAAGAATGTTTATTTTTATTCTATTACATCTTTTATGCCCTGTCACTTTAGGTAGATAGGTAGGTATATGTGTGGGTAGGTAGGTACTTATGTTAGCACAATACAGGCGCCATATAGTGCCAATTAAAAGTTAAAATTAAAAATTTTGAAATGATTAAAAGTTCATATAAAAGATAAAAGATTGCAAAAGATCCTGTTGGGAAATGGGCCAAGATCACTTTAGTATGAAATAATTTTCCAGATGATAATATTTGCAATGGCTACTGGAGACTAGTTGAAAGTGAGCTTTTTATGGTGGAATACACTCTGGTGTAATACTTGATATTACACTCCACTGCACTGATGCAGCTTCTTTGTCTGAGAATGTTTCCTTATCACAAAGTACATATACCATCTGCTCTGTATAAGTACTTGAATCACTATTACACTTCATTACACTGCTGCAGTTTTTTTAGTTTAAAAAAATTAGTTCTGAATACTCATTGATCTGTTGGTATACTAGAATGAACATGCTATTATGTTTGTACCCTGTACAATACTGTATGTATTACATCTATGTACACTGCAGTAACATGATAGTTTTAAAATGTATCTGTAGTCTGTATATGCACTGGAATAGTCATAACTTGATTGGCATGTATACTGTAAAAAAAACCATTCTGATATAATGCACAAAATTGTACATTTATTTTACTACACTTATGTTTCCATAAAATTATTTTAAAAGCATGAAATTCATAGCAAAGGTACATGCTCTTAAAATTGCATTATTCTGTTCAGACATTTACACTCTTGTTCACTACTGGTACACTGTGCAATTCTTCTTGACTTATCATCAAAAAACAGTTTTAACATCTCTCAAACATGATACATGTCATCTTAGATGTGTACTAGCATGATTAATACATGTTTGATCAAAGAAATAACCATTATGTGGCACTGACATCATGTTAATTAATATTCTTTAGCTGACATCATGTTAATTTAAATTCCCTAGCCTGACAGTAGAGGAGCACCTTTGGTTCTATGCCAGACTGAAAGGATCTTCATCCCAAGTGGTGAAGAAAGAAATGGAGCAGATGATCAAGGATGTAGGACTACCACACAAACGAAAGGAGCTGTCTCAGAATCTGTCAGGTACACAATTGTTTTTAAACTTGGCAAAACATGAATTGTATTTCAGTAGTGTTCATGGGTTTGAGAGAAGCAATCATCATGAGACATAGGGTATACACTAACTTCTCATTTGACAGATGGGATGTGTTCCTTGAAAGTCATTTGTGAAGCAAAAGTTCATTAAATGAAAATAAATTTCCCATTAATTTAAAGGCAACAATTAGAGGTAAGTGTCTGAAGATAATACATTTATTAATGGTAGTAAAGGAAGGTAAAAATACATAGCAACCATATTTGTGATTATTTTATTATATATTAAGTGTGAAAACTTAAGACTTGTTGGAAAAATAATTTTTTATCTCAATCCTATATTTTCACATGCAAAAATTATATTCTTATATTTTCACATTGAAAAGATAAGATTTCCTATGATGCCATGCAACACATGATTGTTTGTGCCTACAAAACTGAACCTGCAGCAATAAAAGCAAGTACTTTGTGAGCTAGAATAAATAAATGGAAACTGCCTTACATTAAAGACATGGAAATTAATCATTAATAGAAATCTGACCAGATGCCATTCACATCTCTCTGAAGTTATTTCCCCTTCCTTGCTTGACAACAATGATAAACCCACTGTGATACATTGCTGAATCAGACTTGCATTATTTTCAGATAGGGTCAAATAGTATACAAAATGACAAAAATATAATTTATTATGACAGATTAAGTCAATCCAATCCTACCACGTCCTTAAGTCATGTATATTTATATGATTTGTCGCTTGTTAAAATACCACATTTTTGGTACGACATGATGAAATATATCTGACATTTAAGTTGGAAAAAAAATATCCTCTATATAATGAACAATAATTTGAAATGAACAGAATTAATTAAAACAAACATGCAGTATAAAGGTTAAAAAAAAGAACAAATTTTGAAGGCACTCACCTTTATTTTGTTGGTACTGTTATTATTGGTACACACGCATGAAGGTGCAAGATGGAAGCTGCATGCTGTATCCATTAAATGTTTGCCTTTTTCATGCCTTTTTTGCGATGTTAAGCTTTGTGTCAAGGTTTAGACTGTTTAGACTTCTTGCCTGTAATATTAGCAGGTGTTGTTGACAAGCGCTTGGAACTCATGATGGAGTACAAGATATTATGAGATAAAACTCACAAAAATAGCTAATGCTTCAAGTAGAGTACACAACAAAAAATACAGTATAAAGATAGTGGCTGGACATGCAGGGGATGGTAGGCAGGGCTGGCAATTTATGCATATCGGGCTTGGTATTCGTAACAAAAATTCATTATACATGATGAAAAAGGGGTAACAGTTTTTCAAATGCTTTAATTGAACATTTGTAAAATGAGGAGTCAGTCATTGTACTTGTATTTCAGTAGTCTTCATGGGTTTCAAAGTAGCAATCATCATTAGACAAAGTTATTTTTTAGGCAGACATAAGGGTATACAAAATCTTGTATTTCAGTAGCGTTCATGAGTTTCAAACTAGCAGTCATCAATTGCCTATGAAGGTAGAGCAAGTGGATCAGATTTTGCATTGCCGGCAGCAGCAGTATGGTGTTAGATTGTCAGTGAATGTTTTAGTGGGTTATATTTCTTATATATCATCTGTTGTGTTCAACAGAAACTTAAATATTATATAACTAGATACCTAAAGTTTTTCACTTGTTTATGCAAAGATTTCTGTCTTACATGTTCCCAGATATGCTAGAATTTTTGTCTTAAATGTATCTTATAATTACCTTAATAAATTATAAAATAAACAACACCAACACGTAGAATGTGTGACCGGTTTCACTTTAATGCTTCATCGGACTGAATTCAAACTGAATTCAATATCATTGCTTACGTCATTAAATATGTTGTTTCTAAGTGATCAATGAAATAAACAATATGACATAAACAAGATGACATCATAGCTTACATTTTTAATGTAATTGTC
The DNA here is from genome assembly GCA_028554795.2 of Sinohyriopsis cumingii. Lineage (NCBI taxonomy): Eukaryota > Metazoa > Mollusca > Bivalvia > Unionida > Unionidae > Sinohyriopsis > Sinohyriopsis cumingii. The sequence goes on along the minus strand of CM068824.1, from coordinate 113,588,602 downwards.
TTATACTTTAACGAATAATTTACATGGAGATGTGCATATACAGCAGAGATTAATGATATCTTAATACATAAAAATATATAAAACTGGATCTTAAAGATACATATATCTCTACTGATAACTATATATATAAAATTTATTAATAAATAGAGATAAACAGTTTTAGTAATGTTTATAGTATGTATAATGCACACTATTTAGAGGTATAGAAAATAAATACATAGATAAGAGAAAGAAAAAAATATTAATAAAATAAAAAAAAATTAAAAAAAATTATAAAGATAAATATATAGAATATATATACTAATATAATCTTTACAACTGTTAATTAGGTTATCAAAACTCAATTTATATAATAAAAAATATGGTGTGCATAACGCTTACTATCAAGTATTTTATAAATAATTAATCATATTGAAAATTAATTTACAAATTCACTTTAATTTTTAAAGAATTAGTAAACTTATTTTTATGTTATTAGATTATACTTTTACCAATTAAGATTTTCTGCAAAGTAAACTAATGTGAAATATTCATATCTAATTGTAAACAGGGGACATAATTCAGATAAAAATAATAAAAAAATATATATATAAAAAAATAATTAATAAATGTCATATAGTGTTTTTGAATTTAGACCTTTTGGATATACCGTATTAAGATGGTGAATCCAATAGGTTTCCTTTATAATTACCTTGATATACTCAGATTTCTATCTCACATGTACCCTGATATATTCAAATTTCTGTCTCATATACTCCCATATACTAGGATTTCTGTTTCACATGTACCCTGATATGCTAAGATTCCTGTCTTACAGATACCCTGAGATTCCAAGGTTTCTGTCTCATATGTATCCTGATATGCTAGGATTTATGTCTTACATATACCCTGAGATTCCAAGGTTTCTGTCTCACATGTATCCTGATATGCTAGGATTTATGTCTTACATATACCCTGAGATTCCAAGGTTTGTGTCTGACATGTACTCTGATATGCTAAGATTCCTGTCTTACATATACCCTGAGATTCCAAGGTTTCTGTCTCATATGTGTCCTGATGTCTAATGGGTACCTTGATAAACTTGGATTTGTGTATCACATGGACTGATATGCTAGGATTTCTGTCTCATATGTACCATGATATGCTAAGATTTCCATCTCACATGTATACAGAAACCTGCATCATTCATTGCTGAGGTACCATGTTGAACTGATTGTTGAGTTTCATTGAGTTTTCATCTTTCAATTAATTCAGTTTGTCAGTCTTTTATTTTTTCCATTGTAAATAAAAAGAGAAAAAGTTGTTTGCCCCCCCCCCATCTCCATTTTATATCCATCAAAAAATAAAATAAAAACTTTAAACCTCTGGAAGAGGCCAAATGTCTCTGATGGGAATACATTAGTATATTGAAAAGAAAATAAAAGCTGGCCAAACTGTAAAAAATTATGACTGTGAACATTTAATTTCAGGTGGCATGAAAAGAAAGTTATCAGTTGCCATAGCATTTGTGGGTGGCTCCCGTACAGTGATCCTGGATGAACCAACAGCCGGAGTAGACCCTTATGCACGCAGGAACATATGGGAGTTACTTCTCAAATTCAAGAAAGGTAAAGAAACCATTGTTGAAACAAGTAGGAATAACATTATCCATCTCATTTAATGGATGTGAAATTGTGTGAGAAAAGGGCAAAAGAAAAATTTGTATGGCTACAGGATTCATCATGGTGTTATGTCATGTTGTAATTTACATGTACTAGCTTCATTATTTATGTAGAACTTATTTTGTGTAAAGATAATTCAGACTGATATTCCATCAAGACTTGTTAACTACTTTTGAATGCCTGTCCTGGATATCATAACATTCTAAGACTATAAGATTAAAATTCCATATATAGCCAATAATATGTTACTTTTAAAAATTAATGCTCCCTGTGATTACTTGCCACAAAACAGTTTAACACTCTACATTTCAAAGTAATGTCCCCTGTGATTGGTTGTCACAAACACAGCCTCACCCTAGTCTTACATGCTACATTTCAGAAGCAATGTCCTCAATGTCCTCAATGATAGGTTGTAAAAAAAACTTAAGTTCAGATTAAACATTTTGAGGTAATGTTCCCAGTGATTAGTTGTCACCAAAACCGAGTCTCACACTCTACATTCCAGAAGTCATATCCCCTGTGATTGTGTGTCACAAAAAGTCAGTCTCACACTCCACATTTCATAAATAATGTCTCCTGTTATTGGTTGTTACAAAAAGTCATCAGCCTTACACTGTACATTTCAGAAGTGATGTCCTCAGTGATCGGTTGTCAAAAAACCTTAATCTCACACTCAGCGTTTTGAAGTAATTTTCCCTGTGATTCTTTGTGACTAAAACTCAAAATTTCAGAAGTAATGTCTCCTGTGATTGGCTATCACAAGAACTGACTCTCACACTCTTCGATTTGAAATGATATCCCTTCTTATTGGTTGTCACAAAAACTTATCTATGCCATTGCTTTGTGTAACAAGATAACCAGGTGGGATATTTTGGATTGACAACAGAACACGTTTTGACGACACAGATATATATGGTTTAATGTGGTGATTTATATGAGCAGTAGATTATGAAGATGTGTGCGTATTTATAATCCAAATATTGGATTTATTTAACATAAAATGCACAGTTCAAAGATGGAAACACAGACAACACTGGACACCCCGGATATTCCTACCCTCAGACAGCTGAAAATATACCTGATACAGTGTACTAAACTTGATACAGACATAATAACGTAAGGACGTCATACACGGTAAGTTATAAAGATTATATTATTATGGCAATTACAAAATGGCAGGTTCAATAGTAAACCTAACCCTGCTTGATAAGACTATGGTAAACAATTCTTTAAAAAAAATGTAGCTTTACATTACCAGTATAAATCCTGTACTACGTTGCAACAAGAATAAAAAGATGCACACATTATGCTGTATAAAGAAAACTATATAACAAACATGCAAAGGTAAATATGGTAATACACTAGTTATCACTTAAGACCGAAAAATTACCTACCCCTACAGCTAGAGTTGTGCAACTCCTTTAAGCAGGCCGCTTGCTGACAAAACCATTAGTATTGTAAAGACCCTTTACATGCAGTAAAGTATTTATACATTTAGACTTTTTGTTTTGCCTTATCGAAAGCACCTTGCATGTGTGGCATAGGACGAATCGTACTCACGATTTCGAAATACAATAGACCATATACATAATCACCCTTGGGTATCGTTGTACAGCGAAAAAACAAAAACCCGAGTACATGTATTTAATGAATAACATTTACACTATTCTGTGACAATACCTCCCCCCTAAAAAAAAAGTGGTATCACTTTTAGAACAATCACGGAATGTGAACAATGAATCATTATTAAAACTTCCAATTTGCAGACCGAACGAAATGATCTGCTAATTACACCCTACTTAAAAAATCAGCTCCCACATTTTCTGACCCTTGAATTGCCTCGATTTGGAAACTGTATGGTTGCAAAGACAATGCCCAATGCATCAATCTTGCATTGGTGACCTTTGCTTTATTCAAGTATAAAAGCGGCTGATGGTCTGTTTGCAAGGTAAACTCCCTCCCAAAAAGATACGTATGGAATTTTCCTATTCCCCATACTAAACCTAGGCACTCCTTTTCAATCACGGAGTACTTTTTCTCTCTAGGGAGCAATTTCCTACTTGCATAAGCGATGGGCAATTTCATCCCCCCTTGCTCCTGTAACAAAACAGCCCCAAGACCCGTATCGGACGCATCAGTCCTCAGTACAAAAGGTTTATCTATTTCCGGCAACTTTAAAATTGGTGCACTTACCAGTTTGTGTTTTAGAGCGTTAAACGCTTTTTCCTGGCATACACCCCATGCAACTTTATTCGGTTGCCCCTTCCTAGTCAAATCCGTTAATGGTCTGGCAATAGCCGAAAAGTTGGGGACGAATTTCCTGTAAAACCCAATTAAACCTAGGAAAGATCTTACTTGTGTTTTTTGTCTCTGGTCTAGGGGCATCCCTGATTGCTCCTATTTTATGTGGATGAGGTTGCAACCGGCCTAGTCCACTTACCAGATGTCCCAAACATTCCAGACTGGAATACCCTATACTACACTTAGTAGGCCTAACTGAAAGATTTGCAATGTGAAGTCTATCGAACAGATCCCGTAATACCTTAACATGTTCATCCCATGTATGCGTGTAAACAAAGATGTCATCTACAAAGCTGTCGACATTTTCCGTTCCGTTTAACAGTTTGCACATGAGACGAACGCACGATGCACCGGCATTGACTAAACCGAAAGGCATAACTTTAAATTGAAAAAGTCCTTTGGGAGTTGCGAATGCCGTTAACTCGCGGGCATTATCGGCGATGGGTATCTGCCAATATCCCTTGCTTAGATCTAATTTGGAAATGTATTTATGACCTGCCAATTTTGAAAATACACTTTCCATATCTGGCATTGGTTCTGCGTCAAATACTGTGATCTTGTTTAATTGCCGTAAGTCGATGCAAAACCGGTTGGTCCCGTCTTTCTTTCTTACTAACATCACGGGGGACGAGTATGGGGAATTTGAAGGTTCGATCACTCCCTGGTCTAACATTTTCATCACTTCTTCGCTGATTGTCTCCCGTGCATTAAAGGGTATCGGATATCCTTTAATCCTGATAGGCTCAGTGGTATTCAATTTGATCTCGTGTCGAATTAGACCCGTATGGCCTGGTCTGTCCATGAATACATCTGGGTATTTGGACAAAACCTCCATAATCTGTGTACATTGACCCTCCGATAAATCAGGGCATACATTTATCTAGTCAATACTTTCTTTACCAACGTCCATGGGGTATTCAAGGGGCATTTCTGTGTTGTAGACGAATTCCACTTCGTCACCAGACCTATCCTCTATCACCGCTACGCATACTACATTCAAAATCCCTTTATCAATCGTTTGTCCAGGTCTCGCTACGTAGAGTTTAAGCATATTGGCATGAAATGTCTTGGACTTCCCCTCCACATCAATGATATAATCCATTTCGCCTTTCACCTGTCTGACTTCATATGGCCCTTTCCATTGGACTAGCAGCTTGTTGTTATTCGTTGGGAGAAGCACCAACACTTGATCGCCTACGTCAAACTTTTTACTCCGAGTTCCTCGGTTGTAGTACTTGGCGTACCTACAACTAGATTTCAAGAGTTCGTCTTGCGCCATTCGACAAGTACTTTCTAATCTTTCGCACAAATCAACTACGTAATGGTATGTGGTCTTAACTTCTTCGTCCGCGACCTCGTCTGACCACAGTTTGCGAAGTATACGCATAGGACCATGAACTGTCCTACCGTACAATAGTTCAAATGGGGAGAAACCCAAGCTTTCCTGAGGAACCTCACAATATGCGAACAGAAGGGCGTTCAGATATCTATCCCAATCCTTCGGTCTTTCCGCACACATCCTCCGCAACATTTGTCTCAATGTCCCGTTGAATTTCTCGACCAATCCATTGCACATAGGATGGTAAGGAGTTGTGCGTAACTGTTTAAGGGAAAACAACCTACTAATTTCTGCCATGAGATCTGAGGTGAATTGCGCTCTACAATCCTTAAGAACCTCTTCGGGCACTCCGACCCTGCTGAACATGTCTAAGAGCGCTTCGGCTACACGTTCGGTTTCAATTCATGGCAAAGCTATGGCTTCAGGATATCTGGTAGCGTAATCTATCAGTGTCAAGATGTATCGGTTTTACCGATCTATATGTGGAAAGATTGGTCCTACAATGTCGATGGCTACTCTTTTGAACGGAGTATCTATTAAGGGCATCTGACCTAACGGTACTCTAGTTACCCTGCCCTTAGAGATCGTCTTCTGGCAAACATCGCACGAGCGACAGAACCACGCTACATCGCTATTGACGCCAGGCCAATAAAATTCTCTTAATACCCTATCCGTTGTTTTCTTTACGCCTAAATGACCTGCCATACTCGACTCGTGCGCGACCTTTAGTACATGTGACTTGAATTTCTGGGGAACCACTAGTTGCAAGAACTTCTTATCCGATGTAGAGTATTCCCGGTACATTAAACCCTTTCTAGTAAGGAATTTAGAGGAACCCCCGTTCTTACATTTTCTCACGGTACCTGTTAATGCTTTCTCAGAGGTTGCACGTAAATACGCGTCATGTTTTTGCTCATTTTGAAATTCTTCGCGGGATATATCAGTAATGGCTTCCGGTACTTTTAACTTACGCAAAGGTTTATTTTCCTCCTTTACCTGAGCCCTAGTTTGCACTGATTGGATGATAGGGAATCGGAAATCTGCTATGGTTGGGAGTCTAGAACCCGGTACATTGCCAATCGTAAGTTCATAGATCGGGTTGTCTATGCATAAAGCTTCCACAGTCCCGGTCAAAAAAGGTGTTTCTATCATTATCCTTGCAACTGGAACGTGGTCGATTGTCTGGTCAAGCAACATGCAAGGTGATTTAAACCCAAGCAATTGATCATTGCAGACTAGGCTCCGTTTCACGACTACAGTAGTGCATCCCGTGTCTCATAGAACGGTGACTTCTTGACCGTTGACAGTGCCGTTTGCGGTCCATGCCTCTGGAAAAATACACGTGCCGATTGATTGGATCACATCGCGACTGGTCTCTGAACGCACCACCGGTTCACGCACCGCTTCCCGCTTAACTTGCTGGGAAACATTGAGTTTTCCATTTACCGATCTTCTGCCTCTAATGGCTACCGCGACTTTCTGGACTGGTCCCTTCCGCTTAGGACAATAGTGGGAGATATGACCCACTTCCTTGCAAATGAAACATTGCGTGTCACTCCGCTTCCCCTGGTTACTCCTACCAGATTTATCAGGTTCCCTGGGTTTTCCGTCTTTGACCTGATTCCCACCTTTGACATCTCGCGTGATGACATTCTGTGAACCTCCCCGAGCTTCGGCGAAGAAATCCGCCTGTGTGGCCATTTCATGTATATTTGTGAAGGACCTTTCCTTCAAGAATAAATATAACTCCCTGCCACAAGTTGTTAACAATTGGTCACGAAGCAAAAAATCGATAAGACCCTCAAATGTCTTGACGACTTTTCCACATTCCACCCATCGATGCAAATAATTGCAAGTCCTATTGACGAACTGGGTGAATGTTTCGCCTCTCTCTGGTTTGCTATACGTAAAAACTTCTTGCGAAACCCTTGTTTGGTTAGTTCATATTTCTTGAGAAGTGCCTCTTTCAACACGAGGTAATTGAGCGAATCGGCCGTGGATAAACGCGAATACACGTCTAACGCTTTACCTTTCAATAACGCGCTAAGATGGAGCGGCCAATCATCTTTCTTCCATTTTTGTACCGTAGCATACCTCTCAAACCTATTTAGATAACTATCTATATTATCTTTATCGTCTTCAAATGGGGGCAATTTTGGTCCTCTCAGTTTAACATCATGTTCCCCCTCTTTTTTAGCTTGCAATAGCTCAGAATTTCTTAGATGTTCCCTCTGCCGAGTTCTATCTTCCCCTTCTAACTTCTCCCTCTCTGCTTCCCTTTCCCATTCTATCCTTTCCCTCTCAGCCTGTTTCTCTAGTTCAATCTTACCCTTCTCTAATTCTATCATTTCCTTCTTGGTTTCCCTTTTTTCCCTTTCTATTTGTTGTTCCCTTTCAAATTTTTCCCTTTCTATTTGTTGTTCCCTTTCAATTTTTTCCCTTTCTAATTCCCTCTCCTTTAATCTTTGGTCCCTCTCCCAGGCTTGTTCTTCACGAACAAAATTTCTAAGGGACTCCCCCTCATAACCAAACTGTTTCCCCAGTTCTACCAGTTCTTTCATAGAAGACATTTCAAAAGTTTGGTGGTGACCAACTTTAAAGTGCAGTTTTAAACAAAACACGTAATTACCACAGACCGATTTTCTTTCTCGAAATGCAACACAAATATTAAATAAATACAAAAATAAAGTAATATTAGGTATCTACCTAACCTCGGTGCTTTGTCAAGCTCGTCTGAAACACACAAAAATCATACAAATATAATAAAACAATTTCATTGCGCTGTTATACACTCAGACAACACCGGACACCCCGGATATTCCTACCCTCAGACAACACCGGACACCCCGGATATTCCTACCCTCAGACAGCTGAAAATATACCCGATACAGTGTACTAAACTTGATACAGACATAATAACGTAAGGACGTCATACATGGTAAGTTATAAAGATTATATTATTATGGCAATTACAAAATGGCAGGTTCAATAGTAAACCTAACCCTGCTCGATAAGACTATAGTAAACAATTCTTTAAAAAAATTGTAGCTTTACATTACCAATATAAATCCTGTACTACGTTGCAACAAGAATAAACAAAATGCACACATTATGCTGTATAAAGAAAACTATATAACAAACATGCAAAGGTAAATATGGTAATACACTAGTTATCACTTAAGACCGAAAAATTACCTACCCCTACAGCTGGAGTTGTGCGAATCCTTTAAGCAGGCCGCTTGCTGACAAAACCATTAGTTTTGTAAAGACCCTTTACATACAGTAAAGTATTTATACGTTTAGACTTTTTGTTTTGCCTTATCGAAAGCACCTTGCATGTGTGGCATAGGACGAATCGTACTCACGATTTCGAAATACAATAGACCATATACATAATCACCCTTGGGTATCATTGTACAGCGAATAAACGAAAACCCGAGTACATGTATTTAATGAATAACATTTAAACCATTCCGTGACACTTTGCTGTCTTTAATTACAGGGAAAAGTCAACAGGTTCATGTATGGGGTCTGTAAGACAAACAAGATATGTAAAGATAATCACTTAGTTAATATTAGTTGCATGGGTTATCTTTTGGACCGTAATGTGATATTTGTTAATGCTGGTCAGAAATAAGGTTGGTGACAGTAAGTGGTCAAACAGTTTAGCCAGGCTCATGAAGGAGGAACATAAAACTCCTAATGAAGATGCAAATACCATTAGTATTTTGATGCAGCCTCATTTGCCAGCAGTGTCATGTCTTGGTTATTTCAGGATTGCTGTTTTTAGAGAGAATCTGGCAATGCTTCCCATCAGGGTCCTCCTGTGCAGTGTTAGAACTGCAATTGCCCACCACAGCCAGATTATACCATTGCTGAACAGACTGCCAGGCAGTATTGACAGCCTACAAGTACCAGTCCTGGTCAACCTGTCACTGCATATATTCTATAATGATCAATCAATCAGTAGCTGATACTGGCCTATAACGCCAGACATTAGCCAGCACATGACTTCATCCGCTCCAGCTTCTTCAGTCTCATCCTGTACCCACTGCCATCAGGTCTTGGTATGGTGATCTGTTTTCCTGGCATATCACATCCCAGGTATAAGATTCATACAGTATCAGGCACCTAGTGGCACCACTTTAGACCATAATTCTCTCAGGTTCTTTACATGACAAGCTGTAGTTTTTGACAAGTCTCCTGCAGTTATTCAATACTGAACCTGTGAGGGCATTGAGGACCAGCACTGGACAATTCCATCACCAGTTCTGGGTATGCCTCAGCATATTAACAGCTACAGTTATTTCCCAGTTTTGGACATAGATACTTTAGACATCACTCAAAAGAAATGCCTAGAGATTACATTGTCCCGATATGGATGGACTCTCAGCTTTTTTCATCATACTTGACTACCTGCTTTGCCAGTTTAGTCATCACTACCAATGCATGCGTCTTCTTTGTCACCCATACTTTTAAACGATATGCTCACAAACTCCACAATTTTGACTTGATCAGACAGTCCACACATCCAGTGAAGAAGTCTTCTGTTTGACTTGACAGTCCACACATCCATGGAAGAAGTCTTCTGTTTGACTTGACAGTCCACACATCCAGTGAAGACATCTTCTGACTTCTGCCTATCTCCTTCTGCTCTGTCAGTTGCCTTTTACAGAATTGTCAGGACAAAAAAAATACCAGCCTTCCCTTCAAACAGTCACCACTGACTGTCCAAATCTTTGTTATCTTGCTCTGCTTTGAAAGCCAACTTGAAAGTGCCAGCATGAACATGCCATTCTCTTTGCAGTGATTACTCTCATCTAGCTTCAACCAGGCCTTTTGCAAAACACATATGCTAGTCTTCTAATTTGATGTTAACAAAAATATTGCAAGCCTGTGAATGGCAAAAGCTTAAATAGTAGACATGGACTGAAAATCCTTTCTTGACACACATCAAATGGTTCATAACTACTAGCTCTGTGCTCAACATGTTCTTGCTGGCAATATTTCAGCAATCTGAGTGTAATCTAAACTCTTACATTGAGACCCCAGCCAGCAGACTCACCAGGGAGCCAGTCTCATACTTGGCATGTTTACTCATTTAATACCCATTTCCAGTGCCATAGCTGCTTCTCTTAACCTCCATTTTACAGAGAGAGATGCATTCATGTTCACATCTGCCTTCATTTTCCGTGGCCACACAGAGGAGGTCAGAAAACAAGCCTCCAAAGAGGCATACCTTGTACTGGCCAAGTGATCCAGAACCAGGTGCCATATCCCACGATGGATAAGAGAAGTAGGAAGGACCCCTCAAAAACACAACAATCTCTGCCTTCTTATTAGAAGTCTTCTCAACTCCACATTCAAGTCATTCATAAACCAGGCAGTCTCAGTATCATAGGAGACTTGCTATCCATCATCAGTCAAATCTCAGTTGAGATGGAAAGTCAAGCTGCTAAACTTTTGGCTTTCTGAACTTTGTCTTTCTGAACTGGAATGGTCTCCATGCATATGCCTTTTTTTTCTCCAGCCCCATCAGTTCCCAGGACCATGCAAAATGGAAAAGAATCCAAGTGCCAGTTGATTTTGAGTACTCCTCTCAGATGGGAAAAATCATGGATCAGTGATCTCCAGAATCTAGTGTTGGAAATTCTCAGGAAGATTCCGCCATCTTCTGACCTACTGAAACAATCACATATAAACTGGCCCAAGCAAGCTCTCAGAGAACATTTCTGCAAATAAGTGGTGGACAGAACTGTTTGTGCAAGAAAGTATGTCAGGGGAAATGAAAACTTTATTGAAATGGAGTGCGCAAAGAAACATCCATCCCTTATAAGCCTCAGTATCAGACAGAGCTAACCTCCTTCTATGGGTTTTGAAGAGATAATATCTCTGATTACATTCAAGGGCTACTGTTCCATGATTTCAGACATATTTTGCCATCACAGAGGATGACATCGGCCAGAACAAAGACCTCTCTATCCATGGCTCATTCCTTGAATTGGAACCTACCTTGGGTTCTGATATGGTTGAACAAGTCAGCATTGTTTTGAGCCTCACTGGCTAATGTTTCTTATAAGACCTGCTTCTTGGTCACTCAAGCTTAATGAGCAGAACCATTTAAATTCATCCGTTAGTTGGTCAACCAGTTTCTCTGCCTTTTTTCTTCTTCTTGTAATGGCCACTGAGGCTTATAATTATTGGAAATCATCTTTTTCCTTGAAACTGCACTCTTCATACTCTTTTTCCAGTAGACATTTTTAGGACCCTGCTAGGGCTTTGAAGAGGAACCTGAAGCACACTGAGCTAATCAGAAGAGGAAGATCTTGATTGTTCTTACAACCGAAGAAGGAAGGGATGATATTTCTGCTTGTGTTCTTTCATGCTAGATTCATTTGGTTGACAATTCATATAACAAGCAGCTAACCAAGACTTAATGAATTCCTTATGCGTGTTGGCTCAGCTGCTCTTGACTTGGAATGAAGGTCAAAGATGACATTCTCCAGCCATTATGTCAGAGACCCCTCATCCCAAAGAGTTCAGTTAGACCTGGTGGGACCAAAGACAGCAAAAATGTAGGCTACCTTCCCAAGTTACTCAGTAGTTTTGCAAAGACACAGGCTCCTTTACTTCTGCTGAATTTGCAGGAGCAAAAATCTTTTTATTTTTCAAGATGATGTCCATTCACTCAGCAGTGCCATGTTCATATATCTAACAAGACTTGAAGCTACTTTGTACACATTAGGAGAAAAGAGCCAAGGCCAACTCTTGGGTAAAGGGCTAGAAACTACCTGGACATCCAACCTATTCTCCCATCATGTTATGAATGGATAATGTGTTCATAGAAGAAGACCATTTTTAGGGTACAATATGTTCCTTCAATAATAGTTACCAGATAATAACATGGGATCACCTATCCAAGCCCTTTATTGCAGTTATATCAAAAATACATGTTTAATATCTATTTTAGTTGTGAAGGTTAGATTTGCAAGGTTGTTGATGTTCTCTAAACATGGTTTGATTTTGGTAAATAATACTTTTGACACTTATTTTTCTCTAAAATTTGCTTTCCTGTTAAAATTGTAATGGACCACTGGCCATAGCTTTATAGAAATCATTATACATGTATATATTCATTTGGAACTTGAGGCAATTCCATCCTTCAATCGGCCATTGAGGCAAGCATGGTTAAACATCTAGGTATTTTGTAATATATCAGGTACAAATTTAACTGGTTATAACTTACTGATTTTTTAAAAAAAATTTTGGGAATTATAATCCAAAATTTCTGTTTAACTGTGTGGTAACATTTTCAACATTTAAAATCTGATTTTTTATATAACAAAAACATTCAGGAAATGAGTCAGCAGTTTATCTGAACTCTGTCAATCTAATTTAAAATTTAAAATTATGATTTCATTTTTACAACAGACAGAACAATCATTCTCTCCACCCACCACATGGATGAAGCAGACATCCTTGGAGATAGAATTGCCATTATATCTCAAGGCAAGCTTGTCTGCTGTGGCTCAAGCCTCTTTTTGAAAAATCGCTATGGTAACGGGTACTACTTGACCTTGGTGAGGTCAGATGACATTGATGAAGATGAGATACTGAGGAAGGAAATGATGCCAAGTCGCCCAACATCTGCTGTCAGTGTGCGTACTATTGTGGATGTGCAGGTAAATGCTTTGAAAAGGAAAGGTTCCACAAGATCCATTTTAGTAGAACCAGATAATGGCAACAAAAATATTAGGACTCAGATACTCTCTGTCTTAAAAATAAACAAACAGTGTATCTTATTTATCTTGTTGTCATTAATATATTGCAGCTATTTTCTCATATGCCAAGGTTTTACACTTAATAGTTTCTACTAGTCTCCAAAAAGTCAATATATATTTACATCTTTATGACCATTCTTGCATTTATACCATGTTTAGCATGTGCCTTCCAACAAATTTTTGTCTTTGAAATATTTATCATGGTGGTGGTATTATTGTTGCTAAGATACCTTTTATTATTGAATTGTTTTCATTCATCATGATATTTATCCTCTTTTTATATGTGTGCATTGTTTCAAGAAATTACATGATGGTGAACAAGATATACTAAATTCATTGCCATACATTTTTAGGGTGTTTATAGATAACAAAGACCTTTTGAATTTATGTAGCTTTTATCTAAATTATTTTATTAAATGACTGAAAATATGTTCTAAATAAAGGCATAAGATTTTTAAATATTGATTTTGAACTATGTTGCTTTCTGTTGTGACAGCCTATGGTGAATGAGAATGAAGATGAAGGTTACGTTGAGAATAAATCTGATGAGAGTGATCCACCAACACCACCCACAGAGTCAGCTTCTGGTATGGTGCCAGGTATGGGGCTTCACACACAGACACAATCAAACACTCACCACCCACCACAATGCACACACACATCACCACCACAATCACCTGATCTAAAGCACCTGCCTTTATCAATCACTGCCATCTCACCTCTCTCCATTGGGTTTGAGTCTCAGGCATGACCAGGGTATGTATGTGAGAAAGCTTGCCATTAGTTGGTGGTTTTTACTGGGGTTTTCTGTTCTTCTTCCTCATTTAGTTATATTGGCATCCATGTATAGCCTATTGTGTACTGAAAAATGGCATTAAACCCACAACAACAACAACAACATTTTATTCACTTCTGAATGAACACATTTGTCTTTTAAAACACCCTTAACAACAGACTTGTGCAACTTCTTTAAGGGCATGGGTTTGATAGTAATTTTTAAATGTACCTGCAAGCCACATCTCATAGTGGATAAAAACAGGTAACAGGCTACCTTGCAAATCCAGTTATCCCAAGTCCCCGAAATAGACATTACAACTGTCTCGGCTTGGTTTAGCTACTAAAAGAACATCTGCTTACTTAAAAAGGAACTGAGACAATGGTAGTTTCCCCTTGAATAGGATTTGACCCCAAAACACCAGTGGTCATCAGTTACTACTTCCAACTGTACCATGACGCACATTTCTTACAAGTTCCACTTCATTTTATGCCTTTTGATGATTGGGTGAATTCTGGGAGTTGTATCACTTCAGAGAAGTGTACTTCGTCTGATTTCTGCCTTTTTATTGCTCCATGTTCATTTCCTTGTGAATATTTATCACCTCATTTGTGAACTTCATCAGCATTAACACCCAGACTTTGCTCATCGTCTTATACAACCAGTTTCATGAAATCAGTTGCTGCACACCTCATAGGAAACTCTCCTATCACCCAACTCTTTATATTTTTGAAGATTGACAGTCGCAAATGCCATCCTGTTTTCGATCCATTGATGTCAGGAGAAGACTTTACCCATCCATACATAATGCAACAAGGCTGTTGCAGTTTCTACTTCCAGGTTTTGCCCACTTCAGCCATTCTACCTGCTTGCAGCCACGTAACATTCCTACATCCACTGATCTCTTAATCACAAAAGACCACCTGCCATTCATACAATTACTGGTCTGATTGAGTGACAGACTTGTTTCATTGTGTTGAAAGGCCACTTAAAGACACGAAATGTCAGCAGATCTGTGTTTTTGCAGGAGCAGCTTCCATCAGCTGCCAGAAGACACAGCTGCCAACCTTTCACCCTCAAATTTCAGCTGTATACAGATATTGCATTGTCAGACTTCTTGTGCCTTTGGTTCAGAAGCCCTTCCGTGTTGTGCAACACCTGCTTTAAAATGATTCAGCAACAGAATCCACATTCAACTTTATTTCCATTGGTAGTTTTCATCCATCAGAATGAAGCCTAAGTGTTCAACAACTAATCATGCTTGGTATCAGTCTCTTGTATGCTTTGCTAACAAAGCAGCTTCATTATTACTTCAAATGCCATAGACGTGTCTGTTAATCTTCAGCTTGCATAAGGAACAGCTTTTCTTTCCATTTATGCTATCTTTGAACAAAAACCATCACAAAGACATTTTATTTTCACAACAGGCCACCAAAGTTGTGATCCTCACATAGGCCCGTGGATTCAGAGCCCCACCATTATTTCCTTAAACAGATTGGAGAAACTACAATGCCAGTCCCCCCCCCACAAACCTAAGTGTGTCAAATGGGGACCACCTCTTCCACCTGTCCCCCCCCCAAACCTAAGTGTGTCAAATGGGGGCCACCTCTTCTCACAACATGGACCCAGTGTATGTTGATCTTCAACAACAAAATATGGCAAGACAAGGACTGGTTGCATTCCATATTCTGTACTCATCAGCCCTCAGTAGAAATGATACAATACTTTCAATGGCCTTTTCTGACTACCTTATGGGCCACAACATTCAACACTTGTCAAAGAATGGAAGAGACACTGCCCTACCACCTTATGAGTATTATTAGTTGTTTCAGATGGCCTACTTACCACATTTAGTGCCCCTTCCCCTTTGTTAAAGTTTTTGTTTGCTACACATATTGCAGGAGACTTTTTCAACCAGACACTCAGCGTCAAGAATCAACTCTCTTCTTATGAGATGGGCAGTTGAGGGTTTTCACATAGTAAACTCATATGACTGTGATTTTAATCCAGACCTTTTCCCAGGTCCCAAAGCCAATGGCATGTTTCATCTGCTCATGGATCTCATCTTCTTCATTCACAGGCCACATACATAATAGAGATCCTGTGATTAGTTCTTAATGCTATTTGAGAAGGCATTGCTTCATTCAGCCTTGACCTCCAAGATAAATGCCTTTTTATCTTTCCATTTATAGATTTTCCTGGAATTCATAAGGTTTGCTTGCAGGGATACTGTCTACCAGTTCTGGTCACTCCCTTTCACAAGAATCATGGACAGAGTCATGTCACACTTCTAAACCTTAACCTCTGTGATACCAAACTACCTGGCTAACATTTTACCAGTTCATCAGATCAGTCAGGCCATTTGCCTGTTTCCTTCTCATAAAACTTGTCTTCTTGCTCAAGAAACACCAAATCCTTCTGTTCCAGTGGCAGCTGAACTTTATCATTTGCCTTCTATTTTTACGATCAAGTTGTGGGCTATATGAGGCCCTGTTTCACCAAACAGGAGAACTTTATGTGGTTGATGACAGTCATCCCATTGCAGAGGCAACAACCAGAAACCACAGTTAGCATGCATGTCAGCATCACAGGCTTAGGATTCACCTCATTCCCTCCTTCCTAGAAGTGAGTTGGACAGAGTCCCATTAGTTCATTCCATATTGGTTTCATTAGATGAAGGCCATCATGAATGTCTTTCACTCATGGATGTCGTCTGGAAAGGACATCTTCATTCTGTATGATATCTCAGCTATTGTCATTTACATGAAGAGGAAAGGAAGAACCATGATTACATACCTCTGCCTTCTGGCTTTGGATTTTCATAAGTGATATTATTGTTGCCAGATCCATCTTGAAATTTGACACATCACAGGCAGGCTTAATGTCTTAGAAGACTTGCTATTCCACCAGAATCAGCCATTTCAAATAAACCTTTCCATTTACACCTCAGTCTTCAGCAGAATCTCTGTCTGCCCTCTAACACATTAACCCCTTAAAAGCCTGTATAAAACTAATAAATAACTTGTTCGCTTTTCTATTCTTTGAGAGGAAACCCACCCCATGCTTTGACATCACAGATGGTATGACATGATCCAAAATAAAGACCTCTCTGACCTTTTGGCCTTCATTTCCTCCAGTCCAAAAGCTTTGTCCAAATAGAAGTGACCATGGGTTCTGACATAGCTAAATGATATCAGACTCTTTTAAAAATGCAAAAATGGCTTGTTCTCCAAAATTTTGAAAGAGGAAAGATATTGGGATAAGAATCGATGGAAGTGGCCTAGCTGCTTTGTAAGTTAAGTATTTACTGAGTTTTCAGTTCTAGGATACTGAATATTAATTAAGTATAATACTCTAGAACAGGATAAGATTCAATTTCATTTTCATTCAGCTTCAATGAATATGTTGTCCCAACTTTGCAGTTATTTTGATGTTGCTGGAGTTAGTGGCTGAAAGATGTGCCTTTTAAGGAAAACATCTTTTTTTTTAATTTTCAGTTTTGATCAGTTGAAATAGAGCCAAAAAAAGAAATCAGTTATTAAAGAGAGAGTACTGCTTATTTCAGGTTTTGGTGTCTCAAGGATCACAGCTTTTGTCCAGAAGTATGTGAACAATGCCAAGCTAACAGAGGATAATCCAACTGAGCTGACATACCAGCTGCCTGCAGTATCAGCTTACAATGGAGACTTTGAAAGACTCTTTTCTGAACTAGAATTCTGCCATAATGACCTCGGAATTTCCAGCTTTGGCATCTCTGACACAAGTCTTGAAGAGGTAAATTTAAAGAAAAGAAATTTCAGGCAGGAAATAAACATTGTTTACAGAAAACATAGCTTTGTTGAAGGTAAAAGACAGAAAACTTCGATGTCTTGGCTTCTAATTAATTAAACAGCAGAGATTAGCTTCTGAATTATCATCTTTTTGTGTAGATAAAGAGTTTAAATTGAAATTAATGTTATTTTCTACACCCAGTTAGAAAATAAAAATACAGAGGAGCCTTATAAATCTGAACTCTATTTATCTGGAAACCTCACTATGTGGACATATTTCAACTGGAATTGAATTCCTAAACATTAACTTACTCTGTTAATCTAGAAATCCACATTCCAGATCCAGATATAAAAATTGTGGTCCAGAGCTTCAAATTACTATAAAACTCCTTGCTGATCTGGAAGTAATCTGTAAAAAAAAATAGGAACATTTGAAGAATTGTATATGAAAAGAGTCAGACAGATAACACAGGTTCATCTATGCAGATTTGTAGCTTTGTTAATTTTATCAATCTCTGATTGGTCAAATTCTATTGGTACATTAAAGTTAGAAATTGATGATGTAATCATTTTGTGGAAAAACTTAAAGTAGCATGGTTGTATTGTAACCAGCAGTCATATAAACAATGTCTGTTTTTGCTGCTTGACAATAAAAAAGTTAGTAATTAAACACACTGGGATCAAATCATTCACACTTTAGACCTAACTTATGGTTGATTAAGTGTGTGTCATTAAGTCTCTTTGTTGTGTACCGATTGCATGTAACAATCAGTTTATTGATGGCTGTACAAATAAAGTTGATTGATTTAAGCTTTGGACTGTGTATGACTTCATTTTAGTATAAAATGCGATGTCAATTATTGGTTCATTAGCAGCCATAAGAGTTGTAAAAAAAAAAAGACTTATAAAAATGACTGCATGTTATTAGTTTACAATAATGCATTTAACTGTAATATATTAGTTTGTATTCATTGTACTTTTTATATGTATTGTAGTGACACCATCAAGCAAGCGTAGATGAGTAGAGATACTGGACAGCATAGAAAAGATCTGCTAGTAATTGTTTAAATGTATAGCTATGTACAAGTGTATTTATAATAAAATGAAATAAACACAAGTCAATATCAATAGATGTATTCATTAATTTATTTCAGCAATTATTGAATAAATGTGTACAGCTAGCAAATACATTTACATATATAAGATATGATGACATTGTAAAAATAAAACAAACATTATTCAGTTATTCAAAAATCTCATTACAGACATATTCACTGGAACAAAAGTGTCCAGATTAATGAGGCTGCACTGTATTTTGACTTTTTTAGAAAGTCACTTGTACTGAAAAGGTAGAATTGGAGTAAAAATTGTTGTCCCTATTTTAGGTGTTCTTAGCTGTCCCCATTTCAGGTGTTCTTAGCTGTCTCTATTTCTGGTGTTTTTTGTCCCTATTTCAGGTGTTCTTAGCTGTGACAGATGATAGTAGTCAGGATAATTCAACTGATGAAATGAATAGATCAAAGCTGGAACTTTTGACAGATGGTAAGTGTAGTTTTTGTTTTTTGTCCAGACAGCAAAATAATTCTGGCTTATTAGTTGATGATATCTGTCTGTTTCTGTCCCTCTGGTATTATTGTCAGGATATGATTTGTAATTTTCTCAGACAGTATTGCTTAGACGCTTTATCGCGAGTACTACACTTTTCAGTAAAAATGAGGTTACAGTCATCTTTATTTTATATAGCGATTTTGATTTTCACTAAAACCACATGATGTCTAATTCATCCTAAATGAAAATGGTATTGCTCGGACATACAATAAGGCTACTACAGCAGCCATCTTGAACATCTTGTTAGCCTTACTCTTAAACAAAAAGTCATATTGACAATGAGTTTACACCAGAAGACTTCTTATGATGTCTGGTTAATCCTAAATGAAAATGGAGCCATATTAAAATCCATTATGTGCTGCCACAGCAGCTGTCTTGAAAATCTTGTTGTTGCTTCTTTCTGAAAGAAAAGTCATATTGACATGGGGTTTTCAGCCCTCCTAAAAATATTATTATTGCTTCTTTCTGAAAGAAAAGTCATATTGACATGGGGTTTTCAGCCCTCTTGAAAATCTTGTCAAATTACTCTCCAAAATGTCATATCAGCATAAAATTTTCACATGAAAAATGTTTATGATGTTGTGATGGTCCTAGATTAAAATAGTACCAGTCTGACATCCAGCCTGGTCACCATGATGGCCATTGTGAAAATCTTGCTGTCAATACTTCTTTCAAATGGAAAGTCATTTTGACATGGGGTTTTCACCAGTTGAATTCTTATTTTGTCTAATTGGTTCTAAATGAAAATGAATGCAAACTGACCTAGGATATGGCCACCATTGTGGCCATTTTGAAAATATTGTTATCTCAACTTCTCCCTAGTGTATAGCCATATATAAACATGGGGTTTTGACAGAATACTTCTTATGAAACCTAGTTCCTCCTAAATGAAAATGGTGCCAGTGGTATATCAAACATGGCTGCCATGATGACTGTCATGAAAATCTTCTTGTCATAGCTCCCCTTGTATTGATGGTCTTTTTTAATGGGATTTTCACCAAAGACTTCTGATGATGTTTATCTGAGCCTAAATGAAATGGTTAGAACTAGTATGTTCAACACAGTAGTTAATTTTAAAACTTAATATCATTGAAGAATATCACAAATGGTTACAACATTTCAGCAGTTATAATGAAGAAATGGTCTTATCTTGAATTCCTGTAAATTCTTATTTTTGGCCATCAGAGCTTCATTTTTGAGGGACTCTAGGTTTTTCAAATATTTGCTTGATAACATTATAAACTTTTTATTATTATTTTTATAATTCAAAACTAATGATCTGATTAATGCAAAACAGAAAAGTAAGTTTATTTGAGGCGTATAATATATAACATATAAAACAGAGTTTAAGACACAGTCTGCCATTGAACAGTACACTTGTCTGTGTTGATAGTGATACTTTTTAAAAGTGGATCTCTTAGTTTAGAAGCAGTGTACAAAAACTTTCTTAGCAGAAATTAAATTTGTAAATTTATCCACTGAAGGGTTGATATAAAACATCTTGCTGAGATTTTTCCATCTTAAATTGATATAAGAAGTAAATATATATCCATAATCTTCTACACACTTGATATTTTCTTTAAGACATAGTTCACACACTCTTTGATCCCTTTTAGTTTTAATACAGTTGTTCAGAAATATATAATGTAAATCTTGTGGTAGGTTTACTGTTTATTTATTGATTTTTTAAAAGCTTTTGATTGTGAACAACATACTAAACTGTTTTCTCTTGTATATAAAGATCTTGATAGAAATACTGTACAAGTTTAAAAAAAAATATGTATTCTTGTTTGAAAATCTGTGTAAGAAAATTGTAGTGTGGGAACAAGACAAGGATATATTCTAAGCCCAGTTCTTTTTTGTCTTTTTATTGATGATTTAGTACAGATGTTATGAACTAAGTGTGTTAGGGGTATTTCATCACAGTGAATATACCAGTGATCTTTTCTTTATTTTATGCAGATAGTTGTGATGAAACTCTTTGATTATTACCAAAACAAATTAATGCCACAGATGAATTTTATATTGAAACTGGAATGGAAATTAATATAGCAAAAAACAAAAATAATTGTCATTCAAAATTTTAGCTATCTGAGAAATGATGAATATTGGTATTAAAGTACAAACCTATTGTCAATTTATGTGGGTTGCTTTTCACATTGAAGTTGAGCTGGACTAAGGCTAAAATATGTCATCATCATAAGCATTGAAATCAGTATCAAAATTTTGTTTAGATATCAACACATGTGGAAGATTACATGTACAAGATATACATTTAAAATATTTGATGCTATGGTGAAAGAAATCTGTTACTGTATCGAAGTATGGGGGTACAAATATTCACCAGAAATAGAAACAATTTAGCAGAGATTTTGTAAAAGATATTTTAATGTACCAAATACTTGAATAATTATGTCAGTCTCAGTGAACATGGATGATACCCTTTGAGCATAATTTATATTTTCAAATGTGGAAAATTCTGGACTAAAATTATACATATGCCAACATGAAGATACCCTTTCCGATTATGTTACAAAACTGGATGATGCCTGCAAAGAAGATGGATCAGTAAAGTTAAAAATGTTTAATTTTCTCATGGTTTTGGTTATGCATGGCTGGCACAAGAAATGGGTGACAGAAACACTTTTCTAGCTATGTTCAGAAATCTCTTTGATTTCTCATTACAGATCTTGTCAAGTAAGATAGGTGATTCTACAAAACAAAAGTTACATAAAACACTATGTCTAATCTGTAAAAGCAACTCCTAGGAAAGTATTATAAATATTTTCCTGCTGACAACATTATCCTATTTTGTTCTTGTTTTTACAGAGAAGATGATATTTGTTTGTTGGATGACCATATGAATATTTGCAAACCTTGTGATTGTTTTCTTTGACACAGGTGGAAAATTTCCACGTCCAGTGACAAGGCTTAGTTTCCGACGCAAGAAGAAATTTTCATTGTTTGGGAGGAAGAAAAATGTGCGTGTTGACAGTAAAACTAACTTAATGTCTGAAGAAGATACAGGTACAAAAATGTGCATCTAAGTCACCTTTTGTGGATATGTAAATTTACACTTTCAAATAGACACTTTGCTATTGCACAGTTTTTAAGCTGTATTACATATGGTAACTTTTATGTTAACTTAATATAACTTGTGTGTAATTTCAAACCAAAATGATCCTTTGACTTAGAAAAGATATACAGAGAAACCTTCCAAGATTGGAACTTCACAAACTCAAAATACTCTCAAAACTAAAATGTTTTTTGGTTCTGAATTTTTCCTTTATTAACTAATTCAGCCCAAATCCCATCTGTAGGTGTGATGAGGCTGTACCCTATTTCCAAGCTCTGCAGCATCAAGGTCATTTAAGGTACACCATCATGGGTGGTATTACAAAAAAGCAGACAGATATAGCTCTAAAATGATAGCAAATAATAATAATTCTAATACAACTAGGCATTAGTCTCATGGAAAATCTGTTGAAAGCCAATGTATTACAATGTATTCAGAAATAGCCCCCCAAATGTCTTTCCTATGTGCATTTCAGGTGAAAACGGTAAAACGTCTGGGGCCAAATGAGTTAATGGGAGAATTTTGGTGACATCACCAAATCTGAATATTACTTATTTATTTCATCATTTATGCATCAGTATTGCACATAAGTTACAAAAAGAGCCATTCTTTGACAATTTCTAAGAAATTTCCATAAACTTGATTAACTGATTCGGCCCCTATCCCATCTGTAGGCGTGATGAGGATATACCCTATTTCCGAGCTCTGCAGCATCAAGGTCATTTAA
The DNA here is from genome assembly GCA_028554795.2 of Sinohyriopsis cumingii. Classification (NCBI taxonomy): domain Eukaryota; kingdom Metazoa; phylum Mollusca; class Bivalvia; order Unionida; family Unionidae; genus Sinohyriopsis; species Sinohyriopsis cumingii. The sequence continues at coordinate 113,565,564 of CM068824.1, read as the reverse complement.
GATACACCATCTTGTGTGGTATTACAAAAAAGCAGACAGATATAGCTCTAAAATGATACCAAATAATCTGGAAGTTCTCGTTGCACTACAAAATACAGAGGGAAAAACCTCATTTTTTGGACCCGTTTTTTTATCACCCAAATTTCGCTCGTGGTTGAAATGCGATTTTGTGTCTGGATTTTAGACCTTTTGGCCTCAGATCTAAGGCAGACCGGTCTGAATTGCACACAGACAGGTTCACCTTTGCAAAAACTAGGATAAGGTGGGCATTTGGAATAAAGAGCAGTTTCCATATGAAAATGATGGGTTCATTAAGCAAATAAAAAACAAACAAAAAAACAAATATCTAACTTTTACCCTTCTGCTCATGTGCAAGCAAAATAACCAATGGAAAATGATGTTTCTAATACAACTAGGCATTAGTTTCATGGAAAATCTGTTGAAAGCCAGTGTATTATGATGTATTCAGAAATAGCCCCCCAAATGTCTTTCCTATGTGCATTTCAGGTGAAAACAATAAAAACCTCTGGGGCCGAATGAGTTAATGGGAGAATTTTGGTGACATCACCAAATCTGAATATTACTTATTTATTTCATCATTTATGCATCAGTATTGCACATAAATTACAAAAAGAGCCATTCTTTGACAATTTCTAAGAAATTTCCATAAACTTGATTAACTGATTCGGCCCCAATCCCTTCTGTAGGCGTGACGAGGATGTACCCTATTTCCGAGCTCTGCAGCATCAAGGTCATTTAAAATACACCATCTTGTGTGGTATTACAAAAAAGCAGACAGATATAGCTCTAAAATGATACCAAATAATCTGGAAGTTCTCGTTGCACTACAAAATACAGAGGGAAAAACCTCATTTTTTGGACCCGTTTTTTTATCACCCAAATTTCACTCGTGGTTGAAATGCGATTTTGTGTCTGGATTTTAGACCTTTTGGCCTCAGATCTAAGGCAGACCGGTCTGAATTGCACACAGACAGGTTCACCTTTGCAAAAACTAGGATAAGGTGGGCATTTGGAATAAAGAGCAGTTTCCATATGAAAATGATGGGTTCATTAAGCAAAAAAAAAACAAACAAAAAAACAAATATCTAACTTTTACCCTTCTGCTCATGTGCAAGCAAAATAACCAATGGAAAATGATGTTTCTAATACAACTAGGCATTAGTTTCATGGAAAATCTGTTGAAAGCCAGTGTATTATGATGTATTCAGAAATAGCCCCCCAAATGTCTTTCCTATGTGCATTTCAGGTGAAAACAATAAAAACCTCTGGGGCCGAATGAGTTAATGGGAGAATTTTGGTGACATCACCAAATCTGAATATTACTTATTTATTTCATCATTTATGCATCAGTATTGCACATAAATTACAAAAAGAGCCATTCTTTGACAATTTCTAAGAAATTTCCATAAACTTGATTAACTGATTCGGCCCCAATCCCTTCTGTAGGCGTGACGAGGATGTACCCTATTTCCGAGCTCTGCAGCATCAAGGTCATTTAAAATACACCATCTTGTGTGGTATTACAAAAAAGCAGACAGATATAGCTCTAAAATGATACCAAATAATCTGGAAGTTCTCGTTGCACTACAAAATACAGAGGCAAAACCTCATTTTTTGGACCCGTTTTTTTTTTCTCACCCAAATTTCACTCGTCGGAATGCGATTTTGTGTCCAGATTTTAGACCTTTTGGCCTCAGATCTAAGGTAGGCTGGTCTGAATTGCACACAGACAGGTTCACCTTTGCAGAAACTAGGATACAGTGGGCATTTGGAATAAAGAGCAGTCTCCATATGAAAATGATGGGTCCATTAAGCAAAAAAGGATAAAAAATAAAAAAAAATCCAACTTTTTCCCTTCTGCTCATGCACAAGCAAAATAACCAATGGAAAATGATGTTTCTAATACAACTAGGCATTAGTCTCATGGAAAATCTGTTGAAAGCTGATGTATTATGATGTATTCAGAAATAGGCCCCCAAATTTCTTTCCTACATGCATTGCAAGCAAAAACGATAAAAAAACCTCTCGGGCCAAATGAGTTAATAAATCAATGAAAATTATTCCGTAAACACCTCTCAGCTCATAAAACAAAAAGAAATTTTCAGTCCCAAATCATCTTTGAAATATAATGAACTCTATAATCCAAAACTTACACAAATAATGGCCAGGTAGCTACCATATCCAGTTATGAAGTCAAAACAAAGTGTATACACTTACGCTATACCTATCAATCTAGTAATAAAATATAATGTATGCAGTATCAAATATACACATGATGTTATAACTAAGCAAACATGACTAATTTCATTCACATATTAGGAGAAATTCTAGAACATGAGTAAACCAAAAAACTCTGAGAACATAAACATTTAAATGGTGCCATTGCTTTTCAGTATAAGAAGTTTCACTGTATGTTCTTCGTGACTCAACATCAGTTGCAGAAAAGAAGTCTTGCAATTTGTTTTTACCATAAGATTATTAAGCAGTAGTTTTCCAGTCTTCTCATGTCAGATTACAGTGGAATAATCTAATAATTGTCCACCTGCCATGAAAGGTTATTTTTCATATATTTCCCTTAGATGACAGGTTAAGATAGATTAGACTGAAATATTTGCCCAAAATTTCATGTTTGGAATCACAGGAATATAGAAAATCTTGAATGCATGAAACAAACTAAATAAAACAACTTCGGACATATAGTTAAAGCATGATCTGGAAGAATGAGATATGGTAAAAGTAGTGAATAAAACAAAATCTATATAATATTTTTAGGGGTTAAAGTACTGTACACTATAATAAAGGTCACCTGGTAAACTCTAAGAAGCCCATGAATTGTCAAGTCTTTATTTGCCTTTATTTTATTTCATGTTGGAGAAATCATAAAATATGTACATGCAAATAAATACCATAAAAAGACTCATCTTAGTTTATCACAGTTTATTGACATGGTAATTGAACAGGAGCTCTTTGAGGTGTAGTGGCCCAGTGGTTAGTGTACTGGACTCATGACTGAAAGGTTATGGGTTCGAATCCTACCATCTGACCAGCCCTGGTCAGCTATCATGGTATGTCCTTGGACAAGGCACTTTTCTAAAATTGCCATAGCACTGAATAACTTACTTGTGTTGCTGTGCTGTAAAGCACCAAACAAACCCATATGACATTGACAATCTTGCCAATTTTATCTTGACATTTTTGTGTCTGTAAGTGTCTGAAAATACTTTATACATGCATACAAGTCTTGACTCAAGACTTACTGTCATTACTGTAACACAGATTTAATTTTCAGGTTTAGTGGAGTACTAATTTAGGTCAGATCATTGCATAATCTTCATATATTTTTGTTTCTATTAAATATTCTTTTAAAGCATATATTTCCAAGGTCATTTAGGTTCATGTTATACAGTTTCCAGTGTTGGACATTCGTTGGGGCCTTGTTCATCAAATTTTGATACATCCAAATAATTATGTAAATTATTATTGTGTTCAAAAGTACAGAAAATGTTCCAAGAGAGCTCCAATGCTGGTTCATACTGAGTTTCCACTCAGTTATTTTTTTCAGATTACACGGGGTCCAAAGGTGAGATAGGAGATCTTGGTTTCACTCATCCAGACCAAGAGAAAGTTCATGGATGGCGACTGGTCCTGAGACAGATGGCTGCCATGATAATAAAGAGATTTCATCATGTACGTCGCAGCAAGAAGGGATTTGTTTGTGAGGTAAGAGAAGTTGCATGCATTGTTGCTTTACATTTATTACAGTGAAACCTGTAAATATTTGAAAATATTTATTTTATATGCCCACCACAAGGTGGATCATATCATCATTTTGTCCATCCATTTTTGCTTCTATTCCCTATTTCATTTCTGTACACTAACTCTCATGTTCTACACCATCTATCACTATGAATCTTTGTAAGTAACATGCATTTGTGGCAGAAGTTCAAAGGTCAGTGTCATAGCAACTGATAGAAGGAAAACTGTTTCCAAACATAATTTGACTTGTATATCAGAAACCCGACCAAACTTTGTAACTGGTTTATATTAAGAAAAACCCTAATTGATTTTGGGTTTTAAAGGTCAAGGTCACAGTAACTATAAGAAAGTTTCTGTACAATATCTTGTATTACCAGACTCTGTGGATGGCTTGTATTTAAGACAAGGAAGACAATAATACATTTTTTAGTCAGAGGTCAAGGTTACATGAACTTTAAGAAAAGCAGTTTGCACACAACTTCTCAAGTTCTGTGCTACATTCCTTAGCTAAGATTTGTAAACGGCTGGCATTTGAGAAAAGGAAGATACACATTGATAAAGGGTGAAAAAGTCATAAGTCAAGGTCAGATAGACTTCGTAGGTAAACAGAATAACTGAAGTCCTATGCCACAAACTGCAACGAGACTTTATATATGGCATGCATTGAGATAAGAAAGCAGCTTTTGATTAGGGAATTAATAGGTAAAAGGTCATGGTCATAGGAACTGAAAGAAGAAATATATTTTCCATAGAATAAATTTGTTTCTGTGTTTTTTACCATAACCAAATTTTATGGATGGCTTACATTTGAGACAAGTGAGACACCTATGGATAGGATGTAGTATATAATGTAATGACAATTTTATTTAGCAGTAGTGACATACTACACAAGTTATCCAGGTACTGCTTCTTTTAGGAGCTGAGTATATGATCAATGAAAGAATCATTTTTATGTAAAAGAAGTATAATAATTGTATTACCACGTGGTTTGTAAAATGTACAATTTACATTGCCCTTGTTTGCAAAATGCAGTAGGTATAGATTTAACCAAACTTAGTGTGCAGTGCTAAACAAATCCGATAGCCAGACGTCCGGGGCCCCTCTGATTTTAGTTCTGGCCTGTCCTGTATTCAAAGTAAGGTGCCTGTCAAGCTTCTCAAAAGAAAAAAAGATTTCCTGAGGAAACTTTAATTGCGCTGATGAAATGAGTAAATGTACTTTCAAGACACTGACATAAATGCCATAACACAGAGCAATCTAAATCAGATTACCACTGTCCTACATGAAATTGAGATCTGATTTTAATCAAATGGAAGCTTTGCTAAAAATCTGATTTTGTACTCCCAAACCCCCTGACATGGTTTTGCTTCAAGGAAACGCATTTTTCTTTAATTTTAAATTTGTATAAAAAAAATTTTAAACAAAAATAATAATTTCAGTCTATGCCCATTATATTTATCATATATAAATGGTAATCTGTAATGATTGGAACTGATATAAAACTATCCCTTGGGCAGTTGAAATAGTGGCAGTTAAAGGAAAAGAGGTCAGGTATAAAATCAAAGTTTCATATTAACTGGCTGACAGTAACTAGTGAGATGTGTTGAAGGTTGCATTGGGTGAACCCATTGTGCTAATTTGCATAGGTAGGATCAGGATGTCAAACAACTCATTATAGGTAAATCAAAGAGAAGATAGATGCATGTACAAGAACATAATTTATTACAAAGTTTTTGAACAGCGGCAATTCTTTGAAGTTCGATTTTATTGCATATATAGAATGCAAAGTATGATCATTTCAATTATTGGAATAGTGTTCAGGTGTAATTCATTTTTATTAAATTTATATTAGAATTGTAGCTATTGCAACACTGTGTGACAATATTAAAAAAGGGGAAATTTTGGTCATGTTGAAATTGGAGTCTGGCATACCTGTCAACTTTTCAAAAGCCAAGTCGGGAGAATAACAAGTAAAATAGTGTGATTTGGACCTAAAATGGGGAGTTTTTATGCAGCCTTTTTTAAGTGCTGGTTTCAGTAAATATTGACTGATCTTTCAGGTTCAATAAGAGTGAAATTCACAAAGGACATGCCAGAGGTGCCTACAGAAACATTTGTTTATGGGGAGGACACATTGTGGTCAGCCATGAAATTTTATGGATGTAGGCCAAAAGATGTTTAAAGGTGAAAGTTGTGGGAGGCGACTATTGCCCCCATCCCCTTGGCCCATTGTGCATGTGCCCATGGGATGCTTCATTTTTCCCTGTGACATGCCTTATATATATTCCCCCAGGACAAGTACATAGGCTTGGATCATTGCTTACAATTTACCTGTCATACATATACTATATAATTATAACTAGTTATTGTATAGTACATGTATGACAGGTAATTATTTGTAAGCAATGATATGAAACCCTGTGAGGACAAGCCCCTCTTTTCTTATTCTGGTCAGCTGTGGCTAAACTGCATAATAGCTAAAGGTTAGACTTAAGTGCACAAGCAGTAAGGCCAGTTTGACTAACTAATAGTTAATTCTTATCATTACATTTATCTTGTGAAAAGGACTGCCCTTCGGACACACTTCAAAGAAACCATGTTCTACACTACAGTATGTGTATGTAAGCACCAGTAATTGATTGGCAAATAAACGATGCCCTGTTTTGTTGTAACTTACAATGCCTAGGACTTCATGTTAATAGTTCGAATCTGCAGTCACAAATTATGTACTTGTGGCAACTGTTTTTCCCACATTTTATATCCCACCTTATTGCTTTAGGTTTAACTCCTAAGGCATGTAACACTATTTTCTAAATAAAATATTTATTCTGAATTAGTTCTTTTGGGGCACATATACTGCTTGGTATATTTTGTTTTATTCCTTCTTTTAATTTAATCATGTTAATTAAAGTATATATATGCGGTAGAGCAGACCTGCCAACCTTTACAATTTTGCTATAAGTCTTACGAAAATTACCCTTAAATTACAGACTTATGGCATACAAGCGAAAACTAGGGAAAAATTATTGTTGCCAAAAATTCCGGATAATTGGTTCATCCATGTTTGATTTGGATCCAGGTTTCATATATGCAGCAGCACCCAAATGCTTTAAACTGCACCTATTTGTTCATGCAAAGCATCTGCATGATCAGACTGTTGATTATATATAAAAAAATTAAAAATGGCGTCCAGAAAGCGATGCACGTTTAAGATGAAAGGGAAAATAAGCTTCTAAAAAAGTGTTAATAATCAACACAGAAGAATAAAACAGAGTATCCAGATTCTTGTGAATAAAAGCTGGAAAGGCCACAATTAAATTTATTGGACATCACATGCCAATTTAAGTATGTCTTGTGTTGGGAGATATGATTCTGTCATTATGTGAAATGGAATAAGAATTTCCAAGAATTATGTCATGTTGAGAGATAGCAACAAGCCAATAATTTGCATAGGGTTTGGAACTAAAGTTTGTGCAATTGTACTAGTGGAAAATAAAGTCTACGCATTCTTTACAAACTTTTCAGTTGAACATAATGTTTATCATTGCTGCGTCAAACTTTTAATTATGTTTTCCAGCTTTACAATAGCAGTTATTGATATTTTGTTATACCTTACTGAAAACTGGTCAGTCTTACAGAAAAAAATCAACTCTCTTACTGAGATGGACTTGTCAGGGTTGGCAGGTCTGGGTAGAGGAATGCCAGGTGTTTACTGGCTGACTTTCTTTGGTGGAAATGGAGATGTAATTTTGGTTACAGAAAAATTATTCAGCATTCAGTGTTATTTGTGGGATTGAAACTTATTGCTGACAATTTTACTTTTTAAATTTTTTCTTTTACTATAGTACTGTTGTATAGGTTTAAAATAATGAGAAATTTATGTGAATAATATTTAATCTTAACATTCTATTTACTGAAGAAAAACTCTTTGCAGTGTGATATTAATTATTTTGTCACAACAGTATTCACAAGTGATAAAATAGAATATGGCATCCGTGGATTGCATACAATATATCTATTAGTAAGTTGTTTTCTGAGAAATGATATTTGAAATACATAATGTAATAATCAAGAGTTTTCTGCAAAACATTGGGAGATATTATGAGATCAGGAGGTAAGGGTGGAAATACCCCCCAAAATCGGGAGGTTCTTCTCCTGGCTTGAGAATTGACAGGTATGAACTGTCCGGGCTTGTGGAATTTCAGTCAGGGCTTGTGGAATTTATTTAAGTCACCAGCCCGGGGCCTATGCCTAAAAATAATTTAATTGAGCACTGGTGTGGGTATATCTTGATATTGCCTGAGAAGTTAGGTTCATTGATCCATCCATGATATCAGGTTCAATGTCAGAGGCCATGGCAAAGAATTTTATACTGTACCTTCAGATATCATGTGAACATGTTAACTTGAACATCCAAGAAAATATTTGATATTATGGAGTTTCTTGGTAATATTAGAGATTGTTTAAATAATATGAAGTTAAATATTAAAGGACAAAGAAATGGATTTGCAATGGATACATACAACTTCTTTTCAGCAATCAGAGGATGAATCTCTTCGAGGGACTCTTGTTTATATTATACTACATTTGTATTTTGTGTTAAAGAGACAGCTAGCTCTATTATTGCAGCTGGAGTAGCTTCCCCTGGACTTGGACCAGATATCGAAAGTGCAACCAATGATTGACAGATTGCCTCATTTTTAAGACTTGTGACACATTCTAAGTAGATTTTTTTTTTTTTTTAAATGTGTTCTCATCAATTGATCAGACATACATGAGTTTTCATGCTCAATTTTCTATTCATCCAAAATTAGTCCCAACATTGATTGAAAGATTTTAACCAGCTCAATGTCTTAAATGGAAAAGAGACTGCTTATGAAGTGTTTTTATGACAAGCTTAAGGATTAAACATCTGTGGACACATTTAATCATTGTCATTTTGAGGATATTTAATGAAAGTCTGATATGTATCATTACAGCTATTAATTGTTGTACTTTTGACTACAGTTCATATTGCATGCATGCATACCAAGGTATGAAAGCAAGCATTCATATTGCATGCATGCATACCGAGGTATGAAAGCAAGCATCTTGGCATTCAGTTTCATATACAGGATCCTAATCTGGCATCAGATATGGATGGTGTTACTAAACAACAAAGCGTTTTGTGACTTCCGATATGCAAAGCAGAATTCAACCAAAATTGATAGAAAACTTCCTGGCATAAAGGACACTGAGACTGTAAAAATTATGCTAATCCACTATCAAAGATGACTCCCGTTAATAGCGTAGAGAAACATTTTAACTTCAACTTATGAAAATCCATTTAACATAATTTGATGAAAATTTTTACAGCATCCTAGCATGAAGGTCTATTAATTTTTTCATGGATTAAGTTGATATACCATCCACCCCAATAACTGAATAATACACAAGCAATTAAATGGCTTCATTAAAAGCAAACATTTGACATAATTTTACAAAATTTGACAGAAAGTATCTTGACAAGAAGACATTTAATTTTGTATCTAGTTTCCACTATGTCTGTCATTAATAAAACTATAAAAACGTACAACAAATCAACTTTCTTTCATACATCGTTTATATATTTGACCCCGTTTCACCTATGAAACTGGCATGTTGATACATCTAAAAAAATAACAAAAAGTAAGCCAGTATGATCAATATTTTGATGACTTTTGTGTTTTCAGCTGTTTGTTCATTATACCTGCAATATATTGGACCCAGCTTCACCTATATAAAATTTGATACAATGGTATATACTAATGAAAATTGATGTGTGAAAATAACTCAACCATATGTAAACTAGGTCACTATAACTATCCTAATTATTTATTACATCCTCAATATCATATTAATATATATACCAAATTTCTACTGCATTAATGACAAAAGTGATATGGAAACATTTCATCAGAAGTATTTCAGTCATACCAAAACTAAATCAGCATGACCCATTTTTCATGCCTGATTGAGTTTGCTTCATCTTTCTTTTACACCCTCAATATCTTGGATCTTATTTTGCCAACAAAATCGTTATGTGAATGCATATTATTGTTAGTGACCAAAACCTGACCTAATTTTTATTTCTGACTGACTTTACTTGCAATATATTTAATTAGCACTCGATATCTTTGACCTGTTTTGCATACACTTATGAATTTTTTTATTTTGAATACATATTGACAAGAGTAACTCAGCTATATCAACACTAGATCAACATGAGCATATACTCAAACTTGAGTCATGTTTCTAGTTTTTAGCCACCTATTTGTTACATCATCAATATCTTGGACAATATTTAACCTTATGTTATGAGATTGTAACCCTGTTTTAACCCATAATTTAAAGTTTGCCATGTGGAGGCATCTCAAGGAGGGTAACTCAACTATACAAAATTAGGTCACTTTAGCCTAATTTTCCTACCTGAGTGTCTATGTTTTCCACAATCTGTTCATCACACACTCAGTATATCTCAGACTGTGACCTACTTTTAAGGCTTGAATGACTCGGGTATTTTCTTATGTACCTGTCTGTATTTTTTCAGCGAATTGTGTTCCTGTTGGTGAGTAGATTTGTGTTTAAAGTAAAGACCTTATTTTGACTGTCGGGAAATGTAATACAAGTAAGCAATGTCATTCCCAATTTGGGCTCTTTCTTTCAGATTATCATGCCAGCTGTTTTTATTCTGTTGGCCATGATCTTCTCCATGATTTCCCCACCATTGGAAGAAGAACCATCACTGGAACTGCACCCATGGCACCTGATACCTAAAAAGGGAGAGCAGCATTTGTACATGTTCTACAGGTATGTAGAATCAGTATTTTCTCATATTCCTATAATTGTCTCTGCCTCTGTAAAACAGCAGTGAAGATTTATTTCTTACATCATATATTTGTTGACTTGCATTAGATAATCCAGCAACAGTGCACACAAACTGATAAAATCACTCCCAGAATTCCCTTGTTCCAGGATCTTTCTTTCATATTAATGTCAGGGTAAATGATACCTGAAAAACATTTACATCCGAATACATGGAATGGTCAAAATTCATCTTTCTTGAGTAGGTTTGATTGTACAGTTTAGAGCCAAGGGTTCTTTTTATTGTTTTTTCTTTCTTTTTCTGAATAAATATGCCTTACTTAATCAGAATTGACTTTGGATTTAAGGTGACGTACAGGGTATATACAGCTGTTTTTCTCCAAGATCAGAGAAAACTACTTTTTACCTGTTTACAAATTTGTACCATTGTAACAGCCTTGTCAGTTACACAGTACACATACTCTGATTTGCAAGTAAAGAAATGTTGTAAACATGTTATTTTAAAATTACATCAGTGCATATCTTAAACCATTTTGGCTTAAAAACCCGTATTTTGTTCAGGAATTTGATAAAAATAATCTCATTATAAATTGTATTGGATAAAAAGAATTTGTGTCCTAGCATACAACAGAAATTGGCATCAATCATTTGGCAAAGCTATATCAGATAGCAAATTCTTACTCAGCATCTTCTTTGTTTTATACTGGTGACTCGTTGGTTAATGTACAGGTTCAAATCCTACCATTGGATAAGCCTGGGTCAGCTACTGTTTATTCAAATCTCCACAGCATTAAAAATTACTTGCTTGTGCTGATGTGCCATAAAACATCAACTAGTGTTACTTAACTTCATAGTGTAGAAAGGGGAGTCAGTGCCAATGTGGTTACCAAACCATGCATATTATTAACATCTGAAAGGGGCATATGAACCATTTTGAGACATTCTTTGTTTCATTGTATTTTTAAAACATCATGTAGTGAAAATATGATACTAACATTTAAGAGCATACCACATGTTCTTACTTATTTACTTATCAGTTAATCTGCAAACTGAACTGATCAAGATCTACTGTCAGTCAGCTAAACAAAACAACAGACCCTGATCTTTCAGTACATTAAGCTATGGCATATCAGGGTGTGTTGTTTGCAGTTGGACTCAAACCACAAATGAGTATATACAGTATGTCAAGAAGTTTTCAGTGTTTATTGTAATGAGATAATAATTATCTCATCTGCTTAATAAATATCTCATCTGCTTATATCAACAATTTCTTACAGTGATGATGGACTGCACACTCCACTGACCAACAGATTTGAGACCATGATCCAGCAACCTTACGGAATTGGCAATAGATGTCTCGACCCGAACATCAAGAAAATTGAGTAGGACATTATCTTAATCTTTTTGTCTAAAAGTGGTCTGTACTGTTTATACATTGGGATCATTTGTTATTAGTTGCTGCAGAACCAGAACATTTTAGTTAAGAAAAGAAATTCATTTTAGAAAATAATAAATGCATAGATTATTGTATTTTATATTCGACTATGAATACTTCATTCTATGGAGAAATTTTGAAATCTGCATTTATTACAGATGTTTCTCTTGTACCAGACATGTAAAATTATGAAAATCTATGGCACATACCAAAATAATAAGTCATTATACTATTGTAAAATTTACTAAATAGAATGGATTGCCAATGGTCAATATGTTGCACACACTTCCACTCCATGTATGAAAATTCTGCTTAAGAACACAGTGTATGAAAATTCTGTTTAAGAACACAGTGTATGAAAATTCTGTTAAAGAACACAGTGTATGAAAATTCTGTTTAAGAACACAGTGTATGAAAATTCTGTTTAAGAACACAGTGTATGAAAATTCTGCTTAAGAACACAGTGTATGAAAATTCTGTTTAAGAACACAGTGTATGAAAATTCTGTTTAAGAACACAGTGTATGAAAATTCTGTTTAAGAACACAGTGTATGAAAATTCTGTTAAAGAGCATAATGTATGAAAATTCTGTTAAAGAGCATAGTGTATGAAAATTCTGCTTAAAAACAGTGTTTGAAAATTCTGTTTATAAACACAATGTATGAAAATTCTGTTCAAAAACACAATGTATGAAAATTCTTTTTAAAAAAACAATGTATGAAAATTCTGTTTAAAAACACAATGTATGAAAATTCTGTTGAAAAATTCAATGTATGAAAATTCTGTTTAAAAACACAATGTATGAAAATTCTGCTTAAGAACACAGTGTATGAAAATTCTGTTTATAAACACAAGGTATGAAAATTATGTTTAAGAAACATAAATATATTGACAAATCTATACTGAAAATGTATACATTTGGGTTTAAAGTATCATTTACACACACATATTAATCCATACTGCAGTTAATTATTAGTATACACAAAGTCTGAGTGGTAACACCAACTCTACTCTTAAAACACTGGTGAGGTGGGGAGGTGTCTGGTGGCCAAAGCTATTATAATAGAAATCGGCACACCCAAAACTACATGCTAAAGAAAGCATCTGTCTGTATAATATTATGATAGTTTAAACATTATATGAGCAGTCAGTATTGTTATCGCAGGTACAATCATAAAATGATTTCACAAATCCCAGTTAAATGTAATGAAATGTCCCTTAAAAATGAATCAACATGTGACAATTACATGGTTGATTTGCTGTGAAACCTGTAATGTTCATATTAACAAAGATGAATATGATCATGGAAGTGCTTATCTTCTAAGTTGGTCACTAAAATCAGGCGCTTATTGAGTTACTTTTTGCAGTTGAAGAATGAGCTAATTTCATTGTATACTTATTGAAAACATTTTTTCAACTGTTTTGGTGAGGTTGTACAATGGCAGATATACTGTTATTGGTATTCGATGGTAATTTCATGGCCATTAGATAAAATTCCAATTTATATGACATTGTCATAATGCATGGTTGCTGTCACTCTGCTAATAATTAAGATAAACAAGTTTAAGTTTGATCTTTATTCTTAAAAGTTTTGTATAACACATGTTTGGTGAGATATACTTTTTGGGGTCAGTTCATTGATACTGTTCTTTTATGACAGCTGTCACCATTTAAAATTGAAAATCATCCCTTTACAAAAATGACGCAGGATAAATTCCACCTCTGTGTAAAAATCCAGGAGAATCATTGTAATGAATACCAGGTTGCATATCTCAGCAACATATACGGGTATTGTAACTTTTATTAGAATCAAGGAACTTCTCTGAATAATGACTAAAATGATACTTGGGTATTCTTTTCAAAAGAAGTTGTTTAAATTTCTCTTTTGTTTAGCAGAGAATCAAAATTTCTGTTTTCAACATTGATGTCTCACTCAGGGCATCATGATTTCATAGGTTTCATAATGAAACTAGATTTAGTGATTTTACTTATTATCTGAACTGTACACAAGCTTGTCTTCTTTTGGCAAATTTTTTAAAGCCATTCTTAGTACATTTGACTGTATTGTCCATCCATCAATGAAATAGTACTATCAGACATGATGAAAGGTCATTTATGCTCTGCATTTCATTACTGACAAAAATAGTTTATCTAGCAGCTCTCATACAGTCTCGGTCAACAAGTTTGATGAATTTTCAGATGTTTTGTTAAAGATTTCTTTCTTAGTTCTTAGATACCTGATCATACTCTGTTAGAAGTACATCCACTCACAGATCGAGCTCTCTCAAACTGACAGGAAGATCATAAGGTCAATGTCATTTGGCAACAAAGGTCATAAGGTCAATGTCATTTGGCCCATTTTAGCAACATAAGTGCTAAAAAGTTGTTACCTTGCTGAGACAAGAATTATCTTCCACTGCATTGAGTGATTGGTGCCATATCCCATCAGTCATCAGTAACTTTTCATTTGTGCTTAGTCAGCATGCTTTTACAAGAAACCTGGCAAGTATTTTCTACCTGATGCATTTTCACAAGTTTGAGCAATCCTTAGAAGTTTTCTCACCACATGTACCATACTTGAAATTATATCCAGCTCATTTCAGTATGTTACCTTTTTGTAAATTTAATGTGTAGTGTGACACTTGACTAATTTCACTGCATATGCTTATTCTACTATTCTCTCTAATTACAATATGAATAATAATGAACTCTATTAAATGTGGGTATGTGACAGGTTTAAGCTTGTGGAAGATAATCACCCTCCTGCATACACAGTACTGGGTCTTATTTAATCCATACATGCAACTGTACAAGCATTTTGTACACAAGGATATAAATGCCATCAGCATTTCTGACACCAGTGCCTCAGTCACCCAACTTTCTCATGGTTGAGTCACTGAAGGCAGAAATATTGCCTTAAATTTGTTTTCTCCATCATAAGCATCTGATACAGTTGTAGCCCTGCTGTGACTCTTGGTCTTTCTGGGGTACCCAGTCCTGGACTCAAGATGCAAATAATGTCCAGTATCCAGTTATATAAATTCCAGCCCTGGTTCTGTTATGAATACCCAAGATTACTGGCACTGGAATCTGTAATCATTCTTTCAGTACTGGACCCCTGGGAGCATCATGAACTGGCCCTGGACATATCCGTTACTGGTCTCGGATCTATCATGACCTAGTACTGTCTAAAGAAACTTTCCCTTCATGGACATCTGGTACCCATCCATGTTGTTGTTGTTGTTGTTGTTGTTGGGTTTTACTCCATTTTTCAGCACACGATAGGCTATACATGGCGGCCAGTATTAATGGTGGAGGAAGAACCTGGGAAAACCCCGGACAGAACCACCGACCCACGAGAAGCTACTGGCAAGCTTTCTCACATATCCACATTGGCTGAATCCGAGACTCGAACTGGTGCAGACAGAGGTGAGATGGCAGTGATCTGTAACGGAGAGCACTTTAGACCACTCGGCCACTCGGGGTCCCAGTACCCATCCATACCTTGATAAAACTCAGAGTGAACAATTGGAGATACTTTCAAACAACATGGATGTACTCCTACCATTGTTCATTGTTCCTTACCACATCATCAGCTCATTCATCGTTCCCTCTGCAGGAGGCTTATTTTTTTCATCCCACTCTGGTTCAAAGATAGCAGCATATAAGTAACATCTTCCATCCTTGATTGTGTTTATGTCCATAGATGATTCAGATCTCAGTAAATCTACTGAGGAAAGCTTCTGGCTTCAGCTTCCTCCTGCTTTTTCAATGACCTCATACAGAATTACAGCATCTGCATATATCGATCTCTTAATTAAGAAAGATCAGCCTTTTTTAAAACAATTAAACATTCTGGTTGAGCCATTGACCTCTTGCACAGTTTGGAAAGGTAAATTCGTCTGATCTTTCTTTTCACAAAGACAATTCCAACATTGCAATATTCTACACTAGACCTCTTATTTCTATTGCTGCATCAGGGGGTAGTTTGGAAACATTCTACAAAAGAGACAAACCTTATGCAGGCCCAGCATCTCAGATACTGGCCCATGCTTTCTAGATCAATTCACTTTAATATGGGGGAGACTCTACCCATGACCTGTGTGTCTTTCACATTATCTCAGAGGGCCAACTCCTTCAGGTAATGTATTTGAAGAACAAACTGATTAGAAGCTAAAATACATTTCTCTGATAATACTTAACCGATCATTATATGGACAGATCCAATTAATCTCTCTGCCTACAGTTATATCCCTGGTAGAGCATGCATTTCCTTTCCAGTAGTAACTGACAGTTGATAAATTTGACACCAGGCCCACTTTACAAAGTGAAACAATTCTTATCTGACTTCACCTTAGCAAGAAATTAACTCGTTAGTACATTTCTTGCTAAAAACAAGGTAAAAGATGCAGGAAACATCTTTTATTAGCTTTAAGGGCTATATTAGCAAGGTAGTGGATGTACTTATCAAAGAAATATTTATTTATTGTTTAAAATTTCTTTCATCCTAACTAGTGGTTACCCCTGTCAGCATGTTGGAAAGCAACAGTGGACTTACTTTGACCCCAGTAACTTTTCTGCAGCCTGTGATTGTAGTACAGGATTTCAAAACTGCCCTGAAGGTAAGATGCCTCCTGCTTGCAGTCAGCTCATGAAAAAAATAATGATTTTTTCTGGTGTAAAATTCATTAGTCAGGTGTATGCCAATGAAGTTAACAGAGAATCTCTGTCAATGCATGCATTAATATGCTAGTAGTCCAGCTATCAGGGATGAATGGGAGTAGTGGCCAAGCACCAGAACAATAAAAACAGATTCAGTTCAAAATTCTGATGTTCGATTTGTTAATCTCCTGTCTTTTGACCACTCCAATATCAGAAATTTTAGTATTGTCTGGGTTTGAGCATGAGATTGTTTTATAATCTTTTTGCCTCAAAATTTAATCACTCCAATTCTGTGAGCAGTGTCAAACAAAGAATTTGAAAAAGATCAGAAAAATATTGTGACAAAATTGTTTCAAGCAGTTAATTGTTGCTTATGTCACATCAGAATAAATTTGTCACAGTATCAAACAAGGCCTTGATTTTGTATGCATCATAGGATAACAGATGATTCCTGGACTGAAATCTCTTCATTTATAATTAAAAATTATCTACATACATAGTTGCTATAGTAATAATTATGTTCCTTGATGATTTCTAGATACCCATAATCTCTTTCACAGCTTGATATATTTAACTATTTGATATCAGCATTACTGTTCCAACAGGTTAGCAAAATGGGGGATTTTCTGTTTTTATGGAATGTGAAGGAATTTTATGGCAAGCCATGGATGTTAAATGTTTAGTTAAAAGTCAAAGAAAAGTTGGAAAATTGTATGCACTCAGTTTAGGAAATTGTAATCTGGACAAACACATGGAAGTTTGTTGTGTAATGACCAGTGTAATGACCAGTGCTAGAGCTTTTTTTAATCCATGATTTCAGACTTACTTCATGGCAAAATGTTTGGAGAAACCATACAATATATTTAAGAGTAATTATGTGAGCTTGTAAGATTTTTAATTTGCTTCCTGTAATTGATTAATTATTAATCATTATCTTTTTACAATTAAAAACAGTCTTTCTTTTTCAGCTCTACTGGTCATAGACCATAAGGGTTTATAGGATGGATTGTATTGTTGTCCATCTGTCATCCATCATCTGTCCATCTGTTATCACAAATTTGTTATCACTACTCCTAAACTACATAGAGGATTGCAGTGAAACTTTATACACACATTCATCTCAAAATCTAGTTGATTCTAAATGTAAATGGTGTTGCTCAGATGTCCAGAATTGCCACCACAGCAGCTATCTTGAAAACCTGTCACTACTTCTCCTGAATGGATGCTCATGTCAACATTGGGCTTTCAATTAAAGATTTCTTATAATGTCTAGTTGGTCTTAAATGAAAATGATGCTGAACTGCATCAGTATGGGCACCATGTTAGCCATCGTGAAAATCTTATAGCTATTCCTCCTGAATGGATGGTCATATCAACATGTGCTTTTCGCTGAAAGACTTCTTACGATGTTTAGTTGGTCCTAAGTGAAAATGGTGCTGATTTGGCATCCAATATGGCCACTACAGAGGCCATCTTAAAAATCTTGTTATCACAACACCTTCCACATGGATGGTCAGATCAACATGGGGTTTTCACTGAACTACTTTTTATGATGTCTAGTCAGTTCTAATTAAAAATGGTGCTTGTCTAACATTCAGTATGGCTGCCACAGCAGCTGTTTTGGAGATCTTGTTATTGCTACTCTTCCCACATGGATGGCCATATCAGCATGGAGTTTTCACTAAAAGACTTCTTGTTATGTCTATTTGGTCCTAAATGAAGGTGGTTGGTCTTAAGTAGAAATGGTGCTGATCTAACATCATTATAACTGCCGTGGCAGCCATTTAAAATCTTGTTATCATAACTCCTTCTGAATAGAAAGTCATATTGATGTGCAGTTTTCACTAAAGAATCTACGATGTCTAGTTGATCATAAATAAATACATTTTATCTATAGAAATGTTTAAGAGTAAAATCTAATCCTTTATTTGAGAGTCTTTACATAATCAGTCACCAGGGGTGAATGCCATAGGGTACTTTAGTAGGAGTTTTTAAATAAGCATGGACCTGGGGTGGATGCCATAGGGTACTTTGGTAGGAGTCTTTACATAATCAGGGACCATGTCGGGATAATAGTCTTGATGACTCCATTCATTTTGGTCATATCCTCTAAGAACATCTTTGTCATAGTTGACCTTCAGTACAGTTTTTTCACTGGAGACTTCAGGGACATTCTTTCTTGAAAATCAAAGTAGATTTGTTGCAACATTGCTCCAGTCATGAATTTATCAAAATTTTTTTTAGGTGCTGGAGGCCCATATCCCTCAAAAATTATTCTGGACACTACAGATTACCTGTACAACATGTCTACCCGTGACATCACAGACTGGCTGATCAAGACAGACAAGAAATACATTAAAAAGAGGTAAAATGTAATTAGTTACACACTTCCTCTCAGTTGTATTTAAATATGAGCTTTAATAATTTCCTTTAATTAGTTCATGTACATAGTATTTTATTATTTATTAATTGTACTTCAAGCAATTGTTCTAGTATTTTACAATCATGTTTTTCATGTGTATTAAACATGTATGGATAAAATGAGAGATATTTTCAGGAAGATTTAAATTTTTCAACAGCAGTTCTACTTGAATCAAGAATCAATCTGAATAAGTATTAAATTTAATTTGCATACAGCTGTATATTAGTGTAATTTATTATTCTTTCTTTCATTTTCAGCTGTGCTAGTGTTTTAATACGTTATGCTTCTTGTCGTTTCTCTCTATCCTTACTGATATCACAACATATCCGTTTAAAGCATGCTACTTATGCCTTATACACACATTGAAACAATATAAAAATGGGGGCCCCGAGTGGCCGAGTGGTCTAAAGCGCTCTCCGTTATGGATCACTGCCATCTCACCTCTGTCTGCGTGGGTTCGAGTCTCGGATTCGGCTAATGTGGGTATGTGAGAAAGCTTGCCAGTAGCTTCTCATGGGTCGGTGGTTCTTTCTGGGGTTTTCCCGGGTTCTTCCTCCACCATTAATACTGGCCGCCATGTATAGCCTATCGTGTGCTGAAAAATGGCGTTAAACCCTACAACAACAACAACAACAACAACAATATAAAAATGCTTTATAATTGTTGTTTTTTTTTAAATTATTAAATAAAAGCAAACATGTAAAGCTAATATTCGTTCCAGATTATGTTAATAAAGTTGTTATCTATGCATGTTTAAATTAAAAAAATTAGTGTGGGTCTTCATCACATTTGGCTGATTTTTTAATGGGTCTTTAAATATGGGATTGAGAGAAACAACAAAATCCACAAAACTTTGTACCTCATGAAAATGAGAAAAAACAGTATTCAGAACTCTCAGTTTGAGGAAAAAGTTTTGGGATGTTTAATGATGGGTCTGGATCATTTAGATGTCTGTCATTTCTCACCAAGATGGTGCAGATTTGACTTTATAAAATGTGTATCACTTAGAGGATGGTACTTCCATTGACAGAGGTACATTGGAATTGCAATTTAGGAGTTACAAAAGAAATTAATTATTTATCATATTTATAGCAATTTTGTGTTTGTGGTTAGATCTAGCAATGGATACAAGGCATGGAGAGTCACAGAGAAACTACAGATTTATAAAATTTGGTGAAAATTTATTCCTTTGACTAATATCCATTTTTTATGAAGATCATACAGTTACTTAAGTGCTACCGATAATTAGTCTTCTGTTTCTATATGCCATCCAGTCATTAAGTGCTGAAAATGCATACAGATTTTGATTTCTCTCCTGAAGTTAAATAGTGTTGCAGAAAATCATACGTTACATTATTAATTTTTGGCCTAATTGTAAAAGTAAATCTGGCATGTGGATTGATCAAGTCTGTTTGCTCATTCATGTTCATGGTAATGTCAAAGATACACGTTGTCACAAAAAATCAAATTTGAGATAATGGCTTGACATGTCCCAATTCAAGAATAATTTTTAAAATACTGCAGAAATGTAAACTAAATTCAATGTTACAAATTAACATGTAAATGAGCTTGGGTGATTTTAAGTACCGTAAATTTCTCAATACATACTCAAGTCAGTGAAAGGACAGTGTGAAACATGCATCTGTATGCAGGCCACCCATAATGAACTCAAGGATTGTCTAAACAGTGTCAGGCACATGGTGTCACTATTTCAGAGTGTAGGTATCAAAACAGTTTTGTGTCCAACCTAAAACATGTTCTGCTCCAGAAAAGATAACCATTCCAATGCAAGTCAAAAAGGATAACCATTCCAATACAAGTCAGAAAGGTTGACCATTCCAATACAAGTCAGAAAGAATAACCTTTCCAATACAAGTCAAAAAGGCTAACCATTCCAATACAAGTCAGAAAGGATAACCATTCCAATACAAGTCAGAAAGGATAATCATTCCAATACAAGTCAGAAAGGATAACCATTCCAATACAAGTCCAGAACAGTAATACATGGTTTATTGTTCAGTTTAGGGAAAGCAAGTCTTCTTTCCCAATCTTTATGGCACATTGTAATTAATGCTGTTTTTCATCCAAAACACTTGGGTTACTTAACAAATAAGCCAACATGGAAAGTGTAGGTAGATTTTGGTGGCAGGAGAGTCACTTTAATTTTTATATAAGTCTAAAATAGATTTCTGGAGGGAATACAGCTTTTAGGTTTCTGGAAGGAATACAGCTTTTAGGTTTCTGGAAGGAATACATCTTTTAGAATTTTGGAGGGAATACAACTTTTAGATTTTTATGATTATCTGATGCATGATGAATATGTTTTTCTTACATCTTGGACAAATCTAATCTTTTTGACCAGTTTTTCATGCTCAAGTGAATTATCTAAGCTTTATATAGCTTGGTTTCTCAAATACCATTGCTTTTAAAGTCAAGTCACTTGATATGTGGGTGCATTGTTAGGAGCTCGTGACATAATTGGGTCACTTTGACTTGTAATTTACCAGCAGCTAATATTCAGTAGCTTGTGTATAATTCATTGTCTCTTACGCTGTTGTTTCTAGAATAATGCAACTGGGTAGGTAGATTTAGTTTTGAGAGCCCTATACTGTTTGCAATCTGGATATATACTGAAAATGTTGTTTAGCTAGTTTTGTGAATTATAAAACTACTGACGATATCTAAAGTGGAAGCACTTAAAATCACAAAGACAGTTGAGCAGTTATAAGCAAGTGAGATCTATTAATTTGTTCCTCTATGAAGTTGCAGTATAATATGTTAAAGATGCAGCAAAAAAAAAAGTTACTCGTGTTCACTGCAGGAATCTTACTGTATTCTCAGGCTGATATAATTACCATAAGTAGTTGCTTATAGGTCAAGTCAAACTGCAAATAATGATCCTGATCTGCAGTAGCATAATGCACCTGCAGATCAGGGTCTGTTGTGTTTGTGCTGCTGATTACTCATAATAAACTGCACAGACTGAGATCTGCTGGTGCTTTATGCTTTTTGTGATGGCAGATCTGGGTCTGTGCAGTCTGCAGTTGGACTTGTCTTACACACAAGTACATATGGTAAATGTAAATTAATCACAAAACATTCATTTAGCAAGTTTCTTATGATGAATATAAGTATTTCATCCTTAATAGGTATGGTGGATTGGCATTTAAAGAGACGAATAACAATGTGAAACTGAATGCAACACAGGCCAAGACTGCTATAGAGAGACTTCTGACTGCAGCCAACAATGGCATTCCAATCATCAACAAGAGCTGTAATGTCAAGCCAAATAACTGTACCCAAGCTGAACAGTTCTGGACAGATTTAGAGCTGGTCTTGCCAGCATTAGCTGTCAAGGATATTGCAGAGGTAAGTTTATCTTCAAGAGGGCAGGATCAGAAAACATTTTAGAAGGGTTTGATTGTGAGAAATGAGTGGTTTGTTTTGTTTAAAATGGGCAAAAAATTATTTTCACTGAAAAGTGTACTATATAAACTGAACAATGTAGGACTTCACACCCCTTCCATCTCCTTGTTTATCCACCAGTTGGCTTTTTGACTTGTTTATGTAAGAGCTACCAAATGTAGCAATCAGCACTGTGAAAATGTATGAACACCATCTTTATATGTTCTTAGACTTGATCATGTTAAGAAGTATATTTGCATTAAGATTTTATACACTTTCCATTTTCTGACTGGTATTCTAGAACTAAGTACTTTTTATTAGTTTTAACCTTATTAAAAATAAATGTCTTATTTGAGTATAAACTCTATTGTTAATCAGAGATGTCAGGTATCACACCAGATGCAGAATTATTACAATATTTGCCTACACTTATCCTATATCCTCACAGATATCTCCTGTTATGCAAAAACAATATTTTCACAGTTGATTCCCCTTAGCTTGTAGTTTTAGTACAGTTTTAGTATGTTCAGGTTATATAGGTGCTTGGGTCATCTCAAATAATCTTATTGCCTGAATGACATGCTGTTAATTGACCATGATTAGTTAATTGTTTCTGCAGGGTAATATATAACTAAGATAGATACTGGAAAACATGGAGGGTTTCAAAGCGCTTGATACACCAAACATAAAAGATTAAGACAGAATATAGACATAGCCTGTCAGAAAACTTTCAGTAACTTTAAATCACCACATGACAGTTTTGTTTGACTAATTTCTTTGAAAAAACATGAATGAAGGCAAAGGGCACTACTTATGCTTGATCTCCAATATTAAATGCAAACAAAATACTTGAAGATAACTGCTTATTAAAATCATTTATTTTCTTAATCAGCTCATGTTAAGTGTAATTTTTTTTATGTGATTGCAGAAAGTCACAATGAAATGATGGTTAATACTGATATTTTTTTCTCAAAAGGCTTCAGTCTTTCTTCACTTCATGCTGATGTTTCCCCATATGAACAAAAAGGAAACTTCACTTTATGCTGATGTTTCCCCATATGAACAAAAAGGAAACTTCACTTTATGCTGATGTTTCCACATATGAACAAAAAGGAAACATCATTTCTGCTTATTTTGGTTATATTGCAAGCAGAAATTAGCTCATAACTGTCAGTGGCTACTAAGGTGAGAGGACATAGAAATTGTCTCCATCCATACATCTGTCCATGCACAAGCATGTGAAAACTAGAGACGCCAACTATTCCAAATTTGTCACAATCATTCCTTTTTTAAACCTTAGATTTTGCTATTATGATTATCAGATTCAGATATTAAATTTATGTGAACCACAATGATAGTATTAAGATCACTGAAATCAATGTAATCTGTGCTTGTAGTTCTTTCATAAAAGCCTTCCAGACATGCAGTTTTCATTAGCACCTATGTACCAACCATGACCAACCCAGATGAGATCAAGGACAAATTTTATGAAGATCTATAGTGTCTTATCACAAAAGTGCCAAAGGTAGATAAGCTCATCATCCTTGGTGACTTCAATCCTAGAGTTGGCACAGATTAACAAATGTGGCCAGGTGTCATTGGCAAAAATGGCTTTTACAAATGCATATTAACCAACTTATACTGAAGAAATGCATGGAACACAACCTCCTAATCACCAACACTGTCTTCTGCCTGCCAAACTGCAACAAGATGTCTTGGATGCACCCATGCTCCAAGCACTGGAATCTCAGTGACTACATCATCGTCAGGCTAAGAGACAGGCAGGATGTCCAAGTGGCGAAGGTCATGAGAAGTGCAGAATGCTAGACTTATCCTAGCAGATGACCATAAGGCAAGAAAAGGTCCCAGAAAGCTCACAGTCTCCAAATTTAAACAGTAGAATGTGAAATAGGCATTTCTTGAAGAACAGTGCAACTAGCTATAAAGAACTGATACAATTCTGAGAATATAGAGGAAAACTGGGTATTCTTTAGAGACTCAGCTGCATCCAAAACCTTCAGTCCCACCACAATACATCAGGATTGGTTTGATGACAATGATGCAACCATACAGAGATTTCTGATGAGAAACATCAGCTACAGAAAGCCAGTTTAGGAGACAGCACTTCATCATCTAAGAAGGCTTCCTTCAGCAGTATCATAAGGACTGTTCAATGCAAACCCAGAGAGTTGCAAGACTCATGGCTGAACAATAAGGCAAATGAGATTCAGTCATACACTGACAGTAATGACGTGAAGAATTTCTATGATGCTCTGAAGAAAATAAATGGGCCACAGTCATCTTAAACTGAGTGCTGAAAGTACCACACTGCTCAATGACAAAATGGGCAGAACACTTCAGCAACATCCTGAATCAACAATCATCGTTCAGTGAGGAGGCATTCAATCGAATGCTTCAAGCAGAAGTTAGCATATCACCTGCTGATCATCCAACACTAATTGAAACTGAGAAAGTGACTGACCTGTTATCATAAGGCAAAACATCTGGAACAAAAGCTAAACCAGCAGAAGTCTGCATTGATGGAGACTTGCACATGGCACAGAAACTGTCTGAACTCTTCCAGTCAGTATGGACCCAAGGAAATATATACAAGGGTACAAGGATGCATCCATTGTCAACTTATAAAAGCGGAAAGGTAACAGACAATCATGTAACATCCGTTAGGGTATCTCTTGCTGCTAATAGTCTGCACAATCCTCAACAGAATTCTGCTGAATTGATTTGTGCATCACATCAATCAAGTGCTCCTTCCATAGAGTCAGGTGGCATACATGGATTTTCAACTCTAGGAGGAATGCCAGGAACAGAACTCCAACCTGCACAAAACATTCATTAACCTCACAAAATCCTTTGTCACAGTTGTAGTAGCCATTGGAAGATCACTGAAATGGTTTGGCAGTTTCATGATGGGATGCTTGTTCATGTCATGGATGATGGCAAGTTATCTGAATCATTACCAATCATGCATGGAGACAAACAAGACTTTGTGTTTGCTCCAACCCTGTTCAGAATGATGTTCTCTGCCATGCTTACTGATGCCTTTCATGACAGTGATAATGGGATCGACATCAGATACCAGGCTGAAGGCAAGTTCTTCAATCTGAGGAGAACTATAGGCAAATACAACATTATTAGAAGTGACTGTTTGTAATCTCCTATTTCCAGATGACTGTCCATGAATGCCAAGACTGATATGCAACACAGTATTGACCATTTCTCTTCACTTTGTGACAATTTGGGTATCACAGTCAGTATCAAGAAGATAGAGGTGATGCTCCAACCTGACCCAGGAAAGCCACTTTGTGATGTTTGCATTATTTAATTCCCAGAGTGGGGGGTTGGGTGCCAAAGGCCAGGCCTACCTGCAGTGCTCTTTTGTCCAGCGCAAGTCATTCTTTAAATACCTAAACATTAACCCTGAGTCTTGGGAAGATCTTACACAGGATAGCTCCACTTGGGTCCGTTTCATCCATACTGGAGCCATAGACTTTGAACTATGGAGAACTGCAGAGGCAGTGCAGAAGCATGAGCAGTATAATCTCAGAAATACTGCATTGACCAAGGAAACCCATTTGGCATCTCATAGACAGTTCAGAGTACAAATTGACCTGATGATCCAGTTAGTGAAGTCAAGGTCATCTTTGAACATGAAGGACAAACAACAACATTGTGAGGATTTGAAAGGTTCTGAGTATTTTGTTATTTTTTCTACTGGTCATTGTGAGGCAAAGAAAAAGAATTTTATGACAGTTTTTTGCCTCTACAACCATCGGATATTTGCTTTAGGGTTTTGGTTTCAATTTTATAATTTGCTTATATTTCCAAAACCCCTTGATTGATTTATTTCATACTTTGGATGAAGCATTATGACACTAATCCAGTTTATTCTGTGACATGTTTGTCAACCTTTTGACCTTGGAGTCATGGTCACACCTTTTAAGCAGTACTTTGATTGTGTGCTTGACTTGCAGACTCTGACCTTCTTGTTTTGATTTCAACTAAAGTGGGTGAATCGTTATCTCAAGAAAGTTTGGATCATGAGTGTGTTTGGCTTGCAATTCTTGGAGTTACTACCATTGAACAATTTATAATAGGCATTTTGATGACTTTCTATGAACTCTGTAGCATTTACATTGTCATTCAGTTTCAAGCAGACAATGAAGCCTTAAATGAGTTAGTTGATTGGGGTTTTTTTTAAACCATATTTTGCAGACTTATGGCTTTGATCAACTTAAAATAAGCATAAAGCATTGTCTTTAACACTTAGAATAGGCATAAGGCATGGCATTAATCAGACATTAGGCATGTCATTAATCAACTTAGAATAGACATTAGGCATGGCATTAATCAGCTTAAAATAGACATTAGGCATGGCATTGATCAACTTAGAATAGACATGAGGCATGGCCTTGATGAGTGTAGGAAAGGCATAAGGCATGGCCTTGATCAACTTAGAATATACATTAG
This sequence comes from Sinohyriopsis cumingii, assembly GCA_028554795.2. Taxonomy (NCBI): domain Eukaryota; kingdom Metazoa; phylum Mollusca; class Bivalvia; order Unionida; family Unionidae; genus Sinohyriopsis; species Sinohyriopsis cumingii. The sequence continues at coordinate 113,538,532 of CM068824.1, read as the reverse complement.
GCATGGCATTGATCAACTTAGAATTAGCATAAAGAATAGCCTTTATCATAGACATAAGGTATGGCATTGATCAACTTAGAATATACATAAGGGATGGCCTTCATCAACTTAGAATAGAGATTAGGCATGGCATTGATCAACTTAGAATAGGCATAAAGCATGGCCTTTCTCAATATAGAATAGACACAAGGCATGGCATTGATCAGCTTAGAATAGACATTAGGCATGGCATTGATCAACTTAGAATAGGCATAAGGCATGGCAGAGATCAACTTAGAATAGACATTAGGTATGGCATTGATCATATTAGAATAGGCATAAGGCATGGCAGAGATCAACTTAGAAGAGACATCAGGCATGGCAATGATCAACTTAGAATATACATTAGGCATGGTATTGATCATCATAGAATAGGCATAAGGTATGGCCTTGATCAACTTAGAATAGGCATTAGGCATGGCCTTGATCAACTTGTAATAGACATTAGCCATGACCTTAATCAACTTAGAATAGACATTAGGCATGGCAGAGATCAACTTAGAATAGACATTAGGCATGGCAATGATCAGCATAGAATAGGTATAAGGCATGGCCTTGATCAACTTAAAATAGACATTAGGCATGGCAGAGATCAACTTAGAATAGACATTAGGCATGGCATTGATCAGCTTAAAATAGGCATAAGGACTGGCTTTGATCAACTTAAACATCAGACATGACCTTAATCAACTTAAACTAGACATAAGGCATTGATTTGATAAACTTAGAATAGACATTAGGCATGGCAGTTATCACCTTAGAATAGACATTAGGCATGGCATTGATCAATTTAGAATAGACATGAAACATGGCAGTGATCAACTTAGAATAGGCAATAGGCATAGCAGTGATCAACTTAGACTAGACATTAGGCATGGCATTGATCAACTTTGAATAGAACACTCTAGCATTCACAATTTGATTGATATAATTTGACTAAATCATCAATGAAGCTTCATCACAGCGGTGTCTTGGATGATTATGATCATGAGAGCATTTTTGCTATTTTTTATGGGCTTAGGGTCTTTGATCAATTAAGGTAACTCTAAACAGTTTCTTACGATTGAACATGCTATATTTCTAATACTAGAGGTATGGATAAGTTATCCCAGGTGTCTCCATCATTGCTAACAAAGGTGTCATGAATGTATATCAGCTTATGGTTAGCATTGGAATCATGGATGACTGAATGGTCTAAGGTGCTTGCCTTTAGAGATCACTGATATCTCACCTTTGACATATTCATACTGACTATGAAGCTTCAGGTTAGCAAGACCTTTGATCAATTTCAAAAAAAAAGATTTTAATAATATTTTCATTGATTGTTGCCTATGGTTGATTCTTTATTACACCCAGTTTCCTCAGCTCTAATCTTAAGTGATGGTTGGCTGGGAACAATGACCACTGCTAGTGGCAACTTGTTGTTCATTTATATACATAGGATAGGCATTTGAGTTCTTCAGTTGGCAAGTTTCAGTAAATTTTAAAGACAGAGCAGCAACGTTTAAAATTAGATATTGGAACAAATTATTTACAACAATTTCAGTACACCATTTCCAAATTTAGATGCACCTATTTAAGTTGTAAACATCCTTATAATGAAGAGGGAAGTGTGGATCTCAATTTTTCTGGTCAGAAGTAGGTTTCTGTTTGCTGAACATAAAAAATCCTCATTGAATTGGTCACTCTAAGTTTGATATATTGGTCATTTTGCTGTCCAGAATTGCAGTTAGTACCTGACAATTGGGATTGTTCATCATGAAATTCACAAATTTAAATGAGAAAATCACAAAAGTACTTTCCACTGTTAAATAGCACAATGTATTACCAAATACCCCCATTTGAAAATGTTGGTAAATGCCTACTGGTGACAACGCATATTGAAATCAATTTAAAAAGTCTTGTTAGATGACATTCATGTTCTAGTTTTACTTTTTTAATTGGATTTTAATTTAACCATCATAAATGTGATATGCTGTCATCAACTCAAATGTGAAAAGTATCCTTCATCTGTCATGTTAATGCCTGTGAGTGTTTCCATGAGAACCAAATTGAATGCTTACCCTGCAGTTAAGTTAGCTTTCTTTTGACAACAGTTTTCAATGATTCTTTGACATAATGACAGGTTAATTAACTGAATCTCCAGATGGGTGCAGTATATGAAAGATTATGACATGATAGTAACACCTTGTTGTAGGACAGCATTTATTTATGTTACAATCACTCACTGTTGACAGCTCGTAAGTGTTTGCCTTTGGCTGATCTGTGGAATGTTCTTTAAACTTTGCATTGATACATTCAAAAGTAACTTGCAAGTTCTAATGAAACACATATTTCTAAATTTTTCATTCTTGTAAATTATTTGATAAAAGCATACTTGTGACAGAACAAAGAAGTTAACTTAGGACAAACTGGGAGATTTGCAAAATTTTGGGGAGATTTGAATGTTAAAGGGGGAGGAATTTCAGTGAAAATGGCAAATTTATAATTGCGGTACTTGTCTTTGACTTTCTTATCCCACTGAGGACCCGAAGCTTGGGTCACAGTATAAGTAGTTTTCAATCATTTTCATCTGCTTGTACAAGAACTTTTGTGCAGTTTCCAAGTTAGGGAAATATATTGTGACTAGATATGAAACATGATTTGCTACCATAAATGGGAGATTATGTTTGGCTTTAAAGTTGGCAAACAGTGTCTTGGCATGTACATATATATATCCATATTTGATGTAGTGTCCATGAATATGGATTTCATTGATGGCATATTTGTTCTTGCATTAAATATGCTTTAATGTCCTGCATGACTAATCAGATTTTCATGTCCTTTGCAATTGATTCCAAACACAGAATTTAAATTTACATCCATCAGTGAATTTCATGTGATATTTCGGTTGCGTTTTAGCCTTGGGAGATAACTCATGCTTTGACAATTTTACAAATTTTAAACACCAATGCCAGACTCAACCTGTTTGATGCTGACTGAGTTTCAACCATGATCCATTAATCTCTTTAATCATTTTGGAATTGTGATCACAGATACTGTAATCCATGTCTACAAATTTTAAATACTCAGGTCTACAGACCCTGCTTGACCACTTTGGTGGCCTAGTGGTTAGAACGTCCGCCTCGGATGCGGGAGGTCGTGGGCTCGATTCCTGGCCAAGACATACCAAAGACTTACAAAAATGGTACTAACAGCTGCCTTGCTTGGCGCTCAACATTAAGATGTTAGTGTTAGGACTAGTCAGCCTGCTGTCAGGATAATGTGACTGGGTGGGACATCATGCTACATGTCTGCGGCATGATGCTCCAGTGCTAGATATCACTATAAACTGTCACACTGCAGACATCGTAGTGATATGACTGAAAAATTGTTAAAGCTACATTAAAAATCCAAATTACACACACACAGACCCTGCTTGAAATTAGCAACTAAATTGTCATGCCCTGCTTTAGCCACTTCAGTCATGTGAACATATGCAGTATTACCATAAATATCCTTCTATGCCAGAAAGGTGTGAAAAAAATGGAAAAATCATTTTTTTTTAAAATAATGATTTTGTGTACATTGACTGATGAGAGGAATGGCAGATGCCCCTCATCTCAGGAAGAAAAACTCTCCTGTCTAGGAGGGTTGCATAGAGGTGAAAGTATATTTCCGTATAGTGTGGCATATTACAATTCATACTGCCAGTAAATAACATGTTATATTACTACTGCATTCTTTTACCAGGTTTGGTTTAACAACAAGGGCTGGATTTCATCTGTGTCATTCATGAACATTATGAACAATTTGATCCTCAGGAGCAACCTTCCTCCAACAGCAAGAAATCCAGATAGATATGGTATTACAGCAATCAACCATCCCATGGTTCTGAACAAAGCTCAGCTTAATTCTGCAGCACTGTAAGTTTTCTCCCCTACCTTTGCTCTAAGATGACATGTGAAGTACCATATATAATCATTTATAAGACATATCCAACTGCAAACTACACAGACCCAGGTCTGCCATTGCATAATGCACTGGCAGATCTGGGTCTGTGCAGTTTCTTAGAAGTAATCAGTAGAACAAACAGCATAGACCCTAATCTGCAGGTGCATTATGATATAGAAGATTAGGTACTTTGTTGTGTACACTTGTACTCATCTTATAAGCAAGTGTATATGTGACTTCAGTGACCTTTCCCCTCTCATTTTACATATAAAGGCATACAAGATTTTTAAAAATGAATGAGTTTTGTGTTGGTTTGGGTAGAAAATAACAGTATAAGGATAATAATTTTAGAAGTTTAAAGCATTTCATAAACTAAATCAAGGTGTATTAGTAAAACTCCATAGCTAAAAATAATTAGAAGTGAAAGAATCAAACAACTGTAATTTGTTTAGTAATTCATTTCATGATATTTGCAAAGCACAAAGATTTGTGAATTCCCCAAAATTGATTTGGGTACAAAGTAATGTGCTTACAGTATTTTGTATTTTAAAGACTTTCTGGTCACTATTTTCAAATTCTGACTCATATTGAGAAGCTACCATTTTGTTTGAAACTCCTTTTTCTCAAAATCCAAAATATTTGTAATGGAATTTTAGAAATATTAGCTGGTTCCTGTTAATATTATGTCATGATGCTATGATTTAAATCAGTAATTAAAAACCATCATAGGTTCCCGTGTACATTTGCTACACTTCATCTCCAGTATTGTAATGGAGGAGAATGACTATACAGTTATAATCTAATTTATTACCATTCATAGATTATACAGTCCCGAGACTTATATTTCAGGTACAGCAGTGCAGTTGATGTGGTGATAGCAATCTGTGTTATATTTGCAATGTCCTTCATCCCAGCAAGTTTTGTTATGTACCTCATTGAGGAGAGAGCTTCCAACTCCAAGCACCTACAGTTTGTTAGTGGTGTGAATCCTGTAACTTACTGGGTCACAAACTTCTTCTGGGATATGGTAAATGATATAGACATAATGGCATCTGGTAAATGATATAGACATAATGGCATCTGGTAAATGATATAGACATAATGGCATCTGGTAAATGATGTAGACATAATGGAATCTGGTAAATGATGTAGACATAATGGTATCTGGTAAATGATATAGACATAATGACATCTGGTAAATGAGGTAGACATAATGGTATCTGGTAAATTATGTAGACATAATGGTATCTGGTAAATGATATAGACATAATGACGTCTGGTAAATGAGGTAGATATAACGGCATCTGGTAAATGATGTAGACATAATGGCATCTGGTAAATGATGTAGACATAATGGCATCTGGTAAATTATATAGACATAATGGCATCTGGTAAATGATGTAGACATAGTGGCATCTGGTAAATTATATAGACATTATGGCATCTGGTAAATGATATAGACATAATGGCATCTGGCAAATGATAGAGACATTATGGCTTCTTTTACATATACATATATAGCTGGCTCTAAATATCATTATATGTAATTTGAAATGTATAATAACTGTGTAATTATATTCCTGCTGTAAAATTAATGATTTTATAGGAGCCATTGTAAATGTCTCTGCTTCATTTTGTTCATTTTCAATTTTGTGTTAAGTCTAGCCATACTGCACCTCTGATTCACATTTCCATGTTTGTAAGTACCAAGAAGTTTGCAATGGAGTTTGGATATATAATAAATCTGTATACCATGTTGTAAAACTTTATATGTAGCTATTTCTGCAGTTAATTAATTACTTTTTATCTCATATGTGATGAATGTTGCAAAGGGCAAGTTATAAAGTTCATTTGTCCAACTGGCATAAACTATAAATCTACTGGTAATATGTCAGAAGAGCTTATGTGATGAACTTTTGTCTGTGGGTGACAAAGCTTGCCAGTAGCTTCTCATGGTTCGGTGGTTCTTCCCAGGGTTTTCCCAGGTTCTTCCTCCACCATTAATACTGGCCACCATGCATAGCATATCGTATGCTGAAAAATGGCGTTAAACCCCAAAACAACAACAACAACTGTGGGCCATCCTTATTGCTGTCTAGTTAGTCTGTGATGATCTTTAGTCTGTGGGCCATCCATATTGCTGTCTAGTTAGTCCATGATGATCTTTTGTCTGTGGGCCATCCATATTGCTGTCTAGTTAGTCCCTGATGATCTTTTGTCTGTGGGCCATCCATATTACTGTCTAGTTAGTCTGAAATAAAAATTGTGCCAATATTCTTCATTTTGTCTGTGGTCCATCTATATTGCTGTCTAGTTAGTCTGTGATGATCTTTTGTCTGTGGGCCATCCATATTGCTGTCTAGTTGGTCCGTGATAATCTTTTGTCTGTGGGCCATCCATATTGCTGTCTAGTTAGTCTGAAATAAAAATAGTGCCAATATTCATCAGTTATGGCTGCCATGGTGGCCATCTTGAAAGCTCTTACATCTGTACCCCCTGGATGGAAGGTCATAGCAGCAGAGAGCTTTAATTTAAATACTTCATATGAGCAGTTGTTTATATATGAAATGGGTGGTCAATGCTTACAGTTTATTAATCTGGCAGTACTGATTATTGTTGATGAATTGATATTGGACAAAGTAAAGATGTTTACCATGTGGTATAAATACCACTGCTAGTCTGGATGCAAAAGGTCATGGTCACGGTGGTCTGTTTCTTGCATTATATTATATTATGTGTCTGCTTATAACCATTGGACTTAAAATCAGAGTCACCACACCAGTATACATGGGATATTCCTCAGGATGATGGAACAACATGTTGTTTTGTTTTGAGGGCTCTTAAGATCGGTTTGAAGTAACTGTCTTTTGTTTTCATGAATGTTAGCAGAGTGAACTAATTCTTTATAAGGATAGAGATCAGAGTTGTATAAGAGATCAGATTTGTATCAGAGATCAGGTTTGTATATGTTGTTTTGTTATTTGTTACTATAGCTTCAGTGACTTCATCACAGGTGAGAAGACAGATGTATGGATTAATGCTTATGTTATCTCATGACTTATTTTCTCTAATGTTTCACATCTGACCAGAAAACTTATAGGTTAAGATCATCTATATAAATAATGAACACACTGAAGACACATAAAAATAAGTTTCACTTTAATCTCATCTGATGATCTGTTCATGATCTTCTACAATAGTGACTTTCAGTATACTTTTCATCTTGATCAACAAGCTAGTGTTGGTAGATAATGGCAACCTAAAGCATCATGCACCAAACTTGTGTGGGTAGATAATGGCAACCTAAAGCATCATACACCAAACTTGTGTTGGTAGATAATGGCAACCTAAAGCATCATACACCAAACTTGTGTTGGTAGATAATGGCAACCTAAAGCATCATACACCAAACTTGTGTTGGTAGATAATGGCAACCTAAAGCATCATACACCAAACTTGTGTTGGTAGATAATGGCAACCTGAAGCATCATACACCAAACTTGTGTTGATAGATAATGGCAACCTAAAGCATCATGCACCAAACTTGTGTTGGTAGATAATGGCAACCTAAAGTATCATACACCAAACTTGTGTTGGTAGATAATGGCAACCTAAAGCATCATACACCAAACTTGTGTTGGTAGATAATGGCAACCTAAAGTATCATACACCAAACTTATGTTGGTAGATAATGGCAACCTAAAGCATCATGCACCAAACTTGTGTTGGTAGATAATGGCAACCTAAAGTATCATACACCAAACTTGTGTTGATAGATAATGGCAGCCTAAAGCATCATGCACCAAACTTGTGTTGGTAGATAATGGCAACCTAAAGCATCATGCACCAAACTTGTGTGGGTAGATCATGGCAACCTAAAGCATCATACACCAAACTTGTGTTGGTAGATAATGGCAACCTAAAGCATCATGCACCAAACTTGTGTGGGTAGATAATGGCAACCTAAAGCATCATACACCAAACTTGTGTTGGTAGATAATGGCAACCTAAAGCATCATGCACCAAACTTTTGTTGGTGGATTATGGCAACCTAAAGTATCATACACCAAACTTGTGTTGGTAGATAATGGCAACCTAAAGCATCATGCACCAAACTTGTGTTGGTAGATAATGGCAACCTAAAGTATCATACACCAAACTTGTGTTTGTAGATCATGGCAACCTAAAGTATTATACACCAAACTTATGTTGGTAGATCATGGCAACCTAAAGTATCATACACCAAACTTGTGTTTGTAGATCATGGCAACCTAAAGTATCATACACCAAACTTGTGTTGGTAGATCATGGCAACCTAAAGTATTATACACCAAACTTGTGTTGGTAGATCATGGCAACCTAAAGTATTATACACCAAACTTGTGTTTGTAGATCATGGCAACCTAAAGTATTATACACCAAACTTGTGTTGGTAGATCATGGCAACCTAAAGTATCATACACCAAACTTGTGTTTGTAGATCATGGCAACCTAAAGTATCATACACCAAACTTGTGTTGGTAGATAATGGCAACCTAAAGTATCATACACCAAACTTGTGTTGGTAGATAATGGCAACCTAAAGTATTATACACCAAACTTGTGTTTGTAGATCATGGCAACCTAAAGCATCATGCACCAAACTTGTGTTGGTAGATAATGGCAGCCTAAAGTATCATACACCAAATTTGTGTTTGTAGATCATGGCAACCTAAAGTATCATACACCAAACTTGTGTTGGTAGATAATGGCAACCTAAAGCATCATGCACCAAACTTGTGTTGGTAGATAATGGCAACCTAAAGTATCATACACCAAACTTGTGTTTGTAGATCATGGCAATCTAAAGTATCATACACCAAATTTGTGCTGGTAGATAATGGCAACCTAAAGCATCATGCATCAGACTTGTGTTGGTAGATAATGGCAACCTAAAGTGGCATACACCAAGTTTGTGTTTGTAGATCATGGCAACCTAAAGCATCATGCACCAGACTTGTGTTTGTAGATCATGGCAACCTAAATTATCATACACCAAATTTGTGCTGGTAGATAATGGCAACCTAATGTGTCATGTGCCAAACTTGTGTTGGTGAATCATGGCAGCCTAAAGTGGCATACACCAGACTGAGTTTGTAGATTATGGGAGCCTAAAGTGTCATTCACCAAACTTGTGTTGGTAGATAATGGCAGCCTAAAGTGTCACACACCAAACTTGTGTTGATGGATCATGGAAGCCTAAAGTGTCATACACCAGATTTGAGTTTGTAGATTATGGGAGCCTAAAGTGTCATTGACCAGACTTGTGTTGGTAGATTATGGCAACCTAAAGTATCATACACCAAACCTGTGTTGTTATATTGTGGCAAATTATCCTAATAGACTGGGGATTTTCTTTTGACATTGGAAAGAGAACAAATTTCATACAGCACAATTCTGTCACAGTGATCAACTGTTAGTAATGAAACATGACCTGAAAAATGTGTTTAGGCTCTTTGTTCCCCCTATGGCTGCTAAAATGGAAAAGGTGAATTTGGTATACATTTTTGCTTCATATCAAAACTAGGTAGAGCTGTTTAACATAGAGAGCTTAACACCCCATGAAAATTAGCCAAAGTTGTGTTGTCATAACTTTCTTGGTGAACTTGACATTGCAATAAGATTCATTCAGGGTTTGAATGTTGGCCTAGGACCACAACTTCTGTTGCTGATAAAGTAGGAGTGAAAAGTAAAATCATAGATATATTTAAAATATTTTTTTATCCTTTTGTCACAAAAATGTTAATATGATTGCATCTTTAATATTGCATACCATTATTTATGTCTGCACTCAGAAAATGTTGAATCTTTTTCACTATCACTTAAAACTTCTTTGACAAAGAATTGTACCATTTAGATTTTATAACAAGATCTGGTGTTTTAAAAAGATGGGTCTTATTTTCTTTATTTTTTAAATTTGATAAGAATTTCTTTATCTGTAATAGTAAACTTTGTTACAAGGTAGGATAACTTTACTAATACCTGTAATAGTAAGGTCAGTTACAAGGTAGAATCATTTCATGCTGGTCCCTTTATTTCCAGGTAAATTACTTGATTCCAGCTGTTCTGTGTATCTTCATCTTCCTGGCCTTCCAAAAGCAGTCATATGTTTCACCCACCAATGCTCCTTGTTTGGTTGCCCTGCTCTTCTTGTATGGGTAAGTGTATCCCTTCTAAAAAATGATTTGTCTACCACCTTGTACCTGCCAACCTTCTGACTTATTGACTGACAATCCTACCAACCTTTCTAATCTTATAAATGTGTCTCACTTTCAACTTGCTTGTGTCTTTACACCTGTATGTCTGTCTTTCTGTTTATATCTGTATGTCAACCCATCCATTCATTTTAATTGAGCTTGCTTGCTAGCAAGCTGTCCTCTATGGACCTAATCCACCTTGTACACAGTACAGTGTAAACACACTATAACATGATGGTTTGTGTCCATAAAATGAGACTGTATTATGTACCGAACCATGCTATAACTGTCTATCTCATGCAAGCACCTTTGGATGCCTCTACTCCATTCTCATGGAAGCGCCTTTGGATGCCTCAACCTGTTTTGCATGGAAGTGTGTTTTGATGCCTCTGCATCATTCTCATGGAAGCACATTTTGATGCCTGCTGTTAAGATCAGCCATTTTGAGCTGATTTTTGTAGTGCCACCTTTAGCAAAAATAACCTGTTAGATACTACATTCACTGATGTGAATGACCATTACGTCAGATCATGTGGTCACTGTTTAAGCTCTGGTCATAATCTGCTGTTTAATATAACTTGGTTTTATTCTCCACTCTTCAAAATGGAGGCTGCAGATTTTGTTCAAGACTTTTTGGAGTTTGCATAGATAGGTGAAGGCTTCTGATATTAATGTAGGAATCAGTGAGTTATAATTTTCAAAGTCAGGTGATTTAGTGATGTAGACATAGACAAAGAACTGGTAAATTTTGAGTATGATAAATGGCAGCTATGGTTGGTCACACAGCTTCACTGGCTTGATGGTGAATTAGTTCTTTCATGATTTTAAAGAACATTTTAAAAAAATCATGAAAAATAATTATAACAATAAGATTTCACTCTTAAATCTTTCTATACATAATAAATGAGTTCTAAAATGGTAAAATGGTTAAAATTGATGTTGAATGTAACATATACTACACTGCTGTAACAGTTAACAGGTAGGCCTATGTGTATGGGGTCAGATAGGTAACAGGTGTTCTATTTATAGTGCACTGCACTGTGTAAATTAGGTACATGTATATCAACTGCCTACAAAGTCATACACTCTATGGTAAAGGAATAACCAACCAGTCAGTTAGCTGAAGAAAATGCATACTCCAAAAAATGGTGGGTTGGGGAGGGTAATAAAAACAGCTGCAAAAATATGTGATTTATTGGTACAGTTATAATGTTAAATCAGTGTAAATTAAATATTAACTTGTTTCATTTTAAATGAGTAAATAAAATAACTGTTACATGTTAAATATTTATTTTTATGTATGATAAATTTACAACAGAAGCATAAATAGAAGTGTACATGTACTCACCAATCGAATCTGTTTGTATCCATAATAGTAAATCCATAAAAAAATGTATGTTTATTCAGAAGCATAATTTCTATAATAGAAACATATCTTAGGTTCATTTGAATCCATTTAATTTCTTGCTAAGACATTCACACCAATGTAATGGAATGGGTGTTTTGATTTTGCAACATTCATATTTGCTGGAGATGTCCAAAGGGTCTGATTTCTGATCAACAGTAAAATGCACAGTTAAGACAGAGAGATTTTCTAAAAAGAAACATGTATTTAGGCTTGAATAATACATACACTTTATCAGAAAAAAGTTATTGACCTAGTAATTCTCATGCAAGAAGAATTCAACAGGTGTGTGTGCATGTAAACTGCCAGAAACCAGTTTGAGGGTATAACATGTAATTGTATGAGTTCAGAGCAAGTTCCTTAAAAGAATCTCTTGTGATTTTATAAAAGACAGAGAAAATGAAATAAATTAAACCCAGTATTCATTGATAAATTTGTTTCATAACTATGACTTTGCTTCACTGCAGAGAAACAGGGAGTAGAATGTTTGATTATATTTGCCAATGACTCTACCTGTATAACTTAAATGGTTTTGTTCCAACCAGTGTTGACACTGGAAGGACAATTTATTGTGTATATATGAATAATTTGAAGCCAGAAAATAAAAATAGTTAAGATGATAATGGGTGGGTATGTTTTGTGTGTGTCAGTGACCAAAACTGCTGACATTTTCAGGCCATAAACCTGTTTCAGTGGATATTTATGATGCATGATTAAGCAGGCATCAATAATCTATTGTTTTCCACAGAATAGTAAATAAATTAATTAAATTTGTGTAAGAACGTGATCAGTGAATACTATTCCGCATTGCCTATAAAAATGAAAGTCTAAATAAGGAAAATTAATTTATTCGTAAATTAACAAATATAAAAAATTTCAGAAGCCATGCCATTGTGCTATATCCAAATTCATTCTGTAATGAAGCATGCTATATTGAGATTACAGTGTATTCACATTTCCATTGGACGATTCAACTCTCATACTTTCATTTCTGCTCTGTAATTTACAAGTTATATCCAGTGCCACATTTGGTTTCTATCTTGAATGATGTCCTGTTACTTCTCAGTATTTCAAATTTTCTGTCTTACTTTCCCTTCCATATTTTAGAACCTTCGGAAATCAAGGGATGAGACATGGTATATATATATATTTCATCTATAGAAGATGTATTGTAAGTCAGCTTGGTGTTCTTGTCTTCAAAGTCAGAGTCATAGTTCAGTATTTTAAATTTTCCAACACATTGTTGATTCCATTTGATAATGTTAGAGCCATTTAAGACTAAGGGATGCAACCATCCATCCATCTGTCCATCCATCTATCCATTCATCCATCCATCCTAACTGAAAATCTTGTTATTGCCAATCCTCCTAAATGGATGGTCTTTTTGACATACATTGTTAGATTGAAGACTTTTATGATGTCTAGTTGGTCCAGAATGAAAATAAAGCCCCTATTTATGTTATCTAGTAAAATTTATCAAAAATAGCCAGAATGGCAGCTATCTTGAGGAAAAAATTATAGTTACTTTCCTGAACAGATAGTAATATAATGCAGATTTTACCAAAAAATTTGTGTGATATCTTATTGCCCCTAATGAAAAATGATGCTGATCAGTGGTGTCCGCTTGAATATTTTTTGTTAATTATAAAAGAGTTGAAGTGACATGGGGTTTCCACTGTAACAGTTCTCACTTTATGAAAGTGTAGTTGGTCATCAGACAAAAAAATGTCAAGATGACCATCCAAAATTTGAAAAATCCAGTAACAGCTAACACACCTAAATGGAGTTTTTACTTAAACTCTATATCAGAATGTAGGTGGTCTTGATTGAAAGGTCAAAGGTTACCTGAGCTCCAGTATAGCACTATAATAGTGGCCATCTAAAAAATGTTCCCACTCTTTATTTTAATAGAAGTAATACAATACCAGCCACTATTGTGTTGCTTACCTCTTTTGGGACATGAGTCCCCCCACTCAAGATCATAATCCTTCTGCCAATAAGTATGGAAAGTTCTAGAACATATATACCTGTGAGAACACAGACCCAGTCTGACTCCCACATCATAGGCCCATGTGGATGACCCTTCTTTTCCCTGGATGATTACATGGTTAATCATATGCTTTTTGCTTGCAGACAAATTATCTTCACTTACTGTTTTAAAGATGCATTTTGGCAAATTTAATTTCATTTTCCATATTGGTTGATTGATAATTCCCTCAGTCCTAGCAAATTCGAGTATTAATTTAGTTCTCTTGATAGATTTGAGGAGATTATTGTATGATAATAACAAGTGGTGCCTAATTTAATGTATCCATTAATCCTTTTCCAATAATATGGTACATATTTACATCCCCTTTTTGCATCTAGACTTTGATTGCCTCTTTTCATCATCAATATAGTTTATATAAATGATAATATATAATGTCATGATATATTGAATAATATAATGAGTTAATCTTATTTTGGAATTTCAGGGTAAATATTGACTACCTCTTTGGGAACCAGAATTTTATTTCCACTTTTCATTGTCAATATATATTGAATTATGTAATTAAATAATACTCTGAGAAATGGAATATGATGAATTAATTACTTCTATTCATCATAATTATCATCATTTGTTTTAGCATCTTCCATTTCAGGCTAAAAACGTGCAGTATATCACAAAGTGTGGGGTAATATCGACACAATTGTCCCATTTCAGGGGGAAAAAGTGAGGAATGCCACAGAGTACAGTGTAATATGAACATGAATGCCCCATGATATATTCACCCCACCTTATTATTGTTTATTCATTATGTGTATGTTGTGCTGTTTGTGGTTTGATGAAGTTTAGGACCTTGCCAAAAGCTGACATACTTATATGGAAGGTGCCCCTTTGGGACAGGAAAGGTGTGAGTCCTGTGGGACTTAGAATAAGACTTATCAATCCCTGGAAGGTATGGGATCTTCTTTCTTCTATTCCTGTAGTCATCAGAGAAAAATATTGCCAGTGTATGACAGGAATGTTATAAGTCCTGAAGGACTAGGAATAAGACTCAAGAAACTATGAAGATCAGTGTAGTCAGTGTGTGGTATGGCAGTAAATGAGGCTACAGCCTTCTTTCTCTGTGTCTAAAGCCTTTGGGTTTGGAGGACAAGAAAATCCTCTCTAGCATGGCAGGACCTTTGGGGGAACCATTGCGACCAAATCTTCTTTTGCTTCTGCATTCCCAGGATGCCAGTGCTTCACAAAAATGGCAGAAAGTTTTTGTTTATCAATCCTTCTGTCTTGAACATCTTCTTCTGGGAGGAACCAGGCATGATGGTGACTACCACCTCAGTCATTAATGCCTTACGCCTTTGGGCCCCTAGACAGGATGGTCTCTGTCAACCATCAGAACACCTACCCTCACATCCTCATTATTTCTTCCCATAGGAAATACCTCCATTTTGCTTGAAGCAGAAATTTGTTTCCAGTTTCAAGCTCTGCTGTTCCACCTAGTCTCTACCCCTAGAGCTTTTACCAAGATGATGGAAATAGATACAGCCAGCTTAATGTTTCTAGCATCACCATCCTCAATTACCTTTTTGATTAGTTGATACACAGTGTTCCCAGAGAGTAATTCCTGCAAGATCTCACCAACTGATGGTCCACAGTGACACAGCTAGGGGTTATATTGAACCTAAATAAGTCAGATTTAATCCCTTGTTAGGATTTTGTTCATGTGGGAAATGACTTTGTTACTGAGCCTTGAGCAAGTTTACATCTCCTTGACAGAATAGACAGAATTCTGGCTCTTTTGTCAGCATTTTAAGCTAAGTCCTGGTTGTTGGCTTGCCTATATCTTTCTATTTAGGGCACCTTGAACTCTGCAGTTCCATCAAGAAGTCTTTGATTGTATCAGATTGGTGTTAGGGTACTCATCTGCTGCTGGAGGGGAATGGTTCTTCAGGGCTCATTGTCTTGGGAAGAAGTTACCTCCCACATTATCAACTTGCAAATGCAGGCTATATGTCTAGCCCTTAATGATACATCAATCAATAAGGAATCAGTGTGTGATGGTTTACTCCAGCAACACCTGATGTAGAATTGGCAGTTTTAAAATTGAAGTAAGCTTTTGCAATGTGATGTGGACATTTTTATTCACCATTAAAATAATATTTTTATTACTGATATAGTGATGATGTGTACTTCAAAATTTGGACAAAAATTGTACTGATTAATTATCTTTATCTTACTGAAAGATTTCTAGGATTAATTTGTGACAAGTTTTCATGAGAAACTGCATGCTGAAGTACATGTTCTAGAATGTGAATTAAACAAATTGTTCCAGGTGTCATGTTGTCCAATTTTAGTAAAATTATTATAACTTTTGAACTAACAGGGCTAGAAACTTCAAATTTGGACCAAAGTACTAGAAATAAAATTATCTTTATTTTAGTCACATACTATTGAGAGCAGTTCATTTATCTTCATGAACAAAAGATTCACTGAACATCATGGTCAGTTTTTTAATTTGTTTTTTTCTTCTTCTTTCAAGCCATATTTCAGAATACAGTTATAAGCATGTACATTGGTAAATGATAAGAAAACATATTACTGTATTGCAAATTTTATTACCTTTTCAGAGATACATAGTTTTATATACTTTAAAAAAGAAATAACAATGTTACAACATTTGTAGTAAACATGGTGAAGGTAGTCACAATTTCTGCAGCTGCTGCTGTATGATGCTCCGTTTTACCACAATGTATTCAGAATTGCTTCTCAGGAATCAGGCACTGCAGTTGAAATTGGTAAACAGGATAAAATGGGTTGAGACCAGGTTGCTTGTCACCATTTTCTCACACAGGAATTTGTTTTTGCAGCCTCTTTCTGTCTTCAGAAGGAGGAATGTCTTTCCAGTCATGCTATAGCACCTGCTGGTGGCAGGTGCCAAAACCTCACAACATGCCTTGTCAGTGTCCATAGGCTTTGTCAGCACAGCAGCTCCACCTCCACAGGAATGTTGCCCTGTACACTTCAGAAGTCTTGCTGGAGTACAGAAAGAACCTTCTTAGGGCTATTCCCTTGGAGGCAACTGCCTTCTTCAGAGGTCTTATCATTGTATGACATCCTAGACCTGAAAGACCAACAACACTGGTCCCTCAAATACTACTCATGGTGTGGTGAAACCAGCCAGAAAGCATGCCTCTAGATTTCCCTTTGGCACCATCAGCAAAGTTCTTATAAGAGATGCAGCCATTTAAACCTCCTTCTTTCCTCTCTGAAGCTAGACGTGGTCAGTGGAGAAGCCCAGGAAGGAAGTTCATAGGCCCCTTTACCATCACTAAAGAGGGGTTGTTGGAAAACAACCTTAGGAACTCCATTCCTCTCCTGCTGGGCATCCATCTCACAAAGATTCCTACGGGTACATAACTAGTTCTTTTTTAAGAGGCTTGGTTAGCTGTAATGAATGATAGGTGAGTCCTTTTTGTCACAAAGGAAGGATGCCAGCTTCAGTTCTGGAAATCTCCTTTGACAATGACCCCCATTCTTTCCCACCAGTCAAATCTATTGCAGTTGTTGGAAGAGGTGAACACTTATCAACAGAAGTGGAGAGGATGGTTTTCTGCTCCCAGATTTTCCTTGTATCCAAAAAGGGCAGAAAGTTTCAACTGATTATTGATAATGTATGCCTTGAACAGATGTCTTCATAAGGAACCATTCAAGATGGAGACCATAGCTTCAGTCAGAAACACCATAAGCCCCAGTGACTAGGCAGTCTCAGTTGAGCCTCAGAATGCAGACCTTCACATCTTTAATTTTTCCTCCTCACAGGAAGTGCCTCCAATTTTTTCTGGACTGGAAGAATTCCAGTTTCATGCTCTGACATTCAATTTTGCCTCCACCCACCAACCCCCTCAACCCACCCCCCAAAAAGCCTTTACTAGATTGTTGTGAGTAGTCACTGGTGATATCCCTGTCTCAGTATTTTGATGACTGGTTGAGCCACAGTAACCTCTTAGAGTTCCTCAGACAAGATCTTTATCATTGCTGGTCCATGGTACCAGGTTGGGACTCATTTCAAACCCATTAAAATTGGATCTTGTTCCATCTCTGGATTTCTTATATGTGGAAATGAATTTACCCACCAGTGTATTGATCTTGACAGAATAAAGAGAATATCGCATTTGGAGGTGCTGCATGCCAGGCTTTTGTTGCTGGCTTACTTATATCTATCCTTTTAACCTTGAAAAATACAGAGGACCAGGTTCCCCTAGGAAGACTGCACATGCACCTCTTGCAGTTTCTCCTTTGGGCAAAATGGAAACTGTGAAAGGATTCCCTGACATATTGAGATAGTCTCCTTTGACAACACATCAATAGTATCATACCTCAGATGACAAGGAGGCATACATGCTCCTTTTCTGTTTATGGAGGTTGGAACCTTGACATCCATGGAAGGGATTACCTTCAGGGTTCATCAAAGTCCTGGCAAGAAGAATATTCTGGCAGACAGTCTGTCCAGAAGAGACAAGGCATTTCTCACATAATGGTTTCTACACCAATCCCTTTTCATACTGTTTTTAACAGCATTGATGGTCTTCACTTCACAATGAAACTGAACAACATGTCTCTCCTTTTGTCTCGCAAATTCCAGATCATAAGGCCTCAACAGTGAGTGCCCTTAGTCTAAGGTGGGATTATCTGTTCACTTATACCTTCCCACCATCCAGAATGATTGCACACATGCTCCACAAAGTCAGGATCACCACTGCTCATTTCATTTTGACAGTCATACAGTGGCCTCAGTGATCATTGATCAGTCATCTTCTTAACCTGTTGGTAGACCATACCAGGACATTAGTTCAGAGGAAGGACCTTCTCTTGCAGCATCAGAGCCAATGCATATTTTCTTTTGGGCCAATAGTTGCTGCACAAAAAGTGGCCTAAACTACTGCCAGCTTACTGTAGTGGACATTCATACTGTAAGATTGAGTATATCCCTTTTTGAGGCTATCAGCCTCCCACTGCACTTGCAAATTTAGCTATATAATGATGACAGATAATGTATTAATGATATTGCTACCATTGCCAGATTCCCTCTTCCCATCCCTCTGTGATGTTTCATAAGTGGTCTGTACCCCCTAAGAAGGAAGACAGGTGCCTTGTATGGGCCATTGATGTGGGGAGACTTGGATCTGTCTTCTTTCCAGATGTGGACTTCTGAAACATTCCATCTAATAGTAGGATGGAATTTTCATATATGGACAAAATAATTTCTGTCCAAGACAGTCAAGCAATGCAATAGTCACAGGTAAATATTACATTATTAAAATGAGTTATACTCCACCTGCCTTCAGAAAGACTACCTTCCACCACAGTTCCAAAGAAAATATTAAAAAATTTAAACATATGAAGTTGGGTGATTTATTTATAATAATTTATTCTTAGTTGATCTTTTTATCCTCATTAATGATTGGATGCCAGTATCATTCTGAATGACTCTTGAAAATCCCTTGGTTGAGTAATTGAATATAAAAGATAATTTTGTATATTTATTTGCATTTGTTTACAGCTGGGCATCCATCCCTATGATGTATCCATTTTCTCGAGTGTTTTCTGTACCCAGTACAGCCCTCGTAGTCCTGAAGTCAGTCAACATTTTCCTGGGTACAACCTCTACTCTGGCCACATTCATTCTGGAATTTCTGGAGAATGATGATGCTGTAAGAAACTTCTTTATTTAAATTATATCCAAATTTAGTTGTAATTACATTTTTATATTCTGAATTTATAACGTAAAGATGATTCAGTTTATCATATCCTATCATGGTATTTATGCCAAAGATTTGACCTGGAAGTCCTATCAGGAATTTAGGAAAGATCTCTGTGGTCATATCTCTATTTAAATTTTAGTAGAGGAGAGCTGCTGTTCTTTTGTCAGTATTGGAGTCATCATCTGTACATATACAATCATATTCATATGTACAGCTGCACTGCACCTTAATCGCTTTTTCTTCCTGGGTCCTAGCCAAGAGTTTGTAATGGATATATTAGTTATTAGTATATAAAATATATTTAGTATATAAAATATATTTAGTATATAAAATATATTTTATATTCTTGGTTAAGATTTGCATTAAGCTCATGACCACATAGGTTTATAGCACTCTGTACACATACTGTTATATGTGGAAGCATGAACTTCTGTAGACATGCATTTTGGTGAATACCACATACTTATCACAAAATTAAATATGATTGTACTGATATACCATTAAAATATGTTTATTTACATATGTGCATAAAAACATTTCAATCTTCGTTGATTTCTCTTCAGTTTTGTGTTTTTTAGCAAGTAAAATAAATTCTTTTCCCCTTCATTTTTTAAACTAGTATTGTTAGTAGTAATAGTATTATTATCCAAAATTATGTTAAAAACTGTCTGATGATCTCTTCTCCTTTTTATCAATATTGTTTAGTCAATATTTCATTGTAACACACATCATGGATATGTGCTGAAAAGTTTTTAATAATCAACAGCTTCAACTGATCATGGACTACTTATCATTTATGAATACCTAATCATGTCTTGAAACTTAAATGTTCTAATTTTTTATTTTTATTTTTATTATTTTTTTTTTACATTCATGTTAGTGGAATGCAAGACACAGCAATCACCTTCCTGGCAGTTTTGACATCATCAGCTGCCTTGTGAAAGTTTTTGTTAAACTGTTAAAGTGTGTGCAATATTAGATATAATATCACTGTAGATTGATAAATATAAACAGAACTTTGTTCACTTACATTCTTATTTTAGTTTATGGCTTGTATTTCATTAATTTATATATGTTAGAGTTTAAAAATTGTTTTTAAAACAAAACAAATAATTGTCCCATAATTCACAGAGGAGTCTAATTTCACCCTCTTTAGCCTCTAATTTGCTTAACCCATGCATGATGATGTGATAGATATATAGTAAAAATGGATGATGCAAAATAGTAATTGTGGTTATTTGCCAATGTTGACTTAAGTTTGGAGCAATAACTTTCACAGATAAGTCTTAATATTGTATTCCTTTTTTATTTGTGTTCATTAATACCCAGATTGACGTTATATCAAAAGGATTACAAATGAAACTATCAAGTGTTCCATCTGCATGAATTTTCAATGACATAGGCATTCCAGTCACTTTCTTTGATAGAAAGATTTGTCAGGTTCCAGAATTCCTCTGTTAATATTTGAAAGCTTCTTTTAAATAAGTTTCTAAGTTTCATTCAAACTAAGGGATAATTGGGTTATTGCTACATTTTCTGGACAGCAACTTTTCTACATTGTAGTAGGTGACTTTTGACAGGTTAGCCGGGTATTGTACATGTGATTGAGTTACAGATTTTATAGAGTGGATTATCTCAGCTGTAGTTACCAATCAGTGACCAGGTACAAATGCATGAATTATGCTTCTGATAGTGGTAAAACTGGCTGTATCATTGCAAGCGATGGGTGACAATTTGCTGTGTTACTTTGTAACATGTTTACTATGCCATCACCAACACAACAGAACAATCTCCAGCACATCAATGAAAGTGTTTTATTGATCAATAAGCAACTCAGTTTGTTAAAGAAACTTTGATTGGATCATTCAGACAGTGTGAAAGGTAATGTTGGGTCAAAATGGCAAGAAAATATGAATCACTCTAACAATGATTGGTTAATTAGGTTTATGCATATTCATGAGAAATGAAATCTCAGCACAGACAATCACATGTATTAAAGGAGCATAGCAGATTGTCATCCACGGATTGCAGACAATATATTCATACTGGCTGTCACACCAGGATTTCTTTTTTATTTCCATCAGGAATTTACGATTGTTTACAAATTATTTTTCTGCTTTTACTATTCTTGAATGGATACAGTGATATGTGTTTTTATATTCATACTATATGACTAGTCAGTCTTTGTTAATGCTGTGCATACATTTGCCATAAATTGCACTTGGGCCTCTTGTTGAAACTCTACCCTTGTATTCCACCAGCATTTGCATACAGCAAACCTTATATGCCACTAAAGACTAGGAAATGTGTGCTAACAATAGGCATGACCTCCATATTTTCAGAGCCTGAAGAGTATCAATGACATTCTTCGTCAAGTGTTTCTGCTTCTGCCTCAGTATTGTCTTGGACGTGGTTTAATTGACATGGCCAGAAACCAGCTCTACTCAGATGCTTACAAGAGATTTGGTATGTTGAACGTGTATCTAAGTGTACTTTTGTTTTATTAATAGCTTTATTATTTTTGAGAGTATGAAAGCAAAATGTATATTCCCCACCAAAAGTGTGTGTGTGTGTGTGATTAGGATTTTTAACATAGCTTTAACAATTTTTCAATCATATCATTAAGATTTCTGCAGTGTGGCAGTTTAAGGTGATGTCTAGCACTGGGGCATCATGCCACAGACATGTAACATGATGTCCCACCCAGTCACATTATCCTGACACCAGACCAACCAGTCCTAACACTAACCTCTTGATGCTGAGTGCCAAGCGAGGTAGCTGTTAGTACCATTTTTGTAAGTCTTTGGTATGACTTGGCCGGGGTTCGAACCCACGACCTCCCGCATCCAATGTGAATGCTCTAACCACTAGGCCACCAGAGCGGTCCCCACCAAAAGATAGAGTTTAATATATAATGATGTGTATCTGTATGTATGTTGCCTTTTCTTTTTCCAACCACTAACTTTATTTTGACACCATCTACCTTCACCAAACTTTGTGGATGGCTTGGACTTTGGGTAAATAAAGCCTGTCAGATTTGTGGTCAGAAAGTCAAAGGTTGGGTCAAAGGTTAAAGTCACTGACTGAAAGAAGGCCCATAGTTTCAGTAAAGAAATTTTAGTCCTACTTAACAGGACTGAATAAACTTGTGGATTACTTGCATTTTGAATAATGAAGAAGCTAGTGTCACATGATAATGTTTTGACTTTTTAATTACCCCCACCCCAATGAAACCCATACAATTATATACAAATTGATCTTTCATGAAACTAAATATAAAGTAAATTGTCATTAGTTGATATATGTATACTCCACACATAAATTAGATGCATGTATTTCATATAAGAGGACATCTTCAAATTTAAATTGTCTTTTCTTCAAGTGGTTGGTATGAGCCACCAACTAAATGACAAATACATGTAAAGTCCCTGAACTTTAACTCCTTCATTTGTATGTGCATGCAGGAAGACATTTGTTTTGCACATTAATTTTGCCATTCAGCCATGTTAGAATGAAGATGTTGTTTTTTGCTTTCATGAAAACTAGTCTTGTCTTCATATCTGTATTGCAGATGAAGTCATGCTGTTAATCTATTTTCAGTCAGTTGGAGTCTTTTAACTTTTTTTTCAACCTTGTGACACCTGTTGTTTGTTTTTTCAAGTCAGCTGTGAAAGGTCATGTTCTGTATGACTTAAAAATAAAAAATGGTTTCTACACTGAATATTAAGTTCTTGACCACATACATCGACTGAAGTTTGTGGATGGCTTACTCTTTGGTTAAGAAAAAAGCTTGTTGATTTTGGGGTCATATGATCAAAGATCAAGGTCATTGTGACTGAAACAATAAAATGGTTACTGCATATTACCTTGGTTCAAAACCATGTACCATGACCAAAGATTATGGAAGGCTTGCCCGAAAGGTGATAAAGAGGCCAGTTGATTCTTGGGTCAGAGGTCAAGGTCATTGTTACTGATATATAGCTCATTTACCAAAATTTGGGAAAAAACATATATTTTGGTTCTAATGGTGAAGATCATGAAATGTCTGACACGAGAATAATGGTTCCAACACAGTGAGTTTAGTTCAATACCTTGTACTTTGACTAAATTCAAGGCAATAAAGACATATTGGTTAATAATTTTCAGAGTCATCCATGCTCTTTCTAATGCCTAAAAATAGGACTATTAAACAACCATTAACATTTAAAAATTAAATTTTCTACTGGATAAATTAATAATATCATGATTTAGTTCTCATTTTATTCAAGTCGTCAAGAGAGGTTTCCTTACCTAAGTGGATAGGCATGTGTAGAGAGGTTTATTTATGTAAGTAGATAGACATTGGTAGGGAGGTTTAAATATTTAGTGGATAGGTATAGGTAGAGAGGTTTATTTACCTAGTTAGATAGGCATGGGTAGAGAGGTTTATTTACCTTTGTGGTTAGGCAAAGGTAGAGAGATTTTTTTTCTTACCTGGATGGATAGGCATGGGTAGGGAGGTTTATTTACCTAATTGGAAAGGATGGGTAATTATTTTTTAACTTGGATGGATAGGCATAGGTAGTGGTTTATTTACCTACATGGAGTTTGCCTAGATGGATAGGCATTGGTAGGAGGTTTTATTATCTTTGAGTATAGAGTCTTGGATAGAGAGATTTATTTACCTTAAGTAAAGATGCATAGGTAGAGAGGTTTATTTACTTTGAGTAGAGTGGCATGGGTAAAGAGGTTTATTTACTTTGAGTAGAGTGGCATGGGTAGAGAGATTTATTTACTTTGAGGAGAGAAGCTTGGGTAGATAGTTTTTATTTACATTGAGTAGAGAAGCATTGGTAGTGATATTTATTTAATTTGAATAGAGTGGCATGGGTAGAGAGATTTATTTATTTTGAATAGAGTGGCATGGGTAGAGAGATTTATTTATTTTGAATAGAGTGGCATGGGTAGAGAGATTTATTTACTTTGAGTAGAGTGGCATGGATATACTTTGAGTAGAGTGGCATGGGTAGAGAGATTTATTTACTTTGAATAGAGTGGCATGGATATACTTTGAGTAGAGTGGCATGGGTAGAGAGATTTATTTATTTTGAGTAGAGTGGCATGGATATACTTTGAGTAGAATGGCATGGGTAGAGAGATTTATTTATTTTGAGTAGAGTGGCATGGATATACTTTGAGTAGAATGGGATGGGTAGAGAGATTTATTTATTTTGAGTAGAGTGGCATGGATATACTTTGAGTAGAATGGCATGGGTAGAGAGATTTATTTATTTTGAGTAGAGTGGCATGGATATACTTTGAGTAGAATGGGATGGGTAGAGAGATTTATTTATTTTGAGTAGAGTGGCATGGATATACTTTGAGTAGAGTGGCATGGGTAGAGAGATTTATTTATTTTGAGTAGAGTGGCTTGGATATACTTTGAGTAGAGTGGCATGGGTAGAGAGATTTATTTATTTTGAGTAGAGTGGCATGGATATACTTTGAGTAGAATGGGATGGGTAGAGAGATTTATTTATTTTGAGTAGAGTGGCATGGGTAGAGAGATTTATTTATTTTGAGTAGAGTGGCATGGATATACTTTGAGTAGAGTGGCATGGGTAGAGAGATTTATTTATTTTGAGTAGAGTGGCATGGATATACTTTGAGTAGAGTGGCATGGGTAGAGAGATTTATTTATTTTGAGTAGAGTGGCATGGATATACTTTGAGTAGAGTGGCATGGGTAGAGAGATTTATTTATTTTGAGTAAGCATGGATATACTTTGAGTAGAGTGGCATGGGTAGAGAGATTTATTTACTTTGAGTAGAGAAGCATGGGTAGATAGTTATTTTTTTCTTTGAGTAGAGAAGCATGGGTAGAGAGATTTATTTCCTTTGTGAAGAGTGGCATGGGTAGAGAGGTTTTATTTAATTTGAATGTAGATGCATGGGTAGAGAGATTTATTTCTTTGAGTAGAGAGCATGTGTAGAGAGATTTTATTTACATTGAGTATAGAGGCATGGGTAGAGAACTTTAATTACTTTGAGTAGGGATGCATGGGTATAGAGGTTTTATTTACTTTGAGTAGAGTGGCATGGGTAGAGAGATTTATTTACTTTGAGTAGAATGGCATGGGTAGAGAGATTTATTTACTTTGAATAGAGTGGCATAGGTAGAGAGATTTATTTGCTTTGAGTAGAGTGGCATGGGTAGAGACATTTATTTAATTTAAAAAGATATGCATGGGTAGAGAGATTTATTTACTTTGAATAGAGTGGCATAGGTAGAGAGATTTATTTGCTTTGAGTAGAGTGGCATGGGTAGTGACATTTATTTAATTTAAAAAGATATACATGGGTAGAGAGATTTATTTACTTTGAGTAGAGTGGCATGGATATACTTTGAGTAGAGTGGCATGGATATACTTTGAGTAGAGTGGCATGGGTATAGAGGTTTTATTTAATTTGAGTATAGATGCATGGGTAGAGAGATTTATTTCTTTGAGTAGAGAGCATGTGTAGAGAGATTTTATTTACATTGAGTATAGAGGCATGGGTAGAGAGGTTTTATTTACTTTGAGTAGAGTGGCATGGGTTGAGAGATTTTATTTACTTTGAGTAGAGTGGCATGGGTGGAGAGATTTATTTACTTTGAGTAGAGTGGCATAGGTAGAGAGATTTATTTACTTTGAGTACAGAGGCATGGGTAGAGGGGTTTTATTTACTTTGAGTATAGAGGCATTTATTTACATTGAGTATAGAGGCATGGGTAGAGAGGTTTTATTTACTTTGAGTAGAGTGGCATGGGTAGAGAGATTTTATTTACTTTGAGTAGAGTGGCATGGGTAGAGAGATTTATTTACTTTGAGTAGAGTGGCATAGGTAGAGAGATTTATTTGCTTTGAGTACAGAGGCATGGGTAGAGAGGTTTTATTTACTTTGAGTAGGGATGCATGGGTATAGAGGTTTTATTTACTTTGAGTACAGAGGCATGGGCAGAGAGATTTATTTACTTTGAGTAGAGTGGCATAGGTAGAGAGATTTATTTGCTTTGAGCAGAGAGGCAGTTCTTTGACACATTTACACAGATACAAAAGTGTACTGTTCCAGTTTACAAAGTACAGTTAATTGACAATTTATTGTGAAAATTTTATTTGTTGATACCTGTAGGTGAAGACCGTTTCGTAAACCCTTTCAAGTGGGACCAGGTGGGCAGGAACCTGTTGAGCTTGTTTATGTTGGGAATTCTCTTCTTTGCTGTCAACCTCCTCATTGAGTACAGCTTCTTCATCAGAAGAAAGTATGGAACACTTCTTATTATATAGTTCTAACAACCTCAAATGATATCTTAAGTAATGCTAGGGAAATATAAATAAGTGCATTTTATCACCATTATGCA
This sequence comes from Sinohyriopsis cumingii, assembly GCA_028554795.2. Lineage (NCBI taxonomy): Eukaryota > Metazoa > Mollusca > Bivalvia > Unionida > Unionidae > Sinohyriopsis > Sinohyriopsis cumingii. The sequence continues at coordinate 113,511,793 of CM068824.1, read as the reverse complement.
GGAAGACAACTCTGTATGGACCTTGCCTCATGCAATTTCAAATGCATACTTTGAGACTGCAGTGTATACACAAAACTATATATGTGTTTTATTCAGATATAGAGGAAAGAACAAGTTTTATATGGCTTAAGGATATTCATAAGCTATATCATTTGAGTTCTTCCCAAACTCAGAATAAAGATTTTCTTATTTATTACCTACTCCCTCTGTTATGCTTTTGTGATATTTGTAGCTTTGCAGTATGAAGTTCAGGCAAATAAGGATCTATTAATGGTTGATTCACTGCAACAACAAAAAAATTGACACAGTAGCATAATAGACAACTTCAAAGTAGTTTCTGTTTGGTTTTGTGATTTGGAAATATACATTGAACATTTTTGCCAAAATCCTAATCAGCCATTAAGATAAAATGGGTTTGTAATAAATGATATTAAAGCATGCATAATGGGATTTCAAGAATTAGAATAAAATACCTGTATGATTTTTGTTGGTAAAAAATGTCTTTTACATAATAGAAAATTTATTATGCAAAGCATTTTCAGCATTACAAGAGAAAGATGGTTTATACCACTGCATTGTTGACATGCAGGCAGTGGGAAATATAAAAATATCGTCCATATTTTATAATTTAACAATCCTTGTGGCTTTCACTACAAGTGTGTTATACAATTCAGCTCCTTCAGAAAATTGATAGAAGTAAAAATGTATTAACAAAACCTGGTAAATTTTGCTGTGATGTGTTACCTGACAGGAAGTGAAAATTTACCTTTCCAACTTGAATTGTAAATCAAAATTTCTGTGTTGGCATAAAAATAAATTTTCTACCTGGTCTACAAAATGAAGAGGCATTTTAAATGAAAAGTCGTTAAAAGATCACATTGAAAATTGGTCTTTCTTTTGATCAGAGTTATACAAATACTTCCTAATCAATCTCTATTTCTGATAAGCACTTGTTAGAGATGGATCTAGTTACAACTTATGTAACTTGCCTCAAACAATCTTGTTGATGTTCCAGGGATAAGCAGCCAAAGAAACTCCCAATTGATGATGACGAAGATGTGGATGTGACCAGAGAGAGAAAGCGAGTGTTAACAGGAGGAGCCAAGGATGATGTGCTAAGGATAGAAAACCTTACCAAGGTAACTGACATTCTTATATACTGTTGAACCTAATTCAGTCTAGCTTAAATATGGTTCAGTTTAGCATTCTGGACCAGTGGAGCTGGTGTGCAAGCCAAAACAAAATCTCTCCAGACCATTTGCAATAAAAATGTTGATAACTTTCTTGAACCTGTTATGTAATCAGCAATTTTGCAAGCAAGGGTCATCAATCCACTTCATCCTATATTGACCCTTTGCATATGTTGTTAACTGAAAGTGTTTTGAATAAGTGCCATCTGTCCAATGAAATTTGCAACCCTTAGCTAGATAAATCAACTGCCTAATGAAGAGTTACTACCCTTAGCTAGATAAATCAACTGACTAATCAAGAGTTACTACCCTTAGCTAGATAAATCAATTGACCAATGAAGAGTTACTACCCTTAGCTAGATGAATCAACTGACTAATGAAGTGTTACACTTAGCTAGATAAATCAACTGACTAATGAAGAGTTACTACCCTTAGCTAGATAAATAAACTGAATAATCAAGAGTTACTACCCTTAGCTAGATAAATCAACTGACTGATGAAGAGTTACTACCCTTAGCTAGATAAATCAACTGACTAATGAAGAGTTACTACCCTTAGCTAGATAAATCAATTGACCAATGAAGAGTTTACCCTAGCTAGATAAATCAACTGACTAATGAAGAGTTATTACCCTTAGCTAGATAAATCAACTGACTAATGAAGAATTACTACCCTTAGCTAGATAAATCAATTGACTAATGAAGAATTACTACCATTTGCTAGATAAATCAATATACTAATGAAGAGTTACTTCCCTTTGCTTGATAAATTAATTGACCAATGAATAGTTCATTATACATATTAGGTACTCAGTATGGCAGCTGTCATGATGTCCACATGTCTTGACTCAAAATAAAAAACTTGTTTGTGAATGGTTTAAAATAGAAATACTGACACAACTTTTGTTGTTTTTAGAGGCAGTGGGGATTATTTCCAATGTCTACATACTAAATGTAACAAGCAATCTGATTGTGTTTGAATACTTAAAGGAAATATGTTCATGAAAGCAGAAACTGATGTCTCCCCCAACCACTTTTCATTGCTATGAAAAAAATAATGTCATCATGTGAAAGTGATAGGAATGGTAAACCTTAAATATTGAAATAAAAGGATTTATGTTAAAAGTGTAACAAAAGCAGTTCATAAAATTTTAAAGTCACATTTAATGTGTTTGCTCACAACCTTATGTCCACTTCTAGACTTGAAATGGCAACATGTGACCTTAAGAAGTTGGTCCATGACCATGAAATTGGGTCATGGTCAGTGAAAGCCATAAAGGTCTTGGAAATCTTTTTTGTCATTTGCATGTTAAAATTAAGTTAGATTTGGTCCTTTCATTTTGGTGATATTGTGCTCAAACGTTGACTTCTAAGTACAAAATATTGTCATATCACCTAAAAAATTCAGTCATTATTAGCAAAATCTTGTCAGATCTTGAGATTCTCTCAGAGAACCCATTTATCCTATTTGTTGTAGTTAAATTTAATAGTTCTTTAGACATTCTGATTGCATAGCTAGCAATGGAGAGATAAAAGAACAAATGAAGAGACAGCACAGAACTAGTATGTCTCCACCTGGCAGGGGGAGGCATGATTAGTATTAGTGAATGTTTTTTCTATAAAACTTAGGATGGTCATTTCTATCCATAAATATTTTTTAGGTCTACCATATGAGAGGGAAGTCAAAAAACGGCTTGGCAGTTGACAGGCTATGTGTGGGAATACCTAAGGGTCAATGTTTTGGACTTCTAGGGGTCAATGGGGCTGGAAAGACCACCACCTTCAAAATGCTTACAGGGGATGTCAGTGCCACCAAAGGCAATGCTTATGTTGAGGGATACAGGTTAGAGTTTTGTGTGATCAGTTGATCCTGACATTATTTGCATCACACACTGTTACCAGTCCTGTCTGTTGGTTTTGATGATCACATAGTACTCACACAATGCTTATGAGTTGGACATTTGTAGGTGAAATGGAGATTGATTTTAAAGATACAGTAAGAGACCATCTTTTGGACAAATATTAGTCTCTCAAGACAATTGGTCTCTTGACAGAGGTTATCATATTATATAACAAGATTGATTTGTATGAATTTGGACCAGTATCCACAAAACTCAGCTTGAGTGTACATTCAGTTATGAAATCATAAGAATAAGAGAATGCATTTATGTACTATAACTTCAATGCTTAAATCTTTTTGAATCAGAATGTTGTTCAATTTATGTAATTTGTTTCATGTAAGTTGTGCAAATTCTGTTCTAACCAAAGAAGCCTTATTTGAGTTTTAATTGGCAATGAAGCTAGGAAGTTTCATGAACATAGGACCTTTTAATAAGGTCTCTTCAACCAATGGTCTTTCAAGTAATTGCCTTGTTGTATTCTTATTATTCTTTAATATCATATTCACAATGTATTCACTAATCATTCTCTTTACTTTCAGTATCTTGAAAGACATGGTAAAGGTCAGGAAGAACCTTGGTTACTGCCCCCAGTTTGATGCCCTTGACCCACTGATAACTGGAGTGGAACATCTGAGGTTCTATGCCAGATTGAGGGGTATTCCAGAGAAAGATGTGAAACAGGCATGTACATGCAGTATAACTGTGCATATAGGTTATTGTGTATGTAATGGTGGACGAGTTGTTTTGGCATGTGACTGACACTTGTACAACAAAACAAGCCCAACTAAAATATAACAAACACAAAAAAGTTTGCTTTAATACTATAAATTATAATCAGAATCAGTTACCATTTCTCTTGAAATTACACAAAAGAAAACAATTTTTAAAAATTTAAATATGCTATTTTTATTCTTTACTAGGCTTTATTAATGATTTTGACATGAAATGTATAAATATATTAGGCAAGTTGAATAATGTTTTAATGCAAAGGGTTGAATGATGTCATAGTATAAAGAGTTGGTGATGACAGAATGTAAAGAGTTGGATGGTGACAATGTAAGGAATTGGATGACATTATAATGTAAAGAGTTGGATGACATTATAATGTAAAGAGTTGGATGACATTATAATGTAAAGAGTTGGATGACATTATATTGCAAAGAGTTGGATGACATTATATTGTAAAGAGTTGGATGGTGTCATAATGTAAAGAGTTGGATGATGTCATAATGTAAAGAGTTGGATGATGTTATAATGTAAAGTTGGATGATGTCATAATGTAGAGTGTTGGATGATGTCATAATGTAAAGCGGATGATGTCATAATGTAGAGTGTTAGATGATGTCATAATATAGAGTGTTGGATGATGACATAATGTAGAGTGTTGGATGATGACATAATGTAGAGTGTTGGATGATGTCATAATTTAAAGAGTTGGATGATGTTATAATGTAAAGAGTTGGATGATGACAATGTAAAGAGTTAGATGACATCATAATGTAAAGATTGAATGATGTCATAATTTAAAGAGTTGGATTATTTCATGATGTTAAAGTTTCATTGTATCATTGTGTCACAATTCACATCCTTATCAACAAATATATTGCTTGATGGTGACATATGTGGGAAATGTTTTTCTATAATAAGTATGTGGGACATATTAGAGAGTATATAATAATACAAAACATTGATTTAATGGACTTATCATGAGACATGGACTTTGTCTGGTTATACAGAATACATTGCATATATTTGGACACTGTTTATCCATTTGATTCAAAAGTCCAGAAAAGTGGCATCTATATAATTATACCCACAGTTTAGCATGGGATAGTTTGATATACACCTGTCTGTCTATCAGTCTATGCATTACCCTATCTTCTGAACCTCTGGATAGAACTTGACAAAACTTGGTAGATATTTTACCCTTGGGATAGTCATCTACATGAGTGGTGTCATCTTAGTCTTTGAGAAGGGGTGTAATGTATAAACATTTAAGTTACAATGACATTTTCAAATATTTTATTTGAAACTTTACTTTATATATAAAGTCATATTAGAGCTGTTCCATTTAAACATACATGGCACCCAGGGAAAACAGTTTTAAAAAAAATATATACCAGGGTACTTTGATTTCACAGACTTCATATTAAAATGATAAGAAAATTCTAAATTGCACCTATGGGTCTGTACACCACATTAAAAGTGCCTTCCCTGGGTCCCAGTTATGTTTTAATTAAACAGCCCTTAGGAAAAAGCATGTTGTATGTGATCAATTCTGCATTATGACCTAGCACTTGTGTTGCATGATTTGGGGGGTGGGTTAGAGTTTGGAATGTGCATTAAAAAGTGGACATTTAATATGACAATTCATTGCAGTTGCTGTAGTTTACATTTTACTTTGCTTTTGTATCTTAACAAAGTTGGTTTAGTTCATCATGGATGTATTGACAGGTTAGCACATTCATGGCATAATAATATGTATGAAACCAGTCATTCTTAGGAAGTTCCATGAATGCATTGACAGGGTACCACATTCATGACACTACAATACATGTCTGAAACCAGTCATTCATTGGAAGTTCCATGAATGCATTGGCAAGGTACCACATTCATGACACTACAATACATGTCTGAAACCAGTAATTCATTGTAAGTTCCATGTAGCATTGTCTTCTATTGTCTCACTATTAATATGCTTAAAACATGATATGAGTGGAAACATGCTAAAGGATGTCGGCCCGAGTTAAATGCAGAATTGTTGAGATGAACAAAATAATTTAGGTAATCAGTCCTCATAATGCATGAAGCCATTGTACATTTTCTGCCTGCTTCAGAATCTGATTTTAATCATTTATTAATAGAGTGTACATTGATATCTAACATACCTACCAGAACACAACCCCACCAACATGTTCATGTTTATAAAAACATGAGTTTCAGTCAATTTTATTTATTGTAAAAAACAACAACAGACAAAGCAACCTTTTTTGATATTGTGATTTATACCTATATTTCCGTTGCCTGTATAAACAAACAGTCATGCTTAATGCTCATGGAAACTAGCACCATGAGGCTGTTTATGCAGCTTCATTGAAGCAAATAAAAGGTCAAGAGGTAAACAACTGCCTGTTGCTGCTGTAAGGTTTAACACCATTTTTCAGCACAAGATATGCTTTACATGGTGGCCAGTATAAATGGTGGAGGAAGGACCGGGGATCACCCTGGAAAGAACCACCGACCCACGAGAAGCTACTAACAAGCTTTCTCACATACCTACATTGGCTGAACCCAAGAATTGATCCCACATAGACAGAGGTGAGATGGTAATGATCTGTAATGGTGAGTGCTTTAGACCACTTGGCCACTCAGGGTCCCAAACAACTACCACTCCAAAGATTACTTAAATGATTGACAATAACTAGGGTGATTTTGTGTTGCTAGTCCATTGAGCACTGTTGTGGGAGGGCCCATTGGGCTATTGGGCTCCTTTATATAGGTAAACTACACCAAATGGAGCAACCCAATTTATTTTGCAATTCGGTAAATTAAAAATATGCTTGTTGAAGAAACAAAATTGGTACACTTTATTGCCTTGAATGAGTATGTTAAGCCATCTTAAAGATTATTGACTAGTTTTTGATTAGCAACAAATTTTCTTTGAAATTGATTTTACTCCAAGTATATAAAATGCAAAACATGATAAAATTTAAAACATAATGTTTTTAGTTGTTGGAATAATCAAGAAGTGTGGTAAATTTTACAAGGCAAATGTGGGAATATGCAGTTTTGATTCAGGGAAAGGTGAGCTATCTTTGTAGGAAGTAAAGCTGAGCAGAACTAAATTTCAGAATTCCAGTCTCATGGAGTTTTACCTGGTGAAATATACAAGCAAGGGAGAGCATTTTATTCTTTGCATGTACTGCAAACGACATTTTGACATTATCAGTGTCATCTACCTTCAGGAAAACCAAGATTTGACATTCTAACTGATGTATTCATTGAATGTTGGACACTTCCTCACAGCATATCAGAAAGATTATCTCCAGTGCTGTCAAAAATTTTGTAAGATCTTCAGGGAGGTTGAACAACAGTACTATACAGTTCCTAATAAGTGCAAAGAAGAAAATTCTGGACACTGGAGTCATCTTTTTACCACCCACTGAGTGCATCAAAGACTGGAATCATCTTTTTACCATCTGGAATCATCTTCTTATATCCACTGAGTGCATCAAAGACTGGAATCATCTTTTTACCATCCACTGAGTGCATCAAAGACTGGTTGTTGTTGTTGTTGTTGTAGGGTTTAACACCATTTTTCAGCACACGATAGGCTATACATGGCGGCCAGTATTAGTGGTGGAGGAAGAACCCGGGAAAACCCCGGAAAGAACCACCGACCCACGAGAAGCTACTGGCAAGCTTTCTCACATACCCACACTAGCCGAATCCGAGACTCGAACCCATGCAGACAGAGGTGAGATGGCAATGATCCGTAATGGAGAGCGCTTTAGACCACTTGGCCACTCAGGGCATCAAAGACTGGAATCATCTTCTTACCAACCACTGAGTGCATCAAAGACTGGAATCATCTTCTTACCAACCACTGAGTGCATCAAAGACTGGAATCATCTTCTTACCATCCACTGAATGCATCAAAAACTGGAATCATCTTCTTACCATCCACTGAGTGCATCAAAGACTGGAATCATCTTCTTACCATCCACTGAGTGCATCAAAGACTGGAATCATCTTCTTGCCATCCAAAGAATGCAGCTAATTAAGACTATATTCTGCTGTTCAAAAGATTTCAAAGACAGAAAAATGGTGTATTTTTCATTTAATATTTGTGCAATTGTCATTATGTGTGTACATGTTGTTGTTGTTGTGGGGTTTAACGCCATTTTTCAGCACACGATAGGCTATGCATGGCGGCCAGTATTAATAGTGGAGGAATAACCTGGGAAAATCCCAGAAAGAACCACTGACCCACGAGAATCTACTGGCAAGCTTTCTCACATACCCACATTGGCTGAATCCGAGACTCAAACATACACAGACAGAGGCGAGATGGCAGTGATCCGTAACAGAGAGTTCTTTAGTACATGTGTTTGTGTGTGCATGTCATCATAATACATAACATTGTTAAGTCTACTTACTATTTTTTATTTGAAATTATACTAAATGCTTCAAAGAAAGCAGATATTTGGGTCTTTTCAGTTCAGGTAGGAATTTCAAGTTATTGTCCATATGCTTTACCTGCATAGTGTAAATAACTTATTTTCAGTTGTTTGCCACATTTGTGGGGTGGAGTGGGTCAGACACACACACCCTTGGTACAACAAAACATGTTTTATGAGTCACAGAAATCCTTCAACACTGCCTGGATGTTTGGCATGTATGACTCTTCCCTTGTGCAGTTTCATACAAGAAAAGATACTCATTCAGACTCAAATTTTTAAGCTTTCATGAATTTATGGTGAATATTATAGAGGCTTGGTCATATGTGGCTGGAAGTCTCATAAACCAGTTCTTATCTAGTTACTTGAGAGAAGTCCTCTGTAGATGGCAGACAGATCATATCCACAGTCAATATTCAGATTTGGACCACCAGCCATGAGCTTTATGGTATATTCCTTCTTTCAGTGTTGTCATACGACCAGCTCAGATCAGGTCATGTGACTTTAAGCCATATCTGAGAAAGACTTCATGAAAGGAACCAAAAGTTCATGAAATCTTGAACATTTGACTCTAATGAAAGGTATCATTTTCTGTTTGATGGTAGGATGTTTATAAGAACTGTTTATATACCCTATAATATTGACTTTTTTAAAACTGATTTTAAAGAGTTTAAATTTATTAAGATTCTACTCAACCAAGGTCAATTACTTATAATTAGTCTGTTAATTTTGGCATCCAGCACTTATGTTAGAATAATTGTTCTTTTTTTGTTTCTTTTTCTCTTTTCAGGTAGCAGATTGGGCATTTCATAAACTGGACCTGGTTAGATATTCTGATAAAGTGTCAGGAAGTTACTCTGGAGGAAACAAGAGAAAGCTCTCAACAGCTATTGCTCTTATAGGCAATCCAAAGATCATATTCTTGGTATGTTCACATTTTCCATTTTCTTTTTGTTATGCCCCCTTTTAGAGATGCAGGTAGTGTGTAGGATTGGCTTTGATAGATAGATTACATTGCAATTCTGATTTATGGATTGATGATGCCTGACCATTCTTCTGTCATCAGCACCTTTTAGTGAAAATTAGGTCACTGTGACATAAATTTAATGGGAAAGTGATTTTACTTAATCTTTTTATGAAGCTCATGTTCTCTGGTACTGTTACCTGGGGAATCTCACAACCTGATAAGTAGACCAGTCCGGTGGCATAGTGGTTAGAGCGTCTGCATCAGATGCAGGAGGTCGCAGGTTCTGACCCAGGCCAAGTCATACCAAAGACTTCTAAAAATGGTACTAACAGCTGCCTCACAAAGCACTCAGCATTAAGAGGTTAGTGTTAGGACTGGTCATCCTGGTGTCAGGATAATGTGACTGGCTGGGACATCATGCTACATGTCTGTGGTATGATGCCCCAGAGCTAGACTGCCACACAGACATTTTAGCAATATGACTGAAAATTTGTTAAAACTATATTAAAAATCCAGAAGACACACACACACCTGATAAATAATTGGCCCAATGCAAAATGCCAGTCATACTAATGCTTTTGATCAGTCATTGTATGTTTAAGCATCACACCTCCAGCCACATTGTCATCTACTGTTTTCTTATGAAAACCTGTTGCCTTGCCCTTGGATGAACCCTTTCAGTCAGTCTAAGCTGAATATGTTGTATTTAACATATAACTTTTATTTATTTTATATTTCTTCTTAATTTATTGAAATATATCAGTGGAAGAAAAATGATATTGCCACAATGGTGATACCACATTTATCGCCCAAGTTGTAATACCACTTTTATTGCTATACTGGCAATATCACTTTTGGAGCTACTTTCTTTTCCCATTTAGGAAATATATCTGCCCTTATGTATGTTATTCAAACCTGTATTTCCATATTTAGCCCCACAGATAATTTTTTTTCTTCTGCTTTTTTTCTCTCTTCCACCCTTCCTATCACTCCCTCAACATTGGGATGAACATATCTTAAAATATATCAGCTGTAGACTCACCACTGTGTATTTATGAAGTCATTGAGTTGCCATCAAGAAATGCCTAAAATGAACTCCAAACAGCAAAAGGTAGACTTCAAATATTAACTTTGTAAATTTAGTTTTCTACATCAGTTATAGAAACTGTCAGTGACAGAGCTTACAAGACCTAATTATATGTGTCACCCATACAGTATCATATTGTATAAGTGTAATACTCTACAACAAATGATTTACAGTTTTAAGAAAAAAATGATGGTTAAATATAGCAATAACATATTTTAAGTGGAAATTTTAACTTGCACAAAAAATGGTGGATAAATTGGACATTGATTAGTGTTGATTGCAAACTTAAATTTAGCAACAACTGGAAATTGGATGCAATATCTGCTATCAAACTAGACTGCAAGCTTGCCAAGGCCACACAAACATTCCAGTTTTAATGTAAAATTAAAATAAAATATAAAAAGGTCCTTACAAGTAAACTCACAATCATTAAAATATTTTGTCAAAAGATGTTATGCTCCGATGTTGCTGATAGAACTGCACTGCAATGTTTCTATTTTTTATATTTCCCCACTCCAACAGTATCAGTCCACACATGAAAGGTCTTACCAGAAATAAAAACTTCTTCACTTTCATATGAATGCAGTCATTACTTTGACCAAATACACAATTTGAAGCAGCATATTACTAGTGAAATTTGTCAAACATTGCTGTTCACAAATTTTTTACAATTTAAGAACTTTTATTTATTGATATAGTAATTCAGCTGTTATCACATTTGCACAAAACGGAGAAAATCAATGCAAATAAATGTTTTTTGCCTTAAAGCAGAGGTGGGCAAACTTTCCAGTGCAAGTGCCGCATACACAAATTTACACCTTGTCGCGAGCCGCATAGTTCATTAAGTAAAATAATTAATATTTGAAATAGAAAAAACAAAAGGTTTTTCTAAATAACATCTAATTAAATTTCAGTTGTTAATATGTTGTTAATATTTGAAAACTTAAACTTAAACTTCAAAAGAAGCACATTTATTTGATAAACAGAATAACATAAACAGAGTCAGTGTGAATGATGACTTGTTCCTAGGCCACATGAAAACCCTTGGCGGGCCGTAGTTTACCCACCCATGCCTTAAAGTATAATAAAAAGAGAATCTATATTATTCTCAAGTGAAAGTGGAAACATTTTGTGTCCTCAATATATCACACATAGTTTTCAGCACAAGCCAGTGCATATACAACTGGTTTGTGGATTTTGTGCTTGGAGATTATGAAGTTACTTTTACTATGTATAGAGAATAAATAAATAATTGTGAAGTACTGCAAAAATTTAATTAATAAATGTGAAGCACTTAATAAATAAATAAATAATTGTGAAGTACTCCAAATATTAAATAAATAAAGAAAAGGTGAAGTACTCCAAAAATGAATAAATAAGTCAATGTGAAGTACTCAAAAAAATAATAAATAAATAAATGAGAAGTATTCATTAATTTAATAAATAAGTAAATGCAGTTTTAAAAAATGCATGCAAACTGAGATGCCCACGACAATAAATTCAAATGATCATGAGAGGGGAAGATAAGGATGGAGGTGGGGTCTTTTCAAATGTAAGTGCACAACTCTAATCCCAGGCTTCAATTTATTTTAGAATTAAAGATTGAGACATGCAATAAGTTTCTAAGATTTTTCTACCAGATGTGTGCTGGTCATGTATAATCTTTTGCTTGTACTGATTACAAATATTCTACCTCAAATGTCATCCTGGTTACGTCCAACTTTAACAATTTTTAAAGATTTTGCATAACCACGTTTACTAAAAGCCCTTGCCGTCTAGTGCTGGTGAAGGGTGGGTTTGTAAAGTCTGACATAAATCACAGTCGAGTCCAGATCTTTATGTCTCTTGAATAGCTTGTTTTAGGTTTCAGTTGAGTGGGACCATGTAATTACTAGGCATAATTATCTTTAATATTGCCTCTGATAATTTGAGAGAGCTATTAGTGAAAACTATGTTACTGATAATTTGAGAGAGCTATTAGTGAAAACTATGTTACTGTGATCTATAATTCATTTTCCAGTGATTTTTACTTACCTTTTGGTTGAGTTTAGTTTCTCTAGGCTAGAATTTTTATTCAGGTCATTTTCTCAGATATTATTGCTCACAGATTTACATATATGTAAATAAACTGGTATTTAAATGTGTCATTTGGAGTACATTTTCTTATGCACTATTGCCCATGATGAAGCTACCTTAATTTTTATTTATAGATATATCATGGCATGTAATACACCAATCATAGATAATGTAGGTCACTTTGACCTGTATTTCAGTCTAGTGATTTTTGTTAGTCTTTGTAATTATCTCATTTTCTCAGACACTATTGCTTGTGGGGTTACATACTTTATATGTAATTGCAGCATGAGACATACTGCAGACATCATTTAAAATTTGGTCACTTTGACCTATATTTCATGATGCAGTGGTTTGTGCTTACATATGGGTTGAGTTAAGTTTCTCTTGGATAGTTTGCATTTAGATCATTTAGTAATATAAGTTGGTATCTAGATTTGTATTTCAGTGGTTCAAAAGAACCCCAAAATCTACAAAGACTAGTACCTCTTGAATAAAAACGAATTTACAGCATCCATGGTTGCAGTCCAGCAATTCAGCTATTTGTAGTTTTCTTGCACATAATTGAGTGTGCCTGCCTTTCTGTGTAAAACATTATTGGATTCAGCTGGAATAGACTTGTAATTAATATCTGAGGTGTTCAAATAAACTTTCTAAAATTTAGGGGAAAAAAATTGTTCATGTCTTTATAACTATTAAGTAAAATTACGTTGTAATTTGCAAGTTTCATTTTATTTCTAATCTGAATATATATAGATCCAGTGATATAATGTACTTATTTTTAAATGGAAAGGGGGCCCTGAGTGGCCAAGTGGTCTAAAGCGCTCTCCGTTATGGATCACTGCCATCTCATCTCTGTCTGCGTGGGTTCGAGTCTCAGATTCAGCCAATGTGGATATGTGAGAAAGCTTGCCAGCAGCTTCTCGTGGGTCAGTGTTTTTTTCTGGGGTTTTCCGGGTTCTTCCTCCACCATTAATACTGGCCGCCATGTATAGCCTATCATGTGCTGAAAAATGGCGTTAAACAATACAACAACAACAATTAAATGGAAACATTCCTGCATTTGGTAATTAAAAACAAAACGAGACATGCCAGTCTGTAATGTCTTACAGCTTACATGTATTTCTCATGACTTGTTTACACTTACCAGGAAGCTCAGGCAGAGGGGTTTTAGATAAATTATGTTAAATGGAAAATTCTTAATAATTTTACTTATCTAGAATTTAGACTTTAAAGAAATTGCAACAAGAATGAATTTCAGTGTCACACCTAATGCAAATTCTGGGCAAGTAAAATAATATTCTAATGCCACACAACATGTTTAACTCATCTCAGGCTGCCATACAAGATTCTTTATCTCTGAGTGATTCATAAGATGAGCAAGGACTGTTCTATTTTTTAAAATCATATTTTTACAAAACTGAGAAATATTCAATCTTATTGTAGGATGAACCAACAACAGGTATGGATCCCAAGGCCAGAAGATTCCTTTGGAACTGTATCAATAACATTGTGAAGGATGGCAGATCTGTCATCCTGACTTCACATAGGTAATTCAAAAGCTGGTTTATTCTCCATGGTTGTATTCCAAAATATTTGAGATTATATGTTGATCTGCTTTTGTGGTTTTCTTTTCATAAAGGTCTCATTTATAATAACGATTTTCCCAGAATAATATCTCTTTTTTAATAAGTACATTATGTACCCATATCGAAAGGTCATCCACTCTCGATACTGGTTTTCCATTGTCTTCAGATATTCAAGATATGATGTTTTAAATCTAATAAGCTTATGAAAACCTTATATGCTTATTTATTTATTTATTTATTTATTTTTCTTGTGCTGATTTCTTTTTTAATAATGCTTTGTTTTTTCTTCAAATATATTACCTGATCATGATACTTTAAGAAAAAATATTACTTCCTTGCATATCCAATCCTCCCAGGCTTTTATGTTTTTTGCATGTTGTGGTCATTGTTTGAAAATGATCATATTGATAAATCACAGTGTTTAATGACTTTCAGTAGTGTTATCAATCCATGGCTATGAAACAATCTTGTAACTACCAGCAATCACAGTATTTGCATGACTTTCATTAGTGTTATCAACCCTTGGCTATGAAACGATCTTGTGACTACCATCAATCACAGCATTTGCATGACTTTCATTAGTGTTATCAACCCTTGGCTATGAAACAATATTGTGACTGCCATCAATCACAGTATTTGCATGACTTTCATTAGTGTTATCAACCCTTGGATATGAAACAATCCTGTGACTGCCATCAATCACAGTATTTGCATGACTTTCATTAGTGTTATCAACCCTTGGCTATGATACTGTCTTGTGACTACCATCAATCACAGTAAATTTGCATGACTTTCATTAGTGTTTATCAACCCTTGGCTATTATACAGTCTTGTGACTACCATCAATCACAGTATTTGCATGACTTTCATTAGTGTTATCAACCCATGGCTGTGAAACAATCTTGTGACTACCATCAATCACAGTATTTGCATGACTTTCATTAGTGTTATCAACCCTTGGCTATGAAACAATATTGTGACTGCCATCAATCACAGTATTTGCATGACTTTCATTAGTGTTATCAACCCTTGGCTATGAAACAATCTTGTGACTACCATCAATCACAGTATTAGCATGACTTTCAACTAGTGCTATCAACCCTTAGCTATGAAACAATCTTTGTGACTGCCATCAATCACGGTATTTGTGTGACTTTCATTAGTGTTATCAACCCTTGGCTATAATACAATCTTTGTGACTACCATCAATCACAGTATTTGCATGACTTTCATTAGTGTTTATCAACCCTTGGCTATGATACAATCTTGTGACTACCATCAATCACAGTATTTGCATGACTTTCATTAGTGTTATCAACCCTTGGCTATGAAACAATCTTGTGACTGCCATCAATCACAGTATTAGCATGACTTTCAATTAGTGTTATCAACCCTTGGCTATGAAACAATCTTTGTGACTGCCATCAATCACAGTATTTGCATGACTTTCATTAGTGTTTATCAACCCTTGGCTATGAAACGATCTTGTGACTGCCATCAATCACAGTATTTGCATGACTTTCATTAGTGATATCAACCCTTTTTCTATGAAACAATATTGTGACTGCCATCAGTCACAGTATTTGCATGACTTTCATTAGTGTTATCAACCCTTGGCTATAAAACAATCTTGTGACTACCATCAATCACAATATTTGCATGACTTTCATTAGTGTTACCAACCCTTGGCTATGATACAATCTTTGTGACTGCCATCAATCACAGTATTTGTGTGACTTTCATTAGTGTTATCAACCCTTGGCTATGAAACAATATTGTGACTGCCATCAATCACAGTATTTGCATGACTTTCATTTGTGATATCAACCCTTTTTCTATGAAACAATATTGTGACTGCCATCAGTCACAGTATTTGCATGACTTTCATTAGTGTTATCAACCCTTGGCTATAAAACAATCTTGTGACTACCATCAATCACAATATTTGCATGACTTTCATTAGTGTTATCAACTCTTGGCTATGAAACAATTTTTGTGACTGCCATCAATCACAGTATTTGCATGACTTTCATTTGTGTTTATCAACCCTTGGCTATGATACAATCTTTGTGACTGCCATCAATCACAGTATTTGTGTGACTTTCATTAGTGTTATCAACCCTTGGCTATGAAACAATATTGTGACTGCCATCAATCACAGTATTTGCATGACTTTCATTAGTGTTTATCAACCCTTGGCTATGAAACAATCTTGTGACTGTCATCAATCACAGTATTTGCATGACTTTCATTTGTGTTTATCAACCCTTGGCTATGATACAATCTTTGTGACTGCCATCAATCACAGTATTTGTGTGACTTTCATTAGTGTTATCAATCCATGGCTATGAAACAATCTTGTGACTACCATCAATCACAGTATTTGCATGACTTTCATTAGTGTTTATCAACCCTTGGCTATGAAACAATCTTGTGACTACCATCAATCACAGTATTTGCATGACTTTCATTAGTGTTTATCAACCCTTGGCTATGAAACAATATTGTGACTGCCATCAATCACAGTATTTGCATGACTTTCATTAGTGTTACCAACCCTTGGCTATGAAACAATATTGTGACTGCCATCAATCACAGTATTTGCATGACTTTCATTTGTGTTTATCAACCCTTGGCTATGAAACGATCTTGTGACTACCATCAATCACAGTATTAGCATGACTTTCAATTAGTGTTATCAACCCATGGCTGTGAAACAATCTTGTGACTACCATCAATCACAGTATTAGCATGACTTTCAATTAGTGTTATCAACCCTTGGCTATGAAACGATCTTGTGACTACCATCAATCACAGCATTTGCATGACTTTCATTAGTGTTATCAATCCATGGCTATGAAACAATATTGTGACTGCCATCAATCACAGTATTTGCATGACTTTCATTAGTGTTTATCAACCCTTGGCTATAAAACAATCTTGTGACTACCATCAATCACAATATTTGCATGACTTTCATTAGTGTTACCAACCCTTGGCTATGAAACAATATTGTGACTGCCATCAATCACAGTATTTGCATGACTTTCATTAGTGTTTATCAACCCTTGGCTATGAAACAATCTTGTGACTGCCATCAACCACAGTATTAGCATGACTTTCATTAGTGTTATCAACCCTTGGCAATGAAACAATCTTGTGACTGCCATCAATCACAGTATTTGCATGACTTTCATTTGTGTTTATCAACCCTTGGCTATGATACAATCTTTGTGACTGCCATCAATCACAGTATTTGTGTGACTTTCATTAGTGTTATCAACCCTTGGCTATGAAATAATCTTGTGACTACCATCAATCACAGTATTTGTGTGACTTTCATTAGTGTTATCAACCCTTGGCTATGAAACAGTCTTGTGACTACCATCAATCACAATATTTGCATGACTTTCATTAGTGTTATCAACCCTTGGCTACGAAACAAGCTTGTGACTACCATCAATCATTGTATTTGCATGACTTTCATTAGTGTTATCAACCCTTGGCTATGAAACAATTTTGTGACTACTAGTTGTCTTTCAGTTATTGATGGATTACTATAATACTTAGTAGATATGTTCATTGTATGAAAATATGCGTAATGACTGATTAAATGTGCTTCTTTGATTTTGTATGAGTTACTGCCCTTTTTTGCAGGCACCTTAAGGCAACTAGTCCCAGAATAGAATAATTTGCATAATGGACATTGGAATGGATGCATATGTCACAGGTTATTTTGCTCACCATTCCTCTTGCTATTCATGTTTGTTATCTTCTCAAAGTTAGTGAAAAGCATTTTAAGTCAACTACTGGTAAGTAATGGTGTTAATTGAATCTGTGTGTGTGTGTGTGCGTGTGTGTGTGTGTGTGTGTGTGTGTGTGTGTGTGTGTGTGTGTGTGAAAGAGCACATTCCTTTAAAATGTAACATTTTCTGAGTTATTGTTTAAGTTATTACAGGCATTACACACGTGAGGTTTTCTGTCCTTTTATAATCATGCACGAGTCAAACCTGATATAATGTTCTATATTTATAATTCCTTTTGCAGTATGGAGGAGTGTGAAGCATTATGTAACAGACTGGCCATCATGGTCAATGGGAGATTCAAGTGCATTGGGAGTATCCAACATCTTAAAAACAGGTTTGACTGCTCATTACACTTATAACCCTTCTGATCCTTAGGAACTGATTCCAGAGACAGTTTATTTTCTCTATTCATGCCTCTATCTTGTTGATACATTTTCATGAATCTTGGCCATTATTATGGTCATCACATGTTGACATGTCCATTTCATTATGCAATTTAAATTAGAGTTATAGCCCATTTTGTCATGTGCAGTGTATGGTGCACTATCATTAGTACAACTGAACCTGGATTTTTTGATGGATTTGCATGAAACATGGTAAATATTATGGAGTGCATTTTTTGGTGGATTTGCATGAAACATGGTAAATATTATGGAGTGCATTTTTTGATGGATTTGCATGAAACATGGTAAATATTATGGAGTGCATTTTTTGGTGGATTTGCATGAAACATGGTAAATATTATGGAGTGCATTTTATAGTGGATTTGCATGAAACATGGTAAATATTATGGAGTGCATTTTATGATGGATTTGCATGAAACGTGGTAAATATTATGGAGCACATTTTTTTATGGATTTGCATGAAACATGGTAAATATTATGGAGTGCATTTTATGATGGATTTGCATGAAACATGGTAAATATTATGGAGTGCATTTTATGATGGATTTGCATGAAACATGGTAAATTATATGGAGTGCATTTTATGTTGGATTTGCATGAAACGTGGTAAATATTATGGAGTGCATTTTATGATGGATTTGCATGAAACATGGTAAATATTATGGAGTACATTGATGATGGATTTGCATGAAACATGGTAAATATTTTTTTGATGGATTTGCATGAAACATGATAAATATTATGGAGTGCATTTTATGGTGGATTTGCATGAAACATGGTAAATATTATGGAGTGCATTTTATGATGGATTTGCATGAAATTGTAAATATTATGGAGTGCATTTTATGATGGATTTGCATGAAACATGGTAAATATTATGGAGTGCATTTTATGATGGATTTGCATGAAACATGGTAAATATTATGGAGTGCATTTTATGATGGATTTGCATGAAACATGATAAATATTATGGAGTGCATTTTATGGTGGATTTGCATGAAACATGGTAAATATTATGGAGCATATCATCAAGTCATTGTGTTCAGGCATTTCCAAAAAAATGTTGCCTTTTTGACTTGCAATTGAAGGTAGTGTATGACAGAATCTTCTGAACACAGCTATTGCTCCTACCTAGCTTCTGGCAGCTTGTACACCCCTGTGGACTTAAAAATGAAAAGCATCAAGATATAACATATGCACTGAAATTACTCCATTCATTCATTGATAAATAATTTCTAACTCATTTGTTACCAAACGGTCCCTAACATTGTCATCTTCATCACATTTCAAACCAAACATAAGTTTTCATTGTAAATGCAGAGCCTGCACACTGTTATTTACCAATTGCTGGAAGAGGCCATTTTAAGTGAAAGTCTTCACATACAATTTAAGGTAAACAGTGTGTCATATGCATACAGTGTATGTAATGTCAAATTTAAATAGTTCCAAAAAAATTGAAAGAAAGGGGGAGGGTACTGGTGTCTTTATATTTCAACATTTAACTGTTAGGCAAATGTCAGGCATGAGAGGTTTCAAGCCCACCTTGGTCTTTTCATCATATCTGAGATCATAGTTGAATTTAACATTAAAAGGGTGATTTTCATTTTGTGGGAAATGGGTTATATCATTATTTTTATTAATATTGTATTATTATTTGGCAAATTACTTATTAGTTTTTATTAAAGCACTGTGTTTCTTGATAGTATTATGAAATGAGAAACAGCAGTTAATATTTGTGGAATATTGTTGCATGATTTTCAATACATCTGACAATTTTGCAGGTTTGGTAATGGGTACACAATTGTATTGCGGGTATCTGGGGAGAATCCCAGCATGCAGCCTGTGGAGGACTATATCAGGGAGAAATTCCCAACTAGTGTACTGAGAGAGAAGCATCACAACATGCTGCAATACCAGCTTGGTCAAGACATATCATTGTCCACCTTGTTCAGAGATATGCAGTTGGCCAGGCAGAGACTCAACATCGAGGACTACTCAGTTTCGCAAACTACTCTGGACCAGGTTGGCTATTATCCTCCCTTAGTCACAGATTAGTCTAAATCAGGTGGGGTATCAGGTTCTCTCTATCTTAGAAACAACTCTAAAGCTGGAGTTTATTTATCCCTACTCAGAGACAACTCTAGAATAGGTGGGATGTTATCTACAGCTCAGCTCATAGACTACTCTAGACAACGTAGGTTGTAATTTACTGCCAATCTAATAGACTACTCTAGACTAGGTGGGTGGTATTTACAGTCCATCTAGTAGACAACTCTAGACTAGGTAGGTTGTTATCTTCAGCTCATCTCTGACTACTTTAAACTTGGTGGGTTGTTATTTACTGCCATCTCAAAGACTACTGTAGACTAGGTTGGTTGTTATCTGCAGAGCTCATCTCAAACTACTGTAGACAAAATGGGTTGTTCTCAGACTACTATAGACAAAATGGGTTGTTATCTAAAGCCATCTCAGACTACTTACATAAAATGGTTTGTTATCTAAAGCCATATCAGACTACTCTACATAAAATGGTTTGTTATCTAAAGCCATCTCAGACTACTCTACATAAAATGGTTTGTTATCTAAAGCCATATCAGACTACTCTACATAAAATGGTTTGTTATCTAAAGCCATATCAGACTACTCTACATAAAATGGTTTGTTATCTAAAGCCATATCAGACTACTCTACATAAAATGGGTTGTTATCTAAAGCCCATCTCAGACTACTCTAGACTAGGTTGCTTGTTATCTGCAGTCCATTTTATAGACTGCAGACTAGATGGGTTGTTAACTACAGCCATTCACATGGGCTTCTCTAGACATGGTGGGTTGTTATCTACAGTCCATTTCATACACTGTTCATTTAAAGGAGCCATGACCACTGTATGCCATCTTTTAACTTTGGTTTCCAAATACAGACTCTTCTGTTTACAGTCTTAAGAAGTAAATTGTTGTGATACTTCAAACAAAAGATACATAAAATGAACTTTTTATGTGACCAGGCATTCCCAATGTCAACTAAAGACCATATTATATATGTTGTATTAAAACAGGCTGTCTCCTTATGAAATCCATTTCAAAAGCATAAAGTTTTATTTCAGTTAAAGTTCATGATTAAGCCAAATTCATAAAGAACATACAGATAAACTGTATGTCAAATTTCAGGTGAAGTGTACAATACTTGAATTAGTTTGGATTCAGTTTAATTGATTGGGTATTGATTTATGGTTGCTACTGTGTGTAAATTTAACAACTTGGTTCAGATGTTCTACTATTGCAGAACATATGACACAAACATTTGTTACAGAATACTCAGGTAGTCAAATTTAGGGGTTACAAAGAGAGTTAATTTAATCAAAGATGTTACCTATACAGTTGGCATGGGAGAAAGGTTTTCTGTGAAGGAAGTTCGTTTTCTTTATGTAATTTTAATTATTCCAAGTTTCTAATGTCATTCAAAGATATTTGATCTCTTTGTGAAGGGTTTCATCACGGTCAGTCACACAAAACATGCATATACGGAAATCTCTAATTTGAAACCAGGGCAGCACAGAAATGTATGATTATTACATGTCATATCAATCCATGTAGTCTATGTTTTGCATTTTTATGCCTGCACTGCAATAGTAGAATGAAACATATTGTTTTTCTGTTGCACACCAGTACATGTGAATGTCTGTCCTAAATCCATTATTGTACAATGGCACAAATACCATACAACTTAATGCCATTGAATTGTACACATTTTATCATGGTCAGCCATGGATGAACTGATTCATTTTCAGGCCATTACAGCACTATTTAAGTCTTTTTGTGTACATTTGATAACTTTTCGAACTTTGACAAAATACATTTTATGCAAAACTAGAGGTAGGTAAATTATGTAAGGAATGCATTTATACATGTTCATAGATGTGTGTAGATGACCATGCCATTATTGCAAGTTTTCAAATTGGTCTACATTTTTAATTTTAAGCACTACTAGTCACAGATGAGAAGAGCTTATGGGATGGTTTTTTATCTATTGCCTATCAGTTATCCATTGTCCATTCATCCATTAGCATGTTACTGCTACACCTCTTAAACTTCTTGGAAGATTGCCATGAAACTTTACACATGCATTCATCCCTTGATCTAGTTGGTCCTAAATGAAATTAGTGCCACTTGGACAGCCAGTATGTCCACCACAGCAGTCATCTTGAAAATCTTACCACTACTCCTTCAGAGTGGATGGTCATATCAATATGCAAGTTTGCACTAAAAGACTTCTTATAATGTTTAGTTGTTTCTAAATGAAAATAGTGCCAATTGGGATGCTAATATGGCCACCACAATGCCTTCTTGAAAGTATTGTTATTGCAACTCCTGAACAGATGGTCATATCAACAAAGGTGTTTTCACTAAAAATCTTCCTATGATATTTAGTTGATGTTAAATGGAAATGGTGTCAATCTGATGGAAACCATAGCAGCCATCTTGAACATTATTTCTATTTCTCTCATCAGTCATGCTGACATGGGATTTTAACCAGAAGATTTCATATTTTTATCTGCTTTCTTCTAAATGAAAATAGTGCTGATCATGCATCCAATATAGCTGCCATCTTGAGAATCTTATCGCTACTCCTCCAAAATGAATTGTCCTATCCTGGGTGTTTTTTTAGGTTCATTTTGTGTCCAAGGGGGCATTTCTTTTTACCAAGACAAATAATTGTGGGTTTTTTTCGCAGCCCACTGTAATTTCTGATGTTGAAACAGTTATTTAATCAATACAGAAGTATTCTTAAGAAAATCAACTTACAGAACAAAAACTACATAAGCAATGTTAATTTACAATGATAACATGTTAATAAACAGATAAATAATAAACATATAAATAACAGAGCTTTCTACCTGTGTGAGGCAACATTTCAATGGAGCCTTTTGGTGCAAGATATGTCAGCAAAGAAGGGATGGCAAAAGTGTGACCAATCTTCATCATAACTGATATAGTCGGTGAAGTGACATCAGAACCTAGGACTAAATTTCCGGTAGCCTGTACATCATTTTACATTTAATTTTTCTTTGGTGTAGGTATTTATCAATTTTGCGAAACAGCAGACAGATCTTCTTGATGATGATGAAGAACTCCCACCAGATATGGCAGCTTTTCATGGTGAGCAAAGCCTTTGATATGGTTTTATATGGATTCTTGTGTGCTTTGTTTTATAATAAATTTCTAAAGTAAGTTTAGTTAATGTGAGTCAGAATAGACTGATTATATCTTAAATTTATATGAAAAACAATACTGTGTGAAAAGAGGATGTTGTTGTTAAATTATTAAGGTTAATCAACTGAATTTCATTTTTTGTACCGTTTCGGCTCAGAAAAATTCCCACTTATGCAGAGTATCCAAGCAAAGTAAATCGTATCATCATATCACATACTTATTCTTTCTTGCTATTTCTTAGTAAAAATCTGCTGAATCACAAAATAAAAGTTTGGAACAAAATCAAGATACATTTATGTGTTGTTTATTTGATTTTAAAATAAGACATTTGGGATCTTATGGTGTACTAGAGAAGAAAATAGCCAACATTTGGCAAAGTAACTGACAGTTGAGAGAAATTTTTTTGTAACACCCATTTTTGTGAAGGATTGGCATTGAATGTAGGTGAAATATACAAATTACTTCAAAACATTTACCAACAATGATAATGGTTAAAAAGAGTCTTTGCTTGTCAGTCTTGCCATTGCTGTATTTCTGTGATAGCATTATGGATGTCACATTTGACAGCTGTCTTCATGTTGGACATTATTAATTGGTGCAATAACTATGGCTGTGTCCAAATTAAAAATGAATTTTTGTGCTAAGAAAAGGAGTGTGTAGTATAAAGTTATTAATTTGTATATGACATTAATTGCGCTTCATTCCATTTTTATTTCTGTACATTAACTTCATGGATTGGGGAGAACATTTTGTTGGATTATGATAGATGTTGTTGTTTGACATGAACAACGTTTGAGATCTTATACTTTGACACATTTCCTAACATCTGATAGGGATATTGAAATTCATCCCTGTATTTAATTCCTGTCTGTATCTTTTTCTATGCAACTCTTTTTTGTGCCTCTGGATTTAATTCCTGTCTGCATCTTTTTCTATGTAACTCTTTTTTGTGCCTCTGGTAGAAAAATATTAAGGTATATATTCAACATAGAAATTTGTCAGACTGTTACTTCCAATTCACCACATCAGTGTGGTTTAATGTACTCACTGCATAAAGATTTATTCATTTTTCTTTACCTACCTTCATTAGTGAAACACACTTTTCCTTAAAAATAAAAGTCTTAACATTTAGAACATCATGAGCAAATTTAAAACAAATTTGACTGTTACATTAAATATAGTTAAATTCATTTATGCCAGATTTCATAGATAGATATGACATTTTTTGTTTCAGTTTTATTGAGATTTTAATTAAATTAAGTGGCCCACACTTTAAAAATCATTGTTTCTACAATTTTAAGATTGTGTCTAGCTTCACACACACACACACACACATATATATACAATAAACTGACAACAAATGGTGTAATGTTTTGGATGACAGCTGCTTGGGAGGAGATAACTGGTGTTTGTCAGTTGGTTTGGAGTAGATGTCTGTATGGAGTTTGTTTTCTACCAGTCTGGTTGCTGTGTCCAGGAAGGCATGGTTCAAGTTGGAGACTTGCCATGAATTTTATTGAAGGATGGAAGTTGTTTGCCATTGATATGAGATCATCCAAACTTTCTCTTCCATGTTGCCACTTTATTTCTATATCATCGATAAAGCGTACCCACTGGTAGGATGTAAGTTCAACAAATGCTAAGAGTTGACCCTCCAGTTTTCCCATAAAAATATTAGCATATGAAGGGGCCATTTTTGTACCCATTGCGGTTTCATTAATTTGGAGGTTATTTTCTTCATTAAATTCAAATTTATTAAGTTTTAGGATAAGCTGCAGGAGTTGAACTAGGAAGTGTGCAGGTGGATTGACTACAGTTCTAGTTTCCCATGGTTCTCTACATGCCTGTATCCTTTCGTTGTGTGGTATGTTAGTATACAAAGATGTGACATCTAAGGAAACAAGCAGTGTATCTGCTAGTCATCCAAAACACTGCATTAGGAATATCCCATATAGCCAGGCACTGAAGATATGCAGAATTTGCCCCAAAGATGAAACATTCCTAAAAAGATCTGAAGAGTATCTAAACATTTAATTTACCGAGGCTATGAAAAAGACCTGATTACAGAGGCAACCCAAAGAGCTAAACAAACAAACCATGATGACCTACTAAAGTATGGAGAGAAGGAAAAGACTGATAGGATACCATTCATCCTGACCTACCATCCAACCCAAAGTAGGTAAAATCATCGGGAAACACTGGCCCATCATGGAATAGTCGGAAGCACTAAAGTTAATCCTCCCTAACAAACCTTTAGTCGCCTACCGGAGACCAAAAAACTTCAAGGACATCCTAGTCCAAGCAAAGCTAACGCCAATCACTAATCAAGACCACCCTAGTCAATCTGGCCCCTGTGGCAATAAAAGGTGCAAAACCTGTCAACGTATGATAGAGACCAGGACATTTTCTAGTGACTAGAGAAAAATTAAACATACATGGTCCAAATAAAACATGCAAAACAGAGAATGCCATTTATCTTATCACAAGATCCATAGCCATCAGTATGTCAGAGAAACTGAAAAGCTACACAAAAGGATCAATCTTCATAGATCTGATTGGATGACAAAGAAGCTGTACAGAAGCCCGGTCACAGAATACTTATCCTGCCCTGGCCACACTTTCAGTGATATAACACTTATTGCATAAGCTCACAACCCCAACTGGAGTCCTTGAAACAGGGAAGAAAAGGAATCTTACTGGATACATCGCCTTAGAACATTGAAACCAAGCAGTTTAATCCAAGAAAACTAGAAAAAGATAACCATGCACAAATAAAATTATCTTTTGCAGCCGACACATTTTCTTTTAAATAATAGTCTAAATTTGCTTAATAGCCTATGACTACTATAACAATGAAATGTCAGAGATATAATTTGTGCTTACATAAATTTACATAAAATAACAGCTATCATTATGACACATCAATTTCTAGGTCAATACAAATATTTTCCACTATCAGCAAGAAGCTGAAATAGGCAAGTTGAAACATAATAAAGTTAAAAGGTTGAATTCCTGTAGAAACAGCCATGTAAAGTTTCGCAAACATAACCGTTTTTCTGTTTTATTTGTTTGTCTTGTCTATGTTTTGTATTTGCCTTTGAAAAAGACTCATTAAAGAGTGAAAAGTGCTCAGGCTAGCTAGATACTAGTTTCGGACTGTTCATTGTCAGTTTATTGCATTTATTTTAATCAATCCCTGACACATATGATCGTCAGCTGGATCCAGTGCACTTGAAAGGATTGTTATTAGCCATATGATTTGTATTTATATATATATATATATATATATATATATATATATATATATATATATATATATATATATATACATGTATATATATATCTTTGTTTCCTTTTCAAAGCAGAATTTTTTCATTTGCAGCTTAGTTCTCTTTATTTTCTCATTAAGTTTGAAAAGTGTACTTTAGCACATTTTCTGAAATTTTAGTTTTATTCTTTTTTGAAAACTCAGCTCATTTACTTACTTTCTTTGAGATAATTATGTTACTGTCACTTATGATGGTCAGGACTTCTGCTGCTTTCCTGCCCATGTAGCCTACTATGAGGCTTTTCCTGCTGCTGAGCTGCCCTTTTAGCCTTCTGCAGGGGCTATTAATGCTGTTCAGCTGCCCATTTAGCCTTCTACAGAGATATTAATGCTGCTCAGCTGCCCATTTAGCCTTCTACAGAGATATTAATGCTGTTCAGCTGCCCATTTAGTCTTCTACAGAGCTATTAATGCTGTTCAGCTGCCCATTTAGCCTTCTGCAGAGCTATTAATGCTGTTCAGCTGCCCTTTTAGCCTTCTACAGGGCTATTAATGCTGTTCAGCTGCCCATTTAGCCTTCTACAGAGCTATTAATGCTGTTCAGCTGCCCTTTTAGCCTTCTGCAGGGCTATTAATGCTGTTCAGCTGCCCTTGCAGCTTTCTGGGGGATTGTTAGACTGCTCATCTGTTCTTGCAGCCTTCTGGGGGAGATGGTTTAAGCTGTCCGTTATGGCCTTACTTGGGACTTCTGCTGCTGAGCTACACATGCAGTCTTCTGTGGTACTTCTTCCAATGCTGAGCTGCCCTTGTAGCCTTCAGTTGGGGCTTCACTCACTGCTGAAATGCCCTTGCAACTATAGCAGCCTCCACAATCTTTGTACATGTATGCATCCAAATGTCCATCCATACATACAAATGTCCATCCATACATCCAAATGTCCATCCATACATACATACATCCAAATGTCCATCCATACATCCAAATGTCCATCCATACATCCAAATGTCCATCCATACATCCAGATGTCCATTAATACATCCATGCATCCAAACATCCAAATGTCCATCCATACATCCAAATGTTCATCCATACATCCAAATGTCCATCCATACATCCAAATGTCCATTAATACATCCATACATCCAAACATCCATACATCCATGCATCCAAATGTCCATCCATACATCCAGATGTCCATCCATACATCCAAATGTCCATCCATACATATTTACATCAAAAGGTTCATCCATACATCCATGCATCCAAATGTTGATCCATACATACAAATGTGCATCCATACATCCAAATGTCCATCCATACATATTTACATCAAAAGGTTGCATCTATTCCCAAGATTTACCTCTAAGTTAGAAGTTTTTTTTTTGTAAGTATTTTATGTTCAAATAAAATAGGGGTTTATTGTTGTATATTTGACCTTTACCACCATCCCTTATAAGAACCTAAGGTAGTGGCCCAAAAATCTTATATTTCTTGCAGATGATCACCGGATGGGTGATTTATATACAAAGTCTGGTGCATTTGCACACAGCAGCTTTGTATAAGAAGCAGAATAGATGGTTAGATTATTGGATGGACAAATGGCAGGCATCAGTATTTCTTTGCTGTAGAATGGGGATAACAATAACAAAGAATCACAGTATTGTTTATTGCCTTCCTGGAATTGTCATGTATGTCATGATATACTTTTTTTCACAGATACGGTAGACACCCGTTGTCTTAATGATGAAGATGGCCAGAGTTTGGCAGGAAGTACAATGGGCCTTATTCGGGCTGACAGCACTAGAAGTACCATTGACATCAAGCCCTATGAAAACTCCAGCATACCAATGAAAGCTGAACATGACAGTCGAGATGTTCCAATTATCAGTCTTCCTTCTGGAGGAGGAGATATTGAGAGCATGGAAGGCAAAGAATTCCCTATAGAGATGCCTGCCCGCAAGAAGCGTCCAGTTGCTGTTCTACCTGACTTTCCTGAAGGATACACTTATGACATTGATGTATAAACCTAATTTGTGTAATTGAATATATACAGAACTTTTTCTAGAGCTGTGATATCCTTATTAATGCAGAAGATGTTGGGCTATTGTCACCCATTTAAATACCACAGTCAGATTCCACTAGAGATCAAATCTATTCTTAATTTTTTCAGGAAACTAATACAGAATATAATTGGCTTTGCCAGAGCTTCAAAACATGGCATGTCAATGCAAAAGAAAGGTATGACAAGGTATCTTCTTTAATTGGAAAAAAGCTTTAAGATAAATCTATATTCTAGCATATCAAAATAACTGCCAATACCAGAAATGGTTAAATGTGCAGAAATGCCATGTTTCACACAATTTTGTTTAAAGGAGCTAATATAGAGTTGATTGACAGGAGATAAAATACTCTCCATTTACATACAGTATAATTTTATGTGATGATTGACACTAAATATCTTAATGTAATTGTTAATGCTTTTTCCATTGTTATATGTTTAAAAGGTATCATAAGTTATTTAAGATGGTGATTATATGTATTTAGTGTTATTTTATACACAGAGGCAAGTCATGCAGTATATCCTGCAAGTCATACAGTATATCCCACAAGTCAAACAGTATATCCCACAGGTCATACAGTATATATCCCACAAGTTATACAGTATATCAAACGGGTCATGCAGTATATCCTACAAGCATTGCATTTAGGCTTGATCATATTTTCATGGTTTCTATTTAGTAAGACATTAAACTTATTGAAGGGAAAAAAAGTATGAACTTTTTTGAACATGGAAACTTGTTGCTGGTTAACATGTTTCTGGGTACATACTGTATATGTTTATTACTTTTCTTCTGTGTGTCTTCAATTCAGTTACATTCAAAAATATTAAAATGTTTTTAAGTAAAAATGTATTAAGATCTTTGATATATCTTTTGTTCTTGTCTTGTTATGTACTGTATTTTACCTCAATTTTATGACTGTATTTTTTGCTTGTACTCACTTGCATTATACTTTTTGGGTTGAGTACCCATTCAGGCCAGCCCCGGTCACCTGTCATAGTGTCCTTGGGTTTCTTTGGAATGATAGCCAATAATATGTTAAAAGTGCTGTTAAAACCAAAGAAAAACCACAAAAAATATACAACATTTTTAACAAACAACAATCCAGTTTAGAAAAAGATGGTTAAAATCCTGCTCTTTCTGAGGTCTATACCAAGCAAAGATTAAATCATGACAGGGTGTATTTAATAATGTGAAACCCAAATCTGCCAACCCGTACAATTTGCCCATTAGTCTTGTTGAAATGACATATAATATTTAGATATACATAATGTCAGAATATATGATTGTTGCAGTTAAATTTGACTATTAACTTTGTATTTCATTGGAATGGAGTTTATTGGCCAGGAAATCAGACTAAGTCTACAGGTGGTATACATCAGATGCTTTAAACTGCAAAATGACTGCATGATGAATCTGTTGCAGGTAGTGTTTTCTAGAAATGGTTTGCAGCAAACAAAAACATATTCAAGTCAATAAAGGACAATAAGTACAGAAGTATGAAAATAAATATTTATATTCTTGGAAACAAGCAGGAATGGGAACAATTCCATTCATTGGAAATCATGCGATGGTGATTTGAGTATGTCTCATGGCAGGAGAGATGATTGTCACTGCAAGGTGAAATAAAAAAACAAGCAAAGATTATTTTGGACTGGAGAAGATAGCATGCTTCATGGGATTTGGAACTGCAGTTTCTGAAACTGTACTCGGGGTAATTAAGGTTAATTGAACATGTTTGCCTTCGCTGTGTCAGTCTCAGGTCAGACTTCTTAACTTTTAAAATGTACGTTTTCCATGTCAGCAATAGCAGTATATGGTTTTTGTTACAAAAAATTGGTCTAACTTATAGACTGTCTTACTGAGAAGGTCTTGTTAGGGTTACCACGTTATATTTGCAAGTTTATAATTCAAGAACTCAAATGAAGTGAAATAAATTAAAGTAATGATCAAACTATGTTAACGCAATTTAATTGGATCTGTGACCCTGCTCCATTATATGAGAGCCACTATACTGAGAGAACTATATATATATATATGTCATTTCAATGAGTGTTTCATGGATTGGTGGCCTTAGTTATATAGATAATGGAATTATTAAATCCAGTAAAGCAATTTACATGTCGGTCTTGTGATATCCTTTGTATCAAAGAATGTGTTTAAATGCAACAAGCAGATCTGAATTATTATTACTTTCATAAAAATGATTTATTTTATGATTGTCTGAACAAGTCCCTTGCAATGATGCAACATTGGTTTCCTCATTGTGATTTCGGATTTACAGAATTGCATATCATTCTTGCATGGGGATTTTAGGTCACGTGATGAATGTAATAAAACAATTACAAGTTTGTGTTCTGCTTAGTACATGGTTTTATTGAGCTGTGAAATATTGATATTGACCTCAGCTTCACAGTGGTCAGTATTTTATTGTACATCTGAGTAAGACAGTGTATTGAACTAAACAAAAGCCTATAATTGTTTATAATCAAATTAGTATGGATAGCCAGTCAACATGTTACTTGAATATATTAATATTTTGCTTACATGGA
The DNA here is from genome assembly GCA_028554795.2 of Sinohyriopsis cumingii. NCBI lineage: Eukaryota > Metazoa > Mollusca > Bivalvia > Unionida > Unionidae > Sinohyriopsis > Sinohyriopsis cumingii. The sequence continues at coordinate 113,480,506 of CM068824.1, read as the reverse complement.
AAGAGAATTTTACTTATCCAAAAATGTATATTTGCTTTAAATATGAGAACTATTTACCATATATACCAATATTTACAAATCTTAGTTTGAATTCCTCATATCCAGTGATAAACATAAATTTTTCTAGATACAATGTAACCCTGCTATATCACATGGTTGGGGTCCATAGAACCTGGTCATGATATAGACTGAACCATGTTATAACCAGCTAAGTCAGTTAGCTGAAGAAAATGAAGCATATACCAAAAAAATGGTTGGGAGGCGGGAATGTAATAAAAGCAGGTGCAAATATAAAAAATGTGTACTTTTGATTAAATGAAGACAAACTAGTCTGAACTACACTTGTATATTGACAACTTACATCTGTGTAGTACAGTCATTAAGTACTGTACATATATAAATCTATCAAATTTTTAGAAAACTTCTACCAGGTACTAGTCTATCTTAATGATCAGCAAAGGTAAATTGTATTAAATATGTACAAACCAGAAGTCAACATTATTTTTAATTCACAGTATCCTTTTTTTAATTCACAGTATCCTATAAATATCACTGCCTAATGTCATCTGGTGCAGAGTCCATGAATTCCTATGTCTGACAAAGTTCTGATATCCTCCATCATTATCTAGTAAACCATCATGGCCTAATCATCATAAATATTGTCTAGTCCCTTTCCTTGGGACTGTCACATCTGAATGCTTATTTAGAGACTGAGCTCAGGCTTTGTAAGTAACTCTTTGATCATACAATTTGTGAAATCTATTCAAGGCTGCAACTGAAGACAAGTCTATTGTGCATAAAGATCAAATAACCACCCAGTTACTTGCCACTGTACAACACTCACAGCTCAATCCATGAATTGTCACATGAGAAAACGAGATATGGGAATAAGCTTATGTATTTGCAGCTCAGTGAGAAGGATTGTCATCTTGAAAACACAGTGGATGCTGCTTTACAAACACTGGCAAGAACTTGTACATGGTAAACGGGTACCCTATAGCTCATTTTATTACCTGCATTACTATCAATGGGTGTGTACTCGAATACCTAGATTTAGTATCTTTATACATATATAGGTAAAATCTATGAATTTGAGTATAGATCACATGTTATAAAATTCATGTATCAGTCACATCCTGTTAGAAACACAAGTAGCACATATTAAAAAATGTCAGACCTCATTTGATCATTATTTGTTTGATACTAAACAATTGACTAGGATAAAGTCACCAATAGCACATGGCTATAGCTGTTTACATGCTACATATATATGTATTTAAATTGGCCTAGATTTTGGTCAGCTGGAGACAGCTGTTTTCTTGCTTAGGACAGCCAGGGGATGAGGCTGTTCATCGGGAAATGAAAACGTGAACAAATTAAAAAGTTCAACAAATATCTTTGCAAGATACCCCATCATCAATTAACTTGACAGCCAGTTGTATATGGTTTCAAAAGATTGGAAATTTAAGCTGCATTAATGCCAATATTGGTAGCAATTATAAGCATAAACTTTTTTCCTGCATAAAGGAAATTTATTTTCACAGCGTAATAAACGTGTTCTGGTCACTTTGGATATACACCATTCCATCAGATTCTATTGCTTTTATTCAGGTTTGGTTCAGACTTCCTTTGATGTAAGTTTCTTTGTTTTTATTGAATTTTATAGTTGGTACTTTTGGGTGAAGGATCCATGTGTTTTTGAAGTTGCCACTAAAGGATAGCTTTGGAGGACCAAACAAATGCTTATTTCTTATTGCGGTGGCAACATCAAATAATTGTAAAACATTGTTTGAGTCTGATTTTTTTGTTCATTTGTTTAGTCTTTTTACAGAATGATCAGTGCTTTAGAGTTAATGAGTTTTATTTGAAGTTGCAGGAAAACAGTTTTTTTCTGGATACATTTAAGAAAATGGATTTAACCACCATTTAGTCTAATGTAAAAGTTACTGTTGGTTGGTTGATTGTAGCTAGTCATTTTTGTAGCATTAGTATATGGGTCCATCACAGCATACAGTACTCAGGCCAGATATCAACATAATTAGATTATAATATAACAGTACACTGTTAGGATGGTTTATTAATATAAACAAAGGATTTGTTTATATAACAATAAATAAATTCCAGTTTATTTTATATCAAGTTTGTGGCTTCAAGGTGTCTCTGAATTTCTCCACTGCAAACCCACGATACAAATTTAAACAGCCAACAATGTCACACACAGAATTGCTAGATGGTGTATTTTGTCACCAATAAGAAAAAACAAATGGAATTTGCAACATTGGTGACATATATGAAATTTTGGGAGCCACACCTTGATCGTGTTATATCCAAATTCGTGTTATAATGGAAAGTGATATAGCAGGGTCACACTGTATTGTTACATGTTTTTGTATTTATGAATACAAATTAAATATAGATTTTAAACTCTTTCTCATGTTCATATAAGTGTATTCACATTTTACAGTTGATGTTTACTTATCAAATTAATTGATTTTACTTTTGGATTATGTTTTATTTTGAAGAAGAATGTACCAGCATGTACTATGAATATACAAAAGTCCCTTGTTGTTTGCTTAAGTTTTGACATTTACTAGTCTACATGAAGTTCGAAATATTTACATCCTTTTGTTGGCATTATTTCAAAGAATACAAATATTTTCACATTCATATTATTAGTCAACAATATTTCTTAGATCAGGATCTCATTCTTGTATCTTTCTTCAGACTTTTCTTTTATTGATCATAGAAAAAGACTTTGAATTAAAATTCCAAGTTAATAAGTTTTTTCTTTGTTTTATTTTGCACTCATCATCTTCCTAAAACAAAAATGCCAGCATAGTTTGCACAGTCTTCAGATAAATTATGCAACCTTTCTTCTTGAATACTTCCATATCTTAAAAGAAAATCTGTTCTTAAAAGACAACATTTATGAACTCGTTTCTGCCATTTCAGGTATGTTACTGTTACCAGAATGAAAAGGATACCTGTCATTTGTCAACATGGATGCATGCTTGCTAGCTATCTAAGTAGGAAAAGGTTTTACACTGAATGCTACATCTGCATGTTAGATGGCATCAAATATCTAGTACACCAATTATTACTAAAAGTAATCGTGCCATTCTGAAAAATTTGTTAACAGTTTATATTTTAGAATCTCATGTAATTAAAGTATGTTTTATAACTGGCTCATATTATGTAGATTTTCCTGTCAAGATATCCATTTTAACTGTTTAAATCATTGCATAAAGAAATTAAAGTAAAGATATCCATTTTAACTGTTTAAATCATTGCATAAAGAAATTAAAGTAAAGATGTCCATTTTAACTGTTTAAATCATTGCATAAAGAAATTAAAGTAAAGATATCCATTTTAACTGTTTAAATCATTGCATAAAGAAATTAATCTATTAGAAAAACTAGGATTTGATCATACAATTCTGTCATATTTAAAAACAGTTGGCATACGTTTTGTTTCTTTGTTTTCATAACATGCCATATTGTGACTCTCCATCAGTTTGCTGTTAAAGCAGGTTTACAGAAATGTATGTTCCTAACATACAAAGGTAGCTTAAAAACAACCATTCATAACAGTACTTTATAAAGAGAATTATATAATTTAGATTGAAATAATGTATAACCAGAAATTGTCAACTACTTTTTTTTATGTAAGACATAATTAAAAACATGAATTTTAATGTATATGGAAAAAATACTGATTAAATAGATTATGAACAAATTTTGGACCAATTTATGGGAACTTTGTCAGTGGCATGCCAAGTGCACTGGTCACTATGCTTTATCTATTTCCCCCCTCCCCTGAATTCATATTTGATAAAACTCAGGATTATGCAGAAATAATTGAGTATTTTGCATATCCCATAATAATCCTTGGCTGAGAGGTTAGGATAATGTTTGGCATGCTACTAAAATTGAGTATTTTGCATATCCCATAATAATCCTTGATTGAGAGGTTAGGAATATGTTTGGCATGCTACTAAAATTGAGTATTTTACATATCCCATAATAATTCTTGGCTGAGAGGTTAGGAATATGTTTGGTATGCTACTAAAATTGTAATAGTCCTGAAAATGTAACTCAAATCAAGTAAAATATTGAGGTAACTTCCATTTCTTTTTTTATTAACATTTTTCATTTTTCACTGAAAGAAAAATGTGTTATCTTTATAATATTTGTAAGCATCTGCTTCCAGTCACATGATATCACACCATCAAGTAATCACCTGAACCACAAACTTTTCAAAGACTGATGACTATAATGTTGTTAGATCATAACATTTTAGACTTTGCCTTCTCTCATGCTGTTAGATTGTGGTCTGAGGCATCAGAGTGGAGAATCAAAGTAAATAGATTATTTTCTTGGTTTTCATGCAAATAATGTTTAAACGAGGCTATGTACATTATTTAATTATGAGGTTGGCCCGTTATATTCACATGATTGGCCCATCTTTTCTGATTGGCCCTTCATTTTTCTCAAACCTGGCAGAAACGGCACTCTTTAAGTTATTATACAATTGACAGCAATGTTAAAACTCAGAATAATAAATGCAAAACTTTAAAATTTTCAATTTTTGCAGATTCTTGTGTCTTAATCATTTTTCCCCCAATATGATTATATTCTTTTTTGTTATCTTTTTTTGACTTTATATTTTTAAAATTGTTTATTTAATTTTTTATGATATACCTATTCCAGTGTCTTTAAAATATAGAATTTAAAATAAATGTTTGAAAGTATATTTTTTGCTTATTGTTTTTATATGCCTTCCCTAAGGTGGAGTGTATTATGTTATGATGTCAGTACATTTGTCTGTCACTAATTTTATTTCTGCATAATGACTCAAGTTGTCCATCATATACAGTTATCAAATTTGGTTCATGGCTTGCACTAGGGGTAAGTAAGAACCCTTTCAATTTAATATTTTTTTTGTTGAAATAAGAAACTTTATTTCCAGTGTCCTACTTTGATGATCTTCATTGTTATGTTTAACATTTTATTTCCATGGATTTTCATAGTGGTGTGCAGGTGAGGTTTCCCATATTTGGGTAATGCAAATGTAATGAAATGCACTCCTTAATGGTACTTTAGATTATTCCATATGTTACTTATATTTTGCATACTGAATGGAAATATATGTAACTTAATTGTCATAATAAGCATATTTTCTTATTGTAGGAAAAAGGTGGATTTAACAAACTTTTAAAATTTCCTTTAAGTGGTAGCACTTAAAAAATTGGTATAATTGGACATGGGGTACAATTTTTTTTATAGAATTGACATCCATACTTATGTCAATAGAAATCCATTTTAACATAAATGAGCTGTTCATATTTTTCTTCATAATGCAGCACACGATTTTGAGGTGTATGTTTTGTACCTTTTTTGTAAATATAAAGGTGTTTGGATCTTCAGATTAATACATACTACAGTGTGTGTGTGTGTGTGTGTGTGTGCGTGTGCATGAGTGTTTTTTTCCTTTCTGATGGCATATCATAGACACAGTTAATTGGAGAGACAGAAACTATACCCCAAACTCATCTAACCAAGTTGTTGTTGTTGTTGTTGTTGTTGTTGTTGTGGGGTTTAATGCCATTTTTCAGCACAAGATAGGCTATACATGGCAGCCAGTATTAATGGTGGAGGAAGAACTGGGAAAAACCCTGGAAAGAACCACCTACCCATGAGAAGCTACTGGCAAGCTGTCTCACATACCCACATTGGCCAAACCTGAGACTCGAACCCACGCAGACAGAGGTGAGATGGCAGTGATCCGTAACGGAGAGCGCTTTAGACCACGCGGTAACTTGGGGCCCCTGATCTATTGTAAGTGACCATATGGAGAACGCAACCAGCAGTCATGATTTTCAGGAAAATATACATTCAACACTACTATGATTGATCACATTACAAAAACTGATAGAAAACCACTGAACTCAATTTAATTATTTGTAAACATGAACATAAACCAAACTAAAGTACATGTCACTAACAACCATTGTGGGTCTCTGTCTCTGTTTATAATGCTAATAAGTGATAATGAATATCAAAGATTGGTGATAGTGATGATAATGATAAGAAAAGTGTCTGCAAATTGGTTTAAAGTCACAAGGGTGTGATGGTATAATGTATGTTTATGCATCATAGGAAGAATCTTACTAACATTAAAATCATACGGTCAAACCCACTTATCTTGACCTGTTATCTTGAGAACCCATGTATGTCAAGTGTTTTTGGTCCAGTTCCCCCCAAAAACCTTCTTTGTTATGCTAATTTTTCCCCACTTGTCTCGACCCATGTAAGTTGATAACCCGATTATATCAGACATAACTTTCGGTCAGCAGTAACATGTGGACCCGCTAAATGAAATGCAACTTTTAATGTCCATCTTGGAGAGATTTTACAATGAAAAATCCAGCATTTCTGCTACTACCAATACCTAGTACTGGCAAGATGTAAAAAGTCAGTACAAGACCACATTTTACCCGTACAAGTGCTAATCAACGAATCTCATCAATGAATGGTTTATCGCTTACATAGATGGAGAAAATTATGTTGTAAACAATGCTTTAAAGTAAGGAAACTGAATGAATTTGTTTCTGACCTTTACAGGAGCTGCATTCACAATGGACACTATTACATGTTAACATCACAACAATATCGTTCGTTCCACATCATTGTGAATTTTATGTTATCTGTAATTCAGTAAATTATCAGATCAACATCATTAAATGTTGCTAGAAATACCTAATACGTGTTACACTATATGTTTAACATGAATCATGTACTTTTAGCTACATTTAATGATGCTAACCTGAAAATTCACAAAATTGCATCTAAATAGAAACCAGCAAAATACAAAACCAAGCTGGTACCCCCAAAAAATACCCAGTATTTTTTTTTATAGAAGTTTTCGATTGCTGTGCCATGATGACAGATTCTTCAATGCAAACGAAATGAAGCAGAAATTGACTGATAGGAGTAATGTCTATGAAACAGAAAGAGGAGTGCGTTCATTGTACTCTTTTATCTTGAACTGATTATCAAAGCCTTGCAATCCATCAGTAATACGTTAACCACCCTTCATGATGCCCTGTTGATGCTGATGGACACTGATTAAAGTTGGGTGGTATATGGGACAATAACTCTATTAATAGAATAAATTGGCTTCTTACAGAATTTGATGTTGAGACAGTTAACTTTAAAGACTTTAAACACATTTTGTAGTTTGTTGGTACATGAATACCAACAGCCTCATTGGTACATAGGCAAATTTTATCAATAAAAACTGGCATACCAGTCTAAAGGATCTGATGATCAAGAAAAGCGACCAAATTTCATAATTTTGGTCAGCTACATTTTGCTACTAGTTAAAGTCAACACTAACAAAAACAAATACTTTCTGTTTTAAAAGTATAGTCCTACATGTACATGTACTTAAAATGGCTTAGTTTTGGTCAGCATGAGAAAACTATTGCCTAGTGAGGTTATGAAAGGGATGAGACTAATCACATGGAAATAATAACAACTTTAAACCACTGACATTGTTATAGTAACTTAAGTGTTTCAAAAATGTGTGACTTGTTACTTAATCTCATTTAAAAGACCAATCTTTTTTTCTGCAGCCTGTCATGACTGAATTATTATTTTTACTGTGCATTAGGAATGCTGTTTATTTTTAGAAACAAAATTCGTTTTTGATGCTTCAGATGCATAATCATTGTTCTGCAATAGATTTTTCAAATAAACCCAGATTTCTTGGGACCTGGTTATGTTGGTGATTTTTTGACACCCCCGACATAATCGAGATAACCAGTTCTGACTGTATTAGAATTAGACACAGACTGTATCACTTGTGATCAGTTCTGACAGACAGTCAACAATCTGAATCCATCCATCTGGAAACGATTTAATCTTCTTCGTGAACTCCGTAGAATTGTGCTGAAATTACCACATTCCAATAGAGACACTGAAAGGAAATATGGTGTTAAATCATAGACAATAAATAGATACAAAGTACACAAATCAATAGTCTGGTTCTCTTAAAACTGTTTGAAAGTGAATATCTAAAACTCTGACCTGCTGGCACATTATGCGAGAACAGATCTGTGTCTATGCAGTTTGTTCCACATATGATTGCAAGTGAATGTTCTTGGCTGCTGGCACATTATGCAACAGGAAAATCTGGGTCTCTGCTTTGTTTGTTGTTGGGTTTATATTCTTCTCAGGTAAATATGCTATTCATGTTCATTATGTTTTTGAATAATCTATTAGTTGGTGTAATTTTTTATTTGTAGCTAATTATTTACTTCTTATTAATGGGATTTGTTTGTCTGCTTCCCTGTAAACATAATTTCATGCCATAGTGACACTGAAATTACAGATGAATCTGATTACCCGATGCAGTAATGTATGTGACTAGCATTTACAACATGTCTGATTATCCAATGCAGTAATGTATGTGACTAGCATTTACAACATGTCTGATTATCTGATGCAGTAATGTATGTGACTAGCATTTACAGCAAGTCTGATTATCCGATGCAGTAATGTATGTGACTAGCATTTACAACAAGTCTGATTATCTGATGCAGTAATGTATGTGACTAGCATTTACAACATGTCTGATTATCCGATGCAGTAATGTATGTGACTAGCATTTACAGCAAGTCTGATTATCCGATGCAGTAATGTATGTGACTAGCATTTATAACAAGTCTTATTATCTGATGCAGTAATGTATGTGACTAGCATTTACAACAAGTCTGATTATCTGATGCAGTAATGTATGTGACTAGCATTTACAACATGTCTGATTATCCAATGCAGTAATGTATGTGACTAGCATTTACAACATGTCTGATTATCTGATGCAGTAATGTATGTGACTAGCATTTACAGCAAGTCTGATTATCCGATGCAGTAATGTATGTGACTAGCATTTACAACAAGTCTGATTATCTGATGCAGTAATGTATGTGACTAGCATTTACAACATGTCTGATTATCCGATGCAGTAATGTATGTGACTAGCATTTACAGCAAGTCTGATTATCCGATGCAGTAATGTATGTGACAAGCATTTACAACAAGTCTTATTATCTGATGCAGTAATGTATGTGACTAGCATTTACAACAAGTCTGATTATCTGATGCAGTAATGTATGTGACTAGCATTTACAGCAAGTCTGATTATCCGATGCAGTAATGTATGTGACTAGCATTTACAAGTCTGATTATCTTATGCAGTAATTCGTGTGTTAAAAATGCCTGGACTCCCATTAAAACAGAGATGTTGATCCCTCCCAGCTGTAGAGTATGTATTCAAATTATCTGTCTTTCCAATTAATATTGCTACTAGACAGCTCTGTATCAGATTAGGCATTATCAGATAAAGAATACCGTTTATTTTGTGGTCTGATCGGTTAAAATGTATAGACACTTAGGTAGTAGCAAATGCTTTGCATGTGGTTTTGAAACCAGAATGTCCAGTTTTCTTTGTTCATATCTCTTCTACTCAGTGTGGTTATAGAGAGTTGGATAAAAGTGCTGATGCACTTATTGGGATCTTGGTGGTTTGGCAATCTATCAGATTGCTTTCCCACAGAGGGTCACCTTCACTTATGATTAAATTAAACTTAAAGAAATTGATGCCTGAAAGGATCTGGAGGAATACCCTTCCATCAGCAGGGGTGGTATAGTCACCCCTGGTCTCTGACCAGTTTCATTATCTTTGTAACTCATCAGAGGGAAATGATTTTGTCGATTCATTAGTCAACTGACCACTGTTGTAGGTGGGTAGTCTGTATACCCCTAGCTGCCACCAGTTCAGCCACATTTTGAGTAATGTGACAATTCTTTATATCGCAACCTTTTATTGCAGCCAGTGTACTTATTTTCAGACTGCACTAATGCAGCCTGGTTTCAAATGACATAAATGTAATGCAGCCTGGTTTCAAATGACATAAATGTAATGCAGCCAGTATTCGGCTTAAGTAGTGGTAGAAACATAAAAACTTGAAATATGTTTCTGTGTTAACTTAGGGTAAATGCAAAGTGGCTAGAAGACTCTTTTGAAATTTATATATTTGATTACAAGTGCTGTGTATTCTATATTTTTTAGATCAACATACTTTATGCCTGTTAAATATTAAACTGCCATGGTTTCATATAGGTTTCTTATTTTTGTGTCAGTCATAGTATCATATTGTTTGTGAATATCAATCCTGGTGAGGATATGAAATTGTCCACAGGATTAATAAATAAATGAATTGTAACATAGATGAATGCATCCTAGACTGGCTTATCTGTTCCCCCAATGCTGTTTGGGGGAGAAACCGGCTGAATTGAGAAAAAATTCTCCATTTTGAAGGTTTCCTCCAACCGCAACCAGTTGAGTGGGGGAGAGATCAATTATGATTTGAAATTTCCTATTTTCTTGATGACCAGGAAGATTCGAGAGTAGAACATGGAATGCTGATCATTTAAGACCCTTTCAACAATCCCTTTCTGCAAAAGAGTTTGCACCTGTTTCCTTAATTTCACCAAATTGGACTTGGGAAATAAAATAGAGGTCCTCGATAGTGGGGGCTGTTCCTGAAACTGGAATCGATAACCCTCATTTATGATGGAGAGGATCCACCAATATCTGTGATGATTGACCAAACCCCTGAGAAGATGCCTAGGTGAGTACATGCTGGGACAGTTGGGAAGGGGATGCACAGCAGGAGAGGGGTCAATTTGCTAGGGTTGTCCTCTCCCCTTTCCTGCAGTAGGAATGGAAGGAGTGTTAAAGAACATTCTCTTGGATTGGCGGTGACCTGGGCACTGTGGACCTGATGAGGGAGGAGGTGGTTAAGCACGAGTTTAAGGATTGGACTTGGGCTGCACCTGCTTGAAACATTTGGCAGATGGCCACCGAGGGAAATTTGCCTGACCTCATTTCCTGGTTGATTGTGATGGGCTAGGAGTGAAAGTGAAAGAGTGATGTCAGTGATCCAGCAAGTCTTGAGAAGCCATGGTAGGAAGGAGGTCCCCAAAGAGGGTCTTGGCTTGTAGACAAGCAGCCCTTAGAAGATATTTTCTGTGGTTAAGCAAGACCTTCAATGAGTCCAATGCATCATCATGGCAGATGTGCAAAAATTCCACTGATAATGCCATAGCAACAGATAGCGCATGCCAGGATGTCTTGACCACAGCTTGCAGCACATGTAATGCAGCTGGATTCAAAAAGGTCTCTCTCAGCACACTAAAGGAAAGTAGCTGAAAATGGGTAGGCATCAAAAGCTAGTGTCACAAGTAACAGTACCTCTTCCCATTCCAGAAGACGTACTTGAGTATTTCATGTTTTCTTCTCAGTCTTATCATAAAGTGTAAGCCCCAACCCAAGTTTGTGAAAGAACTGTTGAATTTTCTGTTTCAAATAATCAAAATCCATGTCTTTTTTTTCTTGGAAAAAAAGCGGAAATGAATAGCCACAAGAGACCCAGGTGTGAGCTCAAATTTAAAATTATGAATCTGCCTCATTACTGCATAGTTAAATCCCCACTGATCAAAGAAAGTGGGATGCAGGAAAATAGGAGAGTTTTTGTAACATTTTCACCTTTTTTCACTTTTTAAAGTGTATATTTACTTGGTTAGATGAGGGGCCCTGAGTGGCCGAGTGGTCTAAAGCGCTCACCATCACCAGTAGCTTCTCGTGGGTTGGTGTTTTTTTCCGGGGTTTTCCCAGGTTCTTCCTCCACCATTAATACTGGCCGCCATGTATAGCCTATCATGTGCTGAAAAATGGCGTTAAACCCCACAACAACAACAACAGATTATGTTTGCCTATAAAGTTTGCAGATAGTGCCTCACCACATCTAACTTTATTTTCATTTGATGCAGATTCCTAAAACATGAATTTCAGCTGTTACATGTTTAGGCTTGAATAAACAGTAACACAAGAAAGAGTGAAAACAACAAGCTTTGAAAAATATAACAAATAATTTATTTCCCTGGAAAAATACTGTAAAAATGGAGAAAAAAAATAAGAACTTATGGTTTTAAGAATCAAATCCAAAAATAATCCAAGAATAATCCATGAATAAAATTTTAGAAGCCCTAATAATGAAATGTTCTAATGAATTCAAGTTTGAGTCCCAACAAAGAATCAAAGATGGAAGGTGATAATGTATGCTGTAACCTGTACTGTGTTGAAGTCTACAGTTCTTGTAGAAACAAGAACTATCCAGAGAAACAAATTAATCCTTTTGAATCCAAATAATCTGAAGAAAAATTAACATATAACGCAAAAGCTGGCTAAAACAGAAGGAAATGACTTGACATCAAGCATTTTTAAGCCCAGACTGTGATTATTTTTCTAATACAATGATGTAAAACTTGAATTTTATGCCCCGGATAAGGGTCACATGGTCATGTTTACATGTAACAAATCATGTAGCCCCTGTATGTCCTTGATAAGAACCAATCATTTTACTCTGAGAATAAAAGTTGTTTACCTCACTAAAAACTATTTACAAGTCTAGGGTCACATATTCAATACAGCCTCGATCTCACTCTTATTAGTTCCACAATAAAAATAAATAAAAAAGAATTTGTTGATGTGACTTACTAATTTTGAATTATGGTTGGGAACTAGGTCAGTTTTATGTATTTACAAAAATGAACAGTCAAGGTCAAACTATTTTCTGGAAAAGTGTCGTGTTCCTAGTAAACAAAACTACATTATTTTGACATATAATGAAATTAAAAAATAAAAAGATTTTAAACTTACAAACAATAAAATCAGATATAAATTAAATCAAATATATATAACACTTCCCCCATAAAGAAAAAGAAAGATTTATATGATAAAGCTTTCTTTTAACCATAGAATAATTATACATGAAGTTAAAGAAAAACATAACTCTTATGAATTATACACAGTGTACATGAAATAATATATTGTTATAAACAGAAAAGTGTGTCTGCTATTAAATTATCTTTTCCCTTGATGTGCCTGATGTCAAGATTATATTCCTGTAACAACAAACTCCACCTTAGTCGTATTTGATTTTTATTTTTCATCTTACCAATAAATGTAAGGTGGTTGTTGTCACTAAACACAATAATCAAAGAAGGAGCTGAACTAAGGTAAACTTCAAACTGTTGTAATGCCAATATCAAAGCCAAACATTCCTTCTCAATTGTTTAATAATTTCTTTGGTGCTTATTTAATTTCTTAAAAAAAATAGCACACTGTATGATCATTACCATTTTCATCTTCTTGAATCAAACCTTTTCCAACCCCAACATCACTTGCATCAACAGACAGTTTAAATGATTGGCTGAAATTTGGAGCTGTAAGAACTGGCACACTTTTAAGTATGGCTTTCAACTTGTCAAAAGCCTCCTGACATTTTTCCATCCAAATGAACTTGTTTTTCTTACTCAATAAATTTGTCAGGGGTTCAGCAATTATAGAAAAATTGGAACATAATTTTTGATAGTATACGGCCATACCTAAAAATTGCATCAGTTGCTTTATATTTACAGGCATGGGAAATTCAGAGATAGCCTTGACCTTAGCCTCTATTGGTTTAACTTGTCCATGTCCCACAATATGTCCTGCAAAAGTTACACTAGCACAGTAGAACTCACTTTTAGATAAATTGTCAAACATGCATCAGTGAGTCTCAAAGAATTTCCGAATTGTTGCTAAATGTTCTTTCCAGGTGTTGTTGTAGATGATGACATCATTGAATGTAAGCATCACAATTGTCTAGACCAGAGGTAATCATATTCATGAGATGTTGAAATGTACTTGGCAACCCTTTCATCCCAAACAGCATTACTTCATATTGGTAAAGTTCATCTGGAGTCACGAATGCCGAAATTTTCTTTGCTCTTTCCATTAGTGGAATTTGCCAAAATCCTATCAGAAGGTCAAATTTGGTGACATACTTGGCACTCCTGATCTTATCGATACAGTCATCAGTTCTTGGTAATGGGAATGATTCTGTTTTTTGTCACACTATTCACCTTTCTATAATCAGTACACATATGGATCGTTTTATCTGGTTTTGAAACAAGAATGCACAGTGAACTCTATTCACCTTTACTGGGCTCTATAAAATCATTCTCCAGCAAATACTGAATTTCTTTTTTTTTCAAGTATTCCTGTTTGAGAAGGTTCATCCTGTAAGGATGTTGTTTCACAGGTTTGGAATTTACAATGTCAATGTCATGGAAAATTTTGTTCGTTCTTGTAGGAATATCTGGAAATAAGTGCTCATATTCAAATAATAACCATTTAAGTTCATTTCTTTTTGTGCTTTTGCAAATGTTAAAGTTTCTGGTCCAGATCATTCATAATTTCTGAACTCCAAAGATTTGTCACTCCAATATCAGTAGAATCCTATGATATTCCTTCACTTAAATCATCACTGAGTGGGACAAATACAACTTAATTAATTGCATGTTTAACCTGGCTATCTCTTTCAATATACTGGTACTCCTGTAATTTATTTAGATCCCAGGAGCACTAATATCATAATTTAACTCATTCATTTTTTTTCTTAACTTTATAAGGGTCGTAATATCTAATCTGAAGAAAAGTTTGACAAATGAGCAAGACAGACAGAACCCCATTATTACCAGACTCAAAAATTCTCTCCACTGAAGTTCTGTCAAACAATAATTTCACTTTTGACTTGAGTTGCTAAATGCCAAATTCGAGCATAACAGGCTGGAAAGTTCCAGACCTAAAATTTGACCCTTGACCCAATTGGATAGATTTGGAAAGGCCAGATTGAGTAAAAAACTTTATCAAAGTTTTAATATTCCAAAAAGGAATTGCCTCTGAAAACCATGTTGATGCACACATAATGGTCAAGAGGTATTGGTTACCTGACCTGGTCTTAAGTAAGGGACCAACACAATATACCATAATTCTAATAAATGGTTCGTCAAAGGCACTAACAGGTTGTAGATGAGCATTAGGTATTTTCTGATTGGTTTTTTTTACCATTTGACAGGTATTACAAGATCTACTGTATTTGCCAACATCACTTTTGATTTTTGGCCAACAGAAGTGAGTCAAGATATTGTGATAAGTTTTATTAATCCCTAAATGACCAGCCAATTGAGTTTCATGGGCCAGACTAAGTATTTCCTGTCTGTAAGATTTTGGAACTACAATTTGATAGTTCACTGACCACTCATCACCAGCAGGTACCCCGTGTGGTGTCCATTTTCTCATAGGAATTTCATTTTTAATGAAATAACAGACAGGCACTTCAGTAGCTTCAGTTTCATTAATGGCCCTTTGAAACAAACAGGAGATCTCAGGATCTTTTTCCTTTTGGAAGACAAGTGATTGTCGTTTGTCACCCTGATTAGAATAAATAGAATGAGTAGTTAAAAGAAGATCACTGTGATCAATATGTTCTGATTGATCCATACATGTAGTGAAAGTGACCTCATCAAAAGCCTGACCAATACATGTGTCAGTTAAAGGAATACTTTCCTTATCAAACATCATTCTCAAGAGCTTTCTTTGCCATAGCTCTGGTAACTGCACAAGCTGGGAATAAATCAGGGAATTCTTTTTCAATTGGATCAACTTTGTGATCCAAGCAAGGCTTATCAGTTACAAGTGAATTAACCACAATCTTGTCTCCATCTAGGTCACTGCATAGTAATAAATGAATGCCCTCAACAGGTAAAAAAGACACTGTGCCAACTGTCATTGGTCCTGAGACTAAGTCTGATGACAAATTTACACAAGGGAGAGGAACATTAACAAAGCCACACTCTACTCCCTGAATAAGAACACTCATTAGAAGAAGACTTATCAGAAAAGGCAAAGTACCTGACAATAAAAGACTCTGAGAAGCTTCTGTGTCCTTTAAAATTTTAAAAGGGATAGGATTGGCTGAATCACCCAAGAGTGCTATAGAACCTTTCGACATAAATGGTTCATAATTCTCCATAATAAAATCAGAGTGGGGTTAAATAGACCCAAGAAATGTATTGCTTTCAATACATGACCATGACCATGACCTCTTAGAAATATGAGCATTTGGAATAGGTCTGTCTTTATTCTGATGCCTAGTTTTCAATTTGTAGCAATCAGAAATAACATGTCCTTTTCTCTTGCAATAGGTACAATTAGGAAGAGACAAGGATCTTGAGTCAAGATTATTGAAACTTGATTTTTAGAAGTTGTGCCAGTTTGAGAGTTAGAAGAGCTTGTATTTGGCTGAAATACTTTTTTGCCATAAGACTGCTGAATGGAAGTCTTGTTTACAAAAGAAACTTTATGAGCTAAAGCATAATTGTCAGTGGCACGAACCACATTTTCAAAGGCTTCAAGCTTATGAGTGTCAAGATAAACCCTAATGTCACTATGGACACAGTTCTTAAACTCTTCAACCAAAATGAATTATCCGAGACTTTCTTACTCTTTAAGAACCTTTCTAGAAGAGCACCACCTATCAAATTATCATGCCTTTTCCCACGCAAATTCGACATAGGTCTGGTCAGCTTCTTTTTTATAGTTTCGGAATTTTTGTCAATAAGCCTCAGGGACTAACTCATAACCCACCAAGATATAGTTCTTAACTATATCATAGTCAGTGCTCTGCTCTAGTAAGAGTGAAATGCAAATATCAAGAGCTCTACCAGTGAGTACACATTGCAATAATAGAGCCCAATACTCTCTTTGCCTCTTAAAACTCTCAGCAATGTTTCAAAATGAATAAAATATTTGCCTACTTTTTTATGAAAGGGGACACTAATCTAATATTCTTTGCAAGATCAAAACTAAAATTTGGATTTGAAGTATGAATGTACTTTTCACTTGCCAGTTCCATTTCTTTCATTTTACATTGATATTCCCTCTCTTTCTCTCTTTCTTCCATATCTATTTGTTTTTCTTGTAACTTCTTTTTCATCTGGTTTTTTTCTCTCTTTCTTGTCTCTCTCTCTCTCTTTTTTCTCATATTGTAACTGCATTTGTTTTTCTTGTAACTGCATTTGTCTTTCTCTTTTTCTTCTGCTTGTAAATGCATCCGTTTTTCTCTTTCTTCTTTTTGAAGCTCTAGCTTCCTCAACTCCAATTCCATCTTGTATTTTAATTCTAATTCCTTCACTTTTATGTCAGAGTCTGATACAGACTTACTGAATGAATCCAAAGCACTTTTATCCAAAACACTCTTTTCTACCAAATACTTAACCAAAATATTTCTTATTTCCTGTTTCATTTAGGAAGCCTTTACCTCAGAAAGATTGTATTTTCTGGCAAGTTGAATCAATTCATCTTTTTAGAAAAGATCTAATTGTTCCTGTGTAGGATTTGAAAGAAAGATTTTCACTTTTGATGACATTTTAGAAAAAGCTTGTCGATTTCACTAAAGATTTAAAAAACTAGGGGAATTCAAATTTAAAAAAAAAAGTTTTCTGAAAGTTTCAAGCCAAAATTAAAAATTCTGGATGAGCTCCCCAATTCTTATGTTACATTTTTAGGCTCATATAAACAGTAACACAAGAAAGAGTGAAAACAACAAAATATAACAAATAATTTATTTCCCTGGAAAAATACTATAAAAATAAAAAAAATAAGAACTTACGGTTTTAAGAATCAAATCCAAAAATAATCCAAGAATAATCCATGAATAAAATTTTAGAAGTCCTAATAATGAAATGTTCTAATGAATTCAAGTTCGAGTCCCAACAAAGAATCAAAGATGGAAGGCGATGATGTATGCTGTAAACTGTACTGTGTTGAAGTCTACAGTTCTTTGTAGAAACAAGAACTATCACTCTGGTTCTGGAAATCCGAATAAATGTTTTAAGAAACATCTTTGTTCAAGAATTCTGTATGAGCACAAAAAATTTCCAGAGAAACAAATTAATCCTTTTGAATCCAATTAATCTGAAGAAAAATTAACATATAACACAAAAGCTGGCTAAAACAGAAGGAAACGACTTGACATCAAGTGTTTTTAAGCCCAGACTGTGATTATTTCTCTAAAACAATGGTGTAAAACTTGAATTTTATGCCCTGGATAAGGGTCATATGGTCATGTTTACATCTAACAAATCATGTAGCCCCTTATATCCTTGATAAGAACCAATCATTTTACTCTGAGAATAAAAGTGTTTTTACTTTACTAAAAACTATTTACAGGTCTAGGGTCACATATTTAATACAGCCTCAATCTCACTCTTATTAGTCCCACAATAAAAATAAAAAAAGAACTTGCCAACGTGACTGTTACTTATTTTGAATCAAGGTCAGGAACCAGGTCAGCTTTATGTGTTTATTAAAATGAAAAGTCATGGTCAAACTATTTTCTGGAAAAGTATCGAGTTCCTAATAAAGAGAACTACATTATTTTGACATATAATGAAATTTTAAAAAAATTAAAAGATTTTAAAACTTACAAACAATTAATTTAGCTATAAATCAAATATCCATAACACAGCATATATATTGCAGTTAATATGCTTTCATGAGATCTCAGTTCTCCAAGGCAATTGATGTCATTCATCCCAATGTAATAGACTTAAGAATTAGCTTTTAATTACAGGAAGAGCAGAATGATTCACATGTATGCATGAGGGAGAGCAAGAATGGAGATAAAAGGACAGGTTGTTTAATTAATATGATACCTTGCTTTTTACCTATCAAGTTTCAATAACATGACTATTTTGACTTATTTCTAATCAAAATTTTCAAATATAGATTTCATAGCAGTATTGTTCATAAAGAAATGTCACATCTGTTAGAATATGTGTGAGAATGAGCTGTTATAAATATCTTTGTCTGACAATTTTCATGGAAAGATCTAAAAATTAAATTGAGCAGGAAATCAGTGAATATGTAACATCCTTTATCAATTAAATGTACATGCAGTACAACAACTATGTATAGAGATATAAGTTTACCAATAAGGGTTGAACTAAACATAAATCTGAAAAAAGATTTGCTATAGAACACAATAAAATAGTAGCAAATAAATAATAAGTCACATGTACATATACAACAAAATGTTGTGGATAATATTTTGTAAAAATATCGTGTATTAAACACTTACACTAGCAGCAGTTTTGGATAAATGTTGCTTTGTTTTTTATAAATATAAATACCGTGATCCTATATTTAACTATCAATAAAATAAAAGAGTAAAATGTAAAATGATGAAATATGTCATGTATATAATGATATATAAAATGATCCCTAGCCACTCTAACACTGCTGACGAAATGATCATACAAGTACATTTCTTCACTCTAACAGTGCTGACGAAATGATCATACAAGCACATTTCTTCAGTCTAAAAGTGCTGACAAAATGATCATGCAAATATATTTCTTCACTCTAACAGTGCTGATAAATGATCATACAAATACATTTCCTCACTGCAACAGTGCTGATAAATGATCACACAAATACATTTCCTCACTGCAAAAGTGCTGATAAATGATCACACAAATACATTTCCTCACTCTAACAGTGCTGACAAAATGATCACACAAATACATTCCACCAGTGCTGATAAAATGATCATGCAGATACATTCCACCAGTGCTGACAAAATGATCGTAGAGATACATTCCACCAGTGCTGGCAAAATGATCACACAGATACATTCCACCAGTGCTGACAAAATGATCACACAAATACATAGTATATATCTTCTCTCTGTCTATATAACTCTGCTAATACACTGAGGACATCTTTGCTAAATAAAGATGTAATGATAAAGAGTTCAACAAGAGGTCAAAGTTAGCCCTGCTGCCCAAAATGTCTCACATGGCTGACTTCAACCAAGCAGCCAAATACAAACTGTGTAGGCCAGTAATCTGATTCATGATAAATAATGGATGCAGTGTCATACCCAAGGTTTACTTGACACTATGAGCAAATTAATTTAAAGGATTGATATTTTGTGGAGAAGTTTTATATTTTTTAATGCCAAGTGTATGGTGCTAAATGTTAGTAAGATTCTATACTATTACAAAAATTCAGAAGAATCCTGTTTCTTGCCTGCTTAATGTGGCATAATCCAAATACCTTACATGGTCAATACAGCAAGAAAGTAGGTCACTGTTATTTAACAGTGTGCCACTGTGGTGATTAATATATCTAACATAACTAAAGTATTTAAATATAAGTATTTAAGCAACTGAGCTAAACACAAAATGAACATAATTGCAAGAGCATGAACAGCATATCAGTGTGACCAACGTTTGTCTATGTGAGTAGTACTCTCTAAAATGAATACACCTATCAAGTTTCATGAAGGTAGATCAGTCAGAGAAACTGAGGTAAATGTAAAACCTGTGTTGACACCAATTACAACAATAATACTGAAAGGTTATCCCTATGTCTCACCTATAATTTGCATGCAAGGCAATAATAACAGAGCAGTTTATTGTAAATTAATTGGGCTACAGTTGATAGGTATTAATATTATAGCAACATAACTTGGATAATAAATTTTACCAAAGTATACAAGATGGTGCTCAAAGCCTTCAATCATACAAAACAAGAAATCTTCCACAAAGTATGACCCAGGGCTATTTTTGTTATCTCTTTTCCCCAGTACGTAACTGTCATGCACACATACACCCCTATCTACTATCCCTGGAGAATATAATCAAAATTTTATACAGTTCTGCACATGTCTGGAACTATCCCCAATATATCTCAAAGCTTGCATGTTTATCAGTTATAGGAACAGTTCATAACATGGGCAAATGGACCAATACATGTAGGGACATAGGGACAGTTCATAACATGGGTAGATGGACCAATACATGTAGGGACAGTTGATAACATGTTTAAAAGGACCAATACATGTAGGGACAGTTCATAACATGGGTAGATGGACCAATACATCTAGGGACAGTTCATAACATGGTTAAAAGGACCAATACATGTAGGGACAGTTCATAACATGGTTAAATGGACCAATACATGTAGGGACAGTTCATAACATGGGTAGATGAACCAATACATGTAGGGACAGTTCATAACATGGGTAGATTTACCAATACATGTAAGGACAGTTCATAACATAGGTTGATTTACCAATACATGTAGGGATAGTTCATAACATGGTTAAATGGACCAATACATGTAGGGACAGTTTATAACATGAGTAGATTTACCAATACATGTAAGGACAGTTCAAAACATGGGTAGATTTACCAATACATGTAGGGATAGTTCATAACATGGTTAAATGGACCAATACATGTAGGGACAGATAGATGGATGCAAATGAGCAGATACAATTCCATTTTTTAAAAATAAAGCACTGATAGAGCAATCTTCTTACAGTCAAGATCTTTACATTTTGCATAAATTTGTGCACGTAAGGTATTCAATATATCAGATAATTCTTCTATAATTATCTCATGAATGATCAATAAAATTTTCCACACAAAGAAATGTCAAATTTGAGAAGTGAAATGCATGGTTATGACTTCTTTATTAAAAAAACACATAAATGTATAAATTATGGACATTGCATATTAGTCACTCACTTTCCTTGTTTGTTCAACTCTGCACCTCTAAATGAACAAACTTCAGGAACTTACAAAAACATCTACCTTGTTATGAAAAACAACTCCTTTGGCTTTTACACTGAATTTCCCTTTCTCAAAGACAATGGTGAATAAATAAATGCTTTGTTTGGTATAAATGTAAAACAAAAAATTAAATACTATGTTGAAAATACAATTTTCTCAGTATATATTTAAAGCAAATATAAATGATACCAGATACCATCATCACTGAACAAAAATGCTGTTTTGATGTGTGTAAAATTCTGAAAGGAATACATGTGAATGAATAAAATGACTTTCTGTAAGAATATATTTAAATGTATAAAAGGACTTTCTTTCAGATTTAGCATTATACACATAAGCAGTATAGATAAAAAAACACTGTAACATAAGGGAATAGATTTTCTCTATTTAGAGAAATTGTTTTTGCATAGACATAATTCTACATTATCATTTGAGAGGCATGAAATGAGATCCATGAATCAATTAATGAAATCAATGCTCAGAAAATATCTCATTAAATTTGCAGCAAATGTAAAATGTATATAAGAAACTGTTGTAAATATCAATAAAAAAAGTGATGAAAACGTTACTTTCCTATTATACTATTTGAAATTATTTCTTATATTTTAAGTTTTATCACATATTGACCTCCCTTTCTGTAACATGATAACTGGAGTCCAATACCAATGACCACATTATCTACAAAACTTGATGAAATGCACATGTCTTTGTTAAAAAAGGAGAGGGTTGATATACATAGATAGAGAAAATGCCAAAATAACAGTATTATAACTGGGTACCTACTAATTTATGTTTAGTCTCAATGGGTATGCACTGACTGACAATTAGTCTCAACAGGTATTCACTAACTGACGTTAGCCTCAGTGGGTATTCACTAACTGACGTTAGCCTCAGTGGGTATGCACTAACTGACATTAGTCTCGATGGGTATGCACTAACTAACATTAGCCTCAATGGATATGCACTGACATTAGCCTCTATGGGTATGCACTAACTGATGTTAGCCTCAGTGGGTATGCACTAACTGACATTAGTCTCAGTGGGTACATACTAACCAACATTAACCTCAATGGATATGCACTGACATTAGCCTCTATGGGTATGCACTAACTGACGTTAGCCTCAGTGGGTATGCACTAACTGACATTAGTCTCGATGGGTATGCACTAACTAACATTAGCCTCAGTGGGTACATACTAACCAACATTAGCCTCAATGGATATGCACTGACATTAGCCTCTATGGGTATGCACTAACTGATGTTAGCCCTTATGGGTATACACCAACTGACATTAGCCTCAATGGGTATGCACTAACTGACATTACCCTCTATGGGTATGCACTAACTCATATTAGCCTCTGGGTATGGATTAACCAACATTAGCCTCAATGGGTATGCACTAACAACATTAGCCTCAATGAATATGCACTAACTGACATTAGCCTTTATGGGTATGCATTAACTGACATTAGTCTCAATGGGTATGCACTGACATTAGCCTCAATTGGTATGCACTAACTGACATTAGCCTCAGTGGGTATGCATTAACCACCATTAGCCTCTATGGGTATGCATTAACTGACATTAGCCTCTATGGGTATGCACTAACTCACATTAGTCTCAATGGGTATGCATTAACTGACATTAGTCTCAATGGGTATGCACTGACATTAGTCTCAATGGGTATGCACTAACTGACATTAGCCTCTATGGGTATGCACTAACTGATATTAGCCTCTATGGGTATGCACTAACTTATAATTAGTCTCAATAGGTATGCATTAACTGATAATTAACCTTAATTGGTATGCACTAGCTGAAAATTAGTCTTAATGGGTATGTACTAATTGATAATTAGCCTCAATGGGTATGCACTAACTAACAAAAAAGAGCCAAAAGCAAGAATGATTATGAAATGTCAATAGGTCACAAAATGTACCAAAACAATTAAAAAAATCTTGATAAAAGATTCTGATTTAAAAAATCGATATACTTTTTTTTAAAGAAATAAAAAGAACAATACAGTTTCTTGATAAATGATAGCTGATGTCTAAAATATTTCCAGATGAGCAACGTCTATGTGAAAGAATTATCAATCTAAACCTCTCAAGTCTAATATAATTGTCATTTCTCTCTAACAAACAAATTATGATCAAAGAAAAATGTATCCCCATTTATGTTTACTCTAAGTAACTTTCACAAATTTGTTTTAAAAAAGAACGTGCAAAAGAAGATAAGAGGAAATGTGAGAAGAACATTTTTTGTAACAATGTGTCTGCACTTATTTTAGAACAAATGTTGTGAAAAATCAAAAAAGAGTTTACCTTTGTTATTCTGTTTGGTTTAACTTGGACATATTTTGTTTTCATGTTGAACCACCAAACAGGTGAAACTATGAAAAAGTTTAAAATTTGTACAAATGAAATAGCATACAAGAGCCAATAAATCTTGCACCTGGAGCCTAGGAGTTACCAGAATGCTGGGTCTAGGATATCATATGTTGAAGTCAGGAAACCCATACAGCATCTATATGATACTGTTATACTTTAAAAAAAAATACCTTCAAATTTTCTTTTTTGATGGATGATAATTGTTAATGACATACAAGAAAGTGAAAGGATTGTTTTCAAGCTGAAAATTTCACATTCAAGTGCAAGTCATTGTCTTCTTTGGGATAACTACATTTAGACTTAGTTTTTATTTCTTTCTTGGTAGTCCACTGGGATAACATTTAATTGTGAAATTTTGCCAACTCTGAAATTTCAATTAATTCTGTATTTGTATTTAACTACTGGTATTGTTGTTATCTGCAATCAATGGTAGCAATGTGTTCCTAATTTTTGAAGTCAGACCTAAGTAATATAAATTCTGAATGTTATTGTTATTGTTATTGTGTTAGGGTTTAATGCCATTTTTCAGCACATGATAGGCTATACATGGCGGCCAGTATTAATGGTGGAGGAAGAACCCCGGAAAACCCCGGAAAGAACCACCGACCCACGAGAAGCTACTGGCAAGCTTTCTCACATACCCACACTGGCTGAATCTGAGATTCGAACCCACGCAGACAGAGGTGAGATGGCAGTGATCCGTAACGGAGAGCGCTTTAGACCACTCGGCCACTCGGGGCCCCAATTCTGAATGTACTTTCAAAATAAATTGTAATTCAAATATCATCAACAAAGACAGTGAATAGCTTCAGAGTCTTAGCTCAATGATATGTGCTTGTTCAAAAAGTACTACATGTGCACTGAATCAATGCTAACTTCATCTAAAAAATGTAAAAATTGGGGAAACCTAAAAAGTTATAAGCCTTAAAATAGCTACATTTAGTAAGAATCATTGAATATTTTGAAGAAATCCTATACTGATGCTTGAGATTTTGATAATAATTTTATTTCAGGTTTCCGTGGATTTGTTCATTTTCAAAATGCATATTTTCCAAAAGACAGTTTGAAATTGGAAGAAAATTCAAGAACTTCCATACTTAACATGCTATTACGTCATCTGTGTTTTCCTTGACTAACAAGAAAAAAAAAAGTTTAATTTTTAATTTCATCATGCTAATGCACATATAATCAAAATGTTGTATGCATTCAATGAAATAATTTAATGAGATTGAGGAAGAGATTAAGACAAGTCCACATTAAGTATGAGTAAATCAGCTTAGGTTCTTGTGGTGATCTCGTGGTGTTGTCCCTGCTCTTTTTTTTGCAAGAACATTATTGGGGTCAGGCTGATTGAGGGCGTGGAACTTCCATGCAGAACTGAACAAATCCACCTAAAATGTAGTGAAATTATACTGTTATTGTACCATGTTGATTCAAACTGTAATGACTGGACAATATCAGCTTCATTAAAAATGTTAAAATTCTGCATTATTATAAACCCACAATGAACTTTAGAAGACCTGTCTTGCACTAAACATACCACACCCATTTTTTGAATGTGTAATCATTGTTACTATTGGATAAATGTATACGGAATTTATTCATTTCCAAGAATATGTATAATGGTGTTGTTGCCCTGTCCCAACTTTAGATTAACCAATATCAAAGTGCCAACATGGCACTGCTAATATGATTTTGAAATCAAAGTCATGAACTAAAATATTTGAAATTATTTAGCAATTTCAATTTGTGCAAAAAGACAAAGATTCAAATTGTTTCATAAAGTCAACATTTCACTACATAGGTAAATTCATATCTTCATTAAGATCATTCAGGCAGCACCTAACATATTTACTCACTTATAAGTTGAGTCCAACTGCAAATTGCACAGACTCAGATCTGCCATCGCATAATATGCCAGATTTGGGTCTGTGCAGTTTTTTAGAGTAATCAGTAGAACATATAGCATATACCCTGGTCTGCAGGCACATTATGCTAAGGCAGATCAGGATCTTTGTTGTTTGCAGTCTGACTTGACTGACAAGTGAGTATATATGGTAACATAATTAAGAGAACTGGAGAAATTACTTTACTTTGAGAACAGGAAATATACCAGATAAATTTAGTACATCACTGTGACTATGATAAATTCTCGAGTTCTGATTGGCTAATGAGATCTATTATTTTAAGACAGTAGGTATTTTACCTTGATTCTATACTTGACTAAGGTAATTATATTTGTTCCAATGGGCATTTTTGCCAAGCACCAATGTTATATAGCATGTCATATCTTGTGATGTACTAAATCTATTAATGCCTTCTCCCTTGGAAATAGCCATTTAACAGTATCGTCCAGCGGAGTATTATGCCCTCGCCTTTAACTCAGGCATTATACTTTGCCAACCAACTTTGTAGGAGAATGATTCTCCCAGAAAAACACAATAATATAATCATAAAAGCCAATGAAATGTGATAACTTAAAATACTGGAATGATTATAAATTCATCCAATAGCCATTCTTCATAAAAATGCAACAACACCATTATACATATTCTTGGAAATGAACACATTCCATATACATTTATCCAATAGTAACAATGATTACACATTCAAAAAATGGGTGTGGTATGTTTAGTGCAAGACAGGTCTTCTAAAGTTCATTGTGGGTTTATAATAATGCAGAACTTAAACATTTTTAATGAATCTTTAACTCATTTTGAAAGCTTTTTGAATGTCATTTGATACAGTCCTCAATCAAGAATTTATTTACTGTGTTAAAGAATACAAATTTAATGCAACCATAAAATCACTGAAAAGTTAAGTAAACTGCACCACATAACATGAGAAGGATCCATCTAAATACATTCTAACTTTCAGGTGTTAGTGATGATTTATCTATCATACATTCTAACTTTCAGGTGTTAGTGATGATTTATCTATCATACATTCTAACTTTCAGGTGTTAGTGATGATTTATCTATCATACAACATAAAATATGATTTTGAAATCAATTCTACAGTAACACTCAAAGTCATGAACTAAAATATTTGAAATTATTTAGCAATTTCAATTCGTGCAAAAAGACAAAGATTCAAATTGTTTCATAAAGTCAACATTTCTAACTGTAAATAAGTCAAAATCACAAACTTTAACAAAAAGCAGCAAAGTGATTTGTATGTCTATTACTGAAATTTGCTGTATCTTGTAATTAAAAAAACTTTCATTTCATCTAGTGTTTTATTATTTCTTAGACTGATTGAAACATTTTGCTGCATAATGTACACTCAGTGATGAACAATGGACAACTAGATCAGCTGATCATCATATACTGTACATACTCACTTATAAGTTGAGTCACACTGCAAACAAAAAAGATCCAGATCTGCCATACCATCATGTGCCTGCAGATCAGAGTCTACTATTTTGTTCTACTGATTACTCGTAGCAAACTGCACAGGCTGCAATCTGCTGGTGCATTATGCAATGACAGATCTGAGTCTGTGCAGTTTACAGTTGGACTTATAAGCAAGTATATATGGTATATTTTAGGCTTGAAGTCATAAAAGCAAATCACAGACCGTAATCTGACATTACATCATGCAACAGTGGATCTCTGTCATGTATGTCTGAAGTTGGGCACATATTACACACACACTAGGGATCGAGAATTCACAGTGTTTGCTAGACATGTCCAGTAGATCAAAGGTTTTGACCAGCACATAGTCTGAGCAACCAGACATCAGTAATAAAAGTTTTCAAACATTATTATATCAATTGGTCTCAGATTTGACAAAAATAAACACTATAACAATGTAAAATTCAAAGTTTACTAGGTCTACTTATCAGATTGTATTTTTTGTCAAACAATTAATAAAGATGTTACTGACTAAGCTTAATTCAGTGCTCACTAGTCTACTTTACAAATTGTCTCTTTTTTGGAAAATTAATGGCTGACTAAGCTTGCTTGGTCATTATGTTTTCCTGTTTAATCTATTGCTACAAACCACAAGACAAAACAGGTGTGAAAGCTTATCTCCTGGACTTATCAAAAACCATATCAATGAATGATTGCCCTTGGGACTGTATTACAGATATTACATGCATGGTTTGTGTTGGAGTGTATCAGCATATGCTAACTTTACAACAAAATACCTAGGCCTGAATTATGAAAACAAAATACTATCCACAATAAATAACTTTTGTTACCATCCTCCAAAACTTACTTTGAGACATTATCAAATAAAACTACACCATTCAACTTTACTGGAAATGCCAGTTAATTATGTGTTATATATTTTTGAGGTTATAAGTCAGCCTGTTGTCAAGTGATAATTCATTTTTAAAAACAGTAGAGTGGACTAAAATTATATGTTGGTGACATTCTAGAGCATTGTGGTTTTTAAAAAATATATATTTTATAAACAATTAGTTCAAGAGGAAACTTAAGTTAATCATGGGAGCATGATACACTAAAACAGCAGCAAATCTGAACTGAAATTGACAGATTTTCTAGTCCATTTTAGAATATGGTATATCAATGTCTTCATTTTTGTCACAACTTATTATATCTCCTTTGAATGTTTTTATATCAAATATAACAAATATATGGCTACTATCTTAATTCTCAGGAAAAAATGGCCAGCAAGAGCCATTAGAATATCAGGATCATTGACTTTCAAAATATCATATAGACAGGTGCCCTGTCCCAACTTTAGATTAACCAATATCAAAGTGCCAACATGGCATTGCTAAATATGGGTCAGGCTGGGGACTATATCATGAGACAGTATTTTGCTAGGTACATGTAATATGATTGGTCAGTTTGATCACCTGTGTATAAATGCAGTCTACATCACATCTCAATGATGCATCACAAACAAATGGACTAACTCACTATGGTGTGACACAAGAGATGTTATTTTGGCATGCAAACATTGACATGTCCCTATTCACTACCATGCTATGCATTTCTTCAATTTGAATTACTTTCTATCATTTAGATGACTGTGAGGTTTGTATAATATTGCCTCTCATGAACAATTTAAATGTAAAGTGTTTAATTTAGTTTCTTCATAACTTCTACTGAGACCCATCAAAAGCAATCTGTTTTTAGACACATATTGGGGACCAATCACACTAGTTTTATAAAGACAGAGTACATTCAAACATATGGTACTTAAGTGCTTATATTGAAAAGTGCGGGTAAATGAGTGCTTGAGTAAAGAACTACTCCCGAATTGTACTGATACTTACTGGAATGATATGGTCCTTCTTGTTGTCTTTTTCTAGTTTTTCAATCTCTTGTGGTGAAAGAATAGGCAGTCTCACCCATTGAATGACATGTTTTGTCACTTCACTCACAGCTTTTTTCAATACAACCTGAAATATAAGTCAAATAAATACTTTGCACAGATTATGTTATTCACAAACTGGCATCTATGTATTATCTTAAAAGGGTCCATGTACACTTGGGGATGTAAATTAGGCAAAAAAATACACCTTCATGCATGTTGTTAAAAGGTGCCTAATAAAAGCAAATCTGAAGCTAATGTGATTCAGTGGATTTGGGTTCAATTTCCACCATCAGATCTGAACAGATCACCTTGGTGACCTTGGATAATTAAAGGCACATTACTCCAATTACCTGAACTCTAAATAACCAACTTATGTTGCTCTGCCATCAAACACAAAGCAAACCAATTATACAATGAAACGAAAAATAAGGGTAAGGGCCTAAACTCTGCTGAAAACAAACATCAGATAACACTCATGAAAGGTATATTTTTTTGCAACAGGTACTTTACATGTTGGTGATAAAGTGTGGACAGAAAAAAAATGGATAAAAAGATAGACAAGCAAAACAAGCAAAATTAACAACATTGCTAATGCATCTCAATGCAAGACCCAAGCTAAATGGGAAACAAAATCTTTTATAGATTAAATTTTCGGATATTTCACTCATCCTTTCCAATTACCAAAAATATCTGAAGGATTGTCTACATTTTGTTTTTCATTTCAAGAAGAAAATATGCATAGATAATTAGATTCTACTCAATGAGTTTCCTCTCACATCTTAATGTACATTACATTAAAGCATAAATATCATATACTATCATAATCTATTAAGGCACCACAAGATAGTAATAAGACAGTATATCCCCTAGCAATGTTGTGCTGACAATCTGAACTATATCCTGAGTATCGTAAAATACCATATATGCTCACTTATAAGTCAGGTCTGAGTACAAACTGCTTAGACCCAGATCTGCCATTTCATAATACACCAGCAGGTCTATGAAGTTTGTTAAAAGTAATCAACAGAACAAACACCACAGACCATGATCTGCTGGTGCATTATGTTGACAGGTGATCAGGATTTATACTTACTGCAGTTGGACCTGTCTTATAAGCAAGTATATATGGAATTTGTCAATCATTCAGAAAATCATCTTTTCAGAAAATTGTTCCCTGAAAGAGTTAGTATTAAAGTACATACCGAATTTACTGCTGCCCATTCCTTGATATATCTGAGTATATCTGCCTCGTCCATCTGTAGATTGTCACTTTTCATTATTTCTACAAGGGCATCCTCAGATAACTCTTGGAAAGCTTTAGATTTGAATACATTCTAGAAAGAATAACATTAAATCTGTCATTTCTTTACTGGAAAATCCCTTTTAAAAATGTATCAGTGACCTATTTGAGATATTCACAAATATCTGCAGAACAACAAAAAAAATGCAGAGAAACAAATTATGGAATAGGAGAAAAATAAAATACAAAAAGTGTTGAATGCAGCCCCATCACATAGAAGAGTTTATTAAAAAATGTTAATAGAAAATACATAATTTTACTTTTTAAAAAAAACTATGTGTGGAGTTTACCTAGCACACATACCGATTTAGACTTTGTCATATTTAAATAAATTTCAAAAACATTTTCTAAAAATAGTTCTGCTTGGCATTTATACCTTATTATTAAATACTGCAGAGTAGGAATGAGAAATTAAAACAATTCATATGCAAAATTGGCCTCTTTATGAAAGAGTTTCGCATTTTTTAAATTTAAGAACAACTCAAATTAAATTCCTCTTAAAAGCAAAATGAAGTCCAACTAAAAATGCAAAAATCTGTTGTGCTATTTGGCAACTTTTTAATTCTGAATATTTCCACAAAGTTTTGAAGCTCAATTTTGAGAAGTTAAAAATGTATAGTGCTTTGATTTCTTGTTAAATATAAATATAGCAATATCTTGGGTTCAACATTCAGTCAAAAAGCTATAATAAATTTTAAAAGCTAAGAATTATTTTAAAACGAAAAAAGATCATATGAATAAAACAACTATATAGAAGATTATCTATTAAATGAAAAATATATAATCCTCAGAAACAAAAATTTTATTATTATTATCATTATTATTATTATTACTATTATTATTATTACTATTATTATTATTATTATTATTATTATCATAGTATTACATGTCATAATCATTATATCAGGTATTTTATTACATACTTCTATTTGTGACACAAGGATATTGCATAGCAACACATGTTTTGCATCTCTTCAATCCTGGATTCCATCCCCAATTCCATCACATACAGTATTAAATGTTCACAATCCATAATCAGTCATGGTTGCTTAACCTCAAAGACCACCTCATTCAAATAATTAAGGTGAAGGCCTCGTAATAGTACCCAATCTGACCACCTCATACCAATACCTAAGCTAACCAACTCGTACAAATACTGATGATAACCACCTCATTTCAATACCTATGCTGACTACCCCATTCCAATACATATCCTGACCACCTCATACCAATACCTAAGCTGACCACTGTAAGCCAATACCTAAGCCAACCATCTCATACCAACACCTAAGCTAACCACCTAATACCAATACCTAAGCTGATCACCTCATGCCAATATATAAGCTGACTACCTCATGCCAATACCTAAACTGACCATATGATGCCAACAATTATGCTGGCCACCTTATTCCAATACATAAGCTGATCACCTCATACTAATATATATGCTGGCCACCTCATACCAATACCTAAGCCAAACAATTCATGCCAATATATAAGCTGACTACCTTATGCCAATAACTAAACTGGCTATTCATTCCAATACCTAAACCGATCCCTTCATACCAATACCTAAGATGATCACTTCATACCAATACCTAAGATGATCACCTCATATTAATATCTATGCTAACCACATCTTACCAATATCTAAGCCAACCACCTCATACCAATACCTAAACCAATCACCTAATACCAGTACCAAAGCTGACCATCTCATGCAAATACCTAAGCTGAGCCACTTCATGCCAATATAAAGCTGACCACCTGATGCCAATAACTAAACTAGCCACTCATTCCAATACCTGAGCTTATCACTTCATACCAATACCTAATCTGATCACTTCATATGGATACCTAAGCTGATTAATTCATACCAATACCTAATCTGACCACCTCGTATCAATACCTCATCTGATCACTTCATATGGATACCTAAGCTGATTAATTCATACCTATACCTAATCTGATGACCTTGTACCAATACCTCATCTGATCACTTCATATGGATACCTAAGCTGATTACTTCATACCAATACCTAAGGTGACCAAAGTACCAAGTTTAAATTGTTACAATGTTGTGCAACAGATGAAAATAAATACATAATTAAACT
The DNA here is from genome assembly GCA_028554795.2 of Sinohyriopsis cumingii. Taxonomy (NCBI): domain Eukaryota; kingdom Metazoa; phylum Mollusca; class Bivalvia; order Unionida; family Unionidae; genus Sinohyriopsis; species Sinohyriopsis cumingii. The sequence continues at coordinate 113,447,810 of CM068824.1, read as the reverse complement.
TAAACCATACATCTGTATGTTGTTCAATAAAGGTCAGTGATGATGTCTTAAGGTTTTCCTGTCCGTAAGTGACAGCTGCCTGCATACAGTCACATGCATTCTGTACCCCCAGGTTCTCTTCCAGATACTCACAGCACACCTGAAATAAAAAGTGCAGTTATGCAGCATGTTTTCTTTTTAAATTTAAATACATCATATTTTACTTTCATGTTATAGCAGGTGCATATCTGTCATCTTAACAGTGAAACATTGCCACTGACAAATAGACAAATCTATTTTAAAATTTACTTTAACACAAATGTACAGAAACTTCCAAAGAAATCCATGTTCCCATGGAACTCAATATGTTAGTCAAAGTACAGGAAGGCTTCAAGGTTGATTATTGTATGCAAACTGATTCAGTAACCATCACCAATGAATACATTATTTTTCTTCCTATTATTATTATAATCTAAAGCTTACCATATATACTACCTTATAAGACAAGTTCAACTACAAACTGCACAGACCCAGATATGTCATCATATAATGCACTGTCAGATCTGGGTCTGTGCAGTTTGTTAGGAGTAATCAGTAGAACAAACAATACAGACCCTGATCTGCAGGTACATTATGCTACAACAGATCATACATATATAATCTATATTGTTTGCAGTTTGACTCAACTTATAACCAAGTATATACAGTAATAGCCATCGAGGTATTTAATGAAAATTTGGGAATAGCATTACTAGTATCATTAATACCTATAGTCATTACAAGTTATATTTTTCAATAATTATAGGTTACTGCTTTTGTATGGAAAAATATGAACAAGTTTTTCTGAGCAATACTGCATAATGTTATCACTGCAGTACTACTCAGAAAAAAAATGAGTTCATTATTTTCCCATTCAAATATAGTAACCTTTTTATTATATACTCATTTTGATTTTCTGTCTAAGGTTGAATAATAAAAAGAATACTACAATAAACAAAGTATTGAATTTATGCTAGATTCCAAGGTAAATACACAACTGTATGTTCAACAATTCCTGTAACAGTATTCATGCACACACAGCACTGCCCAGGGACCTTTTAACTTGGTAGCATATTGAATGCTCAGTCTTTTACTTAAAAAATAAATCTTATTTTTGTCTACTTATAATTAAAAATTAGAGTCATGCTGTTTATGAATGTACCATGAAACAACTTTTCCATTTGGTTTGGAATAGAAGGATTTTATTTGTCTGTTTATCCAACTAAATTCTAGTTGTGATGGACTGGATTTATTAGATTAGTCAATTCTAAATGATGCACATATGACTGGAGGCATTAGCCTTGATGTGTTTCTGTTCTATAATTGATGGTCTAGAATCACAAGGTGAGAAAAAATATGAATTCTTTATATATAAAAAATATGCAGGATTAAATATTGTTTGAAAGGGAACATCACCTTCATTTTGCTTTTCAGCACAGTAAAAAGAATGCTATTTCTGTTGGAAATGAAGTAAAATTACAGTACAATTTGTGGATCAATTTTGGGAGACCACTTGATAATGAAGTACATTATGCATATAATTCTAATACCACTTAATGAAATGGGGTCTATGACAATATTTACCTTATAACCAGAACAGTGTTATAATGATGGGACTTATAGTGAGACCACTTTATAATTAAATACATTATGCATACGATTCTATTAACATTAAATAAAATGCAGTCCTTGACCATATTTACCTTATAACAGGGTATGTTAAATGTAAGTTCCTTATAGAGAGACAGTACTCTATCATTAATAACATCACCAATACAATACAACCATTATTATCTGAATTCCTCTGCAAATAAACAGGAATTTGGATGAATGAATCAGACACAAAGTTTGCAAATTTTGAGGAACATGCATGTACGTGGCCAGATACAAAACTGAAAATCCAGACAAACATGATTTATATCAAGAGTTTCTACCATTAGAACCTAGCAATCTTCCATTGGTATCTAACAATCTACCATTGGTATCTAACAATCAGAATTAATTACATGCCAAAAAATGTATGATTCTATAAGACACCTACGTAAGTGGCAAAAGTGCTTGTACGGCTAAACTTTCTTACCCTTCGCAAATCATCTAGTCCAAATTCCAATGATGTTGCTAGCATTTCAATTGCCTGTTAAAGAGAAATGAGAAATAACACTTTCAGAGGATATATAACTTTATTTACTTGTGTATAAATGATATTAATAAAGGATAAATTACCTTAATTACTTGTGTATAAATGACATTAATAAAGGATAAATTACCTTAATTGCTTGTTTATAAATGACATTAATAAAGGATAAATTACCTTAATTACTTGTGTATAAATGACATTAATAAAGGATAAATTACCTTAATTGCTTGTTTATAAATGACATTAATAAAGGATAAATTACCATAATTACTTGTGTATAAATGATATTAATAAAGGATAAATTACCTTAATTACTTGTGTATAAATGACATTAATAAAGCATAAATTACCTTAATTACTTGTGTATAAATGCCATTAATAACTGTGTATAAATGTCGTTAATAAAGGATAACTTACCTTAATTACCTGTGTATAAATGACACTAACAAAGGATAAATTATCTTAATTACTTGTGTATAAATTGCCTTCTATACAACACTGCATTTTCTTGATGTACTTAAGTAAAACAGGTCTACAACTTCAAATATAAAATTACATTCAAAATCATTCAGTACTGATTGAAGGACAAGTCAAATATGTACATAAATCATAACATCACTCCACCATTTCTGTCAAGTCAACAAATAACACTGGATGCAGTTTATGCATGGAATACACAAATATTTTATGGTTTTGGTGATTCACTTCCAGTGAAGTGCACCCTACATGTTTGACAGAAAAGGCTTAGACTTGTTCCAATTGTGATTTTATGACTTTCTACCACCATATTGTGCCAAGTGAACAAAAGTAGTTCCCAACATTGTGGCAAATATCTATCTTGACTTGGCAATAAAGGTCAAGGATGTTCTGATTGATGTGAGAAGTATGGAAGGGGAGAGAAATCCTACTAATACTAGGCTGCAAACAGGGTCTGCAGATTCTGGCACTTTAAAGAAGTACAATTTTTCAGGTAAGCTAGTATCTACATTTAACTTAATAGAAACAACAAATAATGTAACATGTTCCAGTGTACAATAGTTTACTGCTGCATGAAGGAAGAGTTTGATCCAAGGGTCTTGAGCTTTTCTCCTAAGTGTTTCAGCAAACACTAATTTCTACAGTAAACCATTATATGTAATCATTATTCAGCATCTGTTTTAAGGCAAACACCAAAACATACATTCTTCTGTTTTTGTAATCTCATTTCTTTTTTAAATGTATGATAAATATGAATATGTTAATGAAATCCATGAAAGATCTATAAAATAAATTTCAATAAAATCCTCATTAACTTACAATTTTTGGTGTCAGAGTAATACAGTTTGTATAAAGAAATTCTAGCATTGCTAGGAAGACATCAGGATTCATGTCAGACAGGACAAATGAGGAATTATCAGCGGTTCCATTTTTCTGGGATGGATCAGTAAACATGGCTTTGAACACAGTACATCTGGCTGATAGGATACAGCGATGTGCAAATATAACTTTTTTGTTGGGACCAACTAAAAATTTGATGTCACTGTAAAGAAAGAGCAAAATTATTATTGGCTTGCATCATATATGAAAAGTTATTCTTCAAAATTGTGATGAAAATGAATGTATTTGGAACTGGTTTTGTAAATAAAGACACTATAATACAGGTTAGAGAATTTTTAATTCATACTCTACGGAGATTCGAACCCAGGTCTGCAGGTAAACAGCATCCATTGCCTTGCCTGCACACACAAGCCCATATTCCCTCATGACTAACCACACATCAATGAAAAATGATCTTACTCAATTGGTATTATATATACTCGTGCATAGCAGACACACTCGCATGACGACCTAGTAATTAATTTTTATGTACCTATACAGTCATTCCGGATTCCTATGAAAGAAATCAAGTTATATAGAATTAATTATAGAGAATTATAAATATAAACCAGACAGAATGGAAAGTGCTATCCATGGATTCCTATAGAAGAAAGCTCATGCAGAATTCTTGAACATAGAAATTTCATTAGTTCAAACACTGGATTATTTCTTGTGTTTCTGTAAGGAACTGTAGACTTCAAGACAGTACAGGATACAGCATACGTCATCGCCTTCAATCTTGGATTCTTTGTCCGGACTCAAACTTGAAATCATTAGAACATTTTATTATTAGGACTTCTAGAATTTTATTCATGGATTATTCTTGGATTATTTTTGGATTTGATTCTTAAAACTAAGTTCTTATCTTTCTTTATTTGTACAGTATTTTTCCAGGGAAAAAAATAATTTGTTAAATTTCTCAAGTTTTCACTTTTTCTTGTGTTACATGACATAAGGATTGGGGGCTTCTCCGAAATTATTTTAAATTATGATAGAACATTTCAGAAAACTTTGTTTTTGAAATTTGAATTCCCCTAGTTTTTGAAATCTTTAGTGAAATCAGCAAACTTTTTCTAAAATGTCATCAAAAGTGGAAATCTTTCTTTCAAATCCTACCCAGGAACAACTAGATCTTTTCAAAAATGATGAATTGATTCAACTTGCCAGAAAATATGATCTTTCTGAGGTAACGGCTTCCTTAACAAAACAAGAAATAAGAATTATTTTGGTTCAGTATTTGGTAGACAGGAATGTTTTGGATAAAAGTACTTTGGTTTCAATCAGTAAATCTGTATCTGACACTGACACAAAAGTAAAGGAATTATAACTAAATTACAAAATGGAATTGGAGTTGAGGAAACTGGAACTTCAGAAATAAGAAAGAGAAAAACAAATGCAGTTGCAATTGGAAAAAGAACAAATGAAACCGAAGAACGAAAAAGAACAAATGTTATTACAAAAAGAACAAATAAAGTTATGATTTGAGAAAGAGGAGAGAGATCCAGGAAAGAGAGAAAGAAAAACAAATGCATTTACAAGCGGAAGAAAAATAGAAAGACAAATGCAGTTACTAAAAGACCAAATGCATTTACAAGCAGAAGAAAGAGACAAAGAAAAACAAATGCAATTACAAAAAAAAAACAAATGCAAATGCAATCAGATAAGGAAGAACAAGAGAAAGATAGGGAATATCATTTAGAATAAAACAAATGGAGCTGGCAAGTGAAAAGCATATTCACACTTCAAATCCAAATTTAAGTTTTGATCTTGCAAAGAATATTAGATTAGTGTCCCCTTTTAGAGAATATTAGATTAGTGTCCCCTTTTGAGAATTGGTCTTGATTATTATATGTGCTGAATGGTAAGGCTAGTGATATTTATAATTCACTGTCATTTCACCAAAGTGGCAACTATGATGTGGTTAAGGAATGCATCTTAAGGGTTATAAGTTAGTCCCTGAAGCTTATTGGCAACAATTCAGAAACTATAGAAAAAAGGCTGGACAAACTCATGTCAAATTTGCTAGAGAAAAAGAGCTGTTGTTCAATAGATGGTGTTTAGCCAAGAAAGTTGAATGAAATTATGAACATCTCAAACAACTTGTATTACTTGAAGATTTCAAAAACTGTGTCCATAGTGACATTAAGTCTTATCTTGATGAAAATTAGATTGAAACCTTGGAAAATGCTGCTCAAGCTGCTGATGAGTATTCTTTAACTCATAAAGTTTCTTTTGTAAAAAAGACTTCTACTCAACAGTCTTTTGGCAGACAAGTATTTCAGCCTGATACAAGCCCTTCTAAAACTCAAACTGGCACAACCTCTAAAAATCAAACTTCTGATAAGCTTGATTCAAGATCCTTGTCTCTTTCTATGTGTACCTATTGCAAGAGAAAAGGACACGTTATTTCTGATTGCTACAAACTGAAAAATAGGCATCAGAATCAAGACAGACCTATTCCAAATGCTCTCATTTCTAAGAGGTCAAGGTCATGGTCATGTATTGAAAGCAATACATTTGTTGGGTACATGTATAATAAACCCCAGTCTGATTTTATTATGGAGAATTATGAACCATTCATATCGAAGGGTTCTATATCACTCTTGGGTGATTCAGCCAATCCTATCCCTATTAAAATTTTAAAGGACACAGAAGCTACTCAGAGTCTTTTATTGTCAGGTATTTTGCCTTTTTCTGAGAAGTCTTCTTCTAATGAGAGTGTTCTTATTCAGGGAGTAGAGTACAGCTTTGTTAAAGTTCCTCTCCTTCCTCTCCATTGTGTAAATTTGTCATCAGACTTAGTCTCAGGACCTGTGACAGTCAGCACAGTGTCTGTTTTACCCATTGAGGGCATTCATTTATTACTAGGCAACAACCTAGCTGAAGACAAGGTTGTGGTTAATTCACTTGTAACTGACAAGCCTTGCTTGGATCAGAAAGTCAATGCAATTGAAAAAGAATTCCCTTGTCGTCGAACAGGAAAAAGATCCTGAGAGCTCCTGTTTGTTTCAGAGGGCCAATAGTGAAACTGAAGCTAATGAAGTTCCTGTCTGTTATTTTATTAAAAATGGAATTCTTATGAGAAAATGGAGACCTCCCAAGGAACCTAATGGTGATGAGTGGTCAGTGAACTAACAAATTGTAGTTTCAATACCTTACAGACAGGAAATACGTAGTCTGGCCCATGAAACTCCATTGTCTGGTCATTTAGGGATTAATAAAACTTATCACAAGATCTTGACTCACTTCTATTGACCAAAAATTAAAAGTGATGTTGGGAAATACTGTAGATCTTGTCATATTTGTCAAATGGTATGAAAACTCAATCAGAAAATACCCAAGGTTCATCTACAACCCATTCCTGCCTTTGACAAACCATCTAATACAATTATGGTAGATTGTGTTGGTCCCTTACCTAAGACCATGTCAGGTAACCAATACCTGTTGACTATTTTGTGTGTGTCAACAAGTCCAGAGGCAATTCACTTGAGGAAAGTAAAATCTAAAACAATAGTAAAAGCTTTGATAAAGTTATTTTACTCAATTTGGCCTTCCAAAATCTGTCCAGTCTGATCAAGGAGCGAATTTCATCTTGGGAATTGTCCAGCAAGTTATGTATGAACTGGGCATCCAAGAATTCAAATCTTCTGCCTATCACCCGGAGAGCCAAGGGGCATTAGAAAGATTCCATCAGATTTTAAAAATATGATTCAATCATATTGTTTTGATACGGGTAAAGATTGGGATGAAGGCATTCATTTACTATTGTTTGGTGTTAGGGAATCAGTTCAAGAATCTCTAGGCTTCAGTCCCTTTGAATTGGTTTTTGGACACACTGTGCATGGACCATTGAAGTTATTGAAAGAGAAACTTCTTTTGAATGAAGATACTGAAATTAATCTTCTCGATTACGTTTCCAATTTTAAGTATAAGTTGTCAAAGGCTTATGAGGTTGCAAGAGCAAATGTGCACTCTACTCAATTCAAAATGAAGTCGAGATATGATAAAAATTCGAAGGAAAGGAGTTTTCAGCCTAGTGATAGAGCCCTGGCTCTCTTGCCCATAACACAAAATCCTCTTCAGGCCAAGTATCATGGTCCCTACACAGCTGACAGGAAAATAAATGATTTAAATTACATCATAAATACTCCTGGGAGGCATAAACAAAAACAACTCTGTCATATAAACATGCTAAAGGTATATTAATTAAATAAAAAAAAAAAGATTAACTTCTTTCTCTGGAATTATTAGTACTCATGCAGAATACTTGAACAAAAAAATTTCATTAATTCAATCACTGGATTATTTCTTGTATTTCTACAAGGAACTGTAGACTTCAACACAGTACAGGATACAGCATACATCATTGCCTTACATGTTGGATTCTTCATTGGGACTCGAACTTGAAATCATTAGAACATTTTACTATTAGGACTTCTAGAATTTTATTTGTGGATTATTCTTGGATTATTTTTGGATTTGATTCTTAAAACTGCAAGTTCTTATTTTCTTTATTTTTACAGTATTTTTCCAGGGAGATAAATAATTTGCAAAATTTCTCAAAGCTTATTGTTTTCACTTCTTCTTGTGCTACTGTTTATTCAAGCCTAAACACATAATATAAGAATGCGAATGTGTCTGCTATGCACGAGTGCATATAACACTGATTGAGTAACATCATTTTTTGGTGATGTATGTTTAGTCGTGAGGGAATATAGGCTTGTGTGTGCAGGCAAGGCAATGGGTACAATTTACTTGTGGACCTGGGTTTGAATCTCCGTAGAGTATGAATTATAAATTCTCTAACCTCTATGATAGTATTATTTGTATTAAAATATTAATTCTGCCTACTATTATCAAGCATTCTTCTATAGGAATCCAGGGATAGCACTTTCTGTTCTGTCTGGTGTATATTTATAATTCTCTATCTCTCTCTCTATGTATGTGTGTGTGTGTATATATATATATATATATATATATATATATATATATATATATATATATATATATATATATATATATGTTATTATTAAAATACATTTAATTTCCAGATTAAATCAGATGATTGTGGGAAATGATCAATAAACCTACACCATATATTCCTGGTTTTCTAATGGGAGTTACTCCGATAGGATGGTACCGGTAATACTTAAAAAATGTATGTATGGTGCCATATACTTATCCTAATGTTGGGAACTTGTGATATGTGTCGCACAATGTGTAAATCGTCTTGCAAAATGGATGCTACTCCATTCTGCCACCTGTGCTCTCCAACAACAGGAGCCTATCTGAAGAATTAAAACAATGCATCTGTCACCATCTATGTTGGGGAAGTTGCAACTGGATTGTCAGTGAGAATTGGTCCACCAACATGTGTATGAAAGTACATGTTGACTGTTTAAACAATTCCAGGTGTTCCAACAAAAAGTAATAAATCAAATACATTAAAGTTTTAAAGTCAACACCTACCAAAAGCCATAAGATCTTGAGGAGAACAATGTTAACATACTTCACATTTTGACTCTTATATGCTACCATAAATTTGATCTCTTGCTTCTTGAAAACTATGGTAATCATGTGATCTGACTCTTGCATAACATCACTGGACATTATCAGACGACAAACTATTTAACCGATCTGTTACAGTGATATCTATTTTAACTAGATATAGAGTCTATTTGAGAACATGGGGTACGGATATGAAACAGTGATATTCGTGAGTGCATTTTAAAAAAAGTGTACTCGTGAGCATGAGCAATTGCAACTAGTAACTTATGGTTATCATCCAGTGTATAATCATGAAAGCACACGATAGATGGCGCTATACTATAAATAATTAAGGGGCCCGGGTGGTCAAATGGTCTATAGAGCTAGAGTTCGATTTTACCGATCACTGCCGTTTCACATCTGTCCGCGTCGGTCTCGATCAAAGTGGGTATGTGAAGGAGCTTGCCAGTAGCTTTCTGTGGGTCGGTGGTTCTTACCAGAGTTCTTTCTCCACCAGTTAAACCCAAAACAACACAATCTACATTCCAAGTTCCCTCGAAAATATAAAACTAAACAATGCGTTAATTAAATACCTGTGATCTTTGTTATTGACGAGCTTTTTCATGCACATGGCTAATTCAATAGGATCGCCTTTCATGACCTTTTCGCTAGCCATCGTTTGAGGCTTAACTTATCTCTGTTATAGGACTAAAACAATGGATATATATGATGCAGAATTTTAAAACAAGGCTCAACGCGTCTCTGTTGTCAGGAGCACCTGGAGGTTTTCGAAAGACTTCAGTATTCGCCCTTATTGTATGATATACTATTTACAAACACAATCGAAACCCGAGACGGACTATGAGCATAAGCCGTTAAATCGGGAAAATCATATCACTAACACAAGATTTTATTTTTTTTAAAAATAAGCTTGCATTAAGCAAGAACTAGCCTTTCTGATTTCTCTCTCTTGCATATAAAGATGTAAACATTTTGCACTTTGAGACCAAATGCAGAAAGTTTTATAGAATTATCCTATTAAATTAAACTAGATCAAATACAAAATTCACATATCAAATGACAATATCTCTCAAATTTATATTTAGCAAAATAATAAAATAAAATAGAGTCTAACAGTCATACTTATAATTATATTTTTATAAAGGATATACAATATATCAATTTAAATTATAAAATGTTATATAGTGCATTGGCATTAAGTCCATTAGGATACAAAGTATCTAACTTATGAATCCAGTAAGTTTCTTTTATGAGTCTATTCATGTCAGCATGCACAGTATCTATTGGCATGAAAGAAAAATCGAGTCATCATTGGCGACTCAGTCTCGAAAGAACATGCGAATAGCGCCCTTGGGGTGTTGTCTGTCTCTGTTGGCATGGTCTGCTGTGGCTATGCAGGCCTATACGTGAGTGACAGTCCCTATTGCAGTTGGTGCAGACATACTGAGAAGTCTGCGTTACTGTGGTTGCTGCCGTGTTCTTCTTTCTCTCACGTTTCTCCGCCGCCAACTGGCCTCTCCTCGCATCAGCGACTGATATGCCATTGTTTACCATCAGTCTCCAGGTGCCTCGGTCCTCGGCCAGCTCTCCCCAGCCATCGGGTGAAATGTTGCATGCCTTCATGTCCCTCTTACATACATCCTTGAAACGGAGTGAGGGGCGGCCGACTCTTCTCATGCCAGTGGCCAGCTGTCCATATAAGATGTCCTTTGGCAGCCTTCCATCCTCCATGCGTCGGACGTGACCCAGCCATCGAAGGCGGCGTTTAATTAGCAGGGAGTACATGCTGGGGGTACTTGCACGCTGCAGGATCTCGCTGTGTGGAACACGGTCTTGCCAGCTGATTTTCAGGATGCGTTTTAGGCACCGTATATGGAAGGAGTTGAGCCGGCGTTCTTGCCTCATGTAGGTACTCCACGTCTCACTTCCATATAGAAGGGTGCTGAGAACGCAGGCCTGGTAGACTCGGACCTTGGTGTGCTCTGTCAGCGCGTTGTTTTCCCAAACCCTCTTTGTTAATCGAGCCATGATGGTGTTTGCCTTTCCAAGCCTTCTGTCCAGCTCCATATCAATCGAGAGAGTGTTGCTGATGGTTGACCCTAGGTAGGTAAAGTTGTTGACTGCTTCCAGGATGACACCGCTGATTTTGATTGAAGGGGCAATGGTGGTATCTTGCACGCTGACATTTGTTTTTTCCAAGCTGATTGTGAGACCAAACTGCGTGCAGGCAACAGCAAAACGGTCTCCCAGTCTCTGGAGGGCTTCCTCGGTGTGGGCCACAACAGCTGCGTCATCTGCAAAAAGCATCTCCCTGATGAGCACAGCTCTCACTTTGGTCTTTGAGCGCAGTCGTGCCAGGTTGAACAGCCTCCCATCAGACCTGATGTGTAGGTATATGCCATCCGTGGACGAGTCGAAGGCGTAGGACAGGAGCAGGGAGAAGAAGATCCCAAGAAGTGTTGGTGCCAGCACGCAGCCCTGCTTTACACCGCTGTTAATTGGGAAGGAGGCTGAGGAGGATCCATCGTACAGGACTGTTCCCTTCATATCTGCATGGAAAGAGATTATCATGCTGAGGAGTTCTGGGGGGCAGCCAATCTTACTGAGAAGTTCAAAAAGCCCTTCCTGCTGACCAAGTCAAAGGCCTTGGTGAGGTCGATGAACATCATGTAGAGTGGTTGACCTTGCTCTCTGCTCTTCTCTTGGAGTTGTCGTAGAGAGAAGATCTTGTCTGTTGTCGACCTGCTTGCTCTGAAGCCGCACTGGGATTCTGGGTACACACGGTTCGCCAGCAACTGCAGCCTGTTGAGTATGATGCGGGCGTACACTTTACCAACGATGCTCAGGAGCGAGATCCATTAGTAATTATTACAGTCACTGCGGTCGCCCTTGTTTTTGTAAAGGGTCACAATTGTGGCATCGCGCATGTCTTGGGGGACTGCTCCTTCCTCCCAGCAGAGGCAAAGTAGTTCATGCAGTGGTTTAAGCAATGTTGGTTTTCCACGTTTAATAGCTTCAGGCGGGATGCTGTCACTACCTAGTGCTTTGTCGTTTGGGAGTGAGTCGATTGCTTTGCTGAGCTCCTCTAAGGTTGCCACTTTGTCGAGCTCTTCCAAGGTGGGCAGATTCTTTATGCTGCTGAGGGCTGCATCGGTGACTGACGTTTCTCGGCAGTATAGCTCTGAGTATTGCTCCACCCATCTGGCCATCTGTTGCCCACGGTCTGTGATCTTCTCTCCCATCCGAAAATTCAGGGGAGCGACCCCTTTCACTATAGGGCCTAGAGACTTCTTGATGCCACTGTACATACCTTGGATGTTTCCGGACTCGGCACTGCGCTGGATCCCTTCACACAGTTGTTGCCAGTACTCATTCGCAAACTGTCTAGCGATGCGTTGGGTGTCACTTCGGGCACTTCTGAGAGCAGCAAGCGTCCGTTGATTAGGGCATTTTTTGTAAGCTATGAAGGCTTTTCGCTTCTCCTCGATTTGTGGTTCCATCCTTGATAGGTGTGCGTTGAACCAGTCCTGGCTGGGTCGTTCCTTCCTGCCAAACGTGGACATAGCTGTACTGTAGATGGCACCCTTCATGGCGTTCCACTTGGCTGTAGCGTCGTGCTCAGGCAGGTCCTGGAGAGCCTGGTCCAGGGCGGACACATACTCCTCCACCTTGGTGGAGACTGACATCTGCGCAGTGTTTATGCGGGTTCGTCCTTTTGGTATTGAGCGGTGTAGTGTGTGTGGCTGTAGTCGCACTCTGCTGCTCACGAGGACATGGTCGGAGTCGCAGTCTGCACTGTGGTAGGTTCTGGTGGAGAGGACGCTGTTAAGGGCAGAGCGCCTGGTAATAACCAAGTCGAGTTGGTGGCAGCGATGAGACCTGGGGTGTTTCCATGACACATGTTGTGGCTTACACTCGAAGAAGGTGTTTGTGACGCACAGGCCATGGTAGGTGCATAGCTTCAGCAGTCTCTGACCGTTTTCGTTTGTCTTTCCAGTACCATGATATCTGAGGCAGGTAGGCCATGACTCGTGGTCCGCACCTACTCTGGCATTAAAGTCGCCGAGGAGGAATAGTGGTTCGTGTTTGGGGCATCCTTTGATCTGTTGTCCAGCTGCCCATATAACTGATCCTTTGTGTCTTCTGACGACGTGAGGGTTGGGGCGTAGACACTGATGATGTTGACAGGACGTCCAGCAGTGTTGAGGCGGATGGACAAGAGACGCTCAGTGCCCCCTGTGGGAGGTTCAACCGAGGCCAGGAGATTGTTTTTGATGGCCAAGCCCACTCCGTGCTGGCGGGGCTTCTCAGGTTCTCGACCCTTCCAGAAGAAGGTGTAGTTTTCCTCTCTGAGGGAGCCACTAGAGGCGAGCCTGGTTTCCTGGAGGGCAGCTATGCTGATATTTAGTCTGGTGAGTTCTCTATCGATGATGGCCGTCTTTCTGGTGTCGTCCACTTCTCTGAGGTCGTCGGAGATGCCTGTACACATGGTGCGCACATTTCAGCTTGCAAATCGAAGAGCTGGAGTCTTCTTTATTGGTTTCTTGTTTCTTTTGTCTGGTGTGGAATTACCGTCTGCTTGTCATGCTGAACAACACACTGAGCTCCAGACACCCACTGGAGCAGGCAGACGATGGCGGGTCAACACCTTAGTGACCGGGGGCTGCCAGGCTTGAGGCGGGCGATAGTCGACCAGTGGGACACGATGATCCCTCCCACCGTCAAAGCTGTCCCGTGGCGCCCCTTCCCTATGCCAATCGGGTGGGATTTATAACCCGTAAACTGTCAGCTTCCGTGTTGTGTCCTCACTCAGTAGCGAGACTGGAGTGTCATCTCCAGGGTGCAAGCCTAGGCGTGGAGTATGGATATCCTGGGCTGCCCAGACGTGAGGATCCCCCTCTCGTCCTTGCTGGTGGGGTCCAAAGGAATGCTGAGCATAACATTTGGCACCAGTTTGGATGCAGGAGCTGCCGGAAGGAAGTCGTAGTCGACACCCAGCTGCCTTGGGGGCTTCACTCCGGATTTTCTGTCTGGGTTTACTCCCGTATCCTTTCCTTCTCCCGAAGATATCCACAAGGCAGTGGAGCCATCATCCAATGGATGGGACTTGGTGGGTTTTGAATCAGAGTTTCCTTCTCCTAGACGAACTGCCTGACAAGGCTAACGAGTTTCATCTGCCCTGGTTTGGAGTCAGAGTTTCCCTTCTCTTAGACTGGTTGCCTGCCAAGGCTAACGAGCCCAGTCTGCCCACCCAGTTATACCGCACAATATCTATTGGCATGAAAGAAAAATCGAGTAGAGAGTGATTATTGGTGTTAAAGTGTGTTGAAATATTTGAGGAAAACTGAGAATCTCTATAATTTTTTATATGAAAGGGATGATTATTCATTCTCTTAGAAACTTGTTGAAGTGTTTGTCCAACATATTGCATGCTACATTTTTTACAGGTTATTAAATAAATCACAGCACTTAGTGTTATCACGTAGAGAAAATACCTCTTTTGTATTAGCACTACTGAAAGAAGTACTTTCTCTTATGTTTACACACTGAGAGCACCGGTGTCTGTTACATTTAGATGACGAAAAGTGTAATTTTTTAAAATTTTCTGTCTGTTTAGTTCTAATTAAAAAATCTTGCAAATTCTTGGGTCTTCTATAATCGAGAATTGGTTTAATTTTGTAAAGTGATTTTACACTGGTTTTATTATATAAATTTAGGAGACTATACTATTTATTAATTATACTACCTATATTAGGTAATGAAGGATTATATTGTATTGTGAAAGGAATCACATCTCTCTCTATTTTACATTCTGCTGTGTTTAAAGCCTCATGTTGAGTAAGATTACGGGCTTTGTTCAGCGCAGAATCAATTATATATGTAGGATAATTTCTATTTTGGAAATATGTTCGTAATTTATTCAAAGAATTTTTTAATTGACAATCATCTGAAATAATGCGTCGGCATCTTTGGCCTGGCTATATGGTATACCGTTTTTACATGACATGAAGAATATTCCACATATTGGTGGATATTTGTTTCCTTGATATGAATATTTGTAGAGATAGTGTTATCAATATTTTTTATTACATTTACATCTAAAAATTAAATATGCGTACTAGATGCAGTATAAGTAAATTTAATCGTCGGGTGAAAATGCTATCAATAATTTTTTTTCAGTTTATCATTTGAATGCTTTCAGATCATAAATATGTCATCTAAAAATCTGAACCAAACAGATGGATTAAACTTTTCGTTTTGAAGAAAATATTTTTCTAATTTACCCATGAAAAGGGAAGAGTATGAAGGAGCCATATGACTACCCATTGCCGCACCCATTATTTGTATGTAATTCATATTATTAAAATTTAAAATAATTGTTTTCCAAGATAAGTTTTATTATTTTACAAATATCTTCACTAGATAGTGTGCTATTATTAGGATTGTTATCAATAAAATATTTGCACGCTTCAACACCATCTGCATGAGGAATGTTGGTATATAGTGATGTTACATCTAATGATACAAGGATTGAGTTATCAAATACTGTGGGATAGACTTCAACTTTTTAATGAAATCAGTAGTATCTTTAATGTATGAAGGAAGTGATTTCATTAAAGGCTGTAAAACACTATCAATAAATTTGGATAGGTTTTTAGACTATGAATTATAACCTGATATGATGGGTCGTCCTGGATAATTTATAGGTAAGTTATGGTCAGGATTTTTATGAGTTTTGGGCAATATGTAGAATTGAGGTGTACGTATGTTAAGAGGGAAAGTATCAAATTCCTCATATACAGAATTATTATTTTTAGCAATCTCTTTAATGCATGTTGAAATTTTTTATTCAATTTCTATTGACGGTTTTTTTTTCTAATATGTTTGTAGTATTTTTCATCATTTAATTGACGTTCAACTTCTTTAACATAATCATCTTGATTCATAATAATAATAATAGTGTTTGATTTATCAGCCTTTTTAATAACTATACTATCTTCATTCATTAGATTATATAAAGACTTAATTTCGTCCTTAGAAATATTACTATGATATAGCTTTTTATGATTATCAGTTAAAATTCGTAAAAATTTATATTTAAAAACTATTGCAAATCAACATGTTAACCCATGCATAGTAAAGTGACCTTTTCATGTCTTGAGAAGGAAACAGACCTACAAAAAATATCAGATTTTAAATCCAATGTGTTTTACTTTCCTAACTAATTCATAAATTGTAAAGAGACCAATTCTTAATATAGTAAAGGTCAAATGGTCAAATGCTTTTTGTTTTAAAAATGAGTTAATATCAATCAATTTTTATTCAAATAGTTAAAGGGGACTACTCTATATTTTACCAGAACAAATACAACTCTAGAAAACTACTGAAAATTGATGTTCTTGTAAACTCATAACTTTCCCAATCATAAAGCACATGTAAAACATTTTGATTTTCATCGATAATCAAAGACAATCTTTCAGATTTGAAAAGTAGCAACATTCTTTTCGAGTTCTATAAATAGTTCACTTGGAATCTGTATTCGTATTCAAACAAATGCAGCTGTTACCATAGCAACTGATGACAGTGTGCAAAGATGAGTGTGACAAACACCTACATACCTGAAGAAGTAAGTTTTGTGGAAAAATTGGCTGTACAGATGGAATTATGTTAAATGTTAAATTATGTTAAATGTTATAGGCAAACATACTCCATTCAAACTTCTGTATCTATGTAGAAAACCATTACCTTATAAGAACAGAGAATGAAAAAAAGCTTTAAATGTTAATCTGATGTTTTAAAAATACACTAGGTAAAATCATGCAAAGCTTGGAAAACTATAGAAAGCAGAGAAATTTGGTAAACAAAGCAAAGAATGAGACTGAATTTAAGAGCATCTGGTCAACTACTAAGCTCTATTTTTCTAATAAATGTTCTGATTGTTGAGATAAAATCATTCCTTTTGAAGTACCAAAAAATTTAAACAATACCTGGGAAATATGCAATAAAATTTTTATGCAATTATGGCATTAAACATTGGCAAGGATGGTCCTTCTGAGTCTCATCAAAGTATCAAGGTTCTTAAGGACAATAGTAACATAAATATAAAAATTAAATTAAGCAGGTTAATCATGAAGTATAAAATTATATGAAATTTTAATTTTAAAAAACTAGTTGGGAGATCAAATTCCTGTTAAATTGTTAAAAGCTGGGACACCAGTCTTTGTTGGCCATGTTATGGATCTAATTATATGAAGGAAGCATAAGTAAAAATTTCTAAGAAGAACAATCTTATTGATAAAATTTAACCTGTCAGCATTGTACACATCATATCAAAACTGGTGATACCCATTTAGCATCATTGTTTGAAAACATTTTAAACAGATTTTTGTGCTTTTCGTAAAGGTCATGAATGCCAGACCATAATGTTTGCTTGAAGTCTAGAAGAAGGCTCATGATAAAAATATACATGTAGCTGCAGTTCGGACAGATTTATATATAGCTAGTCTTCTTCATGATATGCTCATTTGTAATCTTAGGGTTTATGGTATGTCAGTAGGTCTCTTACAGATCTATCTGTCCTTACGGTTTATGGTATGACAGTAGGTCTCTTACAGATCTATCCGTCCTTAGGGTTTATGGTATGTCAGTAGGTCTCTTACAGACCTATCTGTCCTTAGGGTTTATGGTATGTCAGTAGGTCTCTTACAGATCTATCTGTCAAATCAAAAGCAGCCAATTACACATAACATGCCAGGTGTTCTGAGTAGCTCTTTTGAAATTCAAACAGGTCATTCCTCAGGGGTCAGTCCTAGTATCATTACTCTTTCAAAGTTTTTATCAATGATATTTTCTATTTGTTAAATATGGCTCTATATATAATATTGTTGATGATAACACTTTGTCTTTTTCTTCAACAGCCTCTGTTATACTGATTGACAACACTTGAATCAGAGTCCAATATTCTGATGGACAGGTTCACTGCAAACAAAATGTAATTCAACCCTGAAAAGTCTCAAGCTGTGGGTGAAAAGACATTCAGTATAAAGCCTGTACCAAGCATAAGCAGAGCAATCATAAATTGTGAAGAAATTGTCAAACTATTTGGAATTGACACTATCAATTGCAATTTGATTAAAATTAAAAACATCTTTGTAGAAAAGCTTCAAGGCAACCATCTCTCTTGAAATGCATTCGTCAGAAGTTAACTAGACTCAACAAATTGACAACTTTGCATACACTTATCCTTTTTAATCCTTACTTCTGTCCCTTAGCCTAGCATTTCTGTAGTGACATCAAGACTATTAAACTTTTTAAAAAAACCCACATATATATGCTCTGAGATTTGTGTACGATGATTATATAAGCAGTTATAAACTCTTACGTAATGGAAAATTGAATACCCTGAAGATGCATGGACTTAGGACTAGAGCTTCAGACACTTTTACAATTAAGAATAAGTTTGCTCATAAATGTTTGGATTATGGGATATGTTTAAAACACAACAAATATAATTTTGGATCTCAAATATTTTAACCAACCAAGAATTCACTTACGGCAAAAATCTTTTAGCCATGCAACTACTATTCCATGGAGTGAGTTACCTAATAAATATAGAGACCAATAACATATTTATTCATTTATATCATTAATTTTAGCCTGGAATGGTACATATTGTAAATCTAATATTTGCAAATAATACCCATCCTCTCAAACTCTCCTGCCATGAAAACAACAAATAATATCCGTGTTTATCTGTCCTTGTTTTATGTACAATCATGTGCCCTTCTCTTAGCTCTTTCCTTTTTAAGTGTCAGGCTTAATTCTGCATCTCAGTATGCTTTTTAGTCTCAAACAGTGCTTCTACTTTAAAACCAACTTAAAATTTCAATTTTAAGCTATAATTTTGCTACATTATTGGTTGTTTCTTTTGCATCCTTAATGTTCTAATCTGTGGGTTTTTACTTACCTAAATACTAATTTTGATTTTAATTTCTGGATTTATAAAATGTTTTGCTTGCTTATATTTTAAGTTTTATGCACCATGTGTTTTGACCCATTGTATTTATCTATTATATTGTCATTATGTCTTGCAAATCATGTTTGATTTAATGTCTTTGTTATGCTATGATGTCATGTTGTTAAAAGGCTCATTAGAACTTATGCTGAATTTTTGTTGTAAATCATCCCACCTACATATAAATATTATTTTTATCTATTTTATCTTAATCTATTGATCAAGAAAAAAGACAAAGAAAAAATAGTTGACAGTACAACAGATACAATAGAACTAGATGCTTCCAACCTGTTGAAAATGACCAAGTTGACATGAGAGAAACAAGGGAATCTCAAAATAACAAAGAGTGCTGAATATTAATGATTTCTTTGTGGCAACTTTAGATCACAATCTATTTTTTACATACATTAGTGATGGAGGAATGGATATGCAATCAGTATGAAGGATAATATTGGAAATGAAGTGCAGAGGTAGACATTTCTCTCAATGTGACCTTTGTTTGCATGATTACATGCTATCTACATTGGAATTTTTAATTGTATGCATGACTGCATGCTATCTACCAAATGGGACCTTTAATTGTATGCAGTAATGCAAGATATATACAATGGGATCTTTAATTGTATGCATGCTGTCTACACTTGGACATTTAATTGTATGCAGGAAGGCATGATATCTACACTGGGATCTTTAATTGTATGCATGACTGCATGATATCTACTGTGGGATATTTAATTGTATGCATGACTGCATGATATCTACTCTGGGATATTTAATTGTATGCATGACTGCATGATATCTACACTGGGATCTTTAATTGCATGCATGACTGCATGATATCTACACTGGGATATTTAATTGTATGCATGACTGCATGATATCTACACTGGGATCTTTAATTGTATGCATGACTGCATGATATCTACTCTGGGATATTTAATTGCGTGCATGACTGCATGATATATACATTGGGATCTTTAATTGCATGCATGTCTGCATGATATCTACAATGGGATACTTAATTGTATGCATGAATGCATATCTACATAACCACAAACTGCTTCTAATGTTATTAACATTTTTCATTCATAATGCAAGTAATGACCTCTTTCTTTCTCTGTGAAAATAAAAAAAAATATATATATTTTATAGGCATAGTTTTAATTCTTGGCACATTTATTTTGCATCAGTAGTTTGGGGTATGTGTACAAGGGAGGGTGTGTGTGTGAAAGACATACAGCTATGTACAGTTATAAATAGTGTACTGTGCTGTATTGTTTCAGGCATTTTATTCAAAATAATTTAGAACACTAATAATTTAAACTTGGTAGAAAAGATAGCTTGCTCAAACATTTTAGCATCTAGATTAGGAAGAATGAAATTTAACAACTTTGTGTCGCAGAATTATTTTGCTGTAAATAAGAGAGATTTCACAGCAGAAGATGGTATAATCATCATCATTATTTATTATTATTATTGAACTGTAAAAGTGGCTACTCCTAAACTATAAATCAGTTGCTTTTCTCAATATTTCCTCTTACTGTGCATATGTATTGCAGATCATTTTGCTGGGCAATGTACTTGATAAATTTGTTTTATTTTATATTCCTTATTCATTGCTGCATTTTTTTAGGTATCACATTCAATCCCATAAGGGACTTTTAAAATCCCTGTTTAACAAAACTATTCAATCCAACACAGTGGACGAGTGGCAGTGACTTGTTAGAATCCAAAACACCTTTGTCTCTGAAATTAGCTTACATTGACAGAAGTGTGACTGTTATGGTGAAGGACTCTATATATATTTTACCATTATCTGATCTGTACTTTACCTATGGTGGAGTAGTCTTGCGTGTGATCTTCCCAAGATCTAGAGTCAATGTTAAAATGTTTCAGGGATGACTTCAAGCAGCCTTTGAAGCGTTCTTTCGGACCACCCTGAGATGGCTTTCCTTCCTTCAGCTTGTCATAGAAATCTTCTTTGGTAATCACTTGTCTGACATCCTCGTAACATGGCCTGCCCATCTTAAAGGCAATTTCATCAGCAGCATGTAAGCAAAGTAAAGGTGCATATATATACACACTCTCACCCTTTTGACTTTTAAATGAGTGCATGGCTGCTGTGCATGCTATCTGCAAAACCAGGAACTGTTCTAATGTTCAACATATTCAGAAAACTGTTACTGTTAAACAACAACTCGGTTGATTTACTCAGCAGGACTGCAGATGGATTCAGCAGGGCATCATGTTTCAGGATTTTGTTTTAGTTTATATTCCCGATTCTTCATTATTTTTTATTTTCAGTTAATCATATCACATGTACCTATCATGTGTATCAATAACATGGCCTTATCAACAATGTCAGTCTCATGCGATGCTTATTCATTTTGCACTAGGACTTAACACTAAAGCAAATGAAATCAGTCAGTGTAATTCAACTTATATTTTATTGTTTCCTTGGTTTTCATGGTTGAGATCAACATTACCTATCTTTTTGTCAAGGACAGTAACAGTAAAATGACACTTTAAATTCAAGTCACATAACAACTGTATGACACTTTAAATTCAAGTCACATAACTGTATGAAACTTTAAATTCAAGTCACATAACAAGTGTATGAGCCAGTTTTCAAGATCAGGTTCATTTTTCAAGGTTGGGTTTTAGTTTTTGAAATAATGAAACATTCTGGATGGTGTGTCTTGTACCACTATTAAGATCACATTTCAGTCATCTTGTAATATCTTGGTTCCAACTTTACAGCCATTAAAAAAGTATTATCAAACATTTTACAGTTTCACATCATTCTTTGGTAACTTTTAAAATCTTAGTCTAGGTTATGGTCAAATGTCAATATGCATGTTTTTCTTGCAAAGTCTTGAACTAAAAACATATCGTCAGAGCAATGAAACTGACGTCCATGATGACCTGGCTGTGCTTCTTGCAACACTTTTATGATTCTATCATAAATGATGAAACAACCTTTCAGTTTGTGAGGAAGGAAATACAGGAAGTCCTAGTAGTCAGTGTATAGTATTTACATCCACAGTAATATTACCCTGAAGTGTTAGCTGAATGCAGCCATTGATGTAGAAGAGTGATTCTTCTCCCCCCCACCACCACAAATGGTGGAAGGTGGGGCAAAAGATTGTTACTGAAGCAGAAAGGTGATTACTACACATCACCATACTTTTGCAGGTGATACACAAATCTATGTTAATAGGAAAATAATCCATATATCATGCCTATTGCTTGCACTTAAGACAAACCAATTTCTCTGCCTCACTTATTTTCAAAGATAAGACACTCAATGACTCAGTTATTATCTTTAATCTTTTTATTCTCTATGGAGTTAAAGTAAATACATGACATGCAAAATTACAGTGACGAGTCATTAAAAATTAAAATAGTATGCCTGCCATTACATCTGAACATGCCAACATAAAAGATTTACCTCCCAATATGCAATGTACTGCACAAAGCCACCGGAATGGGTCAAAGCAAAGTGGTTATAAGGAATTCCATTTAAGGAACACAAAATATACTGATACATGATCATTCTGCCAGAGATGTGCATGCTGACATTAATTTCCTAAACATCTCCATTTTCTGTACAAGTACTTCAATACAGTCAAGCCTGCATTATTGCTACTTGATAGTTTTCAGACCAATTCATTTTGCTGTGTTATTTTACCTGTATTCTGTGACTAACTTTCTAATTCAACCCATAACCAATATCTTAGTCTTTTTGCTCAAGATGCAATCTATGTCACAACCAACACTTGCTAATGAGCATTGATCTACCACATATTTTGCAAACTTCACAAATTTTTAAAATTCATTTGCCAATAACTTATGAAATTACTACTAGTTATCAAAAAGAGATGCTGCCAGGATAATATCTGAAGGGAAGGGGAAAGAATCTTCCCATTTTCACTAAAGGGGGAAACAGAACAAAAAGCAGCGTGTTTGTATGTGTGAGCAAGTACATAGTTCAATATTTACCTAAAACATCCATCTCTCTTTCTAGTATATGTCTGCCATCTGATGTCTACTCATGAGCTTACAAAATCTGTTAAGTTCATTACTTGTCCAAGTGTTATTTATTTAGAATATTAGGAAATATATCCCTACTCATTTC
This sequence comes from Sinohyriopsis cumingii, assembly GCA_028554795.2. Classification (NCBI taxonomy): domain Eukaryota; kingdom Metazoa; phylum Mollusca; class Bivalvia; order Unionida; family Unionidae; genus Sinohyriopsis; species Sinohyriopsis cumingii. The sequence continues at coordinate 113,424,638 of CM068824.1, read as the reverse complement.
TTTTTGTTGAAGTATGGGGTTTATATCACATTCAGCTGCCTCAAAAAAACCCCCTCAGATTTATGTGCCAAACCCACAGCCATAACCAACGCGATTTTTTTCTTCTTCTCACTTTGTCAAGTGTGAGAGGCTTCTCCTTTCTCACGTGAGTGCTACCAATAAGTCTTCCTCATGTATTGTCTCGCTGCATAAAGATGCTTTTGATCTATGATTAAATGCAAGAAACCCTCATAAATAAATAGTCTTAAATGGTCTATAGGCTTGATATTCTTTATTGCTGCATTTAATTTTGAAATACCAACGAATAAGTGGTTGACCAGCAAGCTGTCTGTTTTTTTTCCATTCAGTATGTACATCGGACTTATATTCAACATTGTTTTCAGGTTCAAAATCACTCCCTGGTATTTTTAGTAACATTTCCCCAGCTCCAATAATCTGATATACTTCCATATGTTCAAAGTCATCGTCGCTATCATTTGCCAGTATTTGCTGAATGAAATTGCCATCCAAAGATGAACTATGATGGGAGTCAGCAATTTTGGGGGTTTCCTAGGTAGCCTGTATTTTAAACAAGAACTATGATATTAAATGCAAGTTAAATGTTTACGACAGAATGAACCAATCAAATTTAGTTTAACAACCATTCATGTCAAGCTCAAGCACTCCCTTATGTATACAGTTGCCTACATGAAAAATAACGTCATGACAAGTGCTGTGAGACCTCTACTGGCAACACTTATGTTGCAACAACACTTTAAGCGTGAACAGTTCAATAAATCTTGTATAATGCCCAGAGTAAAATTTGTATATACAAAGCTAATCTGCTGGAGTTCTCACATATCACTACTTTCCAAGTGCACGAGTTTGTAACATTTTTGTGTGATCTGCAAACCCGTGCTTCCAGGCAGCATCTCAGATAAGTTTTTCGAGCCACAACTGATTGTAGCCCAAATGCTCCACTGTACAAGTTGTCTGTGACCTAAAATGTATTTACATTAATAACTGTTACCAACACTAGCTGATAAACAGACTGCTGTCCAACTTGCAGTTTTGTAAACTGTACTAAAATGATGTAAGAAATCATAATGGAGAAGTTTGTGCTGTCATGGTTTCCACAGCACCAGAGAGTATTTTTTTGAAGAGTTTTCAAGGACTTCCAAATGATTTCAAGTAGTACATTTTCTTTTGAAGCTTCCTCCATATAATAGTTTTTGAGGATTGGTTGGCTACCCCCTCTAGTGTAGTGCCATTTGATCCACAATCCTGAATTTAACAAGTAATATATTTGATTCAGTTTCAACTTTTTGTATTCCTGAGACAGATAAATTTAAGAATCTTTGGTAAAAATTCATGAATTTTTAAAAATAAATTCAAGGATAAAACAAACTTTTTCAAAATTCAAGAAGTTTTCAAGGCAACCATTCAAATTCAAGTATTATTTAAAAGTTATGCAAACCAAGGCTGTTTGCAGTTGCTTGATTCAATATTTATAAAGAAGCGGTGGACAGCATGCAGGAGTTGCAATGAAGAATTTTTATAATAGTATTAACTCAAGGATTTGCAAATATAAGAAGACTAGAGGTTTAAACAAACTGTTAACACATGGAAATACAAATTTGTGACTAGAAATGGTTTCCAACAGAATTCTGTGATATATATTGGTTTTAATTACTTACCTTAATAGAAAAAATATTTATTTTGACAGCTTGTGGCAGTTCATCTTAGGGAATTTCCAGTCACACATACCTGGGACACAGGGAAGGCACTTTTAATGTGGGGTACTCACCTATAGATGCCATTTCGAATCTTCTTATCATGTTAATAGTAAGTCTTTGAAATCAAAGTACCCTGGCATATATTTTAACAAAACTGCATTCCCTGAGTACCATGTATGTTTTAATGGAACAGCCCTTAGTCATTTACGCAGACACCTCTAGGAATTTAGAAAATTGGTTTTTAGAGACATGTGCTTGCTTTACAGGTTATTGCTACAGTAACTTACTTTACAGGACCCTGAAAATGTGGCCTTTTAGAGCTTGCTAAAGGCAACCCTCAAAGGAGGTTTGATGGCAATATAAATTCTTCTGAAGGTAAATAGTGGACATCTATACTTTCTGGAAACGTATTTTGACTTAAAATCATTTTTGCAAACTGTTCTGCCAGCAGAAAATAATTATATTAGCAAAAAAAATGTCCTGACACTATTTTGTGTTAACATAACAGTAATACTGGTATTGAATTTTAAGAGTGATAATAATAACAAAAATCTACTGATCTAGTAGTCTTGGAAAGTAACTATATTTATACATGATGATGTAAAATTTGTAAATTTTCACTGCAGTTGTACTCATAGGAATGTCAGAAGGATGGAGAGTTTAGATTTCCCCAAAAAGAAAGTGTTTAAAAGAACTGAAACATTAATAAAATTCTTGATAAGGAGTAACAAATCCAATCAATGTTTCTAAATTGTAATGAAAATGAGCTTGAATAATTCTCAGTGAGTACTTCACCGTGATCTTGATCTTTATTTGGAAAGAAAAGAAATATGTTTGCAGTCCATCATTTTATACCTAACCAGAACAAGTCAGAAATGACAATTCTGCAAGAGCTAACTTGTATTAGCACATACCATAAATAAATGATCCATACATCATGTTTTACAAAGAAAAATGTGTCAAACCACTGGTGATATTTTGTTAGATTGCATATTCTACTGGACAGTAAAACTTATGACATTTTTTAGCAAAAGTATTTACAAATGGTACCGCAAATAGAAGGCATATAGCAAAAGTATTTACAAATGGTACTGCAAATAGAAGGCATATAGCAAAAGTATTTACAAATGGTACTGCAAATAGAAGGCATATAGCAAAAGTATTTACAAATGGTACTGCAAATAGAAGGCATATAGCAAAAGTATTTACAAATGGTACTGCAAATATAAGGCATATAGCAAAAGTATTTACAAATGGTACTGCAAATAGAAGGCATATAGCAAAAGTATTTACAAATGGTACTGCAAATATAAGGCATATAGCAAAAGAGAGACAATACCCAGGTTATTAGTAGCCTATTGAGATTATATTCAATGGTTTACAGTATTTCATGCCATAACTTTTGGACCCAAAGAAAAACATTGTAAGCAAAATTGCATATATCAAACAATATTCAGGTTACCATTTTCCAAGACATTATCATCGTTAATTTTGATGTTTCAACGACTATTTTAAGAGTAAATTTTTAGTCGTTATACCATTACAAAGGGTTTAGCTATGGGGCAAAAGATGTCTTACCACATACATGACCAATTACAATGATATTCAAATTTAGACTGGGAGCTCCAAGCATGATGTTGCAATGTCAAGAATGGCTCTGAGGTTTCAATATTTGGATTAAATATGTCTATTTACTAAATGCTGACAAGTAATAACCTGCTATGTTAAATAACAGACCATGTCATAAATACAAGTATGAATATAAAAACAAGGAATTACATATTTATTTGCTGCCTCAGAATTATTAGCAAAGCCCCAGGTGGTTGTCATGCTTTGAAAAAAGAAAGAACTTCAAACTTTCTGGAATAATACACTTATCCATCACACTTATCCAATTAGGCAGCCTCATCACATCAAAGTGTATATACAAAATGATCACATGCCATTTAATTGGCTAACAGGTGATAATCCTGGTTGCAGTCTTCACACTGAGAATAGGTCAATCTGCTGGGCTGATCGAACACATCATGTCAACATGTCAAATTTCTGTAGCAGAACCTGGGCACCCTTAAACGTCATTTTCTTGAGGGATTTACGAATCCCCATCAACTGTGACACCACCTGTTTTGTGATTTCTGGGTGTTCCAATTCCAGAAGGCTGTAAAGAAAGAATAAGCAGGTTTGAAAAAATATTTACAAAAAAATAAAAAAATTGTCTAACTATGACACGCAATAAAATTAGTGGTACTTAAGTGCGTTAATCTTGTCCATCTAACAGGTACATGTCGGTTTTGGACCGTTAGTTTTGCTTTGCCTCTGATGCCTTAAGCAAAATGGCTTTAAGATTTATCTCAAATAAAAAAAAATTCTAGTGCTTTGTACCATGATTTCTTTTCAGTAAGTAATGTACAGAACCTCCCTGAGTAATCTTGTTATGAATTTAATTAACAACATTTTTCATGACAAAACAATTCCAAAAATTATATTTTGCACTTACAAAACAGTTGTATTTGTCAAAAATTAGTTTTGAATGTTACAAATAAAATTACCGGTATATTTATCAGATCCTTTAGTACAGGTAAAACACATTATAAAGTGATTCGTTATAACATGATTCTGCTTATAATATGATGGCAGCATGGATCCCATATTTTAATTAAAGGTGACTTTGCTTTTTAACATCCTAAATACATGCTCTCGGAAAAGCAGATTATTCATATCCCTAACAGATTTTTAATCCCAGCACTGCGTTTAATGTTGCCTTATCTTCCAAAATTTTCTAAAACATATTGCAGTGTTATATTTGTTAAATAAATAAAGAAAAACTATGAAGTTTAGATAATTTAAAAGATTTCTGAATACAGTCTGCACTGTTTAATGTTTGGAAGAAGTAATAGCTAGTTTGACATTTTCTGAGATGTTATTCTTTGGACCCTGAGCATCGCGTTATACCTTGTCTTGCCTGTAACATCTCTGACATGTGTAGCCAAATGGGATGTTGAGGCAGGTATTCGGTCACATGCAATTATGGAAAAAATTTCAGATTAATAAAAAGTCATTGGACTAGTTATTAACTCTTGGTTTTAATGTTAAGTACACAATGTATTCCTTTCTAAGACTGCAAATCATCCTATGATTTTCAGGAGAGCAGTTATTTTCTGTTTGAATTTAATTTCTTTTGTGCACTAAACATTTTCTTGTTTGTGAGTGTGTTTATGTTTGCTGGCCCGATCTGATAGATATCTTGCCTTGGTGTTGGCATCCCACTCAAAGTTTTCCTGCCAATTATATCAACAGTATAGCTAGCATATTGAAGGCTATCAGTGTCAATATTTCCCATTTTTATCTGCAAGCTCTGACAGCTATAGTGTAAGCATAATCATTTCACTTCTGTTAAAGTTTTTAGGTCACAATTTATACAACAATCAACAAATACATGGCACATTCATCTACTTGAAGGTACTGCCCGTTTAATTTTTTTAGGATGGGGCAGCAGTATTTTTTGTTCTGTTATCTCAAGATAATTTTTCTGTCAAATGATATGATGAATATACTATGGTGTTATTTTGCTATAAAGCAGAGGAAGATATTTTTTCAGTTAATGACTGACATATTTTAAGTCCCAGTCCATGTAGAACATTAAATTGTTAGTCCTTAATATAACTGCAGTATACTGTGGTATGTATGATAGTTTGTTCAGAAATACCGCAGTATAAATTTTTTTGTGGTATCCAACTCTAATTATTACCCATATAATCCTTATGTTTAATTTTTATCCATTTAAACCATGTCTCTAATTATTACCCATATAATCCTTATCTCTAATTATTACCCATATAATCCTTACCTCTAAGTACTACCCATATAATCCTTATCTCTAATTATTACCCATATAATCCTTATCTCTAATTATTACCCATATAATCATTATCTCTAAGTACTACCCATACAATCCTTATCTCTAAGTACTACCCATATAATCCTTATCTCTAATTATTACCCAATAATCCTTATCTCTAATTATTACCCATATAATCCTTATCTCTAACTATTACCCAGATGATCCTTATCTCTAATAATTACCCATTTAATCCTTATCTCTAATTATTACCCATATAATCATTATCTCTAATGATTACCCAGATAATCCTTATCTCTAATTATTACCCATATAATCCTTATCTCTAATTATTACTCAGATAATCCTTATCTCTAATTATTACCCAGATAATCCTTATCTCTAATTATTACCTATATATACTTTAGGTTTAACACATGGTTCCCACGTTTTTATAAAGATAAATTCCCAGGTCATTTTCAGGGTTTTTCCAGGATGAAATTACTTTATTCAAGGTTCACATATGACCATTACTGAACGGAGTTAAAGAATATTTTTGATTATAAAACATGCATTTTTTAAATCTAAAGATGTTTTTCTTTCAAGACTCTCCAAAAACATTGAAGTTAGAAAAGATAATCATGTACAAAATCACTAAATGTATCACACAAAACAAGTTTGATTATATTCCTATAATTTGGCATGTAAAGTCATTTCAATGTACAGAATAAAAATTCTAACTTTATTTTGATGCATTATGCTGCTAAGTGGGAAGAACATAATGAACATAAATTATGTTTTGTTTCCTTTTAGACCTTTAATTCTAAAGAATCATATAGCAATATATATATATATATATATATATATATATATATATATATATATATACATACACACACACACACACACACATATATATACATATACATCTCATAGAGAGTAACATCTATTACAGTATATATATAAAAAAACAATAAATGCATATAATAAGAATCTTGTCTTGTAACAAAACGAGTTTAACCCTGAATCTGTGCCAGTTAAATCCAAAACAAGAATTTTCAAACAATCTAATCTCCTTAAGATGATCTGGTTAAAAAGATCTTCAAATTATATACTGTTGTATAAACAAGGACTGAATTTTATGTAAAATTAATTGGTCTTCTTGTAATTCGTTAAACCAGTCCCCAAACCTGAATTCATACAGGGGCTTGTATCGTTTTTTAATATATAATACAAGGGATGACAATTTATCATTTCAGCTCTGAGATTCAACAATCTGGACTACAAAATTTGCCTTAAAATGAATAGCAGTCCGTTTTCTAATTTGTGTTTCCTCTGAATATTCCCACCCCATTTTTCATGTTGGTCATTTATGTTGGGATGTAGGGTCATTGCAACTGCATATAAAAAATTTGGAATTTGTCACACCATGCAGTAGCGACATATAGTAGCTGCATACCAGCGGGTCTAGAAAATTTAAACTTAGTTATATCGACTCATACCTGCAGGAAAATGATTTATTCTCTCAGAAATGGAAAGGATTATAATCATTATGTCATTAATCTGCTGACAGACAAGATAAAACTATGGCATAGATGAAACCTGACCCAGTACTCACCATTCGCATTACTAGTCACATGACTTCATAAACTTCAAATGACAACATCGAAGTCCAATAGTCACATATCAACAACAAACTTCTTTATAATGTTACATGTGTGTGATTTGGATTTTTAACATGGCTTTAACAAATTTTCAGTCATACTGCTACAATGTCTGCAGTTTAGAGTGATGTCTAGCAATGGGGCATCATGCCACAGACATGTAGCATGATGTTCTACCCAGTCACATTATCCTGACACCAGGTCAACTAGTCCTAACACTAACCTCTTAATGCTAAGCGCTAAACGAGGCAGCTGTTAGTAACATTTTTGTTAAGTCTTTGGTATGACTCAGCTGGGGATTGAACAAATGACCTCTTACTTCTGAGGTGGACACTCTAACCACTAGGCCACTGGAGCAGTATTATAATGTTAAACAGAAATTCAATTATATTAAATGAAAGTCAGATACTTTTTGTAAAAACCAGCAATCTGGCCAGTCTGATTTATCAAGCAGAAAGCTCAACGTGGTAGTCACGTGATACAACAAAACTCCAGAAGTTGTTCTTGGAAATATATATATATGGAGAATTTTGTGTGCTATCGTTTTTGTATTTTTATTACAACCAGTATACGACTTTCATTTAATATTTTTTTTACACTTTTCTCTACAACATTTGAAAATGTGGGCTGTTAGATTTGTGTAGTCATGTGACTAGCAATGCAAATCGCAAGTACCAGGTTACATTTCATCAACGATGCAGTTTTATCTTGTCTTTCTGCAGATTAAAGACATAACGATTTTAATACTCACAATTTCTGAGAAAATAAGTAATTTTCATATCAATTTCATGCATGTATCACTTGATATAACAACATTTAAAGTTTGCTAGGTTATCCAGTAAGTGGCTAAGCTCTGCCACCACCATGTTGGCCTCTTGTGATGCTAGACTAGTTTTCATACCTTCCATGTAAGGAAGGATACCGATATCGAGCTGACTCTGAAAATAAAAGTCTATTAGACGAATCTAATCCACTGGGGATTTGGATCGACTCAGCATATATGGTATGTTTTTCCAAACTTGCATCAATATTTGTGAAATTCAAGGACTTTTCACGGTCGGGAAAAAATTATCATTTCTCCTGACTTTTTCCCTGATTTCCCAGTAGTGTGGGAACCCTGTTAACATATAAATATTTGTACAGCCAGCCACAAAAATAATGTCTGATAGGAATGCATTTTTTTTAAAAAAAAAATTTGGGGGAGGCGGGGGACAGTTAGGATGAACCAGCATGTGAATCTCCTGACTTGGTGTAGAACCTATGGAATTGTGGAATTATTCTGATAGGAAGACATTAGCATACAGACAACCCACTTCTGACTGAAAGTGTACACTACCCAGGCTCTTTGATTTGGCACTGGTGAGACATTAAGAGGGAGCATGATGTTCAGTCTCATACTGAACAAGTCTTCTAATGGTCTCCCTCCATATTTTGAGAAAGCACCTCTGCTACTGACTGGTGCAGGGGCAATTCCTTGAGGACCACATAGGCATATCTGTCCATCAGGATATTCCTTTTGCCCGGAATATGGCAGACTGAGAGTGATCTCTGTCTGCGAATGCACACAGAAGTAGGTTCTCAGGACCATGTTGATGCATAAGTATGCTACTACAGACATGTTGTTCAAGGTGATTATAACAATGGAACCTTACGAGTTCTACATTGTTTACATGAAGAGTCACTTCTTCCTGAGACCAAAGTCTGTATAGAACTATGCCATTTGACTCCAGGTGTGAACCCCATCCTGAATTTGATGCATATGTGAAAAGAAAGGAGTTGGGTTCAGGATTATAAACCAATCCTGATCAAGCCACCAGCTCAAATTGGGAAAAATGATGGGATCCGAGAGGATTTTAGGCTTGTAGGGACTTAAACCATTTTTTTTAGCACATCATGGATTATGCATGGTGGCCAGTATATATTTTGGGGGAAGAACCAAGGAAGACTTCTGAAATAACCAAAGAACCATGGAAAGCTACTAGCAAGCTTTCTCACATACCCATGTTGGTTAAGCTTAGACTCAATTTCACATGGACAGAGGTGACCCATTAAGGCAAGTGCTTTACACCACTCAGCTAACCAGGGTCCAAGTGTGCTTTCCAGTTTGCAAGGAACAGGAATTGGAATGGGTGCTCATGAAGTCTTCCTAGGAGAACTTGTCTGCAGCTGTGTTCAAAGTTCCAAGGTCCGAGAGGTAAAGGCAAGTTGACAATGAAGTTCTGGCCATAAGACCCGCTATGAAGGACAAAATATGAGCAGTTCTGTCTAGTGGGGTGCTAACACTCATTTGACTCATTCATATAATGATATAATGTCCTGACTATGCTGAGTATCAGAAACAGACAAATCAATGTTGACCAAAAGAGTGATAGGTGCTTCAGGAGAGTATCTCTAAGGATGTTGTACATCAACAAGTTATCAAAATACTTGAGAATGGGGGACCCAAAAATCTCAAACGTGTTACTATTATGCCATCACCCGAGTAATGGCAGAGGTGCAGCCAAAAAGAAGAGCATGAAATTAAATACTTCCTGGATAAGACAAAACTGGAGGTACTTCCTGATAAGCTGGGAGATGGGTATGTGAAGATATGCATCCTGTAGATCTATGGAGACTGCCCAGTCATATGGCCTTATGGCATTCCTGCCCAAGTTAGTGGTCTTCATCTTGAAGTGTTCTTCCTGGATAAATTTGTTTCAGGTGGAAAGATCAAACCAGAAATCTGGAGTTTGGTTGTTTCTCACCCTCCTGACAGCTCCCTTCTGCAGAAGGATGTGCTTCTCTTCCCTTACATGAGCCAGTTTGGACAGGTGAAATAAAATGGGTGTCCATCAAACAGGATGTTCCCAGAAATGAAGCTGGTATTCCTTCCTTCAAGTGGAATAGATCCACACATTACCTGTGATGTCTGACCAAACCTCTGAAAAGAAGGCTAGTCCAGCAATACTAGGGCAATGGGAAGAGGAGGATTCTGTATGAGATTATACAACTGCAAAGTGATGACTACTTCCCTTGATATTCATCAAGCACCCTGAATAGCAAAAGACTGGCATGAGGAAGATTTGGATTGGGGGTCTTTACTTCTCTTTTGAGGCTGACCTTGTTTGAAGAATTTTAAGGAGGTTCCTGCAGTCAGTCAATGTGTTCACACTTCCTGATGATGTTGATGACCCAATTTTGAAGGACTTTTTAAGGAGGTTCCTACAGTTGGTCAATGTGTAAACACTTCTTGACCAGTTCTGATGAGTTTGGAGTCATGGCCCAAGACAGGTGTTGCTGTTCCCAGAATCCCCTGAGTACTACAGATAGGATGAAGCCTCCAAAGACTGTATCTGCCTGAAAGGTTATTAGCTGGAGAAGCTCCACAGAGCATCAATAATATGAAATGTGCCTGCCTCAACATTTTTTGCCAAAGCTTCAAGCAAGCACTGAAGTGGCACTGAAGATAATAATTCCTCCTTCAAGAAACTTAAAATGGCAGCTGAAAAGTGATTGGCATGCAAGGCAATTGTCACTAGGGTGTGAGCAAGAGATAAGCCCAAGTCCCAGCTAATATCCATGCTGATAGCTGCCTGTAGAGACCGGCAGCCACAGTGCAGAATGGGGGACAGACCACATCATCTGCAGCCTCATGGACTCTTGGCACAGGGAATGCACTAGCTCTGAAACCATAGCAGAATGCAAAAGCAGAAGACCCAAATAAGAGCAGGATCCCAAAAGCCTCTCCTGACTGGAATACAAATCTTAGTGTCCTTGGACACAGAAGGCTTTGGATACAGTCTGGGGGAAGAAGGTGGTGAATTATCAAATGTACAGACATATTCCCTACCACACCTGATCTGATAGGTGGGATGGAGCAGGAGATCCAGGAAGGGACCTGACACAAGCAGTTGAGATGGATCTTTTCAACTGTCTTTAAGATGGTGACCTGCCTGTTTTGTTAGATGAATCTTAAGACCACCAAGTAGGTCGTTATCCTGTCACATCTGCCATACCTTGAAACCATGGTAGGGATATCCAAAATGTCAGGGGAGGAGGGGGAAGATGAACTCACTACCTGGTAAAAGGAGTCCCCACATCCCATGATGGTTAAATGGGAACATAACGAAGATGGTACAATGAGGAAGGGGTTAAGAGGGCTGATACATCCCATTCACAAGACAGGCACTTACCCACAACCTGCAACATATTAAACTCTTGCTTATGATGAACTATATCTTGTACCCTGTGAACAATGTTGCCTGTGCTCTTATCAATGTGTACAAAATAGCACTCAAAGATAAAATATTAACAGATTTAGTAGATAAAACAAATAAAGACTTGTTTTAAAGTCTTTAAGTCCTATAATTTGTAGAGTTTAGTGATTTATCAGATAAGACGATAATCTGTATTATCTAATCTAATAAAAAAAACACTCAGTAGTAACATGTTGCTCATTGTCCTAATTTACATCTTGTATTTCTAATCCTGATTTCAGTAAAATTTATGATGTCCATTTTTAAAAAAGTTATGGTCTTTTATTGTCCTCTGGTTTATCATCATTTATAAGTAAATTCATGAAGTTTGCAGTTCTCCTATTTGTCTCTATTTTTCAAAGTTGCATTCATTTATTTTTCATTCTTTCATTCATTTTATTCTTACATTTTATCTTTTTAACTTATATGCATCTACCTCTGTTTGTACATTTCACTGAGCTTTCCGTTCAATTTTAATATGACTAGTGAAATCGAAACTACATGAAGTAGTTTGTTAATGACAATCATAGTATTAATTATTTAGAAGAAAAACTGTTCTCAGAAAATCTTAAAAGTACACGTATATAATTAAATTCATAAAGCCATGATGTAGGCATTCCTGAAGATTAATTGAATTTTTATCCTGCAAAGAAATATATGTTATTTAAAACTATTCAGGCAATAATAAGATTGTATGTATCAGAATTGGCATGGAAAGGTAAATCAGTCTACAAAATCACTCTATGTATTATAAAGAATACATCATTATGGAATGTTGAGAAATATCCACAGAGATGCTGCCAGGATTTAATCTAAAACTGAAAGCTCCCCTCTTGTCACTTAAATAAGAGGTGAGTAGAAAAAAGGAGAGGGATGGGGAGGTGGAACCAGCCATAGCTCACTGTTTACCTAATACTTCAATATCCATCAGTGTTCCTGCTTTCTTGTTTCTATACCAAAGTTAAAACTCTTAAAAAGATGTTGCCTCTAGTTGTATAAGCATTAACATATTGTTTCTCAGCTTAATTTGTTTCTTATGTTGTTCTATGCTAAGAACTCTCTTTACACAGTCGGCTGTCTTAAGGAGCATATACATAGATAGTTTAGCCTGCTTGAATTGGCTGGGAAACTGTTCTTAATGGCTGTTATGTACAATTTTCCAGAGCTTGCAAGTATTATCTTTTGAATACCTCTGCTCGAGAATGAGATTTTTCACCAACATAAGTTCTGCCAAGTTTCACTTTCTTACATCAGTGTTTAACTGACTACTATGCCAGATTTACTATCTGTTCCATAATAGTGTATTAGGGTTTAAGTCCATCAATGCCACAACCTGTTTGCTCAGACAGAGGTATTTTGATCAAACAAATATCTTTATTTTTTTAATTTCACTCTTTCATTCTTATTTACTCCTAGTATAAGGCTATATAGTTTTGTAGCACATTATCCTGCAGGGCTAAATTGTTTCAAAAATGAAAATTGCACTCAACTTCTAAACTGTCTGTATCTTAATTAGGCTTGGTATTCTGCCTTTTCTACATTTAATTCCAAAATACTACTCTTTTCTACATTTACATTCAAAATACTGCCAAAAGTGGGGGCTGAATGGCATGACATCTATTTCTGTCCATCCAGCATGCAAATTGGATTCATATTTAATGTCAATTTCAAACTCAAAATCACTCACTGGTATCTCCATTAACACTTTCCAAGCTACAATAATCTGATATCCTTCAAAACTTTAAAAATCATTGTCATCGTCTCAATCATCAGCAGTATTTGCCCAATGAAATCATCATTTGAAAGATAAAACCTGACTGGAATCAGCAATTTTGGGTTATCTAGATGACACATATTATAAACATGCATTTGCAAAACTTCTCTAATGCAGAGGTTTAATTATGACATAATGCTTGTTACAGGGCCCAATGTGTCAATCTAATTAAGTTTAATAACAATGCATGTCAGGCTGAAGGACTCAGATGTGTTAACAGTTGCCTATCTGAAAAAAAAAGACAGATGTTGCAACAAGCACTATGATACCTCTACTGGCATAACTTATGTCATGACAAACACGTTAAGAATTCACAGTCAGATAAATATTCTATACTGCACGGAGTACATTTTCATGTGTGACTTTAAACTAATTTGCAGGAGTTCTTGTGCACCAATGCTCTCCTAGTGCATGAATTTGTACAAACTGTGCACATTTCGTAAAGCACCTATGCCATGGCAACATGTCTGTATCTATGAAATGTATTACCATTTTATATTACTCTGGACTCTTCTATATTTAGATGTTCTAGCCAAACCTTAATATTGAGGCGGGTAGATATGAGGGTGACACCGTTTCTTTGAGTTATTCGTAACTTCTGTTTCAGAAATAATTTACGATTAGTTCATGATGAACACTATACATGTCTTTCTTAATTTATTAAGATATTAGAGAAAAAATGTTAAATGTTGTGTGCCCGTCCATCTTTAGAAAAATTCTATAGCTTGATTTCATCTTAAACTCCACAGCTTATTAGCTAGAAAAAACCTATACTTATATTGGACAGTTATACTATAAGAAGTGCATTGAGCTCCAGTACATGACCTTTTTATATGTATTATAGGATGGTAGCCTAAAGTATTGAAATAACCAATATAAATTTACTTTGATTTCCACTTGTAGGGAGGTGACATTGTAACCACCCTTTCAGTTGTATAACTGAGTGACTTTCTAGTGGGCTGTTAGGTAACTCTGTTGTATACTGAGTTGTATAAACTGAGTGACTTTCTAGTGGGCTGTTAGGTGATTCTGCCACAGAAACATTGCCTTCAGTTTGCTCTACATATTAAAACTTATCTGCCATGTTATAAACTTCGTAGGTTTTAAGGCACCTCCTAAGAGGATAATTTTTAGGCACAAGGTAATTATGTTTCATCATATCAACCTAATTTGTAACCTGCCAATTCTAATGGAAAAAAACCCCCAAACCTTAAATGTATCTTTCCTATGGCTGACCTCTAGTCAAATATCATATGACACAGATTAGGATTCACAATGATTCATCCTATTATGAAGAAAATTCATCCAAGGATTTAAGAATAAAAGCAAATGAAAAAGCTTTAATAAAATTACTTATTTTCTAGTGACTGTGATCATGATTCCAATGTCAATAAAAATGTTCTCTAACAAAAACATGCTTTCATTTTCAACTTTTATGCTACTAAAATCCATATAATCTAGAGAGAACCATACAAAATACCCTATATACCTATCAGAATGATATACAAAATATGATACTGTATATTTAGATTGGACCTTTTGGGAAGAATGATCAAAACAACTGCCTGAAGTTAAATTCAGGTCAGATGAATGCTGTAATTGGTCCTTGCAGGATTTTCATAAGCAATCTATGTAATAAAGAGAAAACAAAATGAAAACTTAAAATACACCTAAAAAAATAATGACATTTACTTACAAGACTAGAGTGAAGCATCCCCTGTTACATGCTGCCCAAGATTTCAAGGAGCCTTCCCCAAGATTCCTCAAAAGAACTTCAGAGAACAACACTGCTGTAACATAAAAATGCAAGAAAATGTCACAAAATGATGTACAAACAGGTTTGATAATAAATGCATTAAAACTTTGATTACCCATTTATCCTTGAATTATTTAGTATTAAGTATAATAATGTTGGTACTATTGTGATAGGCAAATAAACGCTAGAGCTACATGTTATTTAGAATGATTCCAATGTTTTTCACATTGTCTTGCTTGTAGAGAAAAGTCAACAGGGAACCAGTATGGACTTATGTGCCAGATAAATACATCACACTATTTTAAATCTTCATTTAGAGTGATCAGTCCTACTGCCATATAAACACTATGATACAATTTAAACAGCACAAGAGAACAGGATAAACCAGAAATATGTTCATGGAAATTGGATGCTCTGTCACTGTTGTGGTGTGTCACAGAACAAGAGGTCCAAGGTGGCCTGAGATTTTTTACCTGTCTGCCATCTGCCAAACACAAGAAAAGTTTGCCAAGGGTTTGGGTCAGTATAATCTTGATTTCCTACTGGCTAAAAATTGTTTATAGAAATCCAAAATAAGACTATTTCTTCCTTTTACTTGCAGTGTGATGAAAACATCTCCGCTATTCTTAAGTAATAATACGATGTTGAAAACGGCCAACATGGTGGTCAAAATGGTGGTGGTTTTCATAGCACTTTTAATACATAACCCCAATGAACACTGAGGTAGATGCATACTTGCCAACCCCCTGCAAGGTATAAGTGTAATTATTGCTATTATAAGTGGCAAAGTTTGTTGTAAAAAGTGTAATCTTTATATTCTAAATTACAGCACATATGAATAAGCTACCTTTTTACTATTAACCTGGTTCTGCAGTTGGTCAAAATTCTCATCACAAAAACAAAATCCATATGGATTAGAACCAGAATACAAACACAAAGTATACTGAAAAATTATTCATATTCAGTGCTTAATAACTATTCTGCATGTGTAACTTTCACTAAATGATTGGGAACCGGAAATTGCAATGAGGTCAGGTGCTCAGAGTGCAGCATTACATTACTATTGTATACTTCTTTTACAGTTTTTAAAGCAGTGCTGACTTGTCCTTTTTTCTGATCTGACATGTTTTTAAGTTTGAAAAGATCCATCTCTTTTAACATATAACATCCACAACCCACACCATAATGCATTTCACTTAACATCTGGTGCCATTTTCTTTAAAAGTACAGCACATATTAACTATCTTATCAATAAAATGAAAATCTGTGAGGCAAAGTTCATATCTAAGGAAACACGTCTGTTGTCCTGGAAATGGGTCATATACAGTTGCTATAAACAGCAGATAAGGAAAGTACTTTTTAGCTATTGTTATGCAGCAGACACCACTGTACAAATATTATCAAATTTATACAAGTGGAATGAAAGAGATGATAATAAAAATGAAAAATCAAACAAAACAAAACAACTTTTTATTGCTTTATTTTTATTTTATTTTTTAATGTACCAAAAAGGCACAATCCATATACATTCTAGCGTAATATGTAATGTGGTGAATGGTTATTCCAAAAATGTAATGAATGGCATGTGTACATTTCTCCTGATACCTGTTTAAGATCTGAAACCAATACTTCACGCCACATGTAATGGTGTAATAGTTTAGCACCAAAGTTTAGCTCAAGAGATTATACATTTTAAACTACAAATTTGACTGATAATTAATGGCAGTCCATTTTCTAATCTGGGTTTCCCTCTGAAAATTCAAACCACATTTTTCATATTGAACATTAATGTTGGGGTGCACAGGGGCTCGTAAGGTTGGTTACAATTTACCTGCACGACTGATAGGTAAATTGTAAGCAGTGATACGAGCCTCCTGTGTTCAGGTGTGGGGTCACAGCCAACTGCCAATCAAAAAATTTAAATCTGCCGCCACCATTCGGTAGTGGCATATTATAGCTGCTTACCAGTGGGCCAGCAAACTTGAACGTGTTATATCAAGTCATACCTGAATGAAATCAATAGGAAAATGATTTATTTTCTCATATTTTGCAAGTATTTTAATCATTATGTCCTTAATCCACTGGCAGTCAAGACTAAACTACAGCATAGATGAAACCTGATCTGGTACTCACCATTTGCCACCACCATGTTAGATTACTGTGATGCTAGACTGGTTTTCATATCTTTAATGTAAGAAAAGATCCTAATATTGAGTTGTCTGAAATAACCAGACAACTAGATGAATCTGCTGAGCATTTGGGATGATTATACACATTTGTTTTTGGCCAGCACCCAAATGATCCATACTGCAAACTCCAAATCTTCTGGTCTGCACTCAGTAACTTTAACTCATGATTAGTTTGGTTACAAACCAATTATTTAATCGTTTCTGTCTTCAAGTGGTGGCAGAAAATTCCTTTCATCAATATTTGCAAAATTCAAGGACTTTTCAGAGTTGGGAAAAATATTATCATTGCTCCCAGCTTTTTCCAGATTTCCTGGTAGCATGGGAACCCTGTTGCTAGACCTTGGGATGAATTTGTCAAGTTTCATGGTAATTCTCAAAGTAGTTTAGGAGTAGTTATAACAACTTCCTCAAATGGATGAATGGATGAGCAATTGACAACAGGCTATCCTATAAGCTGTTTTGGTATTTGAAAAATAGTGAAACACTGAAAGCCCTTCACACAAGGATGCAGACAGATTAGCCCAAAAACTATGAAGAAAAATGGATATTGCTCACTTCAGAACTGGATTGTTTAATTACACCCCACCCCCGAAAATAAAACGATACAATGCAGATACTATAGGATCCACTGAACCTTTTGTTTTCTTGTGATACATACATATTTAATCTGAATTTAAAGTATACTGAACCCTCAATTATATGGGTGCAGATTTCCTCTTTTTCTTTCGAGTAATTAAATAACCGGATTCCTCTTTAATCTATAAGAAAGTGTTGGAAATGTGTGTTTGGATAAATGAAATCACTATACAGGATTTTCATTTCAATTCTACATGTACTAAAATGATATGCACAGAAATTTTCAGTATTATCCAAATTTTAGTTTCTTCATACAAATTTTAAGTTTGAGAAAACAAATTCTGCTTAATGCAGAAAGTAAATGCTAACCAAATGGTTAGAGTGGTTAACACATAAGGCTATATGTAAATTACCATATATACTTGGGTACAAGTCAAGTGCAATGCAAACTTCAGAGACACAAATAATGTGGTAGCACACGAGTCTGTGCAGTTTGTTGGAAGTAATGAGAAACAACAAACAACAAAGACCTTGATATGCCAGCACATTACGCAATGGCAGATCAGGGTATATGTTGTTCACAATTTGACTGGACTTGTACATGAGTTTATATAGGATCAATGTCCCAATCATTAGACACAAGTCAGTAAAATCGGAATGGATTTATTCCTATTTTGTACATTCAGTAAGAATTCAGACAAATTAATACCTTTTCAAAATTGCTGGCTTATTTTTGGCTACAAGCAAAGATGTATTATTGGAGACATGATAAATTCTCACCTCCTGCTCCCAATTTCATTCTGTCCTTATCATTCTGTATCAGGCGTTTTAATGTCATGTGACCAGCAGGGTTCTCCACAATATGAGGGCTCTCTGTGTCCCCAGCAACAAATGGTTCCCCAGCAATCTTAGCAATTGCCTCCATAGCAGCTGTGGGGTCCCCTATAAAAAGTTTCACAGTATAATAGTCAAATTCCTGCCACTGATGTCACGATACATCATCAAAATACATGCGTCTTGATATGATATGCATCATATATATCCTCAGTTTTCATGCACACAACTTGTTAAGAAGCTTAAATTGTCATCATAAACAACTATCACCTAAGCGTTTCACGCTTTTTAACAATTTGAAGAGAAGCACATTTCATTATCAAAATTTGCCATAATAAGAAAAAATATGAAAGAAATTTACACGAAAAGAAAGAAGAGTTGTTCATCCTTTGAGTTCAAAGATGATCATGACATTATAAACTGGTTTGGTTTCTGTGAGTATGTGAATGGTTGATTGAGCAAATTTGTGCTTTAAACTATCTGTGATACACTTGGCAGGAGATGATGCATGTATTTGCTTGATCAAAAGAAGACATGCTGCATTTCTGAGATTTCCACTTCTGGTGCTATTGCTCTGCTCTACAATTCTTTTCTGTTCAAAGTCTGTGGTTCCAAATGGATGAGACTCAGCAAGGTGGAACAATCCCATAGTTCCAAATGGATGAGACTCAGCAAGGTGAGGAGTTCCATATGGATGAGACCCAGCATGGTGGAGCAATCCCATAGTTCCAAATGGATGAGACTCAGCAAGGTGAGGAGTTCCAAATGGACAAGACTCAACAAGGTGAGGAGTTCCAAATGAATGAGACTCAGCAAGGTGAGGAGTTCCAAATGGATGAGACTCAGCAAGGTGAAGCAATACCATACATGATCTGAAGACTTGGGGTCAATGTTGAAGAGTACAATAAATCTTTGATATCACTTGTCTGACATCCTGGTGACATGGTCTACCCATCTCAGCTGCAACTTCATCAGCAGAGACAAAAATAAGTATGACAAGCAATGCATTATATGCCTGCTCCACGTTTTATGGACCTTTGTGCAGAAACCACTTGTATTCCTTCCTTCAATTATAGTAACCTGACCTTGGACCTTTAGACCCTGAAATCGATAAGCTTCTTCCTTACCCCAAATGTATGCTATCCCAAAAGTTTTGTCAAGGTCTGTGATGTTGAACTGGTGCTATTGTGAGGAAACCATTTTTTTTCTTCTCCTTTTGGTCACAACAACCTTGGAAATTTTAAACCCAATTGTTCTTCTTCCTTACTGCATTTAGAAACCTTTAACAACATTTGGTCCAGGTATGTGATACAAAACTAATGTTATTCTGCAGAAACTTTTATTAATTCTTGCAGTCACAATGACTTTGATCTTTGACTTACTTATCAAAAAGTCTATAGGATTCTTCCTTACACAAAGTACAAGTCAGCCACAAAGTTAAGTAACTGTGGATGATGCAGAAACAATGCACTTCAGTCACTGACCTTGATCTTTGACCTCTTGATTTTCCAAACTGGCTTGGTTATTTATTCCCCATACGCAAGCCATCCAGAAAGTTTTGTAAATGTAGATAGTAAAAAACACAAGCTATAGTGCAGAAACCTTTTTTCTACTTTCAGTAGAAGTGACCATGACATTTCGAGTTTTTGACATTGAAAATGATAGGGTGATTCTTCTTTACCCTTTGTGCAAGCAATGCACCAGTTCGGTAACTGTAGATGGTGGACACCATGAGTTATTGTGTGGAAACAAAACTGGTAAAAAAGTGACAAATGGACAGATAACACGACAACAAAATATGTTCTGCCTTATGATGGGCATAAAATAATCAAAATACTTGATCAATTTCATGAGCCAATGAATTTATAAAATTACAGCATTTAATGTGTACATCAAAATAGTGAGGTGGCCTTATGATATACTGTAACCCGAAAATGGCCATTTCCAATACATTCTGCTCAATTATTGGATCCCAAATGAGTGTTTATCCAAAAATAGACGGATCTTAATTTAACTGAGTAGTGTTTCACTGCATATGATCACTTGTTTTTAGTACTGAGGCAATCAGAGCACAATGCCTGCTGGAAGATATCTCTTGCCAGCCAATAAAGGCTGACAAGAACAGGTTTAAAGAAATACAATGCCAGCTACTGAAGGCCAAAATGGGCAGGATTAGAGAAATACCATAACAATCAATCCACTCCAATAAGGACAGGAAAAAAGACATCATAACAGCCAATCCAGTCCAATAAAGGCAGAAATAGAGATATGTGTGTCTGTGATTGGGATTCTTAATGTAGCTTTAACAATTTTTCAGTCATATCGCTATGATGTCTGCAGTGTGGCAGTTTAGTGATGTCTAGCACTGGGGCATCATGCCGCAGACATGTACCATTTCTGTAAGTCTTTGGTATTAACCCACGACCTCCTGCTTCCGAGGTGGATGCTCTAACCACTAGGCCACTGGAGCAGTCGATTAGAGATATATCATAACAGCAAATTAAAAATGAAATGGGCAGGATTACTGACAACCATGCCAGCCAATCCAAGCCACTATGGGCAGGATTAGAGACATACCATCCCAGCCAATCCATGCCACTATGGGTAGGATTAGAGACATACCATGCCTTCCAATTCAAGTGGATATGGACAGGATTAGAGACATACCATGCCAGCTAATCCAAGCCAATATGGGTAGGATTAGAGACATACCATGCCAGCCAATTCAAGCCAATATGGACAGGATTAGAGACATACCATGCCAGCCAATTCAAGCCGATATGGACAGGATTAGAGACATACCATGCCAGTTAATTTAAGCTTCTACAAAGACATTAAAATAACCAGAAATGGGAGATGAATGCCCTTTAAAGTGTGTATGAAACTATCTAGATTCAAAACAGATCCAAGCTTGATGGACAAACAGACAAATTAGTATATTTTTCACTTTTACTACTTTTCTTTATTCAAATGCTGTGTGTGCGTGTAAATTTTACATGTATAATGTGGATCAACTATGATAATATCTCACACAAGTAGCTTCATTAATTTATTCTGCTGTAAATATATTTACCTAAGGCATGCGTGATGATGCTCAGGACTAGGAGTAGAGAGGAATTATTCAACACCAAATCACGGGCATTGTCCACAACATATTGCAAAAGTGGCTGTGAAAAAAACTCGAGTAGCTCTCGCTCTCTGACAGACTTCTCTTTTTTACTGAAATTGAACAAAGTCTTGTAAATGTGAATAAAAGAATACACATATATACACTCGCTTATAAAACAGGACCAACTGCAAACTGCACAGACACAGATCTGCCATCACATAATGTGTTGGCAGATCTGGGTCTGTGCAATTAGGAGTAAACAGTAGAATAAACAACAGACCCTGATCTGCATGTGCATTATGCTACAACAGATTAGGATCTTTGATAACTGCAGTTTGAACCGACTTGGTGAGTACAGATGGTACGTCTCATCCAGAAATGGTGTTATTATGACAGCTTTCTGTTGGCTAGACATCCAAGCATACCGGGGAATAAACTTAAGGCACAGAGCAATATTATACCAAAGCTACAGTTATATAATTAAATTTTTCATTTTGTCAGGATAATTTAAAACAATCTGATTGGCCAGGCCTTTTCAATTTTTGGGGTTCATTTCTGTAGGAACCCATTTTTTTAAAAAAAGCCATACTCACCTGCAGCACTTTTTGGTATTCAATACTCAATGAGAATCTATATATTTAGAATATAGGATCACTCATACTCAGACTTCTTATGCAAGATTTTAATTATGAACCAAATACTGGACTGTTTTTTTCTTCAAATAAATGAGATATCTTTGCTAATGCTACAAGTAAAATATATTTTAATGACTAAAAATTAACATCTACTTCATAGTTTATACAGTTTTCAAAGCCATTTTGGTTTATACTTTGTTGCATTAAAAAAAATAAACAGTCAATCTTTAAATAAAGCAAATGACATTGAAAACATAACTTGCAAAACAATTCCTGCAAAAATTTCATAACACTGACAATTACATGACTGCTGCTGACAGAAAAATATCTGTGTCCGTCATTCACAAGTGAGACAAAATGAATTGCTATATTCAACCTAATAACTATTCCTAGACAGCTGAGACAAAATGAACTGATACATTCAACCTAATAACTATTGTTAGATGAGACAAAATGAATTGATACATTCAACCTAGTAACTACTGTTAGACAGCCACGGCAAAATAAACTGATACATTCAACCTGATAACTACTGTTAGACAGTAGAGACAAAATAAACCGATACATTCAACCTGATAACTACTGTTAGACAGTAGAGACAAAATAAACTGATACATTCAACTTGAAAACTATTGTTCATGTTGGTTAATATGTACAAGGCCTGTAACCTGATAAAAGTAAATAAAAGAATTCTGGTGACCTGGCATCAGTTAAGATATTGTTTTTTTTTAAATAAAAATAAATCAAAGGTTAAAACTGAACCAGTTTCAAGTAAAATACTGTATACTTCACATATTCTGAAGCGTCAATCCAAAATAATACATGGTCTCCAATATTGCAAGATTAAATATTTTCTAAAATGTAAACTTCAAACATTAATCACCTCAACAAATATAAAATACTCATACAATTTACTGCTATTTAACCATTTCATTTATAAAAACACAATCTGCTATAAATAAGATTAAAATACAAATCAACCATTTTGGAAAAACAATGCAAGTTTACATTTAAGAAAAAGAAATTATGATGAAATTTAAGCTGCTGATCCATAAAGTCATCTTTCACTGCAGCTATTTTACCTGGTGGCATTCTTGTCCCCTTCCTGAAGCACACGTACGATGTCTGGGTGAAAATGCAAGGGATCCCTGGGACTTAGTGCATACAGTAAGACCTTTCTCCCATACTGGTCAGCAAACATGACTTGTGTGGATTTTAACATTTCCTAGAAGTTAGAGCAAATTTCACACCATGTGATATCCAGGGATGAAAAGTACTTTTGTATAAACACAATAAATCTAATACCACCCAATCCCATTTATGAACAAAATCAACAGGATTAATTCAACCTGATGGGGCCAATGCCCATCATGATCTTAAGTAGGGGATACCAAGAATTTGACATGGGCGAAAACATTTTTTTCAGGACTCAGCTTGTGTACCTGATGATAAGAAAATAAATGTACCTCAAAATTATTCTTAAAATACTCATTATTCAAGTGTTAGATTTTTAAATATGTGAAGAACGAAACAAAGTCATTTTATAATCCAAAATGAAGAACTTATTCTTTATGACAGAGTAATAAATTAAAATAATTATAATTTAATTGGTTAAATGTAGTTTAAGTAATACACGGTTCATCCTTTTCTGGCTCCTTGCTGGGCCCCTCTTTGTCTACTATGGTTCTCTGCCCAGACATGATGTCATTGCAGCCAATATATATTAATAAGCTAGTAACTAAATTTAAATATGTTGTCATGTTGAACTAATCAGATGACTGAGTTGAAGCATGTGATCAAACAATGTGTCAGTTAGGCATCATTCATATAACTGATACACCTGTAGAGATGCATTCCTTTCAGTGCAGATGCTGCATTTAATTTTTAACATATTTGCGGAAAGAACCACCCGCCTCCCCTCCTTCCACCATGTTGTTTATTTGGGACATTTTCTGCATGGCAGACAGTTTCAGCTCTGTTCTAGGGGCCATTTGTCAAATCAGCTAATGTTATTATCATGGTAATCCTCAGGATCAGACTCATCGAGTTTCGGTTATCAGTGTCCTTATATACCGCGTACTGGCCCCTTGTGGCTCCACATACAGGTGTTGGACACTCTTCACAACCCCACAAACTCCCCCGAGTCTCTCCTCCTGAGGTATTATTATAGAAACAATTCAGGGGCCATTGCCAAGTTTCATGCATTTACAGCTTTGCTTCTGACCCCCAATTTGTGTCAGTACTTAAACATACTCAACCATTATGCCCATATACTTTATACCCGCTTCCTACAGTGCATGTATGGAGTACAGCTGATGTTTGTTATCATAGCAATCCTCAGGATCAGACTTATTGAGTTTCGGTTATCAGAGTCCCTATATACCTCGTATAAGCCCCTTGCGGCTCCACATACAGGTGTTGGACACTCTTCACAACCTTACAAACTCCCCCAAGTCTCTCTTCCTGAGGTATTCCTATAGAAACAATTCAGAGCTCGCTGGTGCAGTGTGCTGTGACAGGATTTGCCCCCATTATGTCAAAGATTATTTATATTTACAATAAAGTTTATATTAAACCTATGTATTTTGTGTTATTTTAAATGCTTATGGTTCTAAAATAAATTATCCATCATTGCTAGATTGGTTTCAGGTAATGAATTTGTCACACGTGTATTGACTCTAGCATAAGTATTACACAGTCAGCACAATGATTTTTAAATAGTGTTAAATAGTATCCTTGCCCAGTGCCTTGTGCAGCAATAAAGGTTTTGTTAAGCATTCACATTAAATATTTTCTCCTTTATAGATTTTAACTGACAATCAGCAGATTCAGTAAGAATTGTTCACAATCAAAATCAGGAATTTGTTCGGAATCTACAGTGGGACTATTATTATCATCTTTGGGCAAATCTTTTTAAGGGCTTTCTTCTTATCATTTTAGATTTGGAAGATGGGTTTTGCACACAGAACAGCTTCACTTGGCATTTAAAAGTGAACGCACTATCTTCAAACCAAACCAATGTAACTAGGCAACTTGCTAATGTCATATTGCCATGCTTCAATCACAATATTTCAATAAGCATCCCACTGATGTTGATGCTTCAATTATTAATACAGTATAAACTGTTTTGTGAGACTACCCCTATTGCATAGCTGCCAACCTTCCAGGCTCATAATTAGTGAAAATAGGGATAAAAAGTCGTGAATTTGGACACGAATTCGTGAATAATACTATGACAATAACTCCATCCACTCTGACTACTCCGACCGTCAATACTACACTATATCAAGTTTGCAAAATAAAAATAAAACACTATATATATGGAGAAATATTTATTTATCAAGACATCATACTGTGGCAGACTTGAACTTCCTCAACTGCTTGATCGTAAATTTGTTTTCTAAACAGTTCCGACTTCTTGCCTGCTGGTTGATCTTGGGGACTAAAATTGCTGACAAATTTTCTGCAGCTAAGGAGGCCTTAAAGTCTGTCTTATTTTTCCTCACTAAAGAAAATACTCTTTCGCTGTCACTGTTGCTGTGAGGAATGCACAGAAGCTGCAGCATTTTTGGTTCTTCCACAGGAAAATTTGGAAGCGATTTTCGAGTCCGGGAACATATGTCAGAACAAATGTTTAGCATGGTCTCTAGCTGATAAAGGTAGATTGTGTTCGACACAAGAAAACTCACAAATAATGCTTAAGCGTTGGTAGCCTGCGGGTCTTCCACCAATGGTTTAAAATATTCCAGAGCTGAAATCTGCGAATTCTTAATTTTCCCAACTTCTACGTGTTTTTTGCAACCGACATTCTTCCTCACATCGTCCCTGCTATGGCACACTGAGTGCAAAAGCATGAATGAATATCAATGTTTAATGGCGGAATGCACGGCCAATTTTTGATATATTCCAAATTAAACTTCACTTTTGAGTAACACATTTCTTTTTCCTTGGCGGTGAAGACATTTTCAAAATCTTACATGCAATGCTGAACGGTAACTCGAATCAGTGTTTTGACGCATGCACGGAGCAAATTTCCGGTTAGGCCCCAGTTTCTCTCAAAAGCATTTGTAAAACTACTCTTATACATATAGATTAAAATAGGCTAAAATGCTTGCGACCGGGCCAACTGTACTAATCGGCTGTACATCTACTAATATCGTGACCAGCGGAACCGGACCGTTTCGGCAACTGCGAATATCATGACTAGCGCTTAATGGGAAATCGGTTATTACAGATTTAAAATAACTGAGGATCGAAAATTTCGTGAATTTTTGTCTTACGGCGTGAATTCGTGAATCGCTGAAAAAGTCGTGAAATTCACACCAAATTCGTGAGGGTTGGCAGCTATGCTATTGCCAACAAAAAGTGGTCTCTCAGGACAAGTGGTCTCTTATAACAGGTTTGTGCTAGGTTACCATTTTCAAGGTCAAAATGCAGCAGGTTTAAGAAGGGAAAATATGCGTAATCGCTTTACATGCATTTTATTTGTTATTCATCGTTCTTGTCAAAATATTGTAATCTCAAAGCAATTTCGTATAGCAATAAAGATGTAAACCTATAGTATAACATTCACGATTATATTTGACGATCATGGGCACAATACTTTGAATTAAATTAAAGTCACTATAATTCCCAAGACAACATCCAGCTCATGACAAGATGCATTGTGTTTAACTGATGTATGCTGCCAATCAAGATAGATGCCTATAAAACCATACCCCACCATCAAAAAGAAGCTGGGATTCAGCAATGAATGCATCATCAGTGAAGTGAACAAAGATGTATAAAACCAAATTTTAGAACTCATGGTTGATGGAATATGACTTTTTTGTTGTATCATATTCAGTATCAACATCATGTTCACATTAGTCATTCTGGAGTGTATGATATCCGTTGACAGAGTAACACCACCCAAAACAAACAATGAATGAATGCAGAGCTCAATCCCGTAAGTAACTAACATGTTTAAATGTTCTAACTTGGGTGGCCATGGTATGTGTGACACTCCATCACTGCAACGCAGATGCAGAATGCTCAGCAATGCTAAGTCCACAAAATATTTTCTGTTTGAAAGCGTATTATTTCACAGAACATAAATGAACTATTATACATTTTTAAAATTTTTATTCAAATTTAAATTTCCAGACATATGATATATGTAGATTATTCATAACTGTATGATGTCATTTGTTTGGGGTTCATACACTTCCCCTAATTTTTGGGGAGTGATGGATATAAGTTAAAAAGGACCAATATTTGTAAATAAATTAGTTGTTAACTGTTCTGCACGAGTACTGTAGTATCATCAATTTTCATGGGGGACCAATTTTCGTGGTTTTAGTTGTTGCCCAGAACCATGAATTTAAATCCCCAATGAAAAAATGAGCTACGTTGGATAATGATCCCCATTTTCTTACAGTGTTTTATTCCTAGAGATTAACACAGCTACTAGTATTTGATAAATCAAGGTCAATACTGTAATATGGTAATTAAATATTAGCTTTCACATGTTTTTTTTTCAGTTTAACCTTTTGAAACAAGAATAATAAATCATTTTATATTGTTTCAATGCACATGTTCAATAAGGTATCCGATAGCTGTATTTTTTAACTCACTGCCTAAAATCGATATGTGAGTTAAGTAAGGATAGAGAGAAAATGGAGAAAAAGCATAAGGTATTCAAACAGCATAGCTTCCAACCTTCCAGGCTCACAGTTAGTGAAAATAGGGATAAAAATGAGAAAACTTGGTCATGAATTAGTGAAAAATACCATGACAATAACTCCATCCACTCTGACCATCAATACTACACTATATCAAGATCGCAATATAAAACTAAAACACTACATATATGCAGAAATATATCTGCATTTCTATTTATTACAGTATTCATAAACTTCACTTGTTCTTGTGGTTATTTATCAAGACATGGTACTGTGGCAGACTTGAACTTCCTCAATCGCTTGATCGTAAATATGTTTAAAACAGTTCAGGCTTCTTTCTTGACTGCTGGTTGATCTTGGTGACTAAAATTGCCCACAAATTTTCTGCACCTAAGGAGTGCCTAAAGTCTGTCTTATTTTTCCTCACTAGAGAGAATACTCTTTCACTGTCACTGTTGCTGTGAGGAATGTACAGGAGCTGCAGAACTTTTGGTTCTTCCACAGGTGAATTTGGAAGCAATCTTCGAGTCCGGGAACATTTGTCGGAACAAATATTTAGCATGGTCTCCAGCTGATAAAGGTAGATTGTGTTCAACAAGAAAACTCACAAATAATGCTTCAGTGTTGGTAACCTGCAGGTCTTCCGTTGATGGCTTAAAATATTCCAGAGCTGAAATCTGCAAAATCCTTATTTTCCCATGCTACATGTTTTTTGCAACCGATGTGCTTCCTCACATTGTCTCTGCCACCATGCCCAATATTAAAATTTGTGGCACACTGTGTGCAAAAAGCATTATGTATATCAATGTTTAATGGCTGAATGCACAGCCAATTTGTAGTACATTCCAAATTAAACTTCACTTTTTGAGCAATACATTTCTTTTTCCTTGGTGGTGAAGCCATTTTCAAGATTTTACAACATGAGGTGCCGAACAGTAATTCAAATTAGTGTTGGTGGCGCATGCATGGAGCAAAATTCCAGTTAGGCCCTGGTTTCTCTCAAAAGCATTTGCAAAACTACTCTTATACATATAGAGTAAAATAGGCTAAAATGCTTGCTCCTGCGCCAACTGCACCAATCGACTGTAGTTCTACTAATATCGCGACCAGCAGTACCAGACCGTTTTGGCAACTGCCAATATCACAACTAGTGCTTAACAGGAAATCGGTTATTTTATTAAAGATTTAAAATAATTGAGAATTGGAGAATTCGTGAGGGTTGGCAGCTATGCAATAGTAATACTGAAAATGAAAGACAAAATATTACAAAATAACAGTATATGAAAATTAAATTTAATACTTATTCAAATCGATCCTTCATTTGAGTACAACTGTTGCTGAAACATTTAAATCCTTCTGAAAGCACATTTTATCTACACTTATTTAATCCATAAGAACAACCCTGTAAAATACTATATCTATTTTTTGAAACACTATTAATAATGAAAAACTATGTATATACACTAATTACAGCAGAGTATTAAAGCTCACACTTCACTGGGTTTTGGACCCTTTAATTTGTGTATTTGTAGAGGTTAAATCGTGAAATTAAATACCTACTAATATGCAAACTTTTACAGGCAAAACCACGAATTTAAGTACCCAAGAAAATGCCTTGTTCTTACAAAACCACGAAAATTGAGACTAACGAAAATAAATGATACTACAGTATTTTATTTCTGCATATCACATGAAAAATTAATACCATTATGAACATAATTTTAATGTGAACAACCTTCATGGCCAAATTTTATTTTATTTGGAATACAAAGCAACAATAAATGTTGTACACTTTCCCAACTTTATTTAAAAAATAATTTCTTTAAAGTAGCCCCTCTATAAAAATTTGAAATTTTCAGGACATAGCACCGTTAAGGCTATCACTGTCTTAAATGATCTTTTAATCTGCATGCCGTTGGGCAAGAACCAGCTGCTTGGCTCAGGGAATAAGGAGTAAAAGCTGATGGAAAGATCAGTAACTTACTATTAGCATTTAGAGAGTTGTCTAACATCATACATACAATAGATTTGCAAATACTATTAAAAAGTCATGTGATCTGATAAAGTCTGTTATCTCTTGCTTTCAACATAAGAACATCCTTTGCACATAAAAAATAATATGTCAGACTATGACTGACCTCTAGAAGTGCCTTCTGGACCAGCTTGGTGTCATCTACAACATCAAAGATTGCCAGCATCACCAAGTGTCCATATTCCTCCTTGCAGATCTTCACAACATGAGTCTTGAGGCTCTTTATGATCACCTTACGGTCCTGAAACAATTCAGAATTTGACACGACATGACAATGTACCAATTTATAATCTGACACAACATGACAATGTACACAATTTATAATCTGACACGACATGACAATGTACACAATTTATAATCTGACACGACATGACAATGTACACAATTTTGAATTTGACATGACATGATAATGTACGCAAATTATAACCTGACAGGACAAGACAATGTACACAATTTAGAATCTGACATGAAAATGTATATAATTTAGAATCTGACATGAAATTACCTGATAACACTGGTCAACAGTGAAATCATTACTGACTTGAAAAGGCCCTAATCTGTAGTATTTTGGTGTGCCGAACACGAATATAACCGTGAAAAATTTGTATTGGCTCTCGTTTTGAAGATATTCATATACCTCATTTTCTATGTTTCACTGTGTAAATTTCTCCAGTAGGACTGCAGCAACATCCGGAATAATGATGTAACATTGCATAATACCATCATGCTCACATCATCCACAGTTGATTGCATCATTTTCTGATGCAATGCAATACTAATGCCATGCGGCTGCTGAAGTAAGTTGACGTCAGCAGTGTACTATACATGTGTAGGCCTATTATACTAATGCCAGGCGGCTGCTGAAGCTGACGTAAGCAGTGTACTATATAAAGCCCAATCAGATAGATTCAGCATTTAAAATATTTTAGACGTTGTGCGAGACAGTTCAAGCTACTGTTACATAAAACTTATTATTTTATCCATTTACGTACAATAAAGAACAGTAATGCCTCGAAAGTGTGTTAATACCGCGAACAATTTTTGCTATATTTGTGGGGAAGTGACATTTGCCAACCAGAAGAAAAGTATCGATTCTCAAGTGAAGAAGGCATATCATCTTTACTTCGGATGCAAGGTTGGTGACCAAGACAAGCCTTGGGCTCCGCATATATGCTGTGCTACATGTACAACACAGCTTTCACAGTGGTTGAATTGCAAAAGGTCATCAATGCCGTTTGCAGTCCCAATGGTGTGGAGAGAGCCAAGCAACCACCTAAATGACTGTTACTTCTGCTTGGTTCCTCCTCTTTCCGGCGGAATAACTTAGCGAAAGAAGTCGAGAATAGTCTACCCAAACATTCCGTCTGCATTGAGACCAGTTCCACATGGTGAGGGACTTCCTATTCCAGAACCTCCAGCAGAATATTCTCTTGATCCATCTGACGAAGACAAAGGTGAGTCGACCTGTTCTTCTCCTGGTCCATCAGCATGCAGTGATCCAGATTTTCACTGTGGTGCATCATCAACCCCACACAGAATAACACAGGAAGAACTAAATGACCTGATTCGTGATTTGGACTTATCAAAGAACAAGGCAGAATTGCTAGGATCAAGACTCCAACAATGGAATCTTCTAGAAGAAGATGTCACAATTACTGCATATCAAAAGCGCCACCAGCAATTGGAGCCTTTCTTCAGAAAGGAAAGTAATCTGATATTCTGTTCCGATATTGAGGGCCTGATGAATGCTTTAAAAATCACTCATGACCCACAAGAATGGAGACTATTTGTGGACTCTTCGAAACTGAGTCTCAAGGCTGTGCTTTTGCACAATGGAAACATTCTTCCATCTATTCCAGTAGCGTATGCTGTCCACATGAAAGAGACATACGATAACTTAAGGCAGCTACTGAATTCCATTGAGTATAACAAGTACAGCTGGCACCTCTGTGGTGATTTGAAGGTAGTTGCCCTTTTAATGGGACTGCAGCAAGGATATACAAAATACATGTGTTTCTTATGCGAGTGGGATAGCCGAGCAAGGGAAATGCACTACATGAGGAAGGAATGGACTCACAGGCAGAATGTAGCCATTGGAGAGAAGAATATCCAACACCCAGCTCTGGTTGAGGCTCAGAAAATCTTGCTACCACCCCTTCACATCAAACTAGGTTTGATGAAGAACTTCGTGAAAGCCATTGACCGGACTTTGCCAGCATTCCGATACCTGCATGAAAAATTCCCTCGACTCAGCGAAGCAAAGATTAAAGAGGGAGTTTTTGTGAGTCCTCAGATTCGAGAGCTTTTCAAAGATGACCGGTTCAACAACTTGCTGGAAGGTGACGCGAAACAAGCATGGAATGCTTTTCGCCTAGTTTCTACAAACTTCCTCGGAAATGTTAGGGCAGAAAACTATAAGGAACTAGTAGAAGACATGTTGATGAAGTATAAGAAACTTGGCTGCAATATGTCTCTAAAGATTCACTTCCTTCATTCCCATTTGGATTTCTTTCCTAGCAACTGTGGTATTGTTAGTGATGAACACGGCGAACGTTTTCATCAAGATATCGCAACAATGGAACAAAGATACCAGGGAAAATGGTCCACTACAATGCTGGCTGACTACTGCTGGACACTCCTCAGAGATGCTCCCGAACAGCTGTACAAGAGACAGGCGAAGAAATCAAAGATGTAGTCAATGACTTGATTTTTTATAGGTAGGCTATTACAGTTGACCTTTTACTATTGGAATGCATTTCGTTATGTAAACATTAATTTCTTGCAGATTACAAAAAAACTAGAGCCAATTTTGCAATTTGACTGTCATATTCGTGTTCAGCACATAAAAATTGATAAGAATTGACTAATTTTATTTCAGTAACATGACTTTTGTAAAAATTTGTTGTCCAGTGTAATGTACACAATTTAGAATGCGACATGACAATGTATTATATTTAGAATCTGACGATGTAACACTTAAGCTACAAGCAAAAGGTGCACCATAAAAGGCCAACATTAAATATAGTTAGATCAAAAGGGCTTTAAATGGAGTAACCTGTGTAGGGGAACCCAAAATAGGTAAAACTGGGCATTCATGGTTCATGATTCCTGTAAATGATAACACAGAAATTTTTAAATCCTGTGAGAACTCTTCAATAAAAACATCACATGCTAAAATTAATACCTATGTCCAAAGTGGAGTAGACATGAAAGAACATAAAACACTCATCTATATATTTTATTTCAGAATTATAGGTTACTGCATTTGTATGGGAAAATATGAACGAGTATTTCAGATGGACTACAGCATGACCTTGGGAGTACAGTATATCCGACAAAATGAGTTCATATTTTTCCATACAAAGGCAGTAACCTTTTTATTACATGCTCATTTTTCTAAGATTCAGCCAATGTGGGTATGTGAGAAAGCTTGCCAGTAGCTTCTCAAGGGTCGGTGGTTCTTTCTGGGGTTTTCCCGGGTTCTTCCTCCACCATTAATGCTGGCCGCCATGTATAGCCTATCGTGTGCTGAAAAATGGCGTTAAACCCCACAACAACAACAACAACAACATGCTCATTTTTCTTATTCTAACTAAGGCTTAATTATATAAAAAATTAAAGTAACTGAATGTACGCTATATTCCAAACTAAATACACAAGCACAGATTCATTATTAAACAACTACATTTTTAATGTGCACATAACTCTGCCCATATAAATTTGAATTTAATTCATGCACTAGAGATAACTTTTTAAAAAAAATGGTGTTTTGGTCTACTTAAAATTGAAATTAAGATTCATATTCTGACTGAATACACATTGCAACAACTTTTCCATTTGATCTGGAATAAACAGATTTTTGTATTTTTGTCGATTCTACGAAATTTCGTGATTATGAACTGGATTCACTGGTGCTACTTCTACATGAAATACATCCGACTGAAATGGTGAGTGACAAGCATGTTGACATCTGCAAGTGTGTTTCTGTTCTGTCATTGAATATTTGAAATCATAATGTGGGGAAAATATGAAGTCTTTCAATTGCAATTATCAAAAAGTTGATATCGAATTTAATGTTTATTTCATTCTGAGTGCAGTAAGGAGGATGTAATTGCACTTGGAATATAGTCAAAATTACAGTACGATTTCGAAATGTGTAATCAAGCTTGAGAACCCATGACATGGCTCATGTAATTTGGATTTGCAAGAACTAAGAAAGGAAATTCAGGATGTAAAACTGTAAGTATATTTACTGCCATTCTTATTACCAGCTAAAGAAGACAGTTTATGCCTTGTCACTTGCACGTTATTTGCAGGTACCCAGCAGTTTTATGAAATGGCATCTCCCACCTAAATCCAAAACATTGTATCAAAAAAGTTAATGCGGAATGTAGCAAAGCAGCTGGCATGTGGCAGTCCAAGAAACATCTGCTTTATGTCATTCAGAAATAGGAATCAACCAAAATGTAAACTGCCTACTATGTGAGTGACATGATTTGTTTACAAAAAGTGCTGGCCATCTGTGTCCATTGTTTGTTTATAACAGAAAGTTCCTTTATCAGCGTGCAAGTTCAGTATCATAAAATACTCAACAATTTTGACAATGCAAAGTTAACGGAGAAAAAAATGACCATATAACATGCTATACGGTTCTTGAACTATGCTGATTACAAACAGCCATAACTCTACAAAATTAAATGGAGAAAACAAAACAATTTTTTTCTCCAAGTTTAAGAGACAATGTGCACACCAAATTGCATTCAAAATATGAGGAACTGTTCCTGGGCTATTGCTTATAGCAAGTAGCATTCAAAGTTTCCATGTGAAGACAAGAATTTGCATATATGTATGTATGTATGTATATGTATGTATGTATTTATATGTATATGTGTGTGTGTGTATATATACACACACACACACACACACACACACTGGTATGTGTATGTTACTCTTACTGAGATGCATCCATATCCCAAATTTTGCAAGTGTAGGTGAATTGATGGAATAATGAAATAATGAGATGGTATTGAACTAACCAATGAACAATGAGGTTTGTGGTTATATGATTTTAATGCCATTTTTCAACACAAGATAGGTAATACATGGTGGCCTGTATGTTTTGGTAGAAGAAGAAATTAAGAAGACCCAGGGAAGATCCATTGACCCATGTGAAGCTACTGGCAAGCTGTCTGACACACCCAAAATGGTTGAGTCAAGACTTGAATCCATGCTGACGGAGGTGAGATGTGTGTGATTTCTAAAAGCATGCACCTTAGACCACTTGACCATCCATGGCTCTTGATGAAAAATAACAACAACAAGCAAAGGACTGCATCGGCAAAATGCCACCTCCCCTCTCCAGCGAAGGAATCTAAATCACTAAGATGTTAAAACTACAAAGTTTTGATTTATAATGTTATCAAAGACCTTGGATTTCAGATGAGTTCTTACCTTGGCAGCGCCATGCCAAACACAAAACATGGCTACTCTGGAACCATCTCGAGTGTGCAACATATGGATCAGACCCTCTCTTAATGCCTCAATCATCTCCTACAAAGAAACAAGAATAAAAAATATAAAAAAAAAAGAAGAAAGGAAGAACATTGATTCCCAGCTACAGACTAGAATATATACAGCAATTTATAACTCCACTCATCCTGGATAAGGACAAGTGACTTTTTCCACAAGAATGTAAATACAACTGGTAATTTTCTGGTCTTTTACCTTGCAGGAAAAGTATCCAAATGAAAATATTCAAAGAAAAATATAACATAAAAGGTTACATACTTGTAAAGCTCTACTTCCTAAAAAATACATTGCTATGAATGCAGTCTGAATATGTGAAACCACAAGGTGGCTTTTTTTTTGCTAATATAAATATTTTGTAACAAACAAATCAAGTTGATGTGCACAATTTAGAAACAGAAAAATTTACACTTTAAGATTTAATGGTGTGAATACCATCCTACTTCTATTTCAATGATTCTTGCCATTCACAAAACTAGGAAATGATTCAAAAGATATCATTCTCTATTTCAACAGCTTATGTTACCATACATACCCTGATTAGAGATAAAATCAACTTCACATAAAAAAATATGTTCATGCACTGCATGCAGTTTCAGCCAAGTTAACTTCAACTTCAACCAATCTAGCCAATCCATTCCCATATTTTGTTTATATAATAAACAGGTTAATTGCCCATCTTAGGATGGGAATAAGAGAAAGTAAACAACAAAACAAAAAGTTAAGTTTGAACATAAAAATAGAGAAGAAAAACAAAATTAAGAATGCCACCACAAGTTTCAAACTTGCAACCTCTTGTTTGTCAATTGGGACACACAGAAAGAAAGATAAATGTGGATGTTCATATATAACACGATACATTCTATACACCTAGGAAGAAAGCCAAGGATATCCGAGTTTTATGAGTGACATTAGCTCAGAATGAGAAACTGGGTGATATTCACAAAATATGACAGTTGACAGTTCTAGAGACTCGTACCTCATTGAACCAATAATCACCAAAATGATCCTGTGTTAGAAACAACAATGAAAGTCGCTAGCTACTGTGTTAGAAAAGAAACTCAATAGAAGATGAGAAAGTTTAAAAGTAGTAAGGTTCTTCAGATAAAATGCAGTTTTAAATTTGCTCTCAGTGAAAATCCCCTAGACATTTTGCTGACCATATCTTTTATTATACTGATTGTTTCTTATTAGCTCTGACATCAGAGAGATATAGAGAGACTGGCATATACAGGTCTGTTCAAAACAAGTGCAAACAATTATAAGATAAACCATATTTGTAGGACATATTCAGTCAATGAGATAGAAGTGAGGTATTTAGCTCATCTACCATGCACTGTACTTGCCTTTCTTCAAAACATTTAAAAGGGCAAGTTTACAATTTCATACCACTGTCTGATGTTGTTGTTGTTGTTGTGGGGTTTAACGCCATTTTTCAGCATACGATAGGCCATACATGGCGGCCAGTATTAATGGTGGAGGAAGAACCCGGGAAAACCTCGGAAAGAACCACCGACCCACAAGAAGCTACTGGCAAGCTTTCTCACATACCCACATTGGCTGAATCTGACACTCGAACCTGCGCAGACAGAGGTGAGATGGCAGTGATCCGTAACGGAGAGCGCTTTAGACCACTCGGGGCCCCCCCACTGTCTGATAAGAACCAGCATAAGCTGCTATATTGTTAGAATGCCAGATTGTTTTAAAGTCAGAATTTTTTTAAAATCTGGAGTTGCAAATAAATATAATTAATTTTCAATTAAAATTTTATAAGATGAAATTGTCCCTTTTTCTTCATGTGGTGTAAGAGATTATACCATAAAAACAAGACAAATCCAAATAGCTGTACAAATACAATGCCACCCAATACACTAGGATGCAAGCTATAGGAAATCACCTAGTATAGGTTATTTCACTAACATGCTATAAATCACCTAGTATAGGTTATTTCATTAACATGCTATAAATCACCTAGTATAGGTTATTTCACTAACATGCTATAATTCACCTAGTAAAGAGGTTAGGACACTAACATGCTGTAATTCACCTAGTAAAGGGGTTAGGACACTAACATGCTGTAATTCACCTAGTAAAGGGGTTAGGACACTAACATGTTGTAATTCACCTAGTAAAGGGATTAGGACACTAACATGCTGTAATTCACCTAGTAACGGGGTTAGGACACTAACATGCTGTAATTCACCTAGTAACGGGGTTAGGACACTAACATGCTGTAATTCACCTAGTATAGGTTATTTCATTAACATGCTATAAATCACCTAGTATAGGTTATTTCACTAACATGCTCTAATTCACCTAGTAAAGGGGTTAGGACACTAACATGCTGTAATTCACCTAGTAAAGGGGTTAGGACACTAACATGCTGTAATTCACCTAGTAAAGGGGTTAGGACACTAACATGCTGTAATTCACCTAGTAAAGGGATTAGGACACTAACATGCTGTAATTCACCTAGTAAAGGGGTTAGGATACTAACATGCTGTAATTCACCTAGTAAAGGGGTTAGGACACTAACATGCTGTAATTCACCTAGTATAGGTTATTTCATTAACATGCTATAAATCACCTAGTATAGGTTATTTCACTAACATGCTATAATTCACCTAGTAAAGGGGTTAGGACACTAACATGCTGTAATTCACCTAGTAAAGGGGTTAGGACACTAACATGCTGTAATTCACCTAGTAAAGGGGTTAGGACACTAACATGTTGTAATTCACCTAGTAAAGGGATAAGGACACTAACATGCTGTAATTCACCTAGTAAAGGGGTTAGGACACTAACATGCTGTAATTCACCTAGTAAAGGGGTTAGGACACTAACATGTTGTAATTCACCTAGTAAAGGGATTAGGACACTAACATGCTGTAATTCACCTAGTAAAGGGGTTAGGATACTAACATGCTGTAATTCACCTAGTAAAGGGGTTAGGACACTAACATGCTATAAATCACCTAGTATAGGTTATTTCACTAACATGCTATAATTCACCTAGTAAAGGGGTTAGGACACTAACGTGCTGTAATTCACCTAGTAAAGGGGTAAGGACACTAACATGCTGTAATTCACCTAGTAAAGGGGTTAGGACACTAACATGCTGTAATTCACCTAGTAAAGGGGTTAGGACACTAACATGTTGTAATTCACCTAGTAAAGGGATTAGGACACTAACATGCTGTAATTCACCTAGTAAAGGGGTTAGGACACTAACATTCTGTAATTCACCTAGTAAAGGGGTTAGGACACTAACATGATGGAATTCACCTAGTAAAGGGGTTAGGACACTAACATACTGTAATTCACCTAGTAAAGGGATTAGGACACTAACATGCTGTAATTCACCTAGTAAAGGGGTTAGGACACTAACATGCTGTAATTCACCTAGTAAAGGGGTTAGGACACTAACATGCTGTAATTCACCTAGTAAAGGGGTTAGGACACTAACATGCTGTAATTCACCTAGTATAGGTTATTTCATTAACATGCTATAAATCACCTGGTAGAGGTTATTTCACTAACATGCTATAAATCACCTAGTAAAGGGGTTAGGACACTAACGTGCTGTAATTCACCTAGCAAAGGGGTTAGGACACTAACATGCTGTAATTCACATAGTAAAGGGGTTAGGACACTAACATGTTGTAATTCACCTAGTAAAGGGATTAGGACACTAACATGCTGTAATTCACCTAGTAAAGGGGTTAGGACACTAACATGCTGTAATTCACCTAGTAAAGGGGTTAGGACACTAACATGATGTAATTCACCTAGTAAAGGGGTTAGGACACTAACATGTAATTCACCTAGTAAAGGGATTAGGACACTAACATGCTGTAATTCACCTAGTAAAGGGGTTAGGACACTAACATGCTGTAATTCACATAGTAAAGGGGTTAGGACACTAACATGTTGTAATTCACCTAGTAAAGGGATTAGGACACTAACATGCTGTAATTTACCTAGTAAAGGGGTTAGGACACTAACATGCTGTAATTCACCTAGTAAAGGGGTTAGGATACTAACATGCTGTAATTCACCTAGTAAAGGGGTTAGGACACTAACATGCTGTAATTCACCTAGTATAGGTTATTTCATTAACATGCTATAAATCACCTAGTATAGGTTATTTCACTAACATGCTGTAATTCACCTAGTAAAGGGGTTAGGACACTAACATGATGTAATTCACCTAGTAAAGGGGTTAGGACACTAACATGCTGTAATTCACCTAGTAAAGGGGTTAGGACACTAACATGTTGTAATTCACCTAGTAAAGGGATTAGGTCACTAACATGCTGTAATTCACCTAGTAAAGGGGTTAGGACACTAACATGCTGTAATTCACCTAGTAAAGGGGTTAGGACACTAACATGATGTAATTCACCTAGTAAAGGGGCTAGGACACTAACATGTAATTCACCTAGTAAAGGGATTAGGACACTAACATGCTGTAATTCACCTAGTAAAGGGGTTTGGACACTAACATGCTGTAATTCACATAGTAAAGGGGTTAGGACACTAACATGTTGTAATTCACCTAGTAAAGCGATTAGGACACTAACATGCTGTAATTCACCTAGTAAAGGGGTTAGGACACTAACATGCTGTAATTCACCTAGTAAAGGGGTTAGGACACTAACATGATGTAATTCACCTAGTAAAGGGGTTAGGACACTAACACATAATTCACCTAGTAAAGGGATTAGGACACTAACATGCTGTAATTCACCTA
Organism: Sinohyriopsis cumingii; assembly: GCA_028554795.2. Taxonomy (NCBI): domain Eukaryota; kingdom Metazoa; phylum Mollusca; class Bivalvia; order Unionida; family Unionidae; genus Sinohyriopsis; species Sinohyriopsis cumingii. Next base: position 113,384,339 of record CM068824.1, on the reverse strand, counting down.
GTAAAGGGGTTAGGACACTAACATGCTGTAATTCACCTAGTAAAGGGGTTAGGACACTAACATGCTGTAACTCACCTAGTAAAGGGGTTAGGACACTAACATGCTGTAATTCACCTAGTATAGGTTATTTCATTAACATGCTATAAATCACCTAGTATAGGTTATTTCACTAACATGCTATAATTCACCTAGTAAAGGGGTTAGGACACTAACATGCTGTAATTCACCTAGTAAAGGGGTTAGGATACTAACATGCTGTAATTCACCTAGTAAAGGGGTTAGGACACTAACATGCTGTAATTCACGTAGTAAAGGGGTTAGGACACTAACATGCTGTAATTCACCTAGTAAAGGTGACAACACTAACATGCTGTAATTCACCCAGTGAAGGGGTTAGGACACTAACATGCTCTAATTCACCTAGTAAAGGGGGTTAGGACACTAACATGCTGTAATTCACCTAGTAAAGGGGTTAGGACACTAACATGCTGTAATTCACCTAGTAAAGGGGTTAGGACACTAACATGCTGCAATTCACCTAGTAAAGGGTTTAGGACACTAACATGCTGTAATTCACCTAGTAAAGGGGTTAGGACACTAACATGTTGTAATTCACCTAGTAAAGGGATAAGGACACTAACATGCTGTAATTCACCTAGTAAAGGGGTTAGGACACTAACATGCTGTAATTCACCTAGTAAAGGGGTTAGGACACTAACATGTTGTAATTCACCTAGTAAAGGGATTAGGACACTAACATGCTGTAATTCACCTAGTAAAGGGGTTAGGATACTAACATGCTGTAATTCACCTAGTAAAGGGGTTAGGACACTAACATGCTATAAATCACCTAGTATAGGTTATTTCACTAACATGCTATAATTCACCTAGTAAAGGGGTTAGGACACTAACGTGCTGTAATTCACCTAGTAAAGGGGTAAGGACACTAACATGCTGTAATTCACCTAGTAAAGGGGTTAGGACACTAACATGCTGTAATTCACCTAGTAAAGGGGTTAGGACACTAACATGTTGTAATTCACCTAGTAAAGGGATTAGGACACTAACATGCTGTAATTCACCTAGTAAAGGGGTTAGGACACTAACATGCTGTAATTCACCTAGTAAAGGGGTTAGGACACTAACATGATGTAATTCACCTAGTAAAGGGGTTAGGACACTAACATACTGTAATTCACCTAGTAAAGGGATTAGGACACTAACATGCTGTAATTCACCTAGTAAAGGGGTTAGGACACTAACATGCTGTAATTCACCTAGTAAAGGGGTTAGGACACTAACATGCTGTAATTCACCTAGTATAGGTTATTTCATTAACATGCTATAAATCACCTGGTAGAGGTTATTTCACTAACATGCTATAAATCACCTAGTAAAGGGGTTAGGACACTAACGTGCTGTAATTCACCTAGCAAAGGGGTTAGGACACTAACATGCTGTAATTCACATAGTAAAGGGGTTAGGACACTAACATGTTGTAATTCACCTAGTAAAGGGATTAGGACACTAACATGCTGTAATTCACCTAGTAAAGGGGTTAGGACACTAACATGCTGTAATTCACATAGTAAAGGGGTTAGGACACTAACATGTTGTAATTCACCTAGTAAAGGGATTAGGACACTAACATGCTGTAATTCACCTAGTAAAGGGGTTAGGACACTAACATGCTGTAATTCACCTAGTAAAGGGGTTAGGATACTAACATGCTGTAATTCACCTAGTAAAGGGGTTAGGACACTAACATGCTGTAATTCACCTAGTATAGGTTATTTCATTAACATGCTATAAATCACCTAGTATAGGTTATTTCACTAACATGCTGTAATTCACCTAGTAAAGGGGTTAGGACACTAACATGCTGTAATTCACCTAGTAAAGGGGTTAGGACACTAACATGCTGTAATTCACCTAGTAAAGGGGTTAGGACACTAACATGTTGTAATTCACCTAGTAAAGGGATTAGGTCACTAACATGCTGTAATTCACCTAGTAAAGGGGTTAGGACACTAACATGCTGTAATTCACCTAGTAAAGGGGTTAGGACACTAACATGATGTAATTCACCTAGTAAAGGGGCTAGGACACTAACATGTAATTCACCTAGTAAAGGGATTAGGACACTAACATGCTGTAATTCACCTAGTAAAGGGGTTTGGACACTAACATGCTGTAATTCACATAGTAAAGGGGTTAGGACACTAACATGTTGTAATTCACCTAGTAAAGGGATTAGGACACTAACATGCTGTAATTCACCTAGTAAAGGGGTTAGGACACTAACATGCTGTAATTCACCTAGTAAAGGGGTTAGGACACTAACATGATGTAATTCACCTAGTAAAGGGGTTAGGACACTAACACATAATTCACCTAGTAAAGGGATTAGGACACTAACATGCTGTAATTCACCTAGTAAAGGGGTTAGGACACTAACATGCTGTAATTCACCTAGTAAAGGGGTTAGGACACTAACATGCTGTAACTCACCTAGTAAAGGGGTTAGGACACTAACATGCTGTAATTCACCTAGTATAGGTTATTTCATTAACATGCTATAAATCACCTAGTATAGGTTATTTCACTAACATGCTATAATTCACCTAGTAAAGGGGTTAGGACACTAACATGCTGTAATTCACCTAGTAAAGGGGTTAGGATACTAACATGCTGTAATTCACCTAGTAAAGGGCTTAGGACACTAACATGCTGTAATTCACGTAGTAAAGGGGTTAGGACACTAACATGCTGTAATTCACCTAGTAAAGGTGACAACACTAACATGCTGTAATTCACCCAGTGAAGGGGTTAGGACACTAACATGCTCTAATTCACCTAGTAAAGGGGGTTAGGACACTAACATGCTGTAATTCACCTAGTAAAGGGGTTAGGACACTAACATGCTGTAATTCACCTAGTAAAGGGGTTAGGACACTAACATGCTGCAATTCACCTAGTAAAGGGTTTAGGACACTAACATGCTGCAATTCACCTAGTAAAGGGGTTAGGACACTAACATGCTATAAATATTACCATGCACTAAGACAAAGTTTATGAATCTCATACTTACTGCCCTCATCTTGTCCCCAGCATAAGTGAAAAACTCCAAGAACAGCCTATGGACCATAGAATGAAGAAGAATATTCCTGTCCAACAGATAAATGGATATCCATAAGGTTCATAAAAAATGACAAATCAGTAAGGTTCATAAAAAATAACAATGTTGACAAATATGACAAATTGATATCAATAAGGTTCATAAAAAATAACAATGCTGACAAGTATGACAAATTGATATCAATAAGGTTCATAAAAAATAACAATGCTGACAAGTATGACAAATTGATATCAATAAGGTTCATAAAAAATAACAATGCTGACAAGTATGACAAATTGATATCAATAAGGTTCATAAAAAATAACAATGCTGACAAGTATGACAAATTGATATCAATAAGGTTCATAAAAAATAACAATGCTGACAAGTATGACAAATTGATATCAATAAGGTTCATAAAAAATAACAATGCTGACAAGTATGACAAATTGATATCAATAAGGTTCATAAAAAATAACAATGCTGACAAGTATGACAAATTGATATCAATAAGGTTCATAAAAAATAACAATGTTGACAAATGTTTTGGTTAAAATCCTCTTTAAGTGGTGTCATCAATATTTCCCTTATAATGACTATTTCTTATTAGCACAGACACGTGAGCTTATCTAGACAGCACAGACAACTTGAATGAAGCAAAACTTAAATCAGCTTTAAACTATGATATTAGCTTCGAGCTGTTCAATTTTAAAATATATATGCCTGGGTACTCTGATTACTGACAGAGTTCATATAAAAACAATACAAAACTCTAAATGCATATATGGGTGACTGCTCCATATTAAATCCATCACAATCATACATTTTACTACTTACAACAATGAATTTATGGCGTTGCCTGTGATCAGTTCCCAAAATTATTTCTAAATACAAAATGTATGGATAAATAACTAGCCCCATTATTCTGTTAGCATTTCTTCAGAAACATAATTAGTAACAGATAAATTATGCAACACTGTACACTAAATCTTCTTTACAAAACATAACAAAAAACTGACAATTTTTAACTGCCAATAGCCACCGATATTTGAAAGTGATACCAATCATTATTTTCTGCAAGTGCAGGCAAGATAAAAGTGAATCATACTTATCAATAAGTGGCAACAGAGCCTCCTTCATGTTGCGAAGGATCATTTCCTTCTTGTCCGGCTGATTGGTCATTATTTGGTCTAAGGTCAAAATATCTGGAGTCTACAAAAAAAATGCAAATGCCACAATTAAAATTCAAGTTCTACCAGAGTGTGTGCAAGTGTGTGTGGGGGTCTGGGTACCTGAATAGTCCAAGGTGCTCATCTTTATACAGACCTGCCACCTTGAATGAAATGAAAATCAGGATGCCAAAAGAAACAAATTATAAAAAAAATCAGGATCAGTGTTTGCAACCATATATATAGTCTTTATAAAGGAATCGACATCTCTTCTGTCTTATGTTTTTTACTTAACATGAAAAATGTATGCTAGTCAAATTGTAAAAATCTATCATTTTTCTCATTTTCATCTTTTTTGGCTGATATTTAGTGTTAATTCATTTACCATACTAAATATGAGCATAAAAGATGAAAATGGAGAAATGACAGATTTTCATGGTATGATCGTAGTGCAGGGATGCAAAACCTTTTTTGGCAAAGGGCCAGATTGCATTTTCTAAGACTTCTAGAGGGCCGCAAACACGATTCTACGTGTTTTATACAACAGCGACTTGGTAAACGAAATTAAAGTTAATAAATGTTGTAATAAACTACTTCTTGATATGAAGGTTTCACATTTTATTTTTAGTAGCCCAATGGATTTCTAATTTCTTTAATATAATTACTGTTCATGGGCCAGATTTCTGTGTTGTTTTTTAAACTGCTCCGGTGGCCTAGTGGTTAGAGCGTCCGCCTGGGATGCAGGAGGTCATGGGTTCGATCCCTGGCCGAGTCATATAAAAGACTTACAAAAATGGTACTAACAGCTGCCTCGCTTGGCGCTCAGCATTAAGAGTTAGTGTTAGGACTGGTCGGCCTGGTGTCAGGATAATGTGACTGGGTGGGACATCATGCTACATGTCTGCGGTATGATGCCCCAGTATAAACCCAATTCATTTCACAAAGCAAACATTTAATGATATGTACATCAGAATCCCTCTTTGTATTTCTACATCAGTGAGTCAAATATCCCATTGGTGTTAGAACTGGAAGTCAGATTGAAGTAAAAAACACACCTTGGTGTCGGAACTGGAGATCAAATAAACAATTTGGGGATCTCTGATGCACAAATGAGAGTGAAGGGAAAAACTGTCACAGTTCGATAATTCTGAAATTAAAACTTGTTGCACTGTTTTAATTCTGAGACTGCCTGAGACAAAAAATCTAACTTTATTAATAATCTTACTGTGGTCATAGGAATGTATAGGCTACTGACTCTATTACCATTCCAATTTCTTTCCAAAAGTTCACATTATCAGAGCCTGTTGTTTTGGAGGGGGCAATTGGATAGCAGCACTCTAATATTAATTTAAAGTAATTTAGTGCAGGAAAGTTTGCAAATTACCCCTCATGAACATGTCTATTTGCATGCCATATGAATGGTTATCATTTATCACTATATTAAACATGAATTCACTGGCATAAGTGTAACCAGTCTACAGACATGATTTTGGTCTTCCATTAAAAAAGCTGAATTTTTTTTAAGGGGGTTTGGGGATCCTCCCTCTTTAGGGTCTCGAGGGGCAAAACCCCCGATCTGGGTGTCCAGTAGGCCAAAGGTCCCCAACCAAAGAAGCATTTTACACCCATAAAATACTGCTCCTGGTACAAATTATGATCATAAAAGAAACCAAAATAATCTTTTGAAAAACTAATAAACTTACCAAAAATGTTCAACGCGACTTCAATAATTTCATAATATTTATAGTCACATGAATTTGTTCTCCAATACTATTGATGCTGAAGATATTTTATGTGCATGTCAGTGTTCACATCATAATTAAATCACAATATTTTCTCAATTTTTGCAGCAAATATATTATACTTCTATCTTTTCATAACAAATCTGTAAAATAAACATCCAAGAACATCAACTATATCCAAATAATCCCACACATTCACTTGTCTTTTTCTCCAAAAAACACAACCTGTTGATATGACAGTTGAGCTCTTTTTGCAGCTTTGGCAAAGATTTCTTTAGCCTTCCTTTTTTGGCTCAATGTGCAATCGTTTCTTTTCCTTCTCAATGAGAGCCTTTTTCCTTTCAAGCTGGTGCTTGTATTGGCGGCATGCAGTGCACATATTCTGAGAGGGCTACATTAGTTCTCTCATGCAAGTAATCTTTCTTCTTGTAGTAACTGCACTTTTTCCAGATGCCATTTGAGCTTAAATTCTTTCATATGCAGCTTCTTTTGTAGGTGCTGTTCCAAACTCTTCCAAATGCAACTACCATACAGCAGAGGTCACAAAATGCCAGTCCTCTAGCATTCAGTTTTCTTATAAACTGACCAACTAAATTTCCATCAACTTTTCGCTCCAGCCATTCCCATTTCCATACATTTTTAAAACCTTTATCTAAACTTTTCATGTCATGGTCTCTCTCAACAACTCGGGACACCATATTTTGCAAGCAGGCTTCTTCTTTCCATTGCCATCAGTTTTCATTACATGGAGATTCATTTGGATGAATTTAAACCCTTGACCAATCAGAATACTCATTACATGAGTCATGTGCTAACTAATATATGGAACAATAATTTACAAGGTCATTACGGAATGAGAGCTGACAGGTCGTTTTTTAAAAACTGGATTGGAGATGATATAAAAAACATACTGTATCAAGAAAACTCATGTCTGCAGTCAAGCTAAAACATCAGTCTGTAAGTCTAATGTTCATTTATATTATGTACCTCACAGATAAAAGGCTAAATTCATAAACAGGAACCTGGTTGGTGAGATGTCTGAAATTTGCACCAATAATTTAAACACTGTGCTGTAGGTGCATGTGTCATTCATATCTAAATAGACTGTTTATAACGTTTATTGTATCATAGGTGCAACAAAACAAAAAATGCAAGCTAGAATGAACCCTGATTAGCTTACCCTAAAAAGAGCAAAACTTGGTCCATAGAAGTCCTCAAGTAAGAGCAGTCGCTGTGAAGCACTGGCATGCTCATTGTAGGCATACTCTACAACCTCTGCTGCTTCCTGAAGGAAAATATACACACAAAAAAATCAATTTCTGGCATACATACACCTCTCCATCTTCTACAGCATATCTGAAAATATTGGACATTTATACATGCCATGAATGAATTGTACATTTATTATGCCAACACAAAGGGCATATACAGAACATTATAAGAACCACACATTCTTTGCTGTGTGCAAATTTTTGCAATAGAATGAAGGAACTATTGAGCTTGAGGGTTCCAAATCTTTCTTTTTCCAAAATTCAAACCAATTATAATTGTTATTCTTACATGGTAAATAATTACACACATATCAATTATATACAAACACCAAACAAAACAGTTTTTAAACATGAAACATTATGTCCTCAAGAAGCACAGGCCATTGTGATGTTCGAGTATGGTCAAATTTGCAAATTGAACATGTCAAACCAGATAAATAGGCTTGATCAATAAGAATAAATGTCTGATAAACACAAATCATATCTTTTGGACATTAGAGAATTCCTGAGGGAGATATTATCACTGTGTCATAAACACAGATTATATCTCTTGGACATTAGACTATTCCTCAGAAAATGTTATAACTGATAGGCACAAATCATGTCTCTTGGACATCAGAGGATTCCTGATAGAAATGTTTCATACAACAGAAATCAGGTTCTGACATGTAAAAAATTATCCATATACTACAGTCTATTTAAGATGCCAAAGCAAGTTTTTTTAATCTACTACAGTCTATTGAAGATGTTAAACCCATTTTTCTGCATACAGTACAGGATGATATTTAACATTTCTAAAGGGCTTAATCTATGACATATTTTCAAAATAAGGAGCGTATCAATAAGCTTTCATATCTCACATGTGTTATTCATAAAATAGATTTGATAAGTCTGCCGAAGTCTTGATAGTGCTAAAAGGAGTCTGTCAAAAATCACTTTCTTGCTATACTGTATTGGATCAGACTCATGAGTATGAAAAAGTAGGTGACTCGGATGCAAGGCACAATAAAAGCTCCATGAAGACAATCTAGTTATGAAAATATGCTGACACTACAGTGGGGAAGCATTACTTGCAATGCAGGCAAATTCTTTCACACATGTATTATGTACAATGAAAAACTGCAACAACAACAGACTATTTTACAACTAAACTTACTGCATGTCTGACCAGTTTTCTCACATTTCCATGGAAGTTTCTGAATATAAGACTCTTCTGATGCTTTGAGCTGAAATGAAATGCAAATAATACAATTACTATTATCACTTCAAGCAATAATACAATCATCAATATCACTTCAAGCGTAATTATTTGATGACACTGTGACAATAATTCAGCTGGCCAAGACATTTTTAGGTGGCAGATATACAGCTAATATTACTGGAATATCATATTCTAACATTCAGCAGTTTTGACACGCTCTGACAAAAGAGGACCCATGCAAACAAACAATCATTTGGAAAATAAAATTCATGATCATGTACTTTCTTGTCATCACAATAAATGACAACTGCAGACAATCTCAGCAGGACATGACCATAGCTTGTAATAAGTCAGTCAGTGCTAATGTTTCTGATAGCTCAGTCAAAATTTTCTGAGTGAACCTACCTGCTGTCACATGTTTTGGCAGCCTGCCTGCTGTCACATGTTTTGGCAGCCTACCTGCTGTCACATGTTTCTGCTGTCACATGTTTTGGCAGCCTGCCTGTTGTCACATGTTTTGGCAGATCTGGATCATGGCTATTTGCTCTAATTATACTAGTAATCACAAGGAAAAAACAGTGCACAGGAGGTAAGATTATGGGAGCATAAGACTAATTATTGCAGGAAACATATGGTCTCCCACCCATGGTGATACACTGACTTATGTTATTTTATGTACAGTTGTTGACAAGACACTACTTGCAATGCTTTCCATGTAATTACCATTACACAGGAGCATACATGTATACAAGCCATAGCAATGGAAAATGAACAAAAATCTTTATATCTTTTGATGCTTTTAGATTGCTTGGAGCATTAACTATTTCAATTTTTAAAAGAAATTAAACAGACAACATTTCAGCAGTGATCATCAGTTATAGTATATCTGCATACAGCAGAATTTGTTAAACTCAGACAAATACAGTACCCATTTTTTTCTAAAATAAAAAGATGCATCAACTTTCATGACTGTACATACAACAATGTCAAAGAAACTCAACGTTTAATGCATAATGTAGTCAATGGAGTGTGAAAATAGGTCACTGAATTCCTTTGTCCTCTAAGATGAACACAATTATCAAGTTTCATGATTGTACATATCAGAGTGTCAGAAAAAAAATCTGGTATTTCACTGTAATTTTACTCCAAAACTTCTAATGACTTTGTTGCAACTCCATTTAAATACCGGTGGGAAGAGGAATTTATTCTTATTTATTTTCTTTTCCACTGGTTATACTTCATTTCAAAACATGCCCACCCCCACCAGATCAATTTAAATTGAATTTGTAACTAGCTAATCCTAATGAAAGGGTGCTGGATGCACATCCAGTTTGGCCACCCACAACATCCATCTTTAACATCTTGCTATTTCTACTTCTGAACTGATGGTTGTATCGCATGGTGTTTTTACTGAATGATTTCTTATGATGGTTGGTCTGAAAAGAAAAGGTGCTGCTCAGACATATAATATGGCCACCACAGCATGGGTTTATTATCAGGTATTGACTTGTCATCAAACATGGGTTTATCAAAGGATGGGCTTATAATTAATCGTGTTATAAGGTATGGGCTTATCATCAAGCATGAGTTTATCATTAGGCATGGCCTAATCATCAAGAATGGGTTTGTAATCAGGCAGGCTTATCATTAGGGATGGATCTATTATTAGGTATTGACTTGTCATCAAACAGGGCTTATCATGGAGCATGGGCTCATCATCAAGCAGGGGGTTATCGTCAAGCAGGGATTTGTCATCAGGCTTGATATTATCATTAGGCACGTGTTTATCATCAATAACAGATTTATCATCAAAAAAGGGCATGGGCATATCATTAATGATGAGTTTGTCATAAAGTATGGGCATATCATTAATGATGAGTTTGTCATAAGCAGGGATCGTCCTGGGCTTCGCCAATGTCGCAAATTGCGATTTTTTTTCCTTATTGGTGACAAAAATATCCCATCTGGCGATTTTTTTGGCGACATACTTTTTGGTTATTTAATTTGTACATACAATCAATGATTTGGACTGGATAAATTAAAAGGCAGAACGAAAGGAAGCCACAAACTTGACTAAGCAATGCATTGGAATCAATCTGTTACACAAACGATCCTTTGTTCTTATTGACAACCCGATCTTTACAGTGCATTGTTACATCATAATCTGCTTATGCTGACATCTGGGCTGAGTACTGTATGCTGCGATACAGTCAATCATGCTACCGCACTATACCTACAACTGACCGACTTCTGAAGACGCGAATAGAACAGATACAATTAATTGTATGGCTAATCCTTCTGGTTTTTTTTTATACATATACCAGTACAATAGTTTTGCTGAACCTTCATAGAAAACTGATAAGCTTTGAAGTACCGACTACTGTGTATAAATACAAAGCAAATGGAAAAAATCTAAATCACAATTACATCTGTCGCCAGTGCGGCATTTTGCTCATTGATCTTTTCCTTTTGCCATCAGTCCTGATTTACGGCTGCAGAGACTTAAACTCCGCAACAAGAAATAGCAAAAAAGAACAGTTTTGCATAATTAATAATAATTATTTATTTCTCAAAATACAGGAGTGAAAGAATCCCTAACTTGGGTGTGAATTTATGCTTATATATACGGTCCAATATTGCCAGGTGTAGACTCGTGTAAGTTTCATTCGTGGGAATGGAGATCCTATTTTTCTTGTCGAGAAAATTTATACAGCATTCAGTGATCATTCTTGGGATTTAGGAAGCAATTCGCTACAAGCTTTATGAAGCTAGCCATGGGGGTGGGGGGCTGCTGAGAGACTACTGGTGTCACCTGTCAGCACTGAGGACTGTGAACGTGGATTCAGTAAGATGAACCTCATAAAAACTGACATCAGAAATAAGCTCTGCATCTCATCTCTCGAGAATTTAATGAGAATCAGCATGTACAGATGTGAAAAATTAGACTTTGAAACTGCATTCAACAAGTGGGCAGCCCTAAAATCGCGACGGATCTTCATGTAACACTTTGTAACATTTTGTTAATGCTTGTTGTAATTAAAGTATTAACTAATCCATCTTTTGTAATTTTCATTGCCTGTTACATTAATAGACTAAATTAACACTTGGAAAAATGTACACTACTTTTTTTGGCGACACTTTTTGAAAATTGGCGACAAAATATTGAGGTTGGCGATTTTTTTGGCGACAGCTTTTTAAAAGCCAGGACCATCCCTGCATAAGGTATGGGCATATCATTAATGATGAGTTTGTCATAAGGTATGGGCATATCATTAATGATGAGTTTGTCATAAGGTATGGGCATATCATTAATGATGAGTCTGTCATAAGGTATGGGCATATCATTAATGATGAGTTTGTCATAAGGTATGGGCATATCATTAATGATGAGTTTGTCATAAGGTATGGGCATATCATTAATGATGAGTTTGTCATAAGGTATGGGCATATCATCAGGCACTTGTCATCTAGCAAAGGCTTATCATTAGGCATGGGTATTCAGTGTATATTGTGAAATCAAGCTATAAGGGCTATTCCATTTAAACATATATCACACACAGGGAAGGCACTTTTTATAAAATATAAGCCAGCGTATTCTGATTACTCAGGGAGTTCATCTGAAAATAATACCAAGTTCAACACTGCATCTATGGGTGAGACTACTTCACATAAAAAGTGCATTCCCTGGGTCACAAGTATATTTTACTGGAACAGCCCTAAGTACTCACGAGGAGATCAAGTGAACATTTTTAAAGAGACTGTGTGAAGAGAAAAGCATTATCACTTATAATTACAAATCACACATCATACACCTGTTTCAGGTGTCATTTCATTTTCAATTTTTATTTTCATTCCATGCACAATTTTTTATAACCACTGATCATTCCCGCTCCACAATTCTCTCTTGCTTTCTTCAATATTTTTGCACTGTAACTTTCTTGCATATTAACAAAGTTTTTGTTAATTAGAATGGGGCCCCAAATGGCTGAGTGGTCTAAAGCACTCACTGTTACGGATCACTGCCATCTCAACTCTGTCTGCATGTGTTCGAGTCTCGGGCTTGGCTAATGTGGATATGTGAGAAAGCTTGCCGGTACCTTCTCATGGATCAGTGTTTTTTCCCGGGTTCTTTCTCCACCATTAATATTGGCTGCCATGTATAGCCTATCTTGTGCTGAAAAATGGCATTAAACCCTACAACAACAACAGCAACAACTACATAGAAGAGAACTGTGGCAGCCTCAGAATCCAGACACCCTTAAATTGAGCCAATAATATGAGTTTTAATTGAAGTGAAAGGAGCAAACAATGCAACCAGGATTCTGACTGCACAAACATGGCATAGGTAACAAATTTTGAATTTGAGTTCTCTCCCATGGGAGGAAAAGATTAAAGAAACAGACATCCTAACAAGCTTTGAAGTAAAAAGGAAAGAACATGTCCCAGTAAAAGGCTTGCAAACCTTGTCTATGGAGTTTTTACTGATCCCCAAGGGGAAAAAACTTCTCCCACTGGGTTCTATTATCTTAATAGGAAAGGTAATTTAAATAGAGGATGCTGCTCCCACTAAGAGAGATACAGACGATCTATAGAGAATTCAAGATAGTTCCTTGATAGAAAAAATGGAATCCAAACTTAACATCACAGGCTATGAACATACTCATTATGCTTACATGGTCTATCCTTGTATCATAAATGTGGATGAGAAACAATTCCAAAACTGTACTATTGTTTGGGATTTGAAGTGAAATTTATACATCTGATGCACTTACCAACATCCGTGTTTCAAATGTGGGCAAATATGACATACTTGGACTGAGTGCAGCTCAGTCATCATAAACAAATAGGACACTCAAGCTGGTTATAAATGTAAAAAAGACAATACTCACACCGATACAAGACTGGGGGAGAGGATCATGAGAAAAAAAAGTGAATTTAACTACATATCCAGCTGGTTTACTCACCCATACATTAACATCTTCTTCACCAAGAACTTAGCATACTTAGACTTGCTCATGATGCAAATATCATCTAAAAAGAGAAAATTTAAATCAAGAAAGTATATCCATATGATATACAGACCTAAACAACACAATATTTAAAGTGTGTAATGGGTGCATAATACAAGCAAAATCTACTTGATCTGATAGTAATAGTGTAATGGGGTGTAGATGTGTAATGGCTATTTAATACAATGGCATACAAGAAAAATATGATAGTAATAGTGTAATGGGGTGTAGATGTGTGTAATGACTATTTAATACAATGGCATATAAGAAAAATATGATAGTAATAGTGTAATGGGGTGTACATGTGTAATGGCTATTTAATACAATGGCATACAAGAAAAATATGATAGTAATAGTATAATGGGGTGTACATGTGTAATGGCTATTTAATACAATGGCATACAAGAAAAATATAGTAATAGTGTAATGGGGTGTAATATGTGTAATGGCTATTTAATACAATGGCATACAAGAAAAATATGATAGCAATAGTGTAATGGGGTGTACATGTGTAATAGCTATTTAATACAATGGCATACAAGAAAAATATGATAGTAATAGTGTAATGCGGTGTAGTTGTGTAATGGCTATTTACCATAATTACTGTATATCTTGGGACAACTTATTTGTTGGGGCACCATAAATTAATTTTTAAAGTAATATTTTGTACACTATGTTCTGGACACATCGCTTTTTTGAGTCATAAGTTGTGGGACACATTTAAATCATTCAAAAACATGTCGGAAAGTGCACTAAAAATGTAAATTATTTTTTTTTATTATAAAACTGTACTCGAGATAAAACTCTTTAATCCACTGTGGCTTTGTTTCTCATCAATCCAACCCTTCTCCTACACATGTATGATCCATCCTTTCGGTGCATAAATATTTTTTAGCTTCCTCATATCACAAAAAATTATCATCGGAGGCAACAGATCTCCTGAAGCAGGAAAAGTCAGATTTAAAAAACATCTTTACCATCCGTGCTAATTCTCACACTTTAAAGCCCAATATTATCAACAGTCCATCCAGGAATGAGATCAAAGCACACTGGAATTTCATCTATGTTAATGATCATATTGTCAGTGAAACCATCATCTTCTCTTCTGGCCTTCACAAATTCATTGAATGATTTTATTCTCTCCAACTCTTCTGGGCATTGCTGGGCCATCTATGTCCTTACACGAAGCACTATATTGTGTCACTTTAGAGATTGTTCCATTCTTTCAATTTATTTTAAAAATTCCAATGAATACCGGTAAAATGGAACCAAAGTTGGCTTCCCTATGTTGACTGTCTTTGAATATATATATAAAATAATTGGCACTCTTAAAAGAATCCAAAGTTGGATTGCTTTGTAATAAAATAAACTTTGTATTTGTTATCTTGGTACTTGTTTTCTTGTCAGTTAAGTTCAAACAATGAGTTTTTGCTTGCTACCAGTTGTGTTTATTCACTACCTGGGCTTCTATTTGCTTGGCATCTGTAGTCACAATTACTACAAATGGTGAATGATGTCTGCAGGTAAATAGTATACACAACAATAACTTGCTTTAATAATACTTTTTGTAACCCATGCTAGCAAAAAGATAAACATGATTAATTTCTCTATATTCATATCAATGAAGAATGTGTACTGTGTTATCAGACATAAGCAATACTCACTACAGCATGGATGCCTTATCTACATAAACTGTGTTTTCGTGAATATTTTTTTCTTAAATGCATGTGATGTAAAAAAAATAAGCGGAAAAATGATAACACTACAAGGTAAGTTTTTTTCGTGTTATTATCAAATAAGTGTTTAGTTTATCTATTTTATTGCAAAGAGAAGTGGGGGTGGACTGGGGGCAAATTCAACACGAACTTGTTTTCTTTCTTAACTCTTGGGACATATGACCTAGGTAAAAAAAAAGTTTCACTCTAAGTTCCGGGACAGGAAAAAATTAATTATTTTATCATGTTCCAATATATATAGTAAATATGGCAATACAAAGGTACATAATACAAGCAAAACCTACTTGATCTGATAGTAACAGTGTAAAAGGGTGTATATGTAATGGGTATTTAACACAAGGCACAAAATACAAGCAAAATCTATTTGATTTGATAAAGAGAATGTAAGAGGGCGTAGGTGTATAATGGGTATTTAATACAAGCAAAATTCACTTGAGTAAGAGAACAAGTGTAATGGGGTGTAGATGTGTAATGAGGCCATGATACAGGCTACACTCCCTTATTATGATGTTGTCAGTGGGAGTCAAGGAGAACACTGCCTTATCACTTTCATGTAAATAAAAATAAAGAGGAATTACAAGTGTATGAATTACCTTAACTGTAAACATGTTCAGCCCATTACTGGACTTCCTCTTTTCTTGCTGGTTCTACACTAACTCCACATCCACCCCCCCCCATCTCCGGTGACTTTCTGGAGCCTGAGGGCCAAGGACTTTTAATGTTAAAAGTCAATAAACAATTGCATTTCAAGAGCTTTCCCTTTAGCAATGAAATAATTACATTTTGAACATGCCCTTAAGTTTATATATTGTATCTCATCTACATGCAGGTGCACAAAAACATTATTATTACCTTTTAATTCTTCAAACACATGTTCCCTCTGCTCTGGAGTCCCATGCTGGATAAGACACTGCACAACTCTCGCTGTATCATGCGCAAAGCAAAACTGAGAGAGGAAAACATTAGATTATGAGAAAGGAGTGCTAAATTGGCTTAATATGCTTTTGCATTTTTTCCACCTCAAAATTAAAGATGTAAATGAATAATTTTACAACCAGTTAAACATTTTCAAAAACATTCTGTCAGTACACTGGTGTCTGAACTAAGAATTTATATGTTCATACATTTTCTATGTGAATTTGCAGTTTTGCAACTGTGGTAAACTATTATTTTCATGACATTAAAACATACCAATTTAGCAAGACAAATTACTTGAAGAAAAAAAAGGTTATTCAAACTGACCTGGGGATGAAACTATTCGTGGATGTACTGACACATAAAAACTTGTGACATTTTGTTACTAAAGGCGGAGAATCTATACAAAATAACATTTCCTTTTTAAAGTTACTTGAAATGGTGATGAATAATTTTTCAGTTTTCCACTGTATTTTTTATGTGTAATGGTATGTATTGTACTGCCAGTTGCATTAATACAATACACATCAATACGTGTCTAATAATGTTAGTACTAAGCCATGCAATTTGCATAAGACCGTTGAACAATATGATGCTAAAATGACCTGGAATAAAGAGAATGATACTAACAAAGCACTTCATAAGCAGCATACTTGCACATTTTATGCAAATAAACTGACTATAAGCAAATCAAGAATGCAGTGCTGTGGAAATCTAAAAGAAAATTCACCTGTCCTCGGATGAGTGAACAGTAAAAATTCACATGTCTAAATGTAAAAAGCTATTATGCAAATTATTTCTTTTTGTGTAATTGTCAAAATTAAAGAAGAAAAAATGAGCTTTTAAATATCTTCCAAATGTAAATGATTTCATGCTGATATGTTAAGTACAAAAAGACTTGCCAAAGTAGTACTAGAGCTTTATTACAATCGAGTCCAGACAGACTTATTGAAGTAAAATTACAGATTTGTTTCGCAAAGTAAAAAAAAAAAAATTAGCACAACTGCTTTATTCCTCAAGAGTCCAGACAGACTTGCCAAATTAGCACTAATGAGATGCTGCCATGATTTTATCAGAAGTGTATGGAAAGCTCCTCCTTGTCATCTCCTTCTTCCTGCTTCACTCTGTTAGAACTCTACTGAAATCAAAATCTTTTAAATATGTTGCTCCTAGCATTAATCTGTTAACTGTTTCTGATCTTAATCTGTGTATGAACATTGTTCTATGCTGAGCTCTCCCTTTCAAAGTCTGCTGTCTGAAGGTACAAATACATAACTAGCTTAGCCAGCTTAAACAAGTTGGGAAACTGTTCTTTATGGTTGGTATTTACAATTTTCCACAGCTCACAGGTATTGTCTTTTGAATACTTCTGCTATAAAATGTGAGTTTTCACTAACATAAGCTCTATCAATGTTTCACTGTCTTAAACCAGTGTTTTGCTAACTATTATGCTTTGTAACTGCTCCAGAATGGTCTATTAGGGTTTTAAGTTCATCAATGCCACAGTGTCTATTTTAAGACATATTCTGATCATATAAATATCTTTCCTTTTTAATTTCCTTTTAGATTCTCATTTAGTTAATTTATATGAAACATTATAAGGCTATATAGTTTTATAGAACAAGTTTCAGCATGGTATGTTTTATTTAGAAAAGAAATAAAAACTGCATTCTACTTTTAAATTGTCTGTATTTTAATTAGGCTTGGTATTCTGCCTTTTCTAAATTTAATTTTAACATACTTAAAGATGGGTTGACCTGCATGCAGTCTGTTTTTGTCAATCCAGCATGTACACTGGACTCATATTCAACATCATTTTCGGGTTCAAAATAACTGCATCTATATTAACACTTTCCCAGCTCCAATAATCTGATATAGTTCATAACTTTAAAAATCAGTTGTCATCTTCACAAACATCAGTCTGGTTTTTCCAAATGAAACTGTCTGCAGTTGAACCTAGATAGGAATCAGTCATTTTGGTGTTCTAGGTAGCCTGTATTTTAAACACACATTTGTAAAACTCCCTTACGCAAGGTTCAAATTATTATGGAATACTTGTTCCAGACGCAATATGATAAGCTGAATGATACATCCACAAGCAGTAATGAAAAATACTTTAAGGGTTAATAGTAAAATATAAAAAATTGTATACTGTACAGAGTACATTTTGATAAGCACATAAATGCTGTACAAATTTAAAAAAACATCTGCCTATTACCCACTGATCCTAATGATCCATTACCTGATCAAAGGGAAATTGTATTAGTTGAGTATAAAACCTGAAGCTAAGTCCACATTATTTAAAATTCAAAGTATCACTACATAATGTCATCTGGTACAAAGTCCAAAAATTGATCCTCATTATCTCATGAAGTCCTAAAATCCTCCATCATCATTAAATGAATCATCTAGGTCTAGTCACCATTAATATTGTCTGATTTCCTTTCATTTGCTCAGTCTTATGCAGATGCTTATTTAGAGAGTGAACTCAAGCTTTTCAAGTGACAGTTTGATTCTACAATTTGTGAAATCTATCCCAGGTTACAACTGAGCATACAATAGTTGTGCGACCAGATCAAATGACCACCCTCTGTTACTTGCCACTGTATCACACTTGCAGCTCAAAAAGTTGTCATGTGATTGAGGTCAATTATTTAATGGATGAGGTAGACCTCTGCTTGGCACTGAAAAAAGTACATGTATTTGCAGCTCAAACAAAAGGATTATAAACTTGAAAACAAAGTGAGTGCTGCCCTTAGAAGCAAGGACAGAAAACCTGTACAAGGTAAATGAGGTACCTGATGGTTTATTACCTAGGTTATTATAAACAGGCCGGCACCCAAGTACCCTGATAGAATCTTCATGTGCATGATTTTAAACTAATTTGTGAGATCTCAGGCATCATTGCTCTCCAAGTGCATGAATATGTACAAAATGTGCAAGATTTCTGCAACTGCATGCCCTGGCAGCATATCCGGCACAGACTGCTTTATTTCACTAGTTTCCAATCAGCAACTTGCATGCAATGATGGACTTGCCTGACTTTTTATAAGAGGAAAAAAAAAAGCACTTGTCCTTGACTAACAACTTTGATAATTTTACCTGCATAACTTCAAAAATGAATAGTCCGGGATCTCGGGCTATGGGATTTGATCACATGGAAGTCTTGGCAGACGGATCTAAGTGCCCAGCTAACAGCTGTTATATCATAAGAAATGCCTCTCCAGTACAACAGATAAATGCTGAAGTTTCTATCTTTGGGGAGTAGGAATAGGTAATCTGAGTAAGTTATTACATGTACTTTTTTTTCTTCCATTTCACAATACCCTAGTAATCAGACACAAGACATCCATCAGCGAAACTGTTTATATCCCGGTATCTTCATATTTTTCTCTTTCATTCACCATTAACAAGATTATCAGACATTTCATTGCTAAAAACGTGTGAATAATGAATGATTACTATGACTAGTGTTAGGATTGGTGACTGTTGGACATGATCATACATATCTGCAGCAATATGCCCCAGTCAGTGCTAGACATCACTATAAACTACCACATATTAGACATCGTCTCAGTATGACTACAATTGTTAAACCTATGTTAAAATTCCAAAACACAAACACATACGATTAGCTTTCTGGCAAAATAGTCTTACTTTGTTACTCTCCATTTCATTCCTTTCATAGAACTTATCCTGATATGCCATCTTGCAGGTTTTCCAACCATGGAAAAGTGCATTAATGTGGAATGGGTGTAATACTGAGGGAACAGTATATTAAAGAGAGAAAGGTGTATTAATGAAGGAAAGATATATATTACTGAGGGAAGAGTGTATTAATGAGGGATATATATATATATATATATATATATATATATATATATATATATATATATATTACCAAGGGAAGAGTGTATTAATGAGGGAAAGATATGTTAACAAGAAAAGGGTGTATTAATGGGGGAAAGGTAATTAATGCAGGAAGAGTGTATTAATGAATGAAGGGTGTACTATGATTCAAAGTACACTCATGTAACTGAACTAAACTTATATGAAAAAGCAATTTTGTATATTACTTGTATATTTGTTATTTATCCATGAAAAAATTAAACAGTGACAAATAAGCAGTCATCAGATAAATTCCAAAGAAGATGCATTAGAAATTACAGTGAATTTTGGTTCTTTGACCTGCATCCCCAAAGTGGAAGGTTATGAAAGTACGTGATAAATATGGATATTAAATGTATATGGCTTACATGCAAAATATTTCAAATAAAATAAATATTATAGGAAAGAAAGGGAATTCTGCCATAATGTATGCCAAATTAAATTTCGATCTAATCCTGTTTACTTAGCACAATATCTTCAATTCCAAAATATACTTTCTGTCAAATTGATATTTACCTGTTTTATCTTGCCTTTCACCATATCCATCAATTCATCACACAGTTCTTTTTTCTTCTCAGGCTGCAAATCATGTCTGAAAAATAAGCGTTGAAAATGAAATACACTAATAGATGATTCAATACCCCCCAAAAACAAAAACAAGAAAAACAAAGAAAAAATAGGAGCCAAATTTCTTGAACATCCAATACTTCTGTAAGGGTTTGCAGAAAAATATTGTATTAGGCCCCAAAAAGACATATTTCTGGTCGGGTGACCATCCGTTTTTTGTTGTTGCCGACCCTAGAACTTTTCCATCCCACTTAT
Source organism: Sinohyriopsis cumingii (assembly GCA_028554795.2). Taxonomy (NCBI): domain Eukaryota; kingdom Metazoa; phylum Mollusca; class Bivalvia; order Unionida; family Unionidae; genus Sinohyriopsis; species Sinohyriopsis cumingii. The sequence continues at coordinate 113,363,468 of CM068824.1, read as the reverse complement.
TCTAAAAAAAATTTTAAAACCAAATTCTTAATAATGATTTGTGCATCTAATTGAGTTGGTTTTGCACAGTACTTGAAGTAATTAGTATATATAATTGGATGACGAAGAAGCTGTACAGAAGCCCGGTCACTGAACATTTCTCCTCCCCTGACCACCGGTTCAGTGATATAACACTTACTGCTATTGCTCGCAACCCCAGCTGAGTCCCCAAATCAGGAAAGGAAAGGAATCATACTGGATACGCAGCATTAGAACATTGAAACCAAGCGGTTTAAACCAAGAAGACTAGAAAAAGACAACCATGCACAAATAAAATTATCTTTTGCAGCAGACAGTTTCTTTTAAATAATTCTCTAAATCTGCTTAATATCCTATGACTACTATAACAATGAAATATCCGGGATATAATCTGCGCTGACATAAATTTACACAAAACAATAGATGTCATTATGGCTCATCAATTTCTAGGTCAATACAAATATGTTCCAGTATCAGAAACAAGCTAAATAAACTAGTTGACACATAATAGAGCCAAATGGTTGTATTCCTGTAGAAACAGCCAGGTAAAGTTTCTCAAACATAACCGTTTTTCTGTTTTATTTGTTTGTCTTTAACCCCCCCCCCCCACGAAACAAAACTAACTACCTACCTTAATTTTAAAACCAGTGCATTTAGGAGGAAGAGCAATAACAAGATTTTCAAGATGGCTGCCAAGGTGGCCATACTAGATGATAGATATATTCATTTTGGACATGCTAGACATCATAAAAAAACTTTTCTGGTGAAAACCTCATACCCATATGACTTTCCGTTCAGGAGGAATAGCGATAACAAGATTTTCAAGATGACTGCTATATAGCAATAACTAAGAATGATAAAAGGTCTTTTTATGAAAAAAAACCCCAATGTAAATATGACCATTCATTTAAAAGGAGTAGCAACAACATTTTCAAGATTACAGACATGGCAGCCATAGTAGGTGTTGGAGCAGAACCATTTTCATTCAGGACCAACTACTTCATGTAATGAGAGTGTGTGTAAAGTTTCTTGGCAATTTCCCAAGTAGTTTTGTAGGAGTTGCAGTAACAAAATTGTGTTAACAAATAATTGGACATTGGACAATGACAACCAGCCATCCCATAAGTTCTTCTTGTGTATGACAAATAAAGTTAAAAATTGAGATGGATATCTTGTGGGGACAATCATGAAATACTTGAATCTGGAAAAGTTCTACATCATCTGAGACAAACCACACAATAGTTAGAGTCATATGCATATATGCACATCCTGTAATCCTCCAAACTCAAGGACTCAACAGCAGCCACAGACAAACCATGTACCACTGTATGAGAACAATCTGAAGGGTGTTTAAAGGACAATAAGAAAGGCAGAATGCAAACTTAGTAAATCCCAATTGCCATACAGTTGTACACTTGCTGGAGACAAATTTGAATCAAGTAAATTTTTAATTTTTCATTGATATAAGCGACTCGGGCCACTTAATACCTGTTTTCACTATCTGCGGCAGTCAGTGGATTATGATGATGAATAAGATATTATTAGAACATGATTGCAGCTAACTGTAAGCTGTCAGTCAGTTTTGAGAAACAGTTAAATGTGATTAGTAGGAAATAAGGAATGAAGGGGAGATATACTCTATTGTTGAACAGGTGGGCAAAAAGATTCGGTGCGATTTGCACGTGTTGTTAATTTATGTTTATTGCAAACTGAGTGTTAGAAGCACTTGGGACTGCTTAGTGTTTTTGGGTTAATTTATTTAGATAACACATTTCTGATGTCTGAACTTAACTGAGTAACACAGAATGCCATCACAAGGATGCCAGTCATCGGCTGTGAAGGGCCCTTCTTGCTTATGCCAATAAAAAATTAAAAATTTACTTTATAAAACAAGTCTGTATCAAGCACAAAGAATGTGGCTAATCTAGCTCTGAAAAACAAAAATTTATATCCAGCTGCATCTGATTCAGCTACCAGGTTACTTGTTGAAGCTATTTCTACTGCAGACTGAGAAGGGGTTCAGTTACCATGATCTGTCATCAAAACAAACTTACGAAATTTATATCTACTCTGAAATATTTAATGAGAATTTCTACTGATGGGCCCAGTGTTGAGAATTTTAATTTCAGGAAGTCATTTAAGAAATGGTCTGGGAAAAAATGAGGCGGATGTTGATGAAGGGTCAGTGACATTGTTCATAAAGGAACATTCTTATTCATTCTTGCTTTTCATATGCTATACGATGAACTGGTACTGTTATATTTATTAATAATTATTCTTGTACTTTGAAATGTAATAAAACCATGTAAAAACTGTTTAATTGTCATGTTTAAAAATCAGGTCAATATAATATTATGCATATATTTAAGTCCCGGCATTGTGGCATAAAATGGCTGGTATGGCTGAAAAGTGGCTCCAAATTTTTTTATTTGACGAATTTCATAACACAAAGAAAATTATTTCCAAGGGAGACCCTGCCTTCATATGGTGTCATGTTGCCTCATTCTGCTAAATTCAATGTAAAAATAGTACCTACATAATGTGTCATTTCACTTCCTACAACTCACCTTCTAAGATCTTCCCAGATCTTCTTTGACCTTTGGGTCATCTCATAATTATTATTCATCATTTTCCTCACTTTCTTACGCTCCTTTTTTGGCAGTTCTTTCATGGAGGGCTTCGTAGTCACTGGAATAGAGAAATAAAAATCTTTTATTATCATTTACTTTTACTTAAAGATCAAAGTTTCTTGAATGGAAGAAAATGAATTTCCAGTTAAAGATCAAAGGTGTAAAAAAAATTGTACTCTTCTGTGAACCTGCTTACTCCTTGGAGCTGAAAAATTCAACTTTAAATTTATTTGAATTAAACTCCTTGTATTATATTCACAGTATGTTATTTTCTTTTTGTTTTTACTTATCCAGAATATCAAACTTAACATCAAGTTAAATGTTAAAAGTGATTAAACTTGTTAGTATTTATTTATATATTGTATACTGTTTATTATGTACAAGGTTTAATAGCACACCAGCACAATCCTGGCTATATAATGCTGATGTAAAGTTACCAATATACTCATTAGTCGAGTCCAAATGCAATAGGCTCAGACCCAGATTTGCCACCACATAACGTGCTAGTAGATCTGGGTCTCTGCAGTTTTTTAAAGGAAAAACGACATATACCCTGATATGCAGGTGTCACATTATGCAACAGCATATCAGGAGCTTTGTTTTTAGCAGACTTATAAGTGAATATATATGGTAAGTACCAATAATGTAAGGAAAAAATTGCAAAATCTTTACGAAGGCAAACCTGTCCAAATATACAGTCCCATAATAAAAAAGTTAAAAGGTCAAAAGGTCACACTCTTTATGCACTCCTGTCAAGCTCAACCCTTCTCAAAGTATGTAAATTTTGTTGTGAAATTTTCATTCCACATATTTTGCCAAGTATATAAAGATTTATATAACATTTCAAGTCAGTAAATGTAATGTTCTCGTGGGTACAAACTACCCTGAATATAAAATGGTTCAGGTATAAAAATCCCAATATGGTATCTTCCCTTTAGAACAGGTGACTGCTGGGCACCTTTGGCTGTGTTATCTGCCCTTTCATTTTCATTAATGCCACCGTTACTAGCAGCCAACTGATTTTTTTCCCTGCAAACCATGTTTCTGTACGATATGTTATATTAGGGGCTGTCAAAGTTAGTGTTCTGCAAGGTATCATAGGGAAGATTATTAATGATTGGATGTGGAGGCATTCCCTCCCATATGCTTGGGTGGTCTAGTCACCCTCTAGTCACCTTTCAGTTGATTCATTAGTACTTTCAAGACTGGAATACTGTAACTCAATTATGTCTGGTTCATCTCAATATCTACTCCAAAAACTTCAAAACACAGCTGCTCGGATCATACTTAGAGTACCACGATCAGAACACACCTCCCCACTGCTCTGTACCTTACACTGGCTATCCATCACTGACAGACTCTAGTCCAACATACCTATCCGACCTCACCCATGTGTACACACCAGCAAGATACTTAAGTTCCTCTTCTGACAATTGTATACTCATTATTCTCCCTATGAAAACAAAGTTATATGGAGAGCGTTCTTTTGCATACCAGGGCCCAGCAACGTGGAACGAATTGCCCACTGAACTTAGACACAAAGACACAGTGATCCCATTCAAGAGTGCTCTCAAAACTCACTTATTTCGACTGCAAGAACAAACTTAAAGACCTAATAATGTTTCCTACCTTAAATATTCTCTGCATGTTTTTTTTTATGTTTTCTAATTTCATGGTGATTGTTTTTGTAATCATATTATTTTTGGTTTTTTATCTTATAGGCGTTGTCTAATGTTGTAAAGTGCTTAGAGCTTCTAAAGATTAGACGCTATACAAAGTCCTCATTATTATTATTTCATGTGGAATTGTCACATACAAATTAAGTCCATAATCATGAAATTTCGTAGAATAAAACAAATCTATTCATTCCAGATCAAATGGAAAAATTGTTGCAATGCACATTCATTCACAATATGACTCCAAATTTCAACTAGACATGCCATTTTCTTTTGAAAGTTATGTTGAGCGTGCGACTAAATTCAGATTTATCTGGGTGGAGTTATGTGCACAGTAATAATGTTGTTGTGTAATGATGAATATGCGCTTGTGTATTTAGTTTGGAATGCGGCATACATTCGGTTACTTTGTTTCATGTAGTGTATTTTGTTAATATAATTATGCATTAGGTAGAATTAAAAAAATTAGCATATATAGAAAAAATTACTGCATTTGTATGGGAAAATATGAACTCGTTTTGTCAGATGGATATACTGCACTCCCAAGGTTGTGCAGTATTTCCATTTGAAAAACTCATTCATATTTTCCCATACAAATGCAGTAACATATCAATATAAATTATTTAATTTGATCCAGAGCTCTCAAGTAGCACCCTGTATAGGAAAGACAGAAAACATTTATGGATATACAAACTACATACTCTACTTCCGATAGGGATTAACATCTCATAGCCGACCAAGAAATCATCAATATCTAATGAGCATCAGTTCTTGGATTAAGGCATTCAATGATACTGCGAAACTTGATATTGAAATGGGTGACTGCCAATATGCTAAATTTGATATTGAAATGGGTGACTGTCAATATGCTGTCCTAAGTTCACCCACATTGCAAGGAGAGCTTCCAGAAAGGGTTGAACATACCATAACAGTGAAATTTTCATCTTTCAGAAGCCTCAGCATGAATGTAGGTACAGTCACATATACATGGAGGTCCAATAGGTAATTCAGTATGCTATACTTTAATGTTTAAGACAAAAGTGAAGGCCATTATATGCCCTTTCTAAATGAAAGCTTCTCTGAACATTTAAAATCTGACTAGATGGAAGATTCTGCTTCTTGGCATCTGAATCCACATTGTAAAGTCTGACTAGATGGAAGATTCTATTTCTTGGCATATGAACTCACATTGTAAAGTATGACTAGATGGAAAATTCTGCTTCCTGGCATCTGAATTCACTTTGTAAAGTCTGACTACATGGAAAATTCTATTTCTTGGCATCTTAATCCACATTGTACAGTCTGACTAGATGGAAGATTCTATTTCTTGGCATCTGAATTCACACTGTAAAGTCTGAGTGGAAGGTCTATTGAGCTTCTATTGCATATTGAATCCATGCTTTAAACTCTGACTAGATATTATACTTTGCTTTCCTGACATCTGAATTAACAATGATAAGCCTGACAAGATGGTCTATTTTGCTTCCCTGGCATCCACAGTGTAAATCTGACTAGATGGTCAATTCTGCCTTCTCTGACATTTGAATCCACATTTTTGTGTGTGTGTGATTCGCATTTTTAACATAGCTTTAACAACTGTTCAGTCATATCACTACAATGTCTGCAATGTGGCAGTTTATAGTGATGTTTAGCACTGGGGTATCATGCAGCAGACATGTAGCATAATGTCCCACCTAGTCACATTATCCTGACACCAGGCCGACCAGTCCTATCACAAAACTCTTAATGGTGAGCACCAAGCGAGGCAGCTGTTAGTACCATTTTTGTAAGTCTTTGGTATGACTTGGCCGGGGACTGAACCCACTACCTCCCGCATCCAAGTTGGACATTCTAACCACTAGGCCACCAGAGCGGTTAATCCACATTTTTAAAACTGACACTGATTTGTTGGATTTTTGATAGTACAGGAGTCTGTCATTTATCATTCACTTCATGGTCTGTGAATGCTATTAAATGACAGTTTACTATGGTCTGTGAATGCTATTAAATGACAGTTTACTATGGTCTGTGAATGCTATTAAATGATAGTTTACTATGGTCTGTGAATGCTATTAAATGACAGTATACTATGGTCTGTGAATGCTATTAAATGAGTTTACTATGGTCTGTGAATGCTATTAAATGACAGTTTACTATGTTCTGTGAATGCTATTAAATGACAGTTTACTATGTTCTGTGAATGCTATTAAATGACAGTTTACTATGGTCTGTGAATGCTATTAAATGACAGTTTACTATGGTCTGTGAATGCTATTAAATGAGTTTACTATGGTCTGTGAATGCTATTAAATGACAGTTTACTATGGTCTGTGAATGCTATTAAATGACAGTTTACCATGGTCTGTGAATGCTATTAAATGAGTTTACTATGGTCTGTGAATGCTATTAAATGACAGTTTACTATGTTCTGTGAATGCTATTAAATGACAGTTTACTATGTTCTGTGAATGCTATTAAATGACAGTTTACTATGGTCTGTGAATGCTATTAAATGACAGTTTACTATGGTCTGTGAATGCTATTAAATGAGTTTACTATGGTCTGTGAATGCTATTAAATGACAGTTTACTATGTTCTGTGAATGCTATTAAATGACAGTTTACTATGGTCTGTGAATGCTAATAAATGACAGTTTACTATGGTCTGTGAATGCTATTAAATGACAGTATACTATGGTCTGTGAATGCTATTAAATGACAGTTTACTATGGTCTGTGAATGCTATTAAATGACAGTATACTATGGTCTGTGAATGCTATTAAATGAGTTTACTATGGTCTGTGAATGCTATTAAATGACAGTTTACTATGGTCTGTGAATGCTATTAAATGACAGTTTACTATGTTCTGTGAATGCTATTAAATGACAGTTTACTATGGTCTGTGAATGCTATTAAATGACAGTATACTATGGTCTGTGAATGCTATTAAATGAATTTACTATGGTCTGTGAATGCTATTAAATGACAGTTTACTATGGTCTGTGAATGCTATTAAATGACAGTTTACTATGGTCTGTGCCAGACTTGAGTAGTGGTATCAGTTTTGCTTCTTGCTATGATGGCAGAGGTTTCCCTGATTTTATTTTTTGAAATGTTTAGTAGTGTACTGATAGCTGCAATAGGTAAGTGTTTCAGAAGTCAATAGTGGAAATCATCAGGTCTTGCTGAAGTGTCATGGACTCGATCAAGTAGTATTCTGTAGATCTTTGGTTATGAAAGGTTTCTTGAGTATGTGTGTGATTTGGATTTTTATAATAGCTTTAAAAAAATTTCCCATCCAGTCACAATATCCTGACACCAGAATGACCAGTTCTAACACTAATCTCTAAAAGCTGAGCACCAAGCAAGGCAGCTGCTTGTACCATGTGAGACATATTGTTTTACTTGGCCAGGGTTCAAACCTGCAACCTCCCACATCCAAGGTGGATGCTCTAACCACCAGGTCACCAAAGCGGTTGAAAGGTTTCTTGTAATCTTCGGAGTTAGCAAAATGAAAATTTAATTGAACCTTTTCTTTGGGTTTTTGACACAGCAGAAACTTGTATTATATTTTCCTTTTTAATTGGTTACTACAACAGAGGTCACCATCAACTTGCCAAGTGAAGACCTTAAATAATTAAATGGTCAAATGTAAGGATGAGTAGAATGATACATGATTTATCCTAAAAAAGGTAAACATTACGTTTTCAGATCAAGTCAGCTATTCCCTCTCTTGCTGACATCTTTTTTGAGCACCAAAGTGTATGGTGGCCATTAACAATCACCATGCAGAACAAAATGCCCGGTATCAGTTCAATTTAATTGAGACCTCATCATTTGATAAGGGTGTTTTGAGGAAGATATTCTGAAAACATTTGTAGAACGGTCTCCTGAAGGCAGGCAACTACTGGGCCATGTTTTATCAGAAGACCTATTTAATCAATATTTGACTTTAAACTGCTGCAATTCCACACTATTATCGTGCCAATGATAATATTTAGGGAAGTGGTGGAGGTACAGAACTTCTTGAATGTTTCCATTGTATGGTATAAATGAGTACTCTGTACTCTGTAAACTTCCAAACTTATTTAAGATTTTGAAAGGCTCTTTTGGAAGTATATATATACCAAATGAGACAGCGATCTGCTGCTCTTCTTGTGGACTGGTTTTTCACAGGTAACATTGGATTTCTTATTTGTCACAATTAGATGGACCTCATTTTCTGCTCTTTTTTTGTGTCCAGCACTGATTTTGGAGGCATAAAGACCAGGCAATGTTTGCATGGGTAGAGACAGAAATTCTAGAAGGTTATTTTCTCCACCTCCCTGGATTCACACGGGATTTCCAAGCAGTGTTAAGAGGACCTTTGTCTTCCCCTAATTTTCTGGGTTCAATGAAAGTCATACCTATCTCACACTTTACTTGTTGAATCTGATTTTCAAGCTTCCATCTGAGGCAGTCTCTGTGGTAAAAAAAAAAAAGAAAAAAAAAAGAGGTCACCTTAGTGATTAACATAAGAGATTTTCTCCTTGCATGGTGCTTTATTGTCATCCCTCCTGCTTACAACCTTACCTCCTTTGGCAGCCACCTTTGTGATGATCGTATTTCTGACAGTTTAAGTACTGGCAGGTAACACAACCTTAATCAAAGCAGATGAAGTGGCACAGTCAAACATCAAGATATATGTATTATTGGGAATCAACTTACTATTCAGCTAATGTTGACTCATTTTACCTGTAAGCATTCAGTGATATAAGATTTTCAATGAATTCAGACTTAATGCAGCCGTCTAAATCATGAGAGTATACAAACCCTTTGCACATTTTAAGATGTCTGTTTGGATATGCCTTGATGGGTATCTCTACAAATGTCTTTCAAAGAAGATGATCAGAACAAACTTCACATCTGTATGCTACATGTAGTTGGCCTGAGCTAAACTTTTATACCACTCTTTGGTTTTCTAGCCAAATCCAAAAGTGCTTCCTGTCCTCCATCTACACAGAATGTAACCCACTGCAAACAGAACACCTTCATTAGTTGCCTCTTATGACATAATGGGATGCAGACAGGTCCTATTCTACATGTAGATCCCTAAATGCTGTGTGATATAATCTGCATGTTAACTGTATAACCACTGAGATCCCCACTCAAGGAGTCTGCAGTGGCTCATTGGTTAAGCTGCTAGATGTATATACATAAGGTTGCAGATTAAAACCCCCCACCCACCCTGTTCAGCCTGAATTCACATTAATAATGAATATGCATGGATCTTCCTCATACCAAACCCATGAGATCTTTGTGACACAGACTTACATAGCAATAGAAAAAGATCCTAGAATACAAATCATTTCAACTGTCACTTACTAGTTTCATCTGCAAGAGTTGCATCTAGCTTCTTTTTGCTATCATTTAGATTCTTCTTAGACTTCAGAGATTTCAGCTTTGACGTTGCCTTCTTTAGCTGCATCTGAAATTATCATAATTATACCCCATTATTCAAGTATTTAAGAAATATATTTTGATTAGGGTTAGCTATTAAAGCAGACAGTGTAACCAGAATGAGTTTAGGACTATCCTTTCTTTTCTTTGACAACACGAGAGTTCAACAAGAAACCCACCAATGGTGGTATATTTGGATTACAATCCACAAAATATAGATCACAGCAACATACTTTATAAAGATGGTAGAAGCACCCTTGTGAAACAATTACATACCAAGTCATACTGCTCTGCAAGAATATGACAAAAAGTAAACTCAAGTGTTGATACCAAACAGACGAAATTTTCAATCCAGAAACTGATATTGCCTTGTAAACCGGTCAAAATGGACTCATTTATACTATATAAATGTATTTTAAAACTTAGAGAGAACACAGGTAGATTTTTAATAACACCAAAGGAGTAACTGATAACAGTTACCATTCAAATTACTTTCAACTGGCTGTTTTAGTCCTCTTGTCCCTATAATGAGTCTATCTAAATTAGAAATATTTCAAAATAATGCAAACTTCCACATTTTAAAATGCTATCTGGAATTTCATTCCTAACTGGTCTAATTTTATCCCCCAAAATATATGCCCATATATTATTTCCTATAATCTTAGGAACACCTTCAGCCTGTCATTTGACAGGACTGATGGTAAATCACCCTAATAGCTGACCTTATGTTTTGTTCCTTTTTTGATTCACTGGAAATTACTGTCACTGCACACATAAATTTCATATACAGACAAAACATGAATGTATGTTAAGTAAATTAGTGAAAAAAATCTGATGCCTATGAATGAATTGAACAAAAAGCAATATCTTACAAGATGAGTTAATCTTTCCAGTCAGTATCGATTCCTGTATTTTTCTTACCCCCACTCCCTTGTGTCCCTGCCTGGGAGTCATAACTGGTTAAACCACTGAGAAAGAGTCACATGACATAAATGGTTCTTAAACTATATTTGATTGGCACATTGTGCAGTGTCTCAGTGGTCATGCTTACAAATATTAATATATTTACATGGATATTAATTAAAAGATAAATAAATAAACCAAGGTTTACATCACAACAAGGACGGACAGGTTGTGAGCAGTCACTGAAAAATGTGAAACAAGGATACCAAATTACATATAATAAAAATTATCAATATTTTCAAATAGTTATGCTTAGGAAAAATTATATAATTAAACCAAAAGAAATATCAAAGACAAGGAGGGAACAAATAGAGAAATAGAAGGATTACAAAGTGTTATACAAATGAGCACAGAGTCTCATCATCACACACATAGACAAACAGACAAAAAATGCAAACAAACATGGATGACAAAAAAATTGTTAATAGCAAAAAGGCACATTAAAGCTGTACCGATGTCACTTTTTGCCGATTATGCCGATACAGCACATAGCCGATTATTAAAATTGCCAATACCGATTAAGAAACCGCCTGTTCTACAGTTAGTGAAAGCACTAGCATTTGATTGACAAGTAAACCATGCCCTATTTTTGTTATAACTAACAATGCCCAAAATGGGTGCAGATTTATGTTAACAGTTCAAATGTGGTCTCAAGCTACCATACACGCGATAACTATTTCCCACATTTTATATCCCACCTTATTTCTTATTGTTAACTCATATATGCAAATAAAACTCTTTACTAAATAACATATTTATTGTGAATTAGTTTTTTTGCCTATATATATATATATATATATGGTACAGTAATGCCAGATCATGACTCGTGTAAGTTTCACTGGTGGGAATGGAGATCATAATTTGCTTGTCGAGAAAAAGTCTACAGCATTCAATGATCATTCCTGGGATTTTGGAAGCAGTTCACTAAGAAGCAAAGCATGCAAAATGCGGCAAAAATAAATTTCTGAACTTCTGGTTGACAGAGATGTACTTTGTGAAGCTAGAACGGGGGGGGGGGGGGGGGGGGGGGGCATTTAATTCCTAAATGCGTGAAATCAACGGTCGCATTATATTATCTTACATTGTAAAGTACGATCATAGGGTTTTAGTATTAAAATGTCATTATCTAAATAAAGTTTCTTACAAAACTATTATTTGGAAAATAATATACATAATATAGATTTGCTTAATACCTGACAATGCATTTAGATCAGGTGACAAGACCTATGCACTAACTGTGATGCGCAATGCAAAGACCATGAAAGTAGTGCAAAACAGTCATGTAATGATTTATTTTGTAATATTATGGCTATATTGCTTGTTGTCAATAAAGTAATAACTATCCCATCTTTTTCAATTTACACTGCCTATTACATTAATAGTCTTGGAAAAATATTCACTACTTATTCTGGCGACATTTTTTTAAAATTTGGCAACAAAATAATGAGATTGGTGATTTCTTTTGGGCGACGACTTTTTAAAAGCCAGGACCATCCCTGTAATATGTAAGCTGGAAGTTCAACAGCCACACAAGGCCTCATTGGCTGGTTGGCTGCAGTGATTGGGATGACTGCATGCATGGTATTGATAATTTGTTGTGAGCAGACAATCAGCGGTAGTTAACAGCAAGCGTGCTAAAAAGTATTTACTTTTAAGAATATACTGTCTTTCAATTAACCCCCAAATCAATGTTTATTCCTTAATTTCCACTATTTAGTTATGATTTAAAATTCAAGCCATGTCAAGATGAATGTTATGATTAAATTTATATTTTGGAAATTTGTTTACATTGGCACCGATTATTTCAGCCGATAATGATTATTCCAACTGTTCCAATAATTGGTCCGATTATGAGTATGGCCGATTAATCGGTATAGCTTTAAGGCACATATGAGGTATGTGACCAATATGAGTGCCAAGTTTTATAGATATAGGGGTGAAACAATACACATGTGCTGCATATCAATATGATTCATGATACACAGCCTATGCTATGATGCATGATCAATTCATATATCAACCTGATGGCCTTTCCTTCGTTAGAAGGTGAGTCAGTGGTAGGTGATACCTATTTATAAGATTCATTTCTTGTATTTCCAGTATGCAGATTACAGACAGACATACACTTAGCATCTATTTATATTTATTTATATACTTAGCATCTATTTATATGCCATTTTCATCCATGACAAGATAAGAAAAATGCTTTCAACTGACTACCTGGTAGTTGTCAGTGAACTGTGTTAAACATTTTAGGCCATATAAGGCTGTTCTGTTTGGCCAGATGCATGACTCACTTTAGCCACCAGGAAAAGATTTTTAATTTCACTTTTTTTCATTTTTATTTAGATTACCTTAACAACAGTTGGGAAAAATAGTTCTGTAGAAAATGATCCTAAAGGACTAAACTGTTTCATAAAAGAAATGAAAATTATATTCTACTTTTAAATTGTCTGTATTTTAATTTGTCTTGGTATTTTGTCTTTTCTGCATTTGCTGAAAAGGTGATTGACCTGGATTCCATTTTTGTTCACCCAGCATGTACATCGGACTTATATTTCACAGTATTTTTGGGTTCTACATCACCCACTGGTATTTCCATGCACACTTTCCCAGCTCCAGTGATCTGATATACTTCATAACGTTAAAAATTATTGTCATCATAACTACCATCAGCCAGTAATTTTCAAATGAAATCTTCATCTGAAGATGAATCACATTGAAACAGGCATTTTGGGATTTCTAGGCAGCCTGTATTTTCAACACACATTTGTAAAACATCCCTGATGCAAGTTCACACTAAAACATGATGCTTATTTCACAGCAAAATGTGCCAATCAAATTTGGTTTAAGAACCATTTATGTCATCTGACTAACAATGCAAATGACCAGTTCCAGGTAAAATTTCGATTATGTGGTTTCATCTTGTCTGTCAACATATTAAAGACACACCAAATGTAATACTTGCAATATCCAAGAAAATAATTCATGGTCATTTGCCTTGTCCTATCTATATCATACAGGTATAGCCCAATGTAAGTGTGTTTATGTTTGCTTGGCCAGCTAGTAAGCGGCTACTCTATGCTGACACTGCACGGTATCAGCGAATTCCAACTTTTTGACAGGCAACTGGCTCTGACCCTACTCAAAACACAAATGGCTAACTAACAAGAATGGGGTGACAAGGGTCTGAGGAAACTCGGACTACTTTAAATTAAAACTGTAACAATAAAATAATTACTATGGAATTGGCATGGGGGAAGGGAATATTATTAACCATATTTCTTGGTGTTACTTTTTAGATGGCAAGTGATCGTTGAGTCTTTTCATTTTAACTAACAAAAATGTATGCCTGTGCCCACAATAGCCATCTCAGATGAATTCTCAGTTTAAAGAATAATGAGGCAACAAAACAAACTGCTAATATTTTGATTACTTCTGAAGATTAAACTAACTTGTGTATGGTTAAGTATTGTTTTGTTTTGATCTCTCAACACCTCAATCGATGTGTGTATAGGTACAGCAAAAGCATGAATGCATTGATATATTGATGAATCATTTTGCCCCTACTTAATGGCTGTTGAGTTGTGTGCCAGAAATAAAAATCTTTACAGACTGGTAGCTATATCTGCTATATTACATACAAGGTGGTCGGGGAGGAGAGATAACTATTGCGCCACACTATGATGTAACACTTCACAACATAACACAGCTACATCAGTCCCTAGCATTATGCAATAAGCAGCTCTTGGCATATAACATGATATAACTCATATAATTCATGTGACATAAACACTCATGCAATAACCTCTATAAACTGCTGCAACAACATTTACCTTAAGTGACTTGCGACGTTCCAATTTACCATCATTATTTACTGCCACTGGAACTTTTTCTTGAGCCTTCTCTGGAGAATTTTTAACTTTTGGGGACATGACTTTCAAAGAAACTTTACTAAGTTTTTTCTTAAGAAATGATTTCTCTGCACCATCTGGCTGTCCTCTGGCATGCTCTACTGCTTGTTCCCACGTTGTGTCGATCTGACCTTTCGGTGCCTTTATCTGTTCATACATAGGATCCAGAGTGTCATCCACTGGTGCAATTGCACTGATCTGACTCAGAGTATCAGGTGTATCACTCTGATCACCTATGGACAAATCAGTGTCATTCAGATACTTGTGCTTTCTTGGTTTAATTACAGATATGTAGTGTTCGTGTGCTTTTCTACGTCTCTTTTTAGGAGAAATTCCCTTATCAATTGACGTGTCATTTTCACTATTTGGTGGTGCAGGCACTGCAAACTTATGCTGTTTGCTGTGTATGACACTGTCCCCTTCTGGATCTCCACGCATGCTCTTATGCTGTTTCGATACATATGTCCTTTTTCTGGTGGAAATCTCCATTATATTGACTTGGGAAATCTGGTGCAAACTGATAATAAAAAAGGACAAAATATTATATAAAGCATGTACCTGTATTACATAAAAAATTCAGAGATTTTTATTGTCACAATTAAAATCAAACATCTGATATAAAAAAATAATACATTTTTAATATAAGGTGTTTATTCATAAGTATGATTACCCTCTCCAACAGATGCACATTTGGAGTAGGTTATTATATAAAGACTGACAAACAAAAAAAAAGTCAATTATGTCTGGAAATTGTTTTGATGGGTTTAATCAAAGATCCATATTCCTGCACCCATCTTCATTCGAAAAAAGCCTTTTGTTTTTAGCCACGACTGTACAATACTAAATCCACCAGTTTTGCTTGAAATGACCATGCAATCATCACCATCCTAAATTAATTGATGATCAGCTTGATGAAGAGTGATATCACAGACTAAATAAAATACATGGGAAGCCCAAATTCTGTGAGCACCGCTGTTGCTTTGAAGTTCAGAATTAACAATTGTATAAACAATCATTACTGCATGCCTTATTAGTTAACTGGTTCTTTTAATTGTTTTTCAAATCTGAACCACTCACTTTAATGACTGCAGATCAGTGTACTGAGATTTACAAGGCAGTCATAGGTCCTTGTCAATGGTCAACTTTAACATCAATGGATATTAATGCAATTGGTCCAGCTTGGAAATGTCCATCTCACTAATGTTCACTATCCTCAAAGATGACTTTGCTTATTCTCTCTATTTCAATAAATAATCAGGTGAATACAATGTGTCCAAAAGAATTTAGACCTTTGGTGAGTGAAAAACTAAGATTCCCCAGATATCTCTAAGAAAATCAGAAAATAGAAGTAAAACTGTTTAGTCACACCCTTTCTGGCCAACAGCGTGGCAGTTAATAGTGATGTCTAGCACTAGGGCATCATGCCATAGAGTGACGTCTAGCACTACGGCATCATGCCACAGACATTTAGCACCATCTCCCAGTCTTTGGTATGACTTGGTCAAGGTTCAAACCTATAACCTCCCCCAATCTGAGGCAGACATTCCTACAACAAAGCCATTAAAGCGGTGCAGAAAATGTATTTATATGAGTGAAAATATCAAGTCATATAGCACATTATGTGCAATAGATAATGACATTGAGCTGTTGCATTATAATGAAAACTAAGCATATGCAAAGAACATTACAATTTTCATATAGTGTATATATTTGCTTGTAACTTAAGTCAAACTGCAACAGCATAATGTGCCAGCTGATTTGGGTCTATGTTGCTTGTTCTACTGATTACTCATAACAAAATATGCATACCCAGATCTGCCTGCACAATATGCAAAGAAAGATCTGGGTCTATGCAGTCTGCAGTTGTACTCATCTTATAAGTGAGTAGATGTGGTACATTGGGCCTTGCATACAATGCACCTGATAAACACCCTCATGCCATGTAATAGGGGCTACCATATTGGTCTTCTTCCTGTCAACCTGGACCCTTGACTGACAGTCATATTTACAGGCAAACATATAACTAAAACAATGTTACATACTAAAAAATTACTTATTTGCTTGTTTATGTTCTACTTCTTTTCCTTGCTTATTTCACTGCATGTTGTTCTCTATATATTAATCTGACAAAGGTTGTATCTTATGGCAGTCCTCAAATAAATTGTTAGACACAGGCCCAGGGCTGGTGACTAAAAAAAATCACAAGCCCAGACTCAAATTCAACAAGCCTGAACTACAATTCAATGCCTCTGTCCAATACGGGTGGCAATATTTTATCAGCACAAATCAAATGTGCAATCACAAATATGTCTTTCAATTGATCTATTTCATTCAATGTAGTCTTCAAACAATCACACTAGCTCTTGTGAGAGCATTAAGTATTACATGAAATGGTGCATTATACCTGACCTCTTTGTCTTTTAAAATGCCTCTATTTAAACTGCTCAAAGTAAAGTCTGACAGCTCCATTAATGACTGTTTACTGTTTTTACATGATACATGTAACAAGCATATAATGAAGTGGGTTTTATTGTTTGTTTTCAAAGATTACTGAAAATCATGTTTTTCAAGATATGTCTGTTCAGGGGTTAGTGAGTACAAACCATGTTGTAGCACTTATGTTACATGTTTAGGCTCTAATAAACACTAACAAAGAAAGAGTGATAACAACAAGCTTTGAAAAATTAACAAAAAATTTATTTCCCTGGAAAAACGATGTAAAATAAAAAATAAATTAAGAACTTACGGTTTTAAAAAATACAATCCAGAAATAATCCAAGAATTAAATTTTAGAAGTCCTAGTAATGAAATGTTCTAATGAATGCAAGTTCAAGTCCCGAGGAAAATTCCAAAATTGAAGGCAATGACGTATACTGTAGCTAGTATTGTGCTGATGTGTTTACAGTTCTTTGTAGTTTCACAAAAATATTCCGGTGTTTGAATTTCCAAATACAATTTTAAGAAATGTCTTTGTCAAAGAATTCTACATGAGAACTCAAATATTTACAGGAAAAAGAATTAATCTTTTAGAATCCAAATAATTTGAATAAAAATTATAATGTAACTCCAAACTGGACACAGGCAAACATTTTCCACTGTAAAAGCCTGACTAACTAAATTCTCTACAAACATTGATATAAAACCTGAACAATGCGCAAAACAGATGCCAGGATGAGGGTCGCGTGATCACATCCCAGCAGCCTCAATTTTACTGTTGTCATTCACACATTAAGAATGAATAAAAAAATAAAAAAAGCTGTTTATTTGATTCACAATAAAGGCCAGGAACTAGGTCAGCAAAAGGATACAAAGTTCTATTTTTAGGTATTTTAAACTGAACAGTCAGGTCAAACTAATTTCTGGAAAATATCAAATTCCTAATAAACAAAATTACATTATTTTGATATGTAAAACTTACAATTAAATTAAATCAAATCCAATATACATAACAGCATGACACGCTGTGTTATAGCAGGTCAACATCTTGAAAATAAAAAACTCAGCATGAATTAAGTTTTCTCATGTAAATTAGATTTTTTGATAAGCTCAACAAGCAACTCACTTAGAATACAGGAGGGGCCTGATATGAAATTAGAGGCGCCTATGGTATTGGGTTATCAGATTTTTTGAGCACTGCTTTGGGTATAATCAGTCCTCTGTTCTTAGCACCTGTCTAAATAAACCTTATAGGTATAATTAGAAAACAAAGGATTTGTTCAAGCTGGGACCATGGGCTTCTGTTGACATGTAGTATGTTTATTTTTATCTCGACATCAACATAAGCACAACAATCTTTGTAGTAATTGTAGACCAAGGGACTGGGACTTTGCTTTTTGTCAAAATAAGTGGCTTGTCGACATAAGTAGGTAGGAATGTATATATTGAATATGTTTGTAAGGAGAACTTTTGTAGTTTTGGTATACACTTCCACTACTAGTAGTGAGAATGTACTTCCAAAGTAAGAGTGTGATTCAAATTAAGAAAAGATAGATTTTAACAAACTTTCAAACTGACCAAGTATGATACATGAGCAGCTGCATACTTTAGAATGTATTTTGTCTGTTCTGTTGGACGTTACAATTAGGGCATAACCGACTTTTGATCCGGAAATCGGATTCCACCGGATAGTATGAACTTCCGATTAATCGGAGTCGGACAAGGCAGGAACGACCGATTCAGATAATAAAAATAATAAAGTTGAATTTCTATAGCACCGTGTCTAACACTGCGTGTCATTCGATAGTGCGTTAATAAAGTTAAATAAGAAGTCAGAAAAGTCCAATATGGTCAACACAACGGGGTGAAACGATAATACTTGAGTTAGACCGAAAGATTTAAATTTATTAAAATATATAATACAGTCCTACCCATTTATGTCAACATCCTCAATAATGAAGGCATAATATTGAATACATTGACACATGCTAATGAGGTATTAAAAGAAAATGATTCCGCAAGAGGCCAACTTTATAGGACCAAACAAAAGCCTGTTTTATTTTTATTTGACCGCGACATTAAAGCATGGCGGCAAGATCAACTAATTGTTGAACAAAGAATGGGTCGGAACTGGCAAAGAAATAAAAAATTTCATGGATTCTTTGTGGCTTTGAACTTCGTTGCATTTTGCTATAGTCCTGCCATATCCTTCCCCTTGTGACATCGGTGTGATATGCAAAACGTGTGTAACACGGTTTAAAAAGTTGATTTGAAAAACCTTTTAATTTAGCATTTCCAATTAATTGAATCGTATCCGGAATCGGAAAAATTTCATGCCCAAAATCCGGAATCGGAAATCAGTAGAAAAATGCTAATCGGTTATGCCCTAGTTACAATGTCACTAATCGTAAATGTTAAACCAAATGTAGCACAACATGGACAGTGGATATAAAAGTATACATGTATATATCCATGTGGTTTTCTACAGTGGATTCTATGGTGTCTAAAATAGATGACATATAGGGAATGGGTTCACTTCTTTTTTACAATTAGTTTTGTATATATTAGTGGTGATCTAGTGATATTTTTCTGTTATTGTGTGTGTGTGTGTGATTTGGATTTTTAACGTAACTTTAACAGTTTTTCAGTTGTATTGCTACAATGTCTGCAGTGTGGCAGTTTATAGTGATGTCTAGCACTGGGGTATCATGCCGCAGCCATGTGGCATGATGTCCCACCCAGTCACATTATCCTGACACCAGGCCGACCAGTCCTAACATTAACCTCTTAATGCTGAGTGCCAAGCGAGGCAGCTGTTAGTACCATTTTTATAAGTCTTTGGTATGACTCAGCCGAGAATCAAACACATGACCTCCTGCATCCAAGGCAGATGCTCTAACTACTAGGCCACCAGAGCTGTTTCTGTTATTGTGATCAATAATTATAATGACATCTGAACACTGAGTATATTAGTTTTTATCACTGTACAGTGTAGCCATTTCCAAAGACATGGGTTACTTTAGAAAGCAGGATGCAAGAAGGCAGCTGAATGAGCCTGGTGGTCAAAATAAATGGGAACTATTAAAGTCTTATAGTTTTATTTAAATGATTGAAAAAATTACATTAGATAGCATGTACAAAAGGATGTGTGAGCAGAGAATATGAAAATATTCCAGACTGTTCATTTTGGGTATCATCATTATTATTACCAATTTTGTTTTATTTTGTCTTACTCATAAAATGGCCATTACAGGCCTTCCCCATTCTTTTTTTAAAGGAACTACTGTCAAGGTTATTTGGGACTTAATTGAATCCCCATTACTGATAATTTTTAAATATGAGCTACAACAGTCTTGATGCGCATATCCGACAGGTGAAAACTTTTGGTTTACTCAGGTCTTATCCTCATCTTTCCCTAAGAGTGTCAAATTTCATCATCATAGAATTTCTCAAAATGAATCTTGTAAACTCTTAGGGAAGACATTTCAAGATATTGCTGGTTATAAATATTTAGTTTTAAAACAAAAATCCAGGTTAAAAGGATTTTTATTGTGCTATCAAAGAAAAAGTTCTCATTTAATAAAAACAGAATCAATCACCTACTTAAATGAGCTAGAAGGCAGTGTTTGATTGGTTGAATGCCAGTGATGACAGGAGTTTGAAATTATCAATTTGTAAATATTATGTGCAGAAAAACAGCTTGTTAAATTTCTCTATGCACAGTCCACTTCTTGCCACTAAATGGACTATTCATAAGTGTCAGTGGCATTTCTCTTTCATTACATATAGATTTTATATTGCTGTAAACTGCATCAAAGTCTGTGGACAAAAAAAAGAACGGGTTTTTAATTATAAGTTATTGTTTCTCTTACTAATTGCTAAATCTTGCTGGATACTGAAAGAAATGAACATTGCTATCACCATAATTTGTTTTAGCCATTTCTTAACAATCAAAGTACCATCTGTACCGAACAGTGCATCACAAATAGCCTTTAGCTAAATGAACAAGATTTAGTCTATAGTCTCAATATACCTCCCCGTTTGTTTGTAACCCCTTGCTGATTTAACAGACTAAATGCAGAAATGAGATAAAAGATGCATATAAGTTACTGGTAGTTCATTTACTGATTTATAATTTCAAAGCTGATTAGCCCAGGTGGAACACTAACACCATTATCGTCTGCACATTTAATTTTAAATGGAAGTTTTCGGTGCAAATGATGACCTTGTTCACCAGTCATTTCCAGTTCCAGGACAAGTCCATTTACACTGAAGGGATGTATGCATGACTACACACATGTAATGTACGTACAGGGAAAACTGTACGTCGTCTGCTTCCGATATTTACAATGTTGAATCAAACAAAGGAAAAGAATGACAATTACAAATTTGCCTTTCACATGGATTTAACAAGCAGTATAATTTCTATGTATATGTGTGCAAAGGACATCACTCTGAACTCTCAACATTATGGTAATTTACTTCATTATACAGCAGTAACCAAACAGGATGAACTATGTCACAATGTTGTCTGAGGAAATCAATGTGCCCATAGTGAACACAACATCGCACCATGTAATGATGTACAGTCTGTTAAGCATGAAAGGCACATAGTCCTACAATGTAAGACCTCAACACTGATATTTATGTTTTGGACATGTCTAGGTCTACGTCCTACTGCCCAAATAACAGTCCTGTATGCAGCTATGTTGTAGGTATAGTCCAGTAGCATGACTGAGTGTATCACAGCATACAGTACTCATACCAGCTGTCAACATAAGCAGATTATGATGTAACAGTGCACTGTAAAGATGGGTTTGTCGACTCAATGTGAACAAAGGATTTGTTTATGTAACATAGATTCCAGTGCATTGTGTATCCAAGTTTGTGGATTCCTTTTGTGGTCCCTTTGAATGTCTCCACTCCAATTTCATGACTGAATGTACAAATTTGTGACATTGGCGAAGTCCAGGACAATCCCTGGCTGACATTTCAGCTGGCTGGATGCAATAGAAGCCAGGAATACCAAAATCGGTTAAAAGGATAAGAATCTTGAATGAAACAAAGCTATATGAATACTTTCGTCAGTATTAATATATTTTTTATTCACTTCATTAAATAAGTATACTTCAACTTAACCTGATTTCAGCATTCCCAACTTCCATCACGTTCCAGCACACAGAAATGTAGGCCAATAAAACTTGAAAACAGGTCCATTTCTTTTGTGATAATTTGATTTTATTAGAAAAACGACATCATAGTAAGTAATGCCTGACTAAAAGATTATGACTATAATTTGTAGAAAAGTGTTTTTTTGACTGCCAGTGGTATAAGATATTCCTGAAAATTTGAGTTTCGTTATGATGTTAGTTGACATCAGAACACACTACAGTGCCATTATTTAGGCAGTAAAACCTAGATGCCCAAAACATAAATATCAGCTTTGAGTTCTAACAATGTAGGACTAGAAAGGCGCAAAGAATGTCCGAGTTAGGGCTAATCCGATAAATCAAACCCACAAATATGTGTTGATACTGATGCACGATGTTGTGAGGTCTGATGTCACCTGTTCATTAAAATATGCAATTTTGCTGCATGCAAATCATTCCAGAACAAACCCACACATTTTAGACACATACTGGTAATAGGTAACAGCCATATCAAGCATGAAATTGAAAATGGTCACAGGACAGATGGTTCTGTTATTCCAGGTGGATTTACAAGTCACCAAACAGATGATTTGCGCAGGAAATATAATCTACATGTCAAGGTTGTGGGTTCGATTCCCAGTCGAGTCATACCAAAGACTTACAAAAATGGTACTAACAGCTGCCTCGCTTGGCACTCAGTATTAAGAGGTTAGTGTTAGGACTGGTTGGCCTGGTGTCAGGATAATCTGACTGGGTGGCACATCATGCTACATGTCTATGGCATGATGCCCCAGTGCTAGGCATCACTATAAATTGCCACAATGCAGACATCATTGCGATATGATTGAAAATTTTTTAACGCTACGTTAAAAATCCAAATCACACACATAAATCTACGTCACCAAAAGAATCCTTCATCCGATGGTAGCTGCACAGCCACGAGAAATACAAGTGTATAAAATATACATCGACGTGTGCAGCCAAATCTGAATGCAGATAATTGCAGCTTTTAATGAATATGTGATATCAGCCCCATACCCGAAAATAAATATCATCACGGGTGATGGGCTGATTTATCGGCCTAAGTTAGGGCAGGTTAGAAATTATAAATCAATGAATGAATTGACTAAAATCTGTGCACATTTGATCACATTACAATTTTCCATTTTTGAAATCGGTAGGGGGGTTACAAACAAACGGGAGGTATAGACAGACTAGAGTATAGTTGTTCAAGTTCTCAGATTTCTTGTGTCCACATCAAATTTGTAAAAAGAAAACAACCACGACTATTTCTAAACTAAGGAGTTAAATACATAGTTTACTGCATTATTATTTAGAACGTTGCATCTTTCCAGGCCATACACATGACCATACTGAAGGCATCGAAATTAGGTGACAAGTCGCGCCGCGAATTTCAAAACCTATCTTTCCTGCTTTTAAAGACTCCAATATAGTCCAAAAAATAATATGCAAATTCCTACCTTAATCCTTCATGAAATCACTGCTTCTAATTGACGTAAATTGCCTATACTTTTAATATTTTAAAACTTGTTTCTCTTGTCTCACTGTCTTCGTCTACTACAACGTGCTTGGCGCACTTACCACCTGTTTTTGCTGGAAAACGTTCGCAACTCAAGATATGTCGTTCTTACACAATCAGAGATCAATATTATTATGCATTTTGATTTTGAAATGTTTACCAATACTTTCATAAAAAAAACAAGATCGGATAACAGTGAAATAAAAAATTGGTTTGCTTGGTACATATCTGATGTCGTAAAACTACCACTGGTTTTGACCACTACAGAGGAGTTCCTTATACCCGATATTACTTTATTATCCTCGCTGTTTAAATTCCGTTCAACAGACTATGCACATGAAGCTTTTAAGAGCCATTATAATGGGACCACCGGGGTCTGGAAAAGGGACAATCTCTGCCAGAATTATTAAGGATTTCCCAATGAAACACCTATCCAGTGGAGACGTCCTTCGTTCTCAGATGTTGAACAGAACACGTATGAATGAAAAGAAGCGAAATTTCCTGAAGTTAATATGTCCATAGCGTAGCATTGAAAATATTCACTTTCCCATTAACCATGCAAGTAGTGTTATATTTTGATGTACAGGCATAACATTTGTAGTTTAGTGTAATTTCTCTTGAGTAAATTAGTGAAAATAAATATTTGATTCTTCATAATTTCTGATGTTTTACAAATTTTACCAGGTATATACCACTCATCAGCATCAACATCGTCGTCGTCATCATCATAATCATCATCATCATCATCATCTAATCTCTGCCATTATATTAAGATGAGATAAGATAAGAATTCTTTATGTCAGACTGCATAGTCCATACACATTATCGTGGTTGTTGATGTTTAGCTTGGGATCATAAATCATATCCACAAGACTACAGTTCAGTGAATTTTCATGTTAGCATCTCAAAATGTACAAAAGTTACCTAACTCATTTTGTGCACAAATGATTTCAGCACAAATTTGTATCAACATACAGATCAACACCACTCATTTGATACTTGATGAAGAAAAGTTATTTGTCTACATGTAGAATGCTATGTTGGTTCTGAAGTAAAGGAACATCTCATTTTTGATCCAGAATTTAGTGGTTGTGAGAGCCATTGTGTGCCACAGGTAAACAAACATTATCTGCATCATCTAGTTTTCATTTGAATTTCTACTTCATGTATGTAATATGATTTTTCTAAAGAACAGATACTGTTTAGTGCTGTGGCATGACTGATGGCTGCCATAAATTTTAAGTCCTGGTTCAAAAATTGACTCTTCCATTGCTCTGGGAGCACGGGTAGAAACCCCTTTTGCCTGGGAAAAACAAAAATTAATGCAAAACACTATTTTTTCTAATGTAAAAGCTCAATCAGGCAAATAAACACATATTATTAAATAAATTATTAGAACATTAAATCATCCATCAGGGTAGGCTAGCAAGGTGTCCAGATCATCTCCATCTTATTCATTCATTTGAGTGTTGGGTCATTTCTACAAGTAAGAAGCTACAGTAGTCCATATATGTTGGCTAGTTGTCTGGTTAAGAAAATGCAGTCCTTACTACTCACTCCTTGGGGTGAATTCCTATAGAAACAAAACAAGACCAGTGACTGTACATCTTTTGTCAGCACACTTACATATGGTAGTGGTATCTTTCATCTTTGACTTTACACACTGAATACTTGTGATCTAGTAGTATGCATTCCAGTTGGGCAATGGGAGACAATATTCGACATTTGCTGATGAGCATGTGACACTTGTCTCTGTTGACTAAGTTAAGCTAAAGGAATATGGCAAGTACAAAGAATGAAAAGCAATCACAATTGTTATTGCATACTATATTATCTTGTAATGGCTAAGTAAAAATGGAAAGTTGATATTTACCAGATATTTTAAACATAGGAATAATAGTATTGGATTAACAATAACGTGAACCATAACGATGTAAACACAAATAAACATAAAAGATAAGTTTCTGGCCAGGGGTAGCCAACTACTAAGAAAGCTAATGGACAACAAGACATTAAGTTTGATTGTCCATCATTACCTTTTTAGGTTTGGGGGCTGATTTATATGACTACAAAAACACCATCCCAAAAGAATAATTGTTGTTAACTTTTATTTACTGATCTTAAAGAGATTAAATAAGTGTGATACTTTCCATTAACATAACTGATGGTGAGTTACATGTAGCATATGCTATTTTCATACATGTATAATATTTAAACACCCATTTTTGTCTTTGTGAGTTTCATGCCTTCCAAACAAGAGGTTATGGGTTCAAAACTTGGGGCGACATCTAAAAAAATTTAATACATTTTTGGTATTTTTATGTTCAGACTTGCTTTTAAAATAGTTCATCCCAACTGTTGTTTTTTGGTTTTTTTTACTTCTTTTTATTATCATCCTTGGACGAACAGTTGACCTAGTTTGACAAATGTTGTTGCATAATTTTAGTTTCAGAAATCTGAGGTAGTTGCAATAATGTACTGGGCAATCAGAAAAATCTGCAGAGCAACTAGTTTTTCAAAGCTGCTTGCCCTAGATAGTCATGGATTTTCTAAAAATTTCTTCCCCACAAGTGTTAAAATGGTGTTGAAAACATTTGTACATGAAATGAATTTGGTAATATTAGGTGCGTTTGGAGATGCTGACCTGAAAACTCACTGAGCGGCAGATGCAAATATCATTCATAATGCTGTGAGACATGTAAAAGTAGGTACACCATAGTGTTCCAGGAAATAGTTGTAGTTATCATTGTCATTGAATGGGTATAACCCTATTTGTGCACACCGCATTTTACTACTTGCTGAAGTGGTTGTCTTAAGCATAGCAAACCATAATTACTTAGTGATAGACTTTTGATGAAATAAATAATAATGTCTAAACAGCATCTTGACACTAACACCATTTTATTTATTTTCATTTTTCAGCTGCAGGTTTGGCGGCAAAGACATACATAGATCAGGGTCATCTGGTGCCAGATAAGTTAATATTAACTCTGATATCCAATGAATTGAAGCAGTTGAAGGGGAAGAGCTGGCTTTTGGATGGTACAGTTATATATTTCATAATTTTGTGTCATTCATTAATTTAGTAGAAACATTTTGTAAATAAAATTAAATTAAGGTCATTGATTATGAATCTTAAAGGTTGAGTGAAATAAGTTAAAATTAAATTTTGCTACAACAAGAATGATCATAATATGGAGTCAGCAGATTTGTTAAAACCAAGTTTTTCATAAGTGAATGTTACTGTATTTTGTCCCAGTGCATTAGAAAGAAACGGTATCATCTGCTTTGTTTTATCTGTATTACATAACATTATTACCAGTGATCAGTCAGCATTAAATATAGGGTATTTAAGGTTATGCATATGGTGAATTGAAGGCAGTTTGTAGATATACTACTCCTCCACCATAATGAGTTATGGGAATCACAAAAGTGGACCATCTTACAGGTGAGGTCACCTGGTATTGAGGTAATTGATACATGTAATAGAGCAGATAATGAAATGGGATCCTTGACCATAACTGACCTTAGAAAGAGATTACCTTATAGTGAGGTAGTGCTTTATACAGAATACTTTTATAATTTAAATTTATCTCTGGTTTAGAACTGCTGGTTTAAATAGTGAACAAAGAATATGTAAATAACTGAAAAAGCATGTGACAGTGCTTTGTTGCAGGTTTTAATGTACATATATAGGTGAAGTTGCAAGTCAACGTAAAAAAGTTGAATTATAGGACCATACCACCTCTACCATTTGAATTGTTTTTTTATGAATTAATCTCTTGCATTCCACTGTATCTTAAATTATAGATCATAAAATATAAGCCTTACTTAAAGCTGATATGTTTGTACTAAGTTTAGAACTATCTGAGATTGAAACATTCAGTTTGACATGCTTGAATTAGTCCTTTCACAAAGTTTGGTTACAGTTGGTTAACAAGGAATGAGTTTCAAGACGACAACTTCTCATGGAATTTTCAGTCTATTTGGGGATTTCCAAAAAGATTTCTAAATATATGAAGATAGTCAAACAGAATGGTGCAAAACAAAATCAAACATAAATACATTGGCAACAGTAATGGGCTATTGATGTTAAAAAGCCTGATTTCACCTCAGAATGATCATTTCAAGGTCTAATTTTATTTAAGGGTAGATTTAGTAGTAGTATACATACATAAAATTAGTGGCCGCCATGTATAGCCTATCTTGTGCTGAAAAATGGCGTTAAATCCTACAACAACAACAACAACAACAACATAAAATTAGCTAGTTCATGTGAAAACAGCCAACAACTTCACTCCATGCCTCATTAGCACTAATCTGATTTAATATTGATACAGTATGCATCGTAATTGCTTAAAGCTTTTGAAAAACCATTTATCAATTTTTTTTAAATGTGTGAATTTCAGCAAGAAATAAAGCAAAAAATAAAGAAATTGCCACTTTAATTCTTAATGTTATAAGTGAGAAAGCAATGCCTCTGGAAGTTACACTGACTAGATTTGTAAAGTATAATGACATGAGTTACTGAAGCCTCATTTGTTCTCATGGTCAATACCATTGAGATTAACTGACTTGTAAGAAATTTAGCTGGAATTATTGTTTCCACTAATTGTATGTGCAGGGACAAATTGAACCTTACACCTACTTATCTGTTTATCCACTGAATTTATAGTCTGTTGTTGGTATAAAAAGATGCAGAATGAAAATCTTCAGTGTTTATTATGTTAAGACCATGATGAATAAAGAAATATTTTTTCACAGTTGTAATTAAAAAAACCCACATACAGTGAATTTTCAGCTAACGAGCCCCTTTTTGGTAACTTCAGGAAAATTGCATCTTAGAAACTGAATACACCATGTAAATGATTGGGGCTGTAAGGGATTCAGGCTTCCAAGTCAAGTATGCTTGAAATTCTTAGAGGACTCACCTTTGCCCTATGTAATGTCTCCCCATGATGCACCTCATTTTCCCCCATGATGCTCCCCTTTTTATATTTTTGATCCGCCATGGCCAATCTGCAGAATAGCTAATGGCTAGACTTTGGTAAACAGGCAAGAAGCAATTGTGACTAATTAACAGTCAATCCTTCTCAGATATTTTTGACTTCTAAGAAACCATTGTTTTATTGAATATCAAAGTACCTGCTAATGTTAGGCAAATAAACAATGCCCTTTGTTGTTTTAACGCTGTTAAAATTGATGACAGAATATATATGTCATGAAAGTAATTCAAGCTTTCCCAGAGGTTGAGTTGGACAATGCTGTCAAATTATTAACTTACAATAATAATAATAATAATAATAATAACTGCTACTTCAGTGTACATGTAATTTAGACTAGAGTAATTTTTAAAATAGTGCTGAAGAGTACTTTGGCTCATAAAAATGAGTCAGAAAAATCTGTTTTCATATTTTGGGAAATGGACTTGCATGACAATAATGTTAAAAGGAAAAAAAATTGACAAACACTAGAGCACAAGTGAAGACAAGAAAGAGAATTCAAACTTTGAATGTTTATTAAATGCTGACTCTGTTTCAACTACCTTGAAGGAAGCTGATAAAAATAGTGGCTAACTCCAAATGTGGGAACTTAGAGACCCGAGCCTGAGAAGCAGTTCTTATGGTTGGAAAAATGTGGAATCAGAATGTGCATTAAAAGTACTTTCTAACAGTGTAAGACTTCTGATAGGCAAAATCCTTTTGCTTGAATTGGAAATGCTTACTTGGCAGCTATCAGCCTTTAGCAATCTTGAATTTAACCTGATTATTTAACTTAAGGGTTGCCATGCTACACAAAAAGGATAGACAGTCCCATATGCTGTTGTGAAAAATCTTAAAATTAATGTGAAAAGTTACGACTACAAAGCAGAACAGTTCTGTACAATGAAAAAGTAAATTAATCAGTTTAGTTGAGGAGCATCCTGTACTTGAAGACTTTGATAACCAGATTGTCATACAAACATTTGTTAAGCCAAAGAACAGGAATAATAGTGAAATTAATTCATTTGAAAAAATAGTTTCTCTCTTATGACACTGATAATTTAATCCAGATAGGTGATAAAATAATGATCATGCATTTTTTCATTTTCCATTCTATCCTTTTGAAAGTGAGGGAATCAT
The DNA here is from genome assembly GCA_028554795.2 of Sinohyriopsis cumingii. NCBI lineage: Eukaryota > Metazoa > Mollusca > Bivalvia > Unionida > Unionidae > Sinohyriopsis > Sinohyriopsis cumingii. Next base: position 113,333,580 of record CM068824.1, on the reverse strand, counting down.
GAGTTTGTGCCAGGACTCTCAAAAAGTTCCATGAGTGAAATGTCCAGGACTCCTCATCCTGAATCTCTGTTGAGGGCCCAGAGGATGCCATTGTTCTAATCCGATTCCTCATATTCATACAGGATTTCCAAGGACGCTTCCCCAGTCTGAGGCTCTGTACAAGCTTGAACCTGTTGACCTTGTTGTCAATCTGAATGTTCCATTTGAAGTCATTATTGACAGGATTAAAGGCAGATGGACACATGCACCAAGTGGGCGGATCTACCACACAGAATTTAATCCTCCTCAAGTTCCAGTAAGCATATAGTTTTCCTTTAAAATTCAATATATACTTAATCTCAAAGGCAAACATCCCAGTTTGGCAGCAGCATGGTCAAGATTCAATATATCTTGTCATAAACGATTGGTTTTTGGCTTGTAGAGAATTCAGTCTTTCCATGGCAAAGACCGTGTCCATTTTATTTTATCAAGTATATTTTCTGTTACCTCTGATAGTAACAAGCTTTATTGACCTAAAATTTGTAATAAAATATTGATACAATTTTTTATATCAATGTATTCAACATAAATATTGACCATTTGTTGGATCTTATATCAGTTATCTCCCTTGGATCTTATTCCACTTGTAGTAATACCTGAAACAATAGTAAACATTGTGTTTGAAAGGAAATCACTACAGTAAGTTAGTATTTTCTTCAAATAATGTTTGAAATTATAATGCAAATTCTCATGTGACAGACAAAGAAAAGAAAATTTTTGAAATTATAAAGATTACTTAGAGCCATGTGTTATGATAAAAAAATTGACCCTCATGAGCATTATCTTAAGATTTGTGTTCTTCCATCTGATCTTGTGTATAACAGTATCATATAAATCCTCCAATTCATTTCAATACTTTGATTTTACTTAATATTTTATATATTACTTGATTACTATAGAGCTTTTTCAACTAAGAACATTTTAGAAGTCTTATTGGAGCATTCACCCACTTTAAATTAAGTACAAAACCACGAATCTTATATTTCTTTAAGTTACTATCATCTTCCAGGGCAGTAAAAAAAAAATCTGGAGAAGTGTGATTATAGGCCTAAGAAGAAGAAATGATTCAGTTTCTTCAATGCATTATGTTGTGTAGCTTTATTAATTTCTGCATGATATTTTTGTTCAGAATATTGATCTAATCAATATATATTTGTATTTCTTATATATATATATATATATATATATATATATATATAATACTCAGTGGTACAGTATCTAATGCATTAGGCTCCTGACCAATAGGATATGTGTTGGATTCCTACCATCAATTCAGCCCAGATTAACTACTGTGGTATGTCCTTGTGCAAGGCACTATCTTTGGCTATCACACAGTGTAGCCTCGAAAGTGTTTCAGTACTGTAAAATTTTTAAAAAACCCCACAAAAAACCAAAGCAGTCACATTTGCAGCAGTACTGTCAAGATAGGTTACAGTTTTTCTGTTTGATTCTTAGTTCAAAACCCATTGAGAGATAGCTGTCATATTTAGACTGCTGAATAAGGAAGTTCTACCCATTCATAGCCATGCATCCCTACCCTCTCTCTGGCCCCTGGGCAAGGTTAGGTCAATTGAAAATGTGGAGTAATGTTTCTGTTAAATGTTATTATCTAAGTTTATATCATATTTTTTGGTTTATAAGTCAATACTTTTTGACCTGGAAGTTTGGGATTCTTCTTATACTCCAAATCAACTGATATATGGATTATGTTATTGAAAGTACTTGAGTGAATACCAATACATCTCTTTCATTGATATAATTGTGATCCATATTAAAAACTTGAATGTTCAGTGAATATTTACAAACTACTGTTGATTAAGAACATAACTATTATATTTTCACAATACTGTCATATCTTCAGTAAAGGAAGCTCATTAAAGGTTGATATTCAGAACAGAGATGGACTATTTGTGGATCATCAACATTCCATTTAGGTTTTCATTCCAGCTTAAAGCGAAATGTAGTGTAAACATAATACATATATTGATTCTTAACAAGATGTTGTTTTGATGTCTGTCTGTGATTATAATAGTTATTTGATTTATTGGTCTTTGATTTCTGATAACAAGTCAATACTATAACTGATTATGCACTGATATCGGCTTTGGATATCAGTAATAGGCAATGCCAGCAGAGTTGGGTTCAGTTACAAAACTAATTGGTGTCAATGAGTAATTAATTACAATTACACTGTATTTGTCTAGATTTGTGTAAGACAAGTTTAATTCTAGGAATTTCTTGCTTTGAAAAAACATTCTTATGTAAATTCTTCTAATTTACAGGGTAAGGATGATGTGACAGGTGAACCACTGATTCAGAGGGAAGATGATAAGGAGGAGACAGTCTGCAAACGTCTGGAAAATTACCAAAAACTGACACAGCCAGTGTTGAATTTTTACAGGTACAGAAACTTGTACCAATCTATAAGGGTCAGACCAATTATTTATTAAGTTTCTCAATCAGACTTAATTACCTCAAATATTGCATCTGCAGTTGCCAATGAATTTATTGAATTTTCCTTCAGAAAGTCAATGTAAGCTAATTTGTTTTTATTCATTATTAAAAACCAAGTTGGGAGTGCACAGGAGTTGATGAGTTTTGTGAATACAAGGGCAGGAATACGAAAAAGAATTCTAACTTTCCACCAGAAATCTTGTCTCTGATTTCCAGTTCAAAAACATGCAAATGTATTTGGTGGCAGATAACAAGTCAGTGGTTTTTTTTATTTATAGGTTCTCTGGTATTATCCAGAGTACATGTACTTCTCAGTGAACATGCCTAATGGACAGACTGTACTCCAAAGTACATGTACTTCTCAGTGAGTATGCATAATGGGTAGACTGTACTCCAGAGTACATGTACTTCTCAGTGAGTATGCATAATGGGTAGACTGTACTCCAGAGTACATGTACTTTTCAGTGAGTATGCCTAATGGGTAGACTACTCCAGAGTACATGTACTTTTCAGTGAGTATGCATAATGGGTAGACTGTACTCCAAAGTACATGTACTTTTCAGTGAGTATGCATAATGGGTAGACTGTACTCCAGAGTACATGTACTTTTCAGTGAGTATGCCTAATGGGTAGACTGTACTCCAGAGTACATGTACTACTCAATGAGCATGCTTAATGGAAAGACTTTGTTTATTCGGAACATATATGTTTTATGTGCTTTTTTTCTTGAGAGCATCTGTTACAGTTTCAGTTTGACAGCATCTGTTGCAGTTTCAGTTTGACAGCGTCTGTCACAGTTTCAGTTCTCTATTGTTAACAGATTTGTTACAATCTTAGTGATTGTTATAGTAACAAGCTTCTGTTACACAAGTCCAAGTTGTTAAGAATTGAGTGTACCCAAAATTTCACTGTATCAGATTGATTCTTCTGCAAAAACTGATGAATGTTTGTTTATATTTTATGTAATCAGGGCAGTCATTTTCATCACCTAAATACTAGATGAATGAATTTTTTATTTGGTTGTGAACCCATTTCAATCCTGTCTTCTCCCCAATGCAAGGTCCATTTTGCAATCATCATAGACCACTCATAACCCATTCATTGAGAATATTAGCATTTATCAAATTTAAAAACTGCAATATAAAATTATTTCTTATTTATCTAACATTTTATTGAATTGCCAGGCAGTGAGATATGGGTGATTTAGTTAATACTAATTTTATTACCGGAGGACCCACCATGTGATCAGTTCATTAATTGTCAAAACAATGTATCGGTTTAGTGTGTGTGTGATTTGGATTTTTAGCATAGCTTGAACAGTTTTCCAGTCATATCCCTACAATGTCTGCAGTCTGGCATTTTATAATGATGTCTGGCACTTGGGCATCATGCTGCTGACATGTAGCATTGTGTCCCACCTAGTCACATTGTCTTGATACCATTCCGACCAGTCCTAACACTAACCTCTTAATGCTGAGCACCAAGTGAGGCAGCTACTGGTACCATTTTTATAAGTCTTTGGTTTTACTTGGCCAGGGTTTGAACCTGCAACCTTCCACATCTGAGGCAGATTCTCAAACCACTTCGGTCACCAGAACATTAGGTTCAGTGGAAGCATGTTCTCTGAATATTCATTATGAATACCAATGATTACATCATTTCTGTATGTCAGTCCTCAATATCAGTTGGTATAATCTTTCTCATCTCTTTCAGGGAACATCACTTGTTGGAAGAATTTACTGGAAAGTATTCCAATGAGATCTGGCCAAAGGTTCACCAGTTCTTGTCAACAAAAATAGAGCCATTGCAATATACAGAATACAGATAATGGTGCTATAAATCTTTATTGGTTTCATCTGATGTAAAATTTGCAGATATATTTTTTTATGCTGAGGACCGAAAGTTATAAAATTATAATCAAATTGTTTTGTAATTATATTTGCTGTATTTCATTTGTGTATTAAATATCAAACTATGTTGTGATACTATCGGTATTGTTGAAAATTCTTGTCAGATATATTATTTTTAATGTTACATTTTTGCATTATTTTATTGTTATTATTGTTGTATGTGTTGAAGAGTTACCTCCAAGCACTATATATCATTGTAATTGGAATTGATAAGTATCCAATATTGGCCTTCAGGTTAATACCTCCAACACTTTTTCCTATGCAGTCTTAATATACGTACCATAATTACTGTAAATCTTGGGATACTATAAGTCTTTGGACATTCTTAATTATTTTAAAAAATATTTGTATGACCTATTAATGTTGGGGCATGAAATGAGAGCAATTTTTTCATGTAATATAAGTCTTTGGACACCTTCAACATTTTTTCTTCTTCTACTAATCAACCATTCTATTTCATCAATTATAATGAGATATATAAAAAATGACTTCATATTTGTTAAGGGACTTTCATCAGCAATTATTACGTGGAAATGTTATAATTTGTTTTAAAAGGCAATAAATTTATTTTTCTTGTTTTCTTATTATTTCCTCAGTTTTAGATAGTGTATAATTTAATGGATGATGACAAGAATTTAGCATTTATAACAAACCTCTCACTTCTGACTCCAGTTTCTTTGTTTATACACAAATGGACTTGAATTTTGCATCATGTTTTATTTTGCATCACATTTTTTTTTGCATCATAAGAATAATTCTGATATCCAATTGGTCTGTAAAGAAAATAGTACCAATCTGACCTCAAAATATAACTGTCACAATGAAGGTACTATAAATCATGTCTTTGATTCTGAATGGACAGTGATGTAAACAATGTCTTCTACTGTTGTCTAATTTGTCCTAATAAAAATGGTGCCAATCTTGCATCCAGTATGGCTGCTACAGTGGCTAATTTGAAAATCTTATTGACAACAATATCAGAGATGGTTTCAACAAAGAGTAGCTATAAAAAAGAAATGTTATCTTGCATTCCTGGAGAAAAAAAATTCAAACATTAGAACACATGACCCTTCAAGAACTATTGTCATTCTGTAGTAATATTATTAGATGCAGACAGTAGGTGCAAATTATAGATTATTGTATTTATTACATGATTCCTATAAAAGATGATTTGTATTGGATGGGACGTGATTTTTCATCATGTTGCATGGTCATTCATTTTGCTTTGTCACGGACTTACATAATGTCATAACTCATTGACTTTTACATAACATCCTGGCTTTCCATATACAGCCTTATGTAGTTGAAATGGCATTTCGTACAGTTTCATTGCAAATTAAATTGCTTTTATTCTATGAATGTGAAACTTTATGAACCACCCATAAAGACCTTCACTTCATGTATATCAGTACTGGTTCATAAAACTTTATATTCACCTCAACAGCAGTCTCTAATTGTAAAATAATAAACAGGTTATTACATATGTACAATCTGATATGTTGGGTGGTCTAATTTTAGGTTTAACTTACAAGCTTTTTGGCTACACATCAAAACTACTTGTCCATATATCTGGGAATTCTGATAATGCATGGGCATGTGATCATTAGACTAGGAACTTGAGTTTGAGTTTTCTGCCAATCACATGTGATATTTCAAATGTTAAGCTCTTTGTGTCTGGCTGACACAGAATCTTGAGCTCAGACTCGATATCAAAAGTTTTTTTATCTGAAGGCCAGGTGTCTATAACAGTTTTTCAGCTTGTGATTTTAAAAGATCAATATAGACCTTGCTCTCTAGGCACATTTTGATATGACCTATCTGTTTTTATTTGGGTGTGCATCATACTCGGGTGAAGTCAGTATTACATGAACATGTTATCTTTCTTGGTTGATCTGGCATTCAATATGCAATCTTTTTTTCTGTATCACACACCCAGATTGGGATTTTTTGTGTTTTCCCTGTCAACACAGTCCTGCCTTCACATTAATCTTCTTACATGAAGTGAATCAGAGTTTTAATTTGTTGTGAATTCCATTTACACTATAAAGGTACAAATATTTAGAAAGTGTAAAAGTGGGGATGTGTAATAAATACAAAACTGCAGTCAACTTTTGAGTTCAAACATTTTTGAAATAGCATATGATGGCCACAACATATTTCCGTGCAGTATCATTCTTTCTGCTGACTCGGAACACAAATGACGTTATGTGCATGTATTATTACATCTTGTGCCAATAACCATCATTTAAATTTACTTATGTCTTAGATGCTTTAGATTTACTTAAAATGAGTAAAATGTAAACAAAATTGTAATGGTAGGCAATTCTTATATATCAATTCAGTCACGTTGACTATCCCATCCCCAAGGATCTGTTGTTGTATCACAAGAAACATACATTTTGTGTATATTGCTTCTTAATAACGTGTCTTCCTCTCTAGCATGTCATCTGTCTTAAAAAACTAAAAATAATTTTTAATACAAAAGAAAATCCTTAAAGATTTCTTCCAATATTATGTATTATGTACTGGTTGTGTTTATAATTATATACAATCAACTATCTTTAGCTGTGAGGTAGATACAAAACTACATGGGTATTTTATCCAATTTGACGGAAAGGATGAGTTCGATATGTTGTAGGGATATATCAAGACCGAAAGAAAGAGTAGGTAAATATAATTGCGTGTAAGCCCATTTGCATATAAGCCGACCAACATATCCAGTCATATTGAAAAATCTTATTAATTGGAAAAATAACTAAAATGTCTTGAAAATATTTTTTTTTTAAATTACAACTGTTTCAGTCGGAAACCAGTAACGTGTCTGCTCTTTTGCTTTTGGGAGAAATTTCGGAATATAGATTCAGACTTCTGGGGAGTTGCTGCTAGGTCTGGACATTTTTAATTTTTGGTCTGGAAAAGGTCAGAAATCTTTTAAATTTGTGTCAGAACCCAGAGTACAGCAGGTCCTATGGGTTAAAGTTAAGTATGTGATATCATCTTGGCAATCTGCATTAATAATATGTACAGGCAGTCAACAACTTAAAAAATTTCATGTTTAGATCTTGTCCATTGAATAAGCATACCTACCTTTTCCCCCTAAAATTATTCAGTTTATATGCAAGTATATACAGCATGTTTGTATTTAGTTGTTTTATGGCACCTCAGCACAAAAGTTGCTATGTACTGCCAAATAAAGGTAAAGTTCATAAAAGTTGCTATGTACTGCCAAATAAAGGTAAAGTTCATAAAGGTTGCTATGTACTGCCAAATAAAGGTAAAGTTCATAAAAGTTGCTATGTACTGCCAAATAAAGGTAAAGTTCATAAAAGTTGCTATGTACTGCCAAATAAAGGTAAAGTTCATAAAAGTTGCTATGTACTGCCAAATAAAGGTAAAGTTCATAAATATTGCTATGTACTGCCAAATAAAGGTAAAGTTCATAAAATCTATTGTACTTGTAGATATAAGCATTAATTACAAGATAAAACATAAAGGCAAATATGTTTTTTTTAAAGAAAACTGAGCAGTAAAGGTAACATTTAAAAGCCTTAAAACATGAATACATTTTTTTGTGCAAAAGTGCGTTTCCTTAAAAGCAGTACACATCAAAATATGTACGCCAAGCAGGGTGGTGGGAATCTACACATTTGACAATGTGTTCCACCATTTAACAAAAGGGGACACTAGCAAGGTACATATTCCAATCAAGGTCCACCCTTCAGGAAAGCATTCACAAGTTAGGTATGTGTTTCCTAAATGTGATAGCACAATATCAACTCATCTCTCCAATTTGTTCTATACATACAAGGGATGCTATTCTCCACCATCAGAAGAAATTCTATTCATACACCATGACAAGCAGTTTTTACATACCCTAGCAAGGGGCCCCCGAGTGGTCTAAAGTGCTCTCCGTTACGGATCATTGCCATCTCACCTATGTCTGCATGGGTTCGAGTCTCGGATTCAGCCAATGTAGATCTGTGAGAAAGCTTGCCAGTAGATTCTAGTGGGTCGGTGGTTCTATCTGGGGTTTTCCCGGGTTCTTCCTCCACCATTAATACTGGCCGCCATGTATAGCCTATCGTGTGCTGAAAAATGGCGTTAAACCCTACAACATACCCTAGCTTTAATGCTTTCCAAAGATTTCTAGCTACAGTGTGTGAATTAAACTGGTCACAAGTTGTGATTTATAAGTTGTATTTGGTATATCTTCTAATATCTATGCACAGACATCGGTGAAATCACCTACCATATATACTCACAAGGTAAGTCCAACTGCACAGACCCAGATCTATCCATGCATAATGCTGGGTCTGTACAGTTAGGAGTAATCTGTAGAACAAACAATTAGAGGCCCCTAATCTGCAGACACATTTTGCTATGGCAGATCAGGATCTTTGTTGTTTGTAGTTTAATTTGGCTTATAAGGGAGTAAATACAGTATATAGTTCCAGTTCATATCTGTGATGTAAAATTTTGCATTGAATATATGTATCAAATGCCAGTTGAACTATGTAAGATTAAATAGGTAAATTTTAAAAGGGTATGATGTTGGTGCAGTTTAAACAAAGTACACATATTCCATCTGTCTTTCTTTGGAGTCTGAACTTGAATGTTCATCTGTTTAAAAACTTTATTATAAAGCATAAAATGTCCGGTGTTATTCACAACTAAAATGTTTTAAATTTCTTTAAAATCTGCCTTAATGTTTTAGTATTTTACTCATAATGCAGATTGCTAAAGGATACTGAATTTAAAGTTGCATGCACAAATGTACATCGTTCATTACCATTGGTGCTATAGTCATAGGCATCAGTATCACTAGCATTAACAAATGTATACCTTTTACTTTTGGCCAGTTTTTCAGACATATGAAACTTGATTCATGAAAACAGCCTGAGAAGTACTACTCACCAACATACTAAAATATACATTATTGTGACAGGCTTTTAAAATTTTAGTGATTGGTCACTGTGGCCTGTATCTCCTATGAATACATTTCCAGATCACATTAGGGTTAGGAATAACCCTATTAGTTCTCGAACAAAGTTAACATTTATTCTAAAATGTAGTTTGTGTGCAACCTTTTGAGTATTTTTAACCAACATTTGTTCTTTTAATCACCATAATTTACTTTTAAATTATCTAATTACCCTTATTACACACCATTCACTTCCGCTGTTGATTGGGAACCTGCATTATTTTCACATATCATCAACAATATGTACTTTTATTGCTGGTTGGTAATAAACCTTTTTGAAACACATTTCATCATATAACCTTTCTTATGTCACTGTATTGCTTTACACTGCTGGTATGCCATAAAATCCAAAACCAACTAACCAACCAAGAGTGACTTTGAAAAGGATTTCTTGAAGCTCCTGATTTTCTACTTGGCAAAATATAACACTAATATTAAAATGGTGGGCAACATTTTTGTGTAAACCGGTATAATGACAACAAAAATAGTCAACTTCAGGTAAAAACAAACAAATATTTACCACTAATGGTAATAAAGTACTGGAAACCTGGGGTATGGTGAGCCAGGACTGGTCCAAGCTTTTTTGTTTATAAAAATTTTAAGACCATGATATGAGGCCATATCTCTGTGATTCTACGTCCTGTGACTATGGCACAGAGGCCTCAAAATGGGTCTTTGAACGTTCTACAGCTAAAGAGTGAAGTCAGTAATGGACCCCCCCCCCCTCCCCCCGCACACTCTTACTTTACATTACTACTGCTGTGGGCCTTGAATTTTGGAACCACACTTTTGTTTCCATACAAATTTTCCCTTAATTACAATTTGGCGATTTTCAACAAAATGTCATACACAAATCTTTACTGATATGGCTTAAATGGAATTTTATTATTAGAATTCTGTATTTAGTGCAAGTTACAGCTGCTGAATGTTGGATACACATTTTGTATGTAACTTAATATCACTGAGACCTCACCTCGGCTCCACTTGCAGTGTTCTGTCATCAGCAGTAGAGGTGCACAGTTGACAACTAAATTTTGGAAAAAATGCTTAACAATGAGATCTCATATGAAGATGGTGTTTCTAACTGACACCAAACATAACAGAGAGGGAGAGACCAAGTATATTTCTGCTGAAAACTTTTATTGAAAGTCTGAAAATCTATACAAGTGAAAAAAAAAGACTAAGTGAGTCGTGACATGCTTTAAAATGCCTTCACATAATGAGAAAACTTTAACCCATTTAATTTGACACTTAAATTAGTGCCTCACTGGTGACTTTAATGCAGCAGGATGGTTTGTACCAGGAACCAGATACCAATTGTTAACAAAACAGACACATAACTAACTGACAGTATATACAGCAACAGCATTTGATCTTCAAACATGTTTGCTAGTTGCCACAAAGTGCTAAATTCCAGATTCAACGACCTTAAACAAAAAGGTTACAAAATCAGACCAAATAAAACCTACTTTGGTACAGTAAGAAGATAATACATAATAGACAGATGAATAGGTTTTTCAACAACACTTTAGCACATTATTGATTATATCACAAATGGGAACTAAACACCTTCCCAAGGACAAACTTAGCTTGCCAACCCAGCCTGGTCTGGATGGTATCAAATCTGTAGTGTAACCTATAGATTACGGGTCTGACACTCTATAAAATAAATCATCACGTCTCCCCTGAACAAAGAGACAGGTGACAAAACAGTATGTATATACTAAAGGGTTTACAGGATATCTCCAGCTATATGTATGGTAAATGTTAAGTAGTAAAGTAAAAATCTTTTGGAACATAAATTCTTCTGACTAAAGTAAATATGTGCTATGACAAAAAAGTTAAAAGTAAAAAAGTCATTTAATGGTTTACAAAATAAAGTTAAAAAAGTTGAATATAGTCGCTAGTATCCAAGGTCAAATTTATTTTTATATAACCTGCGATCTTGTTTTTAAAAAAAAGTCCAGATATTTTCTCTAGTGGACTAAGGAACATCATCTAAAGGCTTCTTCATCAAGGTGGAAGTCTGTTCATTTGACAAAAATCAAATCCAGTGTTACAGGGAACTTGTAAGGTTTATCTGGTTCAATTAAGGCTCATATTTATAAATTCTTTGAGAAGAGTTGGAAGAGGTAGGGAATGAACATGCTTTGTATAATTCACACCAAGTACCTGTCTGATTTTGTAGCAACACAAATCTTTTAAAGTTCGACAATTAGTGGCCATATGGTACAACCAGTCACAGAGGGAAGCATTTCTGGAAATGGCTACTGGGTATTTCCTACTCAAAATCCATTCCTCTCTGCTCAGATTGTACCCCGAATTAATAATGATATGCATGAACTTTTCCTCGGCCCTCAGAGCTGAGAGATAAAATGGTGACTGTCCAGCTTGGTTGGTTGTATTTATATCTGCATGTATCTGAATCAGGTGCTTTGCTATATCAAACTTATTGTGATGTACAGCCAAATGAAAAGCAGTGTGACCAGTTATGTTTTTGTCATTGATTCTAGCTCCCTTCTCAATAAGAAGTTTGAGAATGTTTAAATGACCACAACTTGCTGTTATAAGGAATGCCGTTTCTTCATCATTTGTTTTTTTGGTAAAAGAAGCCCTTGCATTTAATAGAGTCTGAACTACATCTATGTGGCCATAACACACTGCTGTATGCAGTGCTGTCCAACCATCAGAATCTGTTAGATTCACATCAGCTCCATGGAACAAGAGAACTTCACAAACTGCTACATGTCCAAGGCAGGTGGCAGCATGCAATGGCGTGAAGCCATCAATCTGAGCTGCATTGACAACAGCACCTACGGAAATTAGATATTTTGCCAACTCATGGTGGCCATGTGTTGCACACCAGTGAAGAGCAGTCCTTTTATCGCTGTCACAGCAGTTGACCTCAGCTCCAAATTCTATCAGCCGCTTTACAAACTGAAGGTGTCCATTGCTAGCTGCAATGTGGAGAGGATACCTCTTCCACATTGGATCAGAGAGATCCTGAACATCAAGAAAACAGTCTCCTTCCGCTAGGATATCCAGAACATCACTGAAACCAACAGAGGCTGCCACACACACTGGGTTTTTGCGGTGATACACAAAGTTGGGAGACAATCCTTTGTTCAAGATTAAGTCCCTGATGATGTCAACACTGTGATTTTTTATTGCATGCATCAGACTTCCTTCATCACTTGGTGGATCTTCATCATCACTTAGGTAAGCATCTTCGTTTTCAAACAACATTTGGATTATTAATGTTCAGCTATGATACAGAGGCTTCCACACAGTTAAAGTCTTCACAAATATTCAAATCTGAAAAAAAGATGAGGAATTAAGTAACATCTTTTGTGTGAGATTTTTCTAAAGATCACTGAGGACTGACAATGTAGTTTTTAACATAAATTTTCAAATTTTTTAAATTAAAAAAACTGGTCTGGGAATAGGTACATGTACAATCATTACAAAGAGGAAGTAACTCATTCATGTACTGTCAAGTCCTTAAGTGCCTGCAATATGCTCATGCAATTTCGTTCTAGCAAAAACTACATATTGATAATCCATCTTACATTCAGTGTGACCATCAATTTCTCATCTCAAAAGTTAGTCTTACAGTTATGACAATGACTCTTCAAGTAAACAGTATTTAATTCTACAGGTTTTGTTTAGATTGGTGCCTTATGGCACAGCAACACAAGCAGGTTATTTAGTGCCAAGGCAAATGGAGTGAAGTATATTACCCAAAAACACATCATGGCAGCTTACAGAGGCGATTCCAATGGTAGGATCCAAACCAGCATCTTTAAGCTGCTAGCCACCACAGCTCCTATTAATTTTATTTGACCTTTAAACGAATTGCTAGAACATGAAAAGGGGCCCGGAGTGGCCGAGTGGTCTAAAGCGCTCGCCATTCTGGATCACTGCCATCTCACCTCTGTCTACGTGGGTTTGAGTCCAAGGCTCGGCTAGCATGGGTATGTGGGAAAGCCTGCCAGTAGCTTCTCATGGGTCAGTGGTTCTTCCCTGGGTTTTCCAGGGTTCTTCCTCCACCAGTTATACTGGCCGCCATGTATAGCCTATCTTGTGCTGAAAAATGGCGTTAAACCCTAGAACAACAACAAGAACATGAAAATACACACCACAGTGAAAGGTGACACACTGAAAATCGAAAAATACAATCAATACTCTAACAGGAATAGTTGAGTGGATTAACTCAGATAAAAGAAATGGAAGAATGTCTATCTAGAATTTCACTTGTGACTTAAGGTGGCAGAATGGAATCAAATGCATAATTGTCAGACACTGAATTAAGCCTAAGAAACACAGTATTATCTGTATACTGGTTACTGTGGTATTTACCACATACTATTTCTCTATACCAGTACTTAGGTAGTTTCCATCAATAAGGAATACACAGAAATTTCCATGTATTATATGTCATGAATTTAGCGATACTAACAGAATGTTTTCATTTTACATGTCACATAATTTTAACAACTTTTAATATTTTTATCAAACAGATGTATTCTGTCATATGTTTGACATGTGTCATGTATGCAACAGGATCAGATGTTGTGAATGATATTAGGGCCAATCCAAAAGTCAGGAAACATTTTTAAAAGACATAATTTAGTTATTAACTAGCATATTTTAATGTGGTAAACACATGTATTCCATTGTAAGACTACAAATCATTGTACAACTTTCATGAGAACAATTGTTTTCTGTTTGAATTTAAGTAATTCATCTGGTCCACTTCATATTTCTCCTTTGTTGAGAGTGTGATTTATGTTTACAGACACTCTCTGACAAATATCTTCCCTGGGTGTTTGTGCATACAATTCAAAGCTTCTCTGCTTATTAAATCAATAAATGTAACTAGTAAATTTTTGGCTTCAGAGTCAATACTTCCTATTTTTATGAACAAACTCTCAAATGTCAGCCCAATTACTTTTAAAGGTTGTCGGCTATAGTGTAAGCTGAAGCATCCCATGTTAGATCCAGTTTTTAGATGACAACTTATACAACAATTAACATACACATAGCAAATTCATCTACTATAAGGTTCTGACCATATAAGTTTTGTGTAGGAGGAGCCTGAAATTTTCTTTTTAGCCAAGATATTTTATCTCCTTTTATCTCAAAATAATACATTTTCAAATAATAAAATGGATATTATATGGTGTTATATTGCTATAAATCAGATCAAGATATCTTTTCCAGCTACTGACCAACATCAATTGTTTTGCTTTTTTTAAATGTCAGACCATTGACCCAGGTTATTGAAATGCTGGACCCCTAAATAATTGTTCTATACCATGGTAGGTAGGTGTTGTGGTATGTTCAGAAATACCGTGGTATTAAGCGGCACAATTTTGTTTGTTGTACCTAGCTCTAATAAGCAGGTTGGGCTGCAAGGTTGCAGATAATGAAGACTAAGGATATGTCCTCAAAATCACAGGGGATATTTATTTTATTAGCTTGGTTCTGTTTGAATGTGTTTCAAATAATTTATTATTTTTGTAGGTGGAGGACTTATAAAAAAAGGCAAAATGTCAAAATGCAGCTGTGATTCTATGAAGGATGAGCCAACTGCAAAGCAAGCAAAGCCCTGCAAAACTAGATTTCAGAACTCCTGGTTGACTTTGTTTACTTAGTAAAGTACAGAAACAAGGGGGAGTAATCTAGTCTTTTGCACATACAGCAAACATACTGACATGGACAACTGTCATCTACCTTCAGGGAAGTCAAGATCTGATATTATAACTAGGTGACCACTGCATGTTTGACACTCCATCACAACAATATAGATACAGAAAAATCATTGTTTATGCTGAGAAAACTTCAGCCAGATCTTCAGGGAAGTTGGAAAGACAGTACCATCCAGTCACTAGTTGTTGTTGTTGTAGGGTTTAACACCATTTGTCATCACAAGACAGGCTATACATGGCTGCCAGTATAATTGGTGGAGGAAGAACCCTTGAAAACCCTGGGATAAACCACTGACCCATGAGAATCTACTGGAAGGCTTTTTCACATACCCACGTTAGCCGAGTCTGAGACTCAAACCAATGCAGACAGGTGAGATGGCAGTGATCAATAATGGTGAGTGCTTTAGACCACTTGGCCATGCAGGGCACCTCCAGTCACAAGCCTTCAAAACCTACAATGAACCACTGACAACAGTGAGGTCTGCATTGAGTTAAAAGGTTCAGCATTCCAATCTACAATGAATTTTAAAGACAGATGTCACATCATGAGAAATTTGCTATATCTTTTAATTAACATCTATATCATTGTGGTTATCTGTGGTTACATATGTGAGTGTATTTTCATGACATATAACAAAAATAAATTTATCAACAACTCTTTGTTTTGAAGTGTATTAAATGCTTCAAAGAAATATATATTCCATCTTTTACCAGAATTCAAATTTGAAGTACTGTAGGTAACTTATTCTCAATTCTACATTGTCACTTTCTGGTCATGTGCACTGACACCACTTGGAACCACAAAACATACATTTGGAGTATAAAAACTACCATCACTATCTGGAAGTTAGGCAGGTACATAAATGAGGTCAGAATATCTAAATTTTTCTAAATATTGTATGCAACCAAATATTAGTGTTTCAAACATCATGGACAAATTTAAAGTACTATGGTGAATAGTGCTTCTTGAAGCAGGGCTTCAAGGCACACATGCATGTAATCAGTCACTGCATCAATGATACAATACAAGGCACTGATATTCAATGGGTAATCACCGTATTGCATAAATGTCTTGCCTATGCAACTTCACCAGACCCCTTTACAATCACTTGAACTCTTTTTAATAACTCTGACACTACATGACTAATGATTGATTGATTGGAACAGATGAAACAAAAGACAACTTGACTGAAAAACACCTGTCTACAAAGGACACAGCTACTGAATTATCGGGTCCAAAATTAAACATGTATTTTTTTGTAAATTTCAGTGTCCTAGAGAACTGTGAAATATTTGTAGGTTTGATGAAGTGCCTTGCCTCAGATGTTATTTAAAATTAAAACACCTAAACTATATATATATATATATATATATATATATATATATATATATATATATATATATATATATATATTCAAATATCAAAACTATAGAATAATGCTATTCTTATTAAAAAAACCACACAACATAATGTTACCTTAATTAAAATACTGAAACAATAGAATAATGTTATTTCAAATTAAAATTGTTTAAATAATTGTCAGACTTAGATCTAGGAGTCTGCAGATGGGTTTATGGAGTCATTTTCAGGGTTTTAAACTAACAATAGTCAGAGACTAGTAGATTTCCCTACAAACTAAAATCTGTACATTGGTATTAATCTAATGGGATTAAGGAAATTTTTACTTTAAATTTAAATTTGACAAAGGGTAAGGACAGGTGCTATCTTCTGAATCTGCAAGGATAGTGATTGTTCTTCCACTGATTATTGTTACAGTTTATTTAAACTACATATTTCTAAACATGCTTTGATAGCTAAACTGTATATACTTCTAGAACTGATTTGACTATTATTAAAACTTAAAAAGAACTTGTTTAAATTGGCTTAGTGCAAAAAAAAAAAGATAAATAAAAAATGTTATATATAAGTTATACTGGGGAAAAGGTTTATTATTATTATTATTATTATTACTATTATTCTGAATGCTCATATTTGTTTATCAACACTAAAGTACATACATGTATACATAATGTCATCTTTTTCAGACTTTCCACTTCCAAGTCAATATAATGAACATTCACCCAGCACTTACAGTCTCATCTTGATTTTTATCATGAATGGCAACTTGTCCAAATTGCATATTGTGAAAGGGGTCCATTCAGGCACTGTACAAATGAGTCAGACATTTCTACTGTGCAAAGCAATAAGAATTTCATAATTAAATAACATGGCTCATTTACAGAAAAGTTCTATTTCACAGCATGCCAAAAATATCCATATGTAAATAACTTTTTGTACATGCTATTCATCTTCTGGTGTCAGAACTGAAAGTAATTGATTAATTTGCAAAAAAACAATTTAAACATTACTAAACAATAGCTGATCAAAGATGAACTACATGTATATGTAAAACCAGTGCTCATTTTCCTGCATTTCTGTACAGTATGCACTTTACAAGTCATCATCATCATCTTCTTAATATTGTTATTAAAAGTAACATTTGTGATTGAAGTGATGAAAGACATTTTTAACAATAACCTTTTGATTATGCACGTTATTAATGTATTGTCTCTATATATATACATTGTTACTTGTATTCCTGAACTTTCGAGAAGATTTTATAATATTACTATGATAGTTCTAGAGTAGGCAACTTTCATCATTTGTGGCTTTTCTGGTAGTCTCAGCAACCTCCACTTAACAGGAGCTCTTCATAATGGAGAGTTATTTATGTTATAATTACAACTACAACGAAAGAAACAAACTTGTCAATGTCCAGTATTGGCTACCATATACTTGCATAAAGTTGAGTCCACCTGCAAACAACATAGTCCCTGATCTGCCATTGTAAATTGTGCTATGGGGGTGCTCACCAGATAATACGTACTTTTGAGAGAGTGACGTATGTAAGGTGAAGTAGTTGGCATTTAAAACATTCACAATGGAGAGAATGTTTGCACACCTCTATGTTACATTAATGTAATGTGGATGATATTCCTTTGGATATTGTACTTTTGGAAATTGTTCATTATCTAAGCACACTGCTAACTAAAATGACTGCTCCCTTGTGTTAAAAAAATCAACCTGAATTAGTACACTATACATAGCAGTTATTATATAATAGCTGCTATGTATAGTGTACTTTAGACTAATTCAGGTTGATTTTTTTAACACAAGGATAAATGAATAGGGAAAATGAATTCTGCCAGACTAGAGAATACCAGCTTCTGAAAGTGCAATGAATGAATTACCAAATATATAAAATGTATAAAAAGTTATTGGCTCTTTTTTTATACAATTTACCTCTGAAGTTCAGGAATTGAAAATGACCAAGTAGAGCTTGCACTTTTTTGATAGGTGCACATCTGAAGTAAGGCCAAGCTGTATACTCTATAACCCATAGTACACCCATCAATCATACACAAAAATAAAGGGAATTAAAGGTTCTTTGAATTATACCTAAGATATACCGGTACAAGGTCTTTTTTAAATAGCCAGTATAACCAGTGAGGAAAGTCGGGGAAATTCTTTTTCTTTAAAATCCTAACCCTATGCAAAATACGAAACTGTAGAGCGCCACCTTACAGATTAAAATCTATGTTGTTTGTTCTGCTTATTATTCCGAAGAATTTTTACAGACCCAGACCTGCCAGCTAATTATGTGAAAGCAGATCTAGGTCTATGAAATCTGCAGTTGAACTCAACTTGTAAGAAAGTACATATGATAAACTGCCTTAAAGATGATTCACTCGACGTATAAATTGTAACAGGCATCTGCTGATAAATGCATGTGCAACTTCCTGCAGGGTGCGGACTATTTTTAAAGATATACCCTATGATGTAAAGAAGGAGATAAAACCAGGTTGCAGCCCATAGATCGCACACACTTGGTTAAAACAATAAGCAAAATAAAGGCAGCATAAATTGTAGGATTATTAAGAGATAGATGCTGAAGTGGTAAGTTGTAGTCTTCGTATCTGCTTTTATCATTATATTTTGTTCTTGTGGTTGATAAGGTTATCTTTTTTAAAAAATTATTGCTCATCCATGATCCTTGTTTGCATTCAACTCAAAAAAGTCATGTTAGAAAATATATCTTACCATAATTACACTGATGGAGCATACTCATGTAAATATCAACCTACTTTTCTCTAAAAGGGCATGTGTACTCCGATTTTAATCCAGTTCATTTTCGTTGTACTCCTGTTAATTAATGTTAATTCCTGCAATTTAGCATTTCCCAGTTGAATGTTTTCCCCAGGGGTGCCTGACCACATGTTGTACTCTGCCACCATTATGTGTTCTGGAACTGTCTGGACAATATACGTGCAATATTTATGGCATGCATCTACACCAAGAAGTCACTCTCCACCTTCACATATCATGTCAGAAAAAAGTGGCAGACTTGTTGGTATAATGCTCAGGCTAGCGTACATGCATTTATTGCAATTAAGTCAATGAAAAGAAATTTAAGTTTTATCAAATTTCTACTTTTTGTTCACACTCGAATTATCATTTTGTACTTTCAAAAGACTTTCCTAATGTATCTGCAAAACGCATAGAAATGCGCAATCAATACAAATATCCGGCAATACCCAGCCTTACCGGCCAGTCAGTAGACCAAGAAGATCTAATGGTTTTTTGTCTGTGGGGGGTAGGTGGTTGTTTTGGTTTTTTCTTCTTTCCTACATTGTTGATAGAGGGGAAAAAAGCGGAGATCTACTGGATAGTCTACTCTGTCACATAATAATACTTAAAAATATAAAAAAATATTTAAAAAACAGTACAGGAAAACAACATGCTGGTCCACCGAGTGTGCTAGGAACTGGCATCATGACATTTCCATTGTATTATTTAACATGTAGCTTTTTATGAGTGTTCTGCTACCAACACCCCACCCCCACCATCTTCCTCGCAATGGAGGATTCTCGCAGTCGGACTGACGTCATCGAGTCACGTGCTCAACATAGCAACTCGTCCGCCATATTTGTTTGGGGGACACCGTTGTGAAAGATCGAAATTCGAAGAATTCAGTTATTATATTAGATTAATTGTTAAATTTAATTAAAATGTCTTACCAATATCAAGACAATTTGGCTTTGGACGCACAACAGAGGTATTTGGTAAAACTGAAGTTGATTGCAATGGATATTTGTCCTTATAAGGTGCCCGCTGATACCTGGATCAATGACCCGAAACAATGGCCAGCTACTGAATACCACGATGTTTATAACTACCTGATTAAACATCCACGTAAGCATTTATTTTATTTGACGGGTGAATTAACGTATTTCTTTGAATGTAAATAATAATATTATTAAATGTTGCAAATAACGGTAAACTACAATAAATTGATGCTTGTAAATAGTGAATAGTGGTGCTTGTAAATACCATGTTGACAAAGCTAGTAGTGTACGAATTTGTAGAATAGAAAGAAGGTATTGTCTATGTATCTTTTACATTTTCATTTAATAGATTCAACTAATTGTTTTTACATAATTATTCAAATTTAAAACAACTTATCATTTTCATTTACAGGTATTTATTCTGCTGAGGCAATGGAGAACTATAGGTCTCTAGAGGCACACATTTTTTTGTGTCAGGGTGGGTTCAGACTGTTTTCCACATGAAGACTGACAGTGGACATTATGTTTTGAAAGCTGATGTGAAACCTTCTTGGAGAGTGACTGAAGAACCCCACCACCCATGGGTTGCATTAAAAAAATCAGGACCTGTTATTGCAGCACATTGTAACTGTATGGCTGGGTAAGTACATGTAACTTAGTTACCATGACATAAATTTAGACAATAAGGACACTGTCACCTACTCAAACAATTTCTTTTCATTGTATGCTGGAAATTCTGGGATAAATGCTGAACTCTGTAAACAGCCCAATAAATTTAAAGAAAGAATCTAAATCTGTAACCTTATAGTTATACATATGCATATTTTAAGACTATAGTTGCACCAAATTAAGTATATTATATCATAATGTTAACAAAACATTTCATTGCTTTATTATAGGTTAGGAGAGACTTGTTCCCACATTGGTGCATTACTGTTTAAAATAGAAACTGCAGTGCGACTGGGATATACATCGAGCACCTGCACAGACCGCCCATGTGAATGGAATGCATGTTTTGTGAAGAAAGTAGAACCCAAAAAACATAGCTGAGATACAATTTTATAAGATTGCTGCCAAGGAGGCCCTAAAAAGATCTAAGAAAAAGATGAGAAAGATGCCAGAACCAGCAACTGCTGAAGAGCAGAATCGATTTCTGAAAGCACTGGCTAGTTTGGATGAACCTTGTGTTGGTTTGAGTGCCTTTAAAGAGTACAGTGGTCGGTTTGTTTCTCTTGGACCTGAGCCAACATCTAGTAAGTTGTCACCATCCTTCCGAAGCTTTTATTCGGCAAAAAATGAGAAAATTGAAGGCGTCGATTTAAACAAGATGTGTGATTCAATTTATGGAAATTGGCAAAAAAATGAAACAGACAACAATTTACTATTAAGTTTGTTTAATAACAATGAACAAAACTATGATGCATGTAAATACGGTCAGCTGTGTACAAAAATAACAACTCATGAGGCATTTCTTTTCATTTTGTCAATGAATTTCAATGTATTCAATGTGATTAATGTATTGACATAATAAAACAGCTTAATGTAGTAATTTACATATATGAGTGTGTTTAATGATAAAAATATTGCATTAAAATAACATTTCTGTAATATTTGTGTCACAGTATACATGTACATGTAAATAATTATTGTCATGGATTATGTTTAAATTTCTTTTATAATGTATTTGACATGTCATCATGAAATGCAACAATTGAAATAAAAATCTCAAACATATATTCTGTGATCCAGTTTACTCTTTAAACACAATCCCAGTCCACAAATTAATTAGGGCAGCACACACCTTTATTATTTTGTCACAACTCTATAACACCGATTCAACGCTTGCATCTTTAATGCTTTTGACACATCTGATTGGTAAAGTCCCTTTCAATACAGTAAATCTATTTTTCATCTATCCGATCACACATTCTCTGCCTCCCCATGCATTAGATATGTAACTGATGGACCCAAGAGGTGTACAATAAATAAAAACTTTAACTGTGCAGTGTTTCTTGTATGAACTATAACATTGTGCCCTTGCCAATAAATTTTTGGGTGCTTCAATGAATATTTCAAAACAATCTGTTATTGAAGTCAGACGAGGAAATTTGGATTTGAACACTGGCGGTATTGTGCTGAATATTGTCTCTCTATCAGTCCCCTTGATCTTGAATCCAATTTTTGCATGCATGAGATCAATCCATTTCCAGAAGCAGTCAATTGTTGTTGATTTGAGACACATTATGATGTAGTTTCACAAGTGTTAAAAACAGTTGTTCCTTTAGTGGCAGGCTGGCTTTATTTGACCATTTACTGGTAATACATGTACTTAAAAAAGTAAACAGCTGTAAAATTATATCCCAGCTAATGCCAGTCATCATCTGGCAGGCATCATTGTTTCCCTCTACAGAAGCTGATGAAAGAGAGGTAGCACTAATTATATGTTCCAGACTTGATGTTTTCTGTAAGGCATCATTTCTTTCTTTTCTGAGATTGTCAATTTCCATATATAGCATTTCTCTCTCAGATTTTTCCAATGGTTGTTTCATTGGCATAAAATGTGGTGCAGTTGAAACTGACTCAACTTCAGGTGACTTTGTTTCCAGGTGTTGTGATTCCTGTGTCATTGTCATCTGAAGTAACAAGATGGTATATCCATTTGTTTGTTGTCATCCATTAACTTCAACTTCTTCGTTGCCTGACATGGTTCAGCCAATTTCACTGTTAAAAGAAGCATATATATATTACTTATGTGAACGTTATGAACTTTCACAAATCTCAATATTTATTGACCAAATTGTTCATTTTGATTAATTTAAAGTTATACAATATACAAACTTGTACCAATGTTTTGTAAATTTGTGTGCACATTTTATACAAATCTCTCTCTCTCTCTCTCTCTCTCTCTTCTGCACTATCAAGACATTTATTGCAGAAACTCCACTTTAGTGTTGTGAACGGGTACTTAGTGAAACGAAATTGACTTCAGGGTGCGGTAGAACACGTTATATTATAAAAAATTTAATTCCATTTCTCATCATTTACAGTAAATCAGATAACGGTTTAAATGAAGGGATATAAATTAGCATAATACTTACCAGGAATGAAATGTACTGAACAAACGTAACAGTGTCCGCATCTTGGAGACCAGCGTTTATTTTTATTAATACTGCCGTCAGGATTTAGCTTTGCTCTGCTGATTGCATGTAACCATCTTTCTCTTCGTGAGGATTGATTGGGTATGATATAAAACTTTTGAGCCTGATTTTTCCTCTTGTTGGAATGACAACCTGGTGCACAACAGCTCTTAGGAATTTTACAATGGATTGTGATTACTTGTTTTCCCCCAAACAAATATGGCGGCCGCGTTGTGATGAATGTCACGTGACAATTCCCCGGATGTCCGACTGCAAGAATCTGACAGGCATACACTAATAATATTAATAATACTGACCTGTCATTTATTTAAACTCATGCATTGAAGAAATTAGCTCTGAATTACCAGCTATTAAAAACTGCAAACACTTGATGCACTGGGAAACTAGTGTCGTCCCCGAGAGTTTTTAAAGCGGTGACAATACAGAGTGACTGATGTTCAACAGTTAGGCTCAATTTAGCTGTTTGTTTTTATGGGGCATCTCAAGATGGAATTTATCTGAAAGTCGAAACCAGTCTGTTAACTTGTCACTTTTGCTCTCCAGCGAAACCTGTCCGGTCATAAAACGTTGTCTTGCTGACTGATGTAAAAAGACATTTTTTATGTACTGATGTTTATGACTACAAATTTGGAACAACCCAGTTTTCTTAACCTTTAATCCGGCCATGTAGATACAAACATACATCGATAGATTTCTGTATAACTATACAATAAAGCAGTAGGTATCAAGTGCGAAAAAAGGCTCCTTTTTATATAAAAAAAATTACATCGGGAGCACACGGAAAGCAACCTTTTTACATAAAGGAGTCCTTTTGTGTCGAGAAAAAGTATTTTTGTTGCAAAATGGACTTATCGTGTGCAAAAAAAAAAGGATTTCTCCTTGTACAGAAAAGGACCCATTATGTTAACACGAATGATTTAACAAGACATATAATAATAATAATAATAACGAGGACTTTGTATGCGCCCAATCTTTAAAAGCTTTAAGCGCGTTGCAACATTAGACAACACTAAAAAACATATATAATGACATGATTACAAAAAACAAATACCATGAAATTAGAAAACAGAAAACATGCTGAAAATATTTAAGGTAAGGAAACATTATTAGGTTTTTAAGTCTGTTCTTGCAGTAGAAATGGGTGAGTTTTAAGAGCCCACTTGAATGAGATCACTGTGTCTTTGTGTCTAAGTTCAGTGAGCAATTCATTCCACGTTGCTGGGCACTGGTATGCAAAAGAACGTTGTCCATAATGACTTCATTTTCCTAGTGGGACTGATGAGAATACGAGTGTCAGAAGAGGAGCGTAGGTATCATGCTGGTGTGTAGACATGGTAGTCCGATAAATCAACCATAAAAAATATGCGTTTATACTGCTGGACGATGCTGTGGGTCTGATGTCACCTGTTCATTAAAATATGCAATTTTGCTGCATGCAAATCATTCGGAACAAACCTGCGTACACTTTAGACACAAGCCGGTAATTGGTAACAGCCATATCAAGCGCGAAATTCAAGATAATAATAATAATAATAATAATAATGAGGACATTGTATAGCGCCTAATCTTTAGAAGCTCTAAGCGCTTTACAACATTAGACAACACCTATAAGATAAAAAACATAATGATATGATTACAAAAACAAACACCAAGAAATTAGAAAAAAAAACAAACATGCTGAGAATATTTAAGGTAGGAAACATTATTAGGTCTTTAAGTTTGTTCTTGCTGTCGAAATAAGTGAGTTTTGAGAGCACTCTTGAATGTGATCACTGTGTCTTTGTGTCAAGGTTCAGTGGGCAATTCATTCCACGTTGCTGGGCCCTGGTTTGCAAAAGAACGCTGTCCATATGACTTTGTTTTCATAGTGGGAATAATGAGTATACGATTGTTCGAAGAGGAGCGTAAGTATCTTGCTGGTGTGTACACATGGGTGGGGTCGGATAGGTATGTTGGACTAGAGTCCGACAGTGAAACGTAGCACAGAGAACAAATTTTGTGTTTGATTCTGGATCGAATGGATAGCCAGTGTAGGGTACAGAGCAGCTGGGAGGTGTGCTCTGATCGTGGTGCTGTGTTTTGAACTTTTTGAAGTTTCTGGAGCAGATATTGAGATGAACCAGACATAACTGAGTTACAATAGTCCAGTCTTGAAAGTACTAATGAACACACAAGTGTTTTAGTGGCATCAACTGAAAGATATTTGCGAATTGAGCTGATGCGTCTCAGCTCAAGATATGCAGCCTTGCATATCTTCATGACATGTTGGTGCAATGTGAGAGTACTGTCCAGAGTAACACCTAGGTTTCGTACTGATTGTGTGAATTTAATGTTGGTGTTGCTGATATTTATTGTTTGAGGTAAAGGATGTGAATGAGAAAGTCTTTGTGTTGTGATCAGAATGGCCTCAGTTTTATCATCATTCATCTGAAGCTTGTTACATGTCATACATGATTTCACATCAGAAATGCACCTCTCTACACCTTGGATGGTAGCATCAACTTCAGTTGAGTGGCTAGATTTGTATATTTGGGTGTCCTCAGCATACAATTGGTGAGACACTGGATGATGATCTATGACACTTGAGAGCGACCCATGTGGAACACCACAATATGGATCAACCGGGCTGGAGTGTATTCCATTTGCAGATACAATTTGTGTCCTGTTGACCAAGTAGGACTTGAACAACAGTAAGCCTGTATCATGAATGCCAAATACATGCTGGAGACGGTGAAGTAATATATCATGGTCTATTGTGTCAAATGCTGCAAACAAATCAAGGAGGGTGAGGACTGTAATCTTTCCGCTATCCAACGCAGAGAGAATGTCATTAACTACTTTTAGAAGAGTAGTTTCAGTATTGTGGCAAGGGCGTTATGCAGATTGTACATTGCTAAAAATGTTGTTTGAATTCAGATGAGATCCAAGCTGGGATAGAATAACCTTTTCTAAGGTTTTTGATATGAATAAGAGATTATAAAATGGCAACATGACAGATGGTTGTGATATTCCAGGTGAATTTACAAGTCACCAAACATATAATTTGCTCAGGAAATATAATCTACATGTCACCAAAAGAACCCTTCAGCCGACGGTAGCTGCACAGCCACGAGAAATACCGGTAAGTGTATAAAATATACATCGATGTGTGCAGCCAACTTTGGATTGCAGATAATTGCAGCTTTTAATGAATAGGTGATATCAGCCAATCGCCCGAAAATCAATATCACGGGTGAAGGGCTGATTTATCGGCCTATACACATGGGTGAGGTGGGTTGGTATATTGAGCTGGAGCCCGTCAGTGAAACGTAGCATATTTTGTGTTTGATTCTGGATCGAATGGATAGCCAGTGTAGGGTGCAGAGCGGGGTGTGTGGTGTGTCTCTGAGCGTGATACTCTAAGGATGATCCGAGCATATTGTTTTGAAGTTGACCAGACAGAATTGAGTTACAATAGTCCGGTCTTGAAAGTACTAAGCAACACACAAGTATTTTAGAGGCATCAAATGAAGGATGTTTGCGAATGCTGCTGATGCATCTCAGCGCAAGATATGTAGCCTTGCGTATGTCCATGACATGGTGCAATGAGAGAGTACGGTCGAGAATAACATCTAGGTTTTGTACTGATTGTGTATATATAATGTTGGTGTTCCTGATATATATTGTTTGAGGTAAAGGATGTGAATGGAAAGTCTTTGTATTGTAATCAGAATGGCCTCAGTTTTATCATCATTCATCTTCAGCTTGTTACATATCATCCATGATTTCACATCAGAAATGCACCTCTCTACAACTTGGATGGTAGCATCAGCTTATGTTTGGTGGCTAGATTTGTATAGTTGGGTGTCATCAGCGTACAACTGGTGGGACACTGGATGATGATCTATGACACTTAAGAGCGGCTGAGAGTATGAAGTGAAGACAACAGGTCCAAGAACAGACCCCTGTGGAACACCACACCATAGATCAACTGGGCTGGAGTGCTTCCGTTTGTGAACACAATTTGTGTCCCGTTGACCAAGTAGAACTTGAACCATAGTAAGGCTGTATCGTGAATTTCAAATACATGATGGAGACGGTGAAGTAATATATCATGGTCTATTGTGTCATATGCTGCAGACAAATCAAGGAGGGTGAGGACTGTAATCTTTCCGCTATCCAATGCAGAGAGAATGTCATTAACTACTTTTAGAAGAGTAGTTTCAGTACTGTGACGAGGGCGATATGCAGACTGTACATTGCTAAAAAGTCTGTTTGAACTCAGCTGAGATACAAGTTGGGATAGAACAACTTTTTCTAAGATTTTTGACATGAATGTGAGATTAGAAACTGGGCGGTAGTTCTTTAAATCATTATGGTCGAGTGTTGGTTTCTTCAGCGGAGGCTTTACAATGGCAGTTTTGAAAAATGATGGGAATTATCCGTTTGAGAGAAAGGTATTAATAAAGTCAGTTAGTGAAGGCAATATTGGATCTAATCACTCAAGCAGCAGTGATGTCGAAATCGGATCAAGTTCACATGACTTTGATGCACTCTTCTTCACGAGTGTACGTACTAAATCCATAGAGACAGGTTCAAATGATGCTAACGGTTGCCTCTGAAATTCTTTATCGCAACTGTATGGTAACGACGAGTCAATTGTAATTGTGTTGTCAAGCTTATCTCTAATGGTCTGTTCGTTGTCAAGGAAGAAATTTGCAGACAGGTCCTGAAGGTCGATTAGAGAGAAGGTAGCTGGAAGTGGTATACATTTGTTCCTTGACATTAGCTTGTTAGTAATCTCGATGAGCTCTTTGCAGCTGAAACTTTCCGTGATCTTAGTACTGTAGTGGGCTGATTTCGCCGCATGGACTATGTTTTTGACCTTCTTCTTAGAGGCTTCATGGATTTGCTTATGAATAATGAGTCTGGTGGAAAGCCAAAGCATCTCAGCTTTACAGCGGTCTCTTTTACCATTCCTAACACTGCTATACCACGGAAAACACTTTTGAATTGATACTCTGCGCTTGGTTGCTGTGGCATGTGTGTCAAGCAATGAATGCGGAAAGTTATCGAGTTGTTCTGCTGTAGGAGGTAAGCAAGTTGTTAGGTTTGCTTGGATGTCATGCATCAGTTCGGTTATATTTATCATACGGAGGTTTCTCTTAGTAGCAAATAAAGGTGGAGGGTTAGGGACTGATACGTCAAGATGGCATATAACACTGGACAACAAATTTTTACAAAAGTCATGTTACTGAAATAAAATTAGTCAATTCTTATCAATTTTTATGTGCTGAACACGAATATGACAGTCAAATTGCAAAATTGGCTCTAGTTTTTTTGTAATCTGCAAGAAATTAATGTTTACATAACGAAATGCATTCCAATAGTAAAAGGTCAACTGTAATAGCCTACCTATAAAAAATCAAGTCATTGACTACATCTTAGATTTCTTCGCCTGTCTCTTGTACAGCTGTTCGGGAGCATCTCTGAGGAGTGTCCAGCAGTAGTCAGCCAGCATTGTAGTGGACCATTTTCCCTGGTATCTTTGTTCCATTGTTGCGATATCTTGATGAAAACGTTCGCCGTGTTCATCACTAACAATACCACAGTTGCTAGGAAAGAAATCCAAATGGGAATGAAGGAAGTGAATCTTTAGAGACATATTGCAGCCAAGTTTCTTATACTTCATCAACATGTCTTCTACTAGTTCCTTATAGTTTTCTGCCCTAACATTTCCGAGGAAGTTTGTAGAAACTAGGCGAAAAGCATTCCATGCTTGTTTCGCGTCACCTTCCAGCAAGTTGTTGAACCGGTCATCTTTGAAAAGCTCTCAAATCTGAGGACCCACAAAAACTCCCTCTTTAATCTTTGCTTCGCTGAGTCGAGGGAATTTTTCATGCAGGTATCGGAATGCTGGCAAAGTCCGGTCAATGGCTTTCACGAAGTTCTTCATCAAACCTAGTTTGATGTGAAGGGGTGGTAGCAAGATTTTCTGAGCCTCAACCAGAGCTGGGTGTTGGATATTCTTCTCTCCAATGGCTACATTCTGCCTGTGAGTCCATTCCTTCCTCATGTAGTGCATTTCCCTTGCTCGGCTATCCCACTCGCATAAGAAACACATGTATTTTGTATATCCTTGCTGCAGTCCCATTAAAAGGACAACTACCTTCAAATCACCACAGAGGTGCCAGCTGTACTTGTTATACTCAATGGAATTCAGTAGCTGCCTTAAGTTATCGTATGTCTCTTTCATGTGGACAGCATACGCTACTGGAATAGATGGAAGAATGTTTCCATTGTGCAAAAGCACAGCCTTGAGACTCAGTTTCGAAGAGTCCACAAATAGTCTCCATTCTTGTGGGTCATGAGTGATTTTTAAAGCATTCATGAGGCCCTCAATATCGGAACAGAATATCAGATTACTTTCCTTTCTGAAGAAAGGCTCCAATTGCTGGTGGCGCTTTCGATATGCAGTAATTGTGACATCTTCTTCTAGAAGATTCCATTGTTGGAGTCTTGATCCTAGCAATTCTGCCTTGTTCTTTGATAAGTCCAAATCACGAATCAGGTCATTTAGTTCTTCCTGTGTTATTCTGTGTGGGGTTGATGATGCACCACAGTGAAAATCTGGATCACTGCATGCTGATGGACCAGGAGAAGAACAGGTCGACTCACCTTTGTCTTCGTCAGATGAATCAAGAGAATATTCTGCTGGAGGTTCTGGAATAGGAAGTCCCTCACCATGTGGAACTGGTCTCAATGCAGACGGAATGTTTGGGTAGACTATTCTCGACTTCTTTCGCTTCGTTATTCCGCCGGAAAGAGGAGGAACCAAGCAGAAGTAACAGTCATTTAGGTGGTTGCTTGGCTCTCTCCACACCATTGGGACTGCAAACGGCATTGATGACCTTTTGCAATTCAACCAATGTGAAAGCTGTGTTGTACATGTAGCACAGCATATATGCGGAGCCCAAGGCTTGTCTTGGTCACCAACCTTGCATCCGAAGTAAAGATGATATGCCTTCTTCACTTGAGAATTGATACTTTTCTTCTGGTTGGCAAATGTCACTTCCCCACAAATATAGCAAAAATTGTCCGCGGTATTAACACACTTTCGAGGCATTACTGTTCTTTATTGTACGTAAATGGATAAAATAATAAGTTTTATGTAACAGTAGCTTGAACTGTCTCGCACAACGTCTAAAATATTTTAAATGCTGAACCTATCTGATTGGGCTTTATATAGTACACTGCTTACGTCAGCTTCAGCAGCCGCCTGGCATTAGTATAATAGGCCTACACATGTATAGTACACTGCTGACGTCAACTTACTTCAGCAGCCGCATGGCATTAGTATTGCATTGCATCAGAAAATGATGCAATCAACTGTGGATGATGTGAGCATGATGGTATTATGCAATGTTACATCATTATTCCGGATGTTGCTGCAGTCCTACTGGAGAAATTTACACAGTGAAACATAGAAAATGAGGTATATGAATATCTTCAAAACGAGAGCCAATACAAATTTTTCACGGTTATATTCGTGTTCGGCACACCAAAATACTACAGATTAGGGCCTTTTCAAGTCAGTAATGATTTCACTGTTGACCAGTGTAATGCAGAGGTCATCTGATGCAACTTCGTGGGACACTTGGGAGAACCACAGAATATTATCATCAGGTCTATGAAGAATCCAGTCTAAAATGTGATCATGTTTATGGGTGGGTTGGCTAACTGACTGTTTGAGGTTGAAAACGTGAATGGAATCGTTTTGATGGGTTTCCAGGGTAGTTAAAGTGAAAGTTTAAATCTCGAGGTAGGTTAAAAATGTCATAATTAAATGTAGTTGTTTCCTCTCTCTATTTGTTATTTATCAAGTTTGTTTATGAGATTAAATACTTAATAATATTTTACTTGTCTTTATAGATTTAAATGCATGAATATAAATATTTCATTCTTCCAAATGAGGATTCCCTCGTGCAAAACGGATTTTTCATGTTAAATATTGACGAGGATTGTGGCTACTAAAATGATTTTTTGTTGGAAAAAGGACTTATCGTATGCCCCGCATACAAAAAGAACCCTTCAAATTTGCATGTTTTTAAAAATAAATTTAATAAGGAACTTAAATAGACAGATCAAATCATAAAAAGGTGATTTTCATGTGAACAAAAAAGACCCGTTATGATGTTAATACTAATGCGACATTTTTGTTGCAACAAGGATTTCTCGTGTACAAAAGGATCCTACTCATGATGATTTGAAACAATATATGTTTATGTAATACGTGAAGGTGATTTGGTTTTTATAGATACGTAAATGGATATAAACATATTATTCATAAGTAAACACGTGCATTTTTTGTTGTTATAGTAACTTACATCAAATGTATTAATTTCGGAAACGACAAGATATTTGGAATCTATACATACTGCTGCCTTTATTTAATTTTTTAAAATTACAGTTTGTTCTGATATTATTATATATCAGTAAAAGCTATTACCTGATTAAACTTGAAGGCTTAACAATACACCTGTCGATCAGTAAATATTTAATGTTTTATAAATCAATATATTATTATTATTATTATTATTATTGCTATTATTATTATACTCGGTTCAAGTCAATAAGAGATGTTTGCGTGATTGTGTGTGTTATCACGAAAGCATTATCATATATATATATATATATATATATATATATATATATATATATATATATATGCATTTTTTTAATGAAAAAGTGCTACGTAACGTTTGTTTATACAATATATGTGCTAATTTACGCAGAATTTGATTGTTTAATATAAAATTTGATCCTTTGAAATATTTTTGATATTGGTAGCAAGTTAAATGTTCTTTTTTATATATATTCGGACTATTTGGTCTTTACAAGCCCTTAACGGTACCGTTTACCTAGTCTCTGTAATACAACAATTTTATTTATATAAAAGTTTATTTAATTTTATTTGAAACACAAATATTCTTTCTAATGATATTTTAGGGCACATCCCAGTAATTCCGAGAATATATGGCTGGTTAGAGCTTTAAAGGCGACCTCTCGTAACGTCCTAAATACCTGTTGGTTGATTAGTTAATTTTATGTCCAAAAAAAAAAAGAAATTTTAAATCGAGACTCCTCTGATTTTGTTTCCGAAACGTTTGCTAAGTTTTTCAGCGGTCAGGAGTTTCAGGATCCGCACTCAACCTCCCTACAGGTAGTTCTTGTAGGTCGGCTTTCCTTTCCCTTCTCCCCTTAACGATTTGAGATCATTTTGTTTCGTTTAGTTATAATTTGAAATAATTTTTGTGTATTTGTTTTTGTTGTTGCAATAGCTTTTGATACTTTAGTTTGGGCTTTAAAGGGTCAAACATTTAATAGTTATTTGTATTATTTTAATATTCCTATTTTGTTTTGGTGGTGTGCGAGGTCTGGGCCTGACGTCCCGCTCACCACAGAAAAGTGAAGCGTCTCTCACAGCCCCTCCTTTCCAAGTGTAGTCATCGCCGCGGGACCACTGTCTGGCTCTGCTGGGCAGGAGGCTACTTGCATATGGCCTCTCCTACACTATTGTGTCCACAGCAGCATCTTCACGCGGGGCCTCCTGTTTTTACAGAGCCTGCTGTGTTACGCGACCGAGTGCCCGGCAGTATAACTGGGTGGGCAGACTGGGCTCGTTAGCCTTGGCAGGTAGCCAGTCTAAGAGAAGGAAACCTCTAACTCCAAACCCGCGCAGATGGAGCTCGTTAGCCTTGTCTTGGAAGTTCGTCTGGAGAAGGAAACTCTGATTCCAAACCCACCAAGTCTCAGCCATTGGATGATGACTCCGCTTTGGATATCTTCGGAGGTAGGAAAGGCTACGGGAGTAATCCCAGACAGAAAATCCGGAGTGGAGCCCCTACGGTGGCTGGGGTCAGCTACGACTTCCTTCCGGCAGCTCCTGCATCTGAACTGGTGCCAAATATCATACTCAGCATTCCTTTGGACCCCACCAGCAAGAACAAGAGGGGGATCATGACGTCTGGGCAGCCCAGGATTTCCATACTCTACGCCTAGGCTTGCGCCATGGACAGGTCACTCCAGTCTCGCTACTGAGTGATGAAACAAAACGGAAGATGACAGTCTACGGGTTATACGTCCCACCTGATTGGCGTAGGGAAGGGGCTCCACGGTCCAGCTTCGACGGTGTGAGGGATCATTGTGTCACACTGACCGACTATCTCCCGCCTCAAGCCGGGCAGCCCCCGGTCAGTAAGGTGCTGACCCGCCAACGTCTTCCTGCTCAAGTTGGTATCTGGAGCTCTGTGTGTAGCTCAGCATGACAAGCAGACAGAAATTCCGCACCGGACAAAAGAAACAAGAAGCCAACAAAGAAGACTTCAGCTCTTCGATTCACAAGCTGGAACGTGCGCACCATGTGCACAGGCATCTCTGACGACCCCAGGGAGGTGGACGACACCAGGAAGACGGCTATCATCGATAGAGAGCTCACCAGATTAAATATCAGCATAGCTGCCATCCAGGAAACCAAGTTCGCCTCTAGCTGTTCCCTCATAGAGGAAAACTACACCTTCTCCTGGAAGGGCCGAGAACCTTAGGAGTGAGCTTCGCTATCGAAAATACCCTCCTATCCTCGGTTGCGCCTTCCGCAGAGGGGCAATGATCATATCTTGTGCATCCGCGTCACCACTGCCGAAGGTCCTGAAAAGGATCATCAGTGTCTACGCCCCCACCCTCACGTCTTCAGAAGACACAAAGGATCAGTTGTATGGTCAGCCGGACGAACATATCAAAGGATGCCCCCAAAGACGAACCACTGTTCCTCCTCTGCGACTTTAATGCCAGAGTAGGTGCGCAAAACGAGTCATGGCCTATCTGCCTCGGACATCATGGCACTGGAAAGACCAACGAAAACGGTCAGAGACGTCTGGAGCTGTGCACTTACTATGACCTGTGCGTCACAAACACCTTCTTCAAGTGTAAGCCACAACACAAAGTGTCATGAAAACACCCCAGGTCTAATCGCTGCCACCAGCTCGACTTGGTCATCACCAGGATCTCTGCCCTTAACAGCGTCCTCCCTACCAGAACCTACCACAGTGAAGACTGCGACTCCGACCACGTCCTCGTGAGCAGCAGGGTGAGTCAACAGCCACACACACTACACCATTCAAAACCAAAAGGACGCTCTCGCATCCATCAACGCTGCGCAGATGTCGGTCCCCTCCAAGGTGGAGGAGTATGTGTCCGCCATGGACCAGGCTCTCTAGGACCTGCCAAAGCACGATGCCATAGCCAAGTGGAACGCCACGAAGGGTGCCATCCACAACACAGCCATGTCCACGTTTGGCAAGGAGGAGCGGCCCAGACAGGACTGGTTCAACGCATACCTTTCAATGATGGAACCAATAATTGAGGACAAACGAAAAGCCTTCATAGCTTACAAAAATGCCCTAATGAACGGAAGCTTGCTTCTCTCAGAAATGCCCAAAGCAGCAGCCAACACATCACTAGACAGTGCGCGAACGAGTAATGTCAGCAACTGTGTTATGGAATCCAGCGAAGTGCCGAGTCTGGAAACTCCAAGGTATGTACAGTGGCATCAAGAAGGCTCTAGGCCCTACAGTGAAAAGGGTCCCCCCTCCCCCGAAATCTCTGACGGGAGAGAAGACAACAGACCATGATCAACAGTTGGCCAGATGGGTGGAGCACTAATCAGAGCTATACTCACGAGAAACGTCAGTCACTGATGCGGCCGTTATCATCAGAAAGAAACTGCCCACCATGGAGGTGCTCGACAAAGTGCCAACCTTAGAGGTGCTCAGCAAAGCAATCGATTCCCTCCCAAACCACAAATCACCCGGCAGTGACAGCATCCCGCCGGAAGCTATCATACGTGGAAAACAAACATTGCTTCAGCCGCTGGACGAGTTACTCTGCCTCTGCTGTGAGGAAAGAGGAGCAGTACCCCAAGACATGCGCGACACCACGATTGTGACCCGTTACAAAAACAAGGGCGACCGCAGTGACTGTAATAATTACAGAGGGATCTCGCTCCTGAACATCGTTGCCAAAGTGTACCCTTAATCCCAGTGCGGATTCAGAGCAAGCAGGTCGACGACAGACATGATCTTCTCCCTACGATAAGATAACTCCAAGAGAAGAGCAGAGAGCAGGCTCAGCCACTCTACATGATGTTCATTGACCTCACCAAGGCCTTCGATCTGGTCAGCAGGAAGGGCCTATTTGAACATCTCAGTAAGATCGGTTGCCCCCCCCCCCAAAAAAAATAAACCAACTCTTCAGCATGATAATCTCTTTCCATGCCGATAAGAAGGGAACAGTCCTGTACGATGGATCCTCCTCAGACCCCTTCACGATCAACAGCTGCGTGAATCAGGTCAGCGTGCTAGCGCCGACTCTTTTCAAGATCTTCTCCAATCTCCTGTCCTACGCCTTCGACTCGTCCACTGATGGCGTATATCTGCACACCAGGTCGGACGGGAGGCTGTTCAACATGGCACCACTGCGCTAGAAGACAAAATTGAGGTCGGTGCTCATCAGAATGATGCTTTTTGCAGATGTCTCAGCTCTTGTGACCCACACCGAGGATGATCTCCAAAGACTGGGAGACCGTTTCGCTGATGCTTGCAAGCAGTTTGGGCTCACCATTAGCCTGGAAAAGACAAACGTCAGCGTGCAAGATACCACCACTGCCCCTTCCATCAAAATCGATGGTGTCACCCTGGAAGCAGCCAACAACTTTGCTTCCCTAGGGTCAACCATCAGCAACACTATCTCATTTGATGTGGAGCTGGACTGAAGGCATGGAAAGGCAAACACCGTCATGGTAGACTAACAAAGAGGGTGTGGGAAACAAAGCGCTGACAGATTACACCAAGATCCAAGTCTATCAGTCCTGCTTTTTAAGCACCCTTCTGTATGGAAGTGAGACCTGGAGCACCTACATGAGGAAAGAGCTCCGGCTCAACTCCTTCCATATACGGTGCCTAAAACGCATCCTGAAAATCAGCTGGCAAGACCGCGTCCCACACAGTGAGATCCTGCACCGTGCAAGTATCCACAGCATGTACTCCCTGCTGAGCAAACACCGCCTTCGATGGCTGAGACACGTCCGACGCATGGAGGATGGGAGGCTGCCAAAAGACATCCTATATGGACAGCTGGCCACTGGCACCAGAAGAGTCGGTCGCCCCTCACTCCGTTTCCATGTGTGCAAGAGGATCATGAAGGCATGCGACATTTCACCCGACGGTTGGGAAGTGCTAGCCGAGGACCGAGGCACCTGGAGACTGGCGGTAGGCAAGGGCATATCAGTCGCTGATGCGAAGAGAGCTCATCTGGCGGAAGAGAAACGTGAGAGAAAGAAGAGCGCGGCAGCAACCTTAGCAACTCAGACTCCTCAGTATGCCTGCACCAACTGCATTATGGACTGCACAGCCACAGCAGACGATGCCAAAACCCCAGAGACAGACGACACTCCAAGGGTGCTATTCGCATGGTCTCTTGAGACTGAGCCGCCAATTATTATTTTTGTTTTGGTGTGTGAGTGCCGCTCTCTCACTACTCTTTCTCTTCGTTTCTTCGTCGAGGCCATCAAGCAAGACTTATGCGTCAGCTCCAAGTGGGTGGGGTTGGAGGCCATCTATATTTTGTAAACATTTTATTTGTATCCTGTTCCGACTCTTTCCGAACTTAGGAAACCAATTGGTGGTATTTTCTATGTCCTTTGATTGTTTTTTTTTTGTCTTTGGTGTTGGCGTTAGTGGTGTTAAATAGTATATGGTAGTCATGTCTCCTTTATTTTGGGTGGTTCTTCTTCTCTATTTTTTAAATTTTAAAATCTGATGGTATAAAATTGTACAATTTTAAAATCTTGATAGAATAATTGTCTAAAGGTGCATACTTCTACATTAATCATGAAATGGAACGTCTATGGATTTACTTTTAGGATACTATCAGACATATCTGAAAAGTTTTTCTATAGATTGTATATAGTCTTCTTCGATTCATTCATAATATTTAATGAATTTTGCAGATGGAAAGGGAAATAAAAATGTCTATATTTCTTTACATATATATATACTATACTCTATCAATAAATATGTTGCATCTACCTACGGTGCTTTTGTTGGCCTTTATAGGTTTGATTTCAATTTAAATTCAGATCGTCTGGTCAGTAGATGTCGTGCTGCCTATGCTGAGCAGTTAGCATTCAGTTAAGAAAGCTGAAGAGAATCCAATTGTTTCACATCAGAGAGAGAGAGAGAGAGAGAGAGAGAGAGAGCGTGTGTGTGATTTGGATTTTTAACGTAGCTTTAACCATTTTTCAGTCATATGGTTATGTAGCATCATGTCACACCCAGTCACAGTATCCTGACAACAGGTTGACAAGGCCTAACACTAACCTCTCTTAATGATGAGCGCCCTTGAGAGGCAGTTATTAGTACAATTTTCATAAGATTTTAATCAGAATACACAAGGGACATGATGTATTCTGTAAATGTGGTCTATTGAATTCACGCGTGTGTGACGGGTAGAGTATTAATGCATTTTCTTTTTTTCTTTCATGCACGTAAGAGACAGACAGTCCAAAATAGAAATTAAGGTCTTCTTCACACAGAATAAAAACAACTCCAAAATAACCGAATCTTGTAAAAGGAAGCTACAGTATCCGCTAATGATAACGATAGTTTTGTTACATATGTATAAATTTTCTGATTTTATATACAGGGCCGTAGAGAGCGATCATGGGCCCTGGGGTAAGAAACACCCAGGCCTCTCCTAGTTCCAGGCCCCTCCTCACCCCTCTTGTCGGCCCTGTTTCAGTATCAACACCCACGTTTGTCTTTCTTTTTTTCTGCGTGTCTTGCTTGCCAACAAGATGTCGCGAGTTCGAAATTCTCGAGGACATCCCAAAGTTTTTATTTTTACTTTTTTTATATTTTTATGTCGAAACTTTCTTTTAGACTAGTTCATCCCAATTGTTTTTAAAAACTTTTCTTTTCATTCACATCCTGGGACGAGAGTAGTGAAGGGGGATACTCTACGTACAATGGGAATTAGCATTACAGAACCCCTTGGGACACTCTACGTACAATGGAAATTTAACATGGCGAAAAATCGTGGGACACTCTACGTACAAGGGGAATTTAACATGGGAATAAATCGTGGGACAATCTACGTACAAAGGAATTTAACATGGGAATAAATCGTGGGACTATCTACGTACAAGGGGAATTTAACATGGGAATAAATCGTGGGACAATCTACGGACAAGGGGAATTTAACATGGGATTTTTAAAAAATTTTTTTTAAAAAAGGGTAGGCAATGGAAAGGCTATCTCTTTTCGAGATATATGGCTGGCCCTGAAAAGGGCCTTTGGGTTTTTCTTCTTCTTCTTTTATCTTCTTAACTTTTTCCAACATCTTCTTAATTTGTCCATCATTCCTTTCTTCTTCTTCTTTTCTGTTTCCGGCAGCCAGTCCGGGTGGCCCATGGCCCGGAACTTCTCTTGGATTTTCATCCAGTTTGTGTTCAGTTTTTCGAATTCATCCTTTTTTCTTCTATTTTCTTCGTCTTTTCTTTCATTGGACCACTTTTCTTTGATCTTCTTGACCTCTTTGGTCAGCACATTCCTCATTAGTTCTTCAGCTTTCTTAAGTTTTTCTAACCCCCACTTTGCGAAACACCAATCTGTCCATTCTACAACGTCTTCTAAAAAGCACCTTGCACTTGTCACATGATCTATTGCTTCTTTTAACTTACCCACTTTGACATACGGTGGGTTAATTAAACCTCTGATTCTCTTCTCCTCATCCTCTATCATTTCTTTCACGATGTTTACGGCTAAGTGCAGGCTGTTTACTTGTCTTGAGACGAAGTCTTTTGTCACTTCATACCTCCATTCCTGTTCAACCCTTTCTGCTACACTCAATCCATCTACCATCCAATACCAACTTCCCATAAGATCGTTGTATAAAGCTGAAGCTGCTGGCATCTTCTTGTTTGCTTATTCCGTAGAATGAGCTCCAATGGCCAACACTGTTAGTTTTATACTGAAAGTGCGGACGTGATGGAAAACATCCCCCTAAAAAACATAAAATTGATCTTACCTAGATCATGACCCAACAACGCGCGGACGTGAAGGAAAACATCCCCCTACTTTTTCATTTCATATAATATAACCCCAACTATACTCTTCACATACTCTAAGAAACCCATAATCTACTATCCACACCAACCTACTTTATCACTTACAAACACAAACACACAATCACACAAACACATACCCTCACATTTTTTAAAAAAAGAGTTAGTGTTTATTTTCACACTACTCTACTTACACACATTGGCAAATGGATCGTTATTTCTTTTCTAGAGTATTGGGTAGCCCTGAAAAGGGCTGTTTTGTTTGGAACTTCATGGACACCTGGTTAATGGTGGCACCTTCCAGGCCTGGCGCCACATACACATCTTATCCCCCAGTTACTTTTTACCTTTTTGGGGGAGAGAGCAGAGGCAGGATATGTCGCTTCAGAATCCCAATTTTCGCTCTCTGGGATTTTGAAATTTCTTCTCTCCTTTTCCTCATCCTCTTCTTTGTTTCTTCTTTCCTCTTTATATCTTCTTTCTTCTTCTTCTTTATATCTTCTCTCCTCCTCTTCTTTGTTTCTTCTTTCCTCCTCTCTTATCCTTCCCTCCTCGACAATGGCTTCCGCGGCCAGTTCATTTAATATGCGCCTGGCATATTCCAGATGCACATGAAGCTCCAACAGTTTCTCAAGTCTCGTGTTCATTTTTTGGTGTTGATCAATCAACAAGGGTAGCTGGACTGCCGAACGAGTTTCAATTTAGACTGAAAGCGAGGACGTGAAGGAAAACATCCCCCTAATAACATAAAATTCATCTTACCTAGATCATGACAAAAAAAAAAAAAAAAAAAACAACAACGCGCGGACCTAAAAGAAACACTCACTCACTTTTTATGCTACCCATTACTATTTAAAATTTTTTATAAATCACTTCAATAGACTATCCACATACTCAAATCAATCCAATCTAACCCCAAATATACACCTCAAACACTAAGAAAAGATATCATTTTAATCTACTATCCACACCAACTTACTTTTAGCTCTTACTAACACTAACACACCAACACATACCCTCACATTTTTAATAGCAAGAGTTAGTGTTTATTTTCACACTACTCTACCTACACACATTGGCAAATTAATAGTTATTTCTTTTCTAGAGTATTGGGTAGCCCTGAAAAGGGCTGTTTTTTTGTTTGCTATGGCATTCTTTTTTTAGTTTCTAAGAATGCGATGTCCTCTGAGGATAGACTTTCTGGCGATAGGTCTGCTTCTTCGGAAAGAGAAGAAGAACTCTTTGGTGTCGATACGACAATCGACAAAACCTCTGTCAGCTTCAGGTTGCTGCTGTTGTTGTTGTTGCTGTTGTTGCTGCTGTTGCTGTCTCTGAAGTCTGTACTTCTCTGTCCATTCTTCTTTTTCCCTGTTCATTTCTTCTCTGAAGAGTTCTTCTATCAGGTCTTCAGTGATTTTTAACATTCACACATTCTCTATTTCTTCTGGCTTCGGTATCAGACTGTGTCTGACCCTATGCAAATTCACGTAGGCTTCGTTGAGTTTAGCTAGTTTGGAGCACATCTTCTTAGGAGGATGAGTCGACAATGGATGGTTAGACTGGAAATAACCCGGTTCTTAAAGTCAAAGCGCGGACGTGAAGGAAAACATCCCCCACACGGTTTTCGAGCCGCAACGTTCAGTGAGTGTCATGAGAGGGATAGTAAGAAAAAAAAGAGCATCAATCCAACATTCTTCTAGCTAAACAAACCACAAAGGCATTTTTTTTTCATAACACAACATTTTTTATTCAAAAATCACTTAACACTTAACAACAACTCTAACATTTTTAACAATAATAATAATAATAACATCAAACAATTTTTTTCAAATTACTAACATTTTTTCTCAATTTACAATCTACTTTAAACAAGGCTGACAACGTTGTGAATGAAATCGTGATTTCCACTGTTGGAAATCATTAGGCCATTGATGGACACTACGTTTCCTAGCTTGAGACAAAAGATAAGCATAATGGTCACAAAACCATCGATCTACTTTCACATCGTTTCTAGCAGAAGAACGAGGATCGAAATGAGTCACTAAATGTTCTAAGGAATAGCCCAGGCTGCGATGATGCAGAAAATACACACAGTACTGTCCACACACCAAGGAATCTGTGCCTTGTAATTTCACGTTATTGAATCGGGTAGTCTGAGCATTTCTTCTCATAAAGTCAATGATATCGTCTTCCAAAGGGGGCAATCCGTACGAATCGAAATATTCCACACATCCTTCTTGAGGAAAGTAGACGGCTACCCAGTGGGTTCCTGGGAGATGACTGTCGTCCGTGTTGATCACGTAAGCTTGATGGTCTTTAGGTTTGCGATGAGGGAGTTCATCTTTAGCACAGACGACAGGATTCCAAGAAGCCGTATACGAACTGTGGTTCAAAAGGTAATAAAGTTCCCAGGTATCCATTGATTTGTGTGTGAGTTTTTCTTCTTCTTCACAGGTAATAATAAGTCGTCAATTCGATCCTGACTTTTTGCTTGAAAATGTCTGACGAATAAACGGTTATTCGTTCTGTTTCCTCACTCTGATTCAGGAGAGCTTCGATACGATGGATCTCTTGAGTGGTTAATGCTGGACAAGAATGTTCACGCAAGTCTTTATACCACTGGTACAACACGTCTTTGTCCGAGATGAGACTCCAAGCTTCGTCCAGATACTCATCCAATTTTTCTTCTTGACTCAACATCAGGCATTTATCGTGTTGAATTTGACTGGGATGATCGTTTTGACATCCATAGCAATTTTTCTTGATCAATTCCGTCATTTTGTCGACCAAGTGTTTGGCAAAACAGGAGACTAAATGGGCTTCTTGTTCTGGCCATCTCGACTTCATCATGATTACTTCTTCTTCTTTTTCCAGGGTCTCCTCACATTCCATGTCCAAAGTTTCTCCACTAGGTAAAGAGGGATAACAGTCTTCCATGGTTTCTAGTAATCTAGAATGACTTCTCTCAAACTGTTGATTTCTATGGTGTTATCGAATTCTGCATACAGGATGACGTTCAACGTTGGATTATCTTCAGCACCGGTGGCTTTGATTGCAAACTGAATTTCCACACGAATCTGGCCGGATTTTATAGGGTGGAAATGTCCCTCGTCGCTGCCTTGGTCTGGAGTGAAATCGAAAGCCCACAAAGCGTAGCCTCCTGCATAATCTTCGTACGTAATGCCGTGACTGGTGTTGGTTCCTAACTGTCCGGTGGCTTCGTACAGGGACAAGTACGACCTCAAGTAATTCTTCTTTTTAAAGTCAGGTTCGAAAGGTCTGGTACACAAGGTTTTGCCATCGCGACTGACTTCGATCTTGGACACGTCAAAGTGTTTAAAGTTGAACGGATTTTTTTTGATAGCTCCGTTGAAGGCTTCATTCTCGACGATACCAAGGATTAAACGTTTGGGTAGCTGTCCTTGGAACAAATGATCTTCGATCATGGATCGCTGTCCCTTGGGAATGGTGAACGTTTTCACTTCCACGCGTCGGATCGGATACTTGGCAGTCGTTCTGCTCAACGTCTGACTAATGTCGTTTCCCACTTTAGGTAACACTTCCACACGGCGTACGTAGAGTCTGGCTTCTAGGATTTTGGTTTTGTAATCGTCACTATCACCTATCAAATGGAAAGCGGTACTGCTTCGATTCAGTCTGAAGCGGACATTCACCCCGTTCAGCAAATATTTCTCTTGCAACCACATGTCCAAGTGCAAACGGTCCATCAGTTCTAAACTCTTTCCATCTTTGATTCTGTCTCTTCGTTCTACAAATCCCGCATTGTGTACTTTCTTTGGATCAATTTCTAATTCTTCAAACTGACCTTCATCGTCACCTTCCCATACCACACAGGCATTGAGATGAGTGTTCTTGGCGTCTATTCCGTACGTCAAGAGATTTTCCAGGTAGGCACGGTAAGGGTAAGTATCCATGCTGCTGCTAACCAGTTTGTTATTCAAGTACAAGTCCACTCCGCTAAACAAGGAATGCATAAAATTGTTGACGGGAGCTACTGGCTCAGTGTCAATAGCATTTCCATCCTTATCTTGAACTTTGACTTTCAAGTACAAGTAACTGCTATTCAGATCGATGTAATCTTCGGGCTGTCCTTTGATTTCAAACTCGATGGGAGCGGAATCGGTCAAAGAGGAGACGGGGTGAAATTCCACCCACTGGGATTCTTGCATCGTCATCATGGTGGGGGGCATGGCAAACAGATCCAGTTCCGTCTTGGAACAAGCGCAAGACTCTCGGTGCATCATTTTTTTGTGTTTCAATAATCGAAAACGTCTAAGTCTCGAACGGTTCTTCTTTTCTTGGCCTTTCTCGCTTGAAGTCTGGTGAAAGGGTGTTTTCTTCTTCGTCGTCTCTTTCTGCCTTGTCCTTGCTGAATGCCTGACTCGGTAGCGTGCAGGACATTTATAGGTGTGTCTCGTCGGCCTAAAATGTCTTTGCCCGTTTGCAGCAAGACATTTTTGCCTGCCCTCATGAAGGCTTCTTTAGGGTTTTGTTTGTCGATGATGACATTTTGGAGAAATTCTTTGCCTTGCGTCAGTGCCGCATCTTTCAAGGCGTGCAATCCGCGTGTCACCATCGGTTTCAACACCGGGGCCACCGAACGAAAGGCCGATTTTAACATGTCTCCTAAACCGTGTCCTCGCTGCTGAGCCACCCCTCGGTACACTGGATACATGACTTACTTACGAGTCGTGAGAGAACCGTTTTCGAAAATGGAGTTTCACCGTGACTTTTCCTTTGGTGAATGGAATATTTTGTCCCAAATCTCCTTTTATAGTAATGT
The DNA here is from genome assembly GCA_028554795.2 of Sinohyriopsis cumingii. NCBI lineage: Eukaryota > Metazoa > Mollusca > Bivalvia > Unionida > Unionidae > Sinohyriopsis > Sinohyriopsis cumingii. The sequence goes on along the minus strand of CM068824.1, from coordinate 113,289,237 downwards.
TGACCGTGTCCAAATACGACTTGCTGACCGGTAAATAGTGAGGATGGACAAATTCGCGGTGGACGTGGTAAGTGTTTCCACCTTCCTGGTCACTGGTTGTGGTACTATCCACTTTGAAAGGAATGACACGCAGTAACGGCACAGAGGTGTGTCCCACTACGTTGTACTCCACCACATCGGAATACACGAACATCAAATTCAGTCCTTGGTTCAGTTCTACCGGTTTTCCAAAAGCTCTGTAAAAATCCATATTATTGTTGATCTTGGGGCTCATATTTTGTGCGACCATTGTTGAATATCCACCCAAAATTTCAAACAAACTACCATTGAACCTGAAGGACAACAGTTGAGTATCCTGAAATTTCATCAGTAAGCGACGAGCCACTTTATAGTACTCCAGGGTGACACGTTTAGTTAGTTTGTTCAGGGCTTTGGCAAAGGCGAACTCGAACCTGTCCACAATAGTGTCCACCAAATGTTGGCCACTAAAATAAAACCCTGCTGGAATTTTCAAGGTGTAGATTTTGAAGGGTGGATTGTTGGCTGGTCTTATGATCCCTGAAAACCCGATGTCATTCATGGCTTCTTGTAATTGTTGGATCAGGATTTCGACCTCAAAAGTGTTTTGCGTTTCGGTGATGTTTTGGATTTGTGTAGGGTGAATCATTTCTACTAAAGCCACTTCCCAATGGGCTTCGTGATCTAAGGGGATGGCTTGAGGTAATTTGGCCGTGTAACAGCACAACGTGTTGTGGGGAAACACCTCCATGGAACTGTCACTGGGTAAGGTTAAGTAAAATTGGTTTTGGTGACTCATAATTCCAGAGTTCTGTGGCTGTCCGAGGGGTTAGTGGATGTCAGAGGCGTGTCTCCGCCCAAAATGGGGTTCTGATTGTGATTGGAGTGGTGACTGGCACTGGCACTGGACACAACGTTCCCGTTCGAGGAGAATTTCAGGGAGGGATTGGGAAGCAGGTAACCGATGCAACTGCTCAATAAAATGGTCCACAATTGTTTGTCTCCTTGTTGCAAACTCAAATTGGCAATGGCTGCCCCGATGACACAATACACCACGAAGATTTGGCAGAAAAAGACGATTTGCGTTTTAGGCACACGTTCTCCACACCACACCCACAAGGGTTGTTTTTGTAAATCTTGCACAGAAGAACTAGGTGAAGAAGGACTGGTCGACGTAGCTGCGTCTGCTGTGTGAAAGGGCATGATGGTCACTTCTTTTTATAGTCGATGACTTGCGAAGCGTCGATCCAAGAATCGAAACTGGGTGGATATCCTTTCCAACGTACTTTGATTTCTTTGACACGTCGTTTGCCCACTTTACGGGTTCTGCGTTCGAGAATGCTTTCGATGTCGTACACGTCGTCTTCTTTTTTGGTGACACGTTGTAACTCGGGCAAATAAAACGTTCCTTTGAGTACTTCTCCGTTCATGTCTTCCAATTTATAGACGGCAGGATGACGGCCATGCACTCGTCCAGTGACGCGAAACAATTCGGTCGTCCAGTTAGGTAAGTAACCTTTGTCGAAAGTGCGTTTGGTTTTGCCAATGCGCACCCAATCTCCTACGGCCAACTCTCCACTTTTCTTGGGGACAGCCCTCGTCGGGGACGTACCGAACAGGCGCTCAAACACCAGCACTTCGTTGTCGGGAGTCACGTCTTGCGGAGCACGTCCGATGCTTCGATGGTAAGATTGGTTGTACGCTTGCACCAGGTGCGGTAAGATGTCGATGTACTTCAGAGTGTGGTGATGCGTAAAATATTTCCACATGCGTTCTTTCAAAGTGCGTTGAAAACGTTCCACGATGCTGGTTTTGGTTTCGGGATTCTCGGTGGTAAAAAAATGAATGTCACGTTTCTTTAATTCTTTTTGGAAAGCTTGGTTTAGAAATTCGGTGCCTTTGTCCGTTTGCCATCGAAGAGGGTGACGACCGCTTTGTTTCAACACCCGTTGTAAGGCTCGCACTAACTCGCTGCTCGATTTGGAAGTCAAGGGCACGACCCAGGCAAATTTGGAAAAGACGTCGATGACACAAAACAAATATTTGTAGCCACGATTGTAGCTGGCCAAATGAGAGACATCGGCTAAATCGGCTTGCCATTGATGATCGATGCCTTCCACTCGGGTGCGACTTCTGGCAAACTTGCGTCGAATGGGTTTGTGTAAAGTGTAGGTAGCTTGTTCTTGTAACCATCGTTGCACTTGAGGTAAACGGAGACTTTTCAGTCGCGTTTTGGCAGCACGATACAATTTTTGAACTCCTGCGTAAGCTGCAGGATGCGAGGGATCGTAGTAAATGCTGGCTAAGACTTTTTCCATTTTTTTGTGTTGGTTGGTGTGTTAATAAGACACCCACTCTTGGAGGATGCTACTCTTTTTCTCTTGGGGTATTTTCTTGGATTGCAAGGCTTTGCGTGTGCGGCCAGCAATAGGTGTCGAAGAGGAGAAGGATGTCTGAGCGGGGGATATCGGTTCTTGTTTCACTTCTGTCTTCACTTCTGTCTTCACTTTCTTTTTCTCTTGTGAGGAAGAAGGGGTGGCCATCATCTTTTTAATCCATCCAATTCTGGAGGTAGGTGGTGTTGTTAACTTGCGTACTTTTTCTGGTAGAGTTTGAAACCCTTCTTCTTCTTCTTCTTTTCCTTTTTCTGTCTTGACCACTGGTACTGGTACTGGTGATGGTGCTGGACTTTTCATCAAGGTCTTAAAATCTTTTAGAGTGGGTAAAGCTGTTTCGTCTAAAGCTTTCTGGTGAAAGAGTTGCAGTCGTTGCAAGAGTTGACCGTACTTTTGCGATTTTTCTGTTTCGGACAAATCTTGGCGATCCATCAAGGACTGCAATTCGTGTTGTAACTGGGACATCTCGCTCAAATTGGGATTGGGAGGTAAATGCGGGGTGCGTTGTTCTTGCCACCGATGGTATTCCATCCATCGTTTGTAAGGCACTAAAGCTAGTTTTCGTCCTTCCATGGGGTTGTCAGGGGTCGATTCTGAGATCTTGGGACTTTCGAAGGCCTTTTTATCTTGCTCCCATCAGTCCTCCCAACATGGTTCCCAAGACTCCTTTCAGTATGGGGCCTAACAAGAGAGGCAAAATGCCTCCACGTTGAACCAACATCTTCTTTTTTTGACGAATGGGAATTTTCTTTTGAACCATTTGGCGAAGAACGTGACGATGTTTGCCTAAGCATTGTTTCTGGTGTTTGGACAAAGGGATCGTGCCTTTCAAAACGTTCAAACAACATTCGCACACGGTATCGATGACCTCTTTGGAGGCCGTTTGAATGAGTTTTTTTCGTACGGGTGGAGAAGCTTTGGACAGGACAGATAACAGGTCCCCATGTTTGGCTAAACGTGGTGGCAGTCCTTTCCTTTTCTTTCCTTGGGGTTTTCTGGAGGGTGACATCTTTGAGTCTTTAGGAGCACCAAAAGAACACTGATACCCTACTTGGTCACAGGCCTTTTTTATACTGGAACGCGTCACCACTGATTGTCTTTACGGCGTATCAACTTCATGACAGGCATGACACGTCGTGCAGGGGTACGTAACGGACTAAATCGAGTCAGTTCTTGCTTGGACAAATCCAGTAAACTTTGTAACATGCCCGATCTTTCATGGACTTTGATTTTGGGAGAAGGTAATTTGTGAGCAGCAGCCACTGCCGCTAAATTGGAAGGTCCTGCCACTGGGGAAGTTCTTTTGGGGGTCATCAACGGAGAAGTTCTTGGTGTGATTAACGTCTCCAAGTACTCTTCAGTTCCTGATGACATCAACGGAGAAGTGGATAAACGTGAGGCTGTCGGAGACACAGTCACCGCTGTGGCAGGTCGTGGTTTGCGAGTGTAAGGCTGCGTCCTGGCCGCAGTGCCTCTCTTGCGACTAGTTTTCTTCTGTGGACTTTTCTTTTTCTGGGGACTTTTTCTCTGTTTCTTTTTCTGGGGGCTTCTTTTCTTTTTCCGGGGTGGTGTCTGGTAAGAGGAGGGTCCTGCCACTGGAGAAGTTCTTCTCTTTGGGGACCTGGTCTTTTTCTTTTTCTTCTTGGGGCTTCGTTGGACTTTTGTCTTAGGGATAACTTTGGGGGCATTAGGATCCCATCTTAAGAGTGAGCGAATGATGACCCCTCCTAGAGTACCGCTCCCTCCAGGTTTCAAAATGATTTGTTTTTTGGTTTGAGTGTCGATGCGGGGATCGGCCAGTTGGACCAAAGCGACTTTGTTTCGATCGAAAAAGCGTTGGGTTTGATGAGGAATCTGAATGATTCCTTGGAGTAATTGACGTGCCGTCACCGTAAACCATCGTAAGACTTCTTTGAGACTAGCTTCTAAGACACGAGCTCGTGTTTGTGGATCTTTTTCTCGACTGATGCCATACAAGGCACGAATCAATTTGACGGGAAGATGCGACTGAAGGGACGTCATGTTCACACTGTGTGAGACAGACGAAAAAGGGTCTGAGGTTTTTATAGATTTTTTGATGGGGAGTGAAATGAAGTCGAGGACGGAGACGTGTACAGGACAGGCCCTCCGTCTTGGCACCAGTGGTGAAACAAGTGGGTACGAAATCGCAAATCCTCGGGAGTGGTAGGTTTCAAATCGACGAGTAAATAGGCGTGTGGAGTTTGAGTGGCATCGTCGTACGCCTGAGTCAGCCAAGGCGTTCCTAACTGTTTGGCTAAGACTTGCACTTGCGATTTATCTCGAGGGCTTTTAAACAAGACCACGTAATGCGCATTGAGACTGATGGTGCGATGGGCTTTACTTTGTTGAAACAAATTTTGGGTGATGTAAACGACACTGGCATTACGGTGATGCCCTTTGCGCGTGAACCACAATTTAATTTCTTCTTCGTCTTCTCCTAACATGTCGTCGAAAATGACCAAATGGGTTTGACGGGAGTCAGAGACGATGCCGTCGTCTTCTTTAGGAATGCCTTCCACAAACACGATGGAATCACCTTGACTTTCTCGCAAAAGGCTGTACGCCGATTGCCACTCTTTGTAACACCACACGATCCGTTGAGGGGGCCGATCGATCAAATGATGTTTATGTTCGATCAAACGTTTGACGAATTCGGTTTTGCCAGAACCGCTAGGTCCAGCAATGAGCATGTTAAAGGGATGGCGAAGATACAAAGCCTCCCAACTGGCACGATCTAAATGTTCGTCGATGACTTTGACAGTAGAGGAAGAGGGAGCAGAGACAGCAGAGGTAGCCATGGTGTGAGAAATGTCACTTGTGACACGAAAAACAAACAAGACAAGAGTTTATATACTTTTTCAGAACACGTTTATTGAATGTTTTTTTTCAAACATGAATACGAAAGACAAAAATACATAAAAGCCAAAGGCTTAAGTACAAGGATAAAAGGCACATGATAACGATGAACGTGGAATAAACACAAGTGTCTGTACAACAACCACATGTTTTGGGTAATGTTCTAACCAGTTCTATAGTAGGGGGTAAGGTCACACAAGTGTCCTCCCGAAAGGGTCTTTCAGGTCTGTCCACGACAGTCCTGTCCTGGGTGACGGGTTCTTCTGGCACCGTCACTAACACGGGTTGAAAAGTAACTTTTTTCCTTGAACAACTCTCGTGCATACTGGGCCACTTCTTGGGTCCAAGCCTCAAAACCCCATTCTTTCCAGGCACGGACATCTGTCCAATGGGGATGTAAGTCACAAGCTACACACACATCGTCATACACGTCTTGGGTAGCTAAAAGTTGACGAATCTTTTTTTCCCGTAGAGGTCGAGAAGTATCCAGATGAAAACGCAAGGCTTTGAGCAAAAGAAGTTTTTCGTGACCATTTAAGGCCATGGAGGTGGTAAATACTGATCGTAAAGAGTCCACAAAGAATCGGCTGGTAAACGAAATCCCAGAAAACAAGTCACTAAGACACACACCACTTGTCGTCCCAAATTGAATGGATACAGTTCTTGTAATAATTGATGGTAATGATCCACGGTTTGAATATGGTCATTGAGTTCCTTCCACGGAATCTGTTGGATGACATGTGACATAAACCGTGGCATGGCAGCCTGTTTTTATATTCTCTTTTTTTTGGATGCAATACACGTACTTTCTAGCCAGAGATCTTCGTTCTCCAGTAGGGAATCTAAAACTTGCATACTGTAACCGAAACGTCAGAGTTCGTTTAGAAGTTTCCTCTTCCGCTAAGTAGATTCCACGTAACAAATGTTGGTAATCCTTTACCTTGTCTTCCTCAATGTATTGCTGTAGGTGAATCTCGAAGTAACCATAATTATGAACATGTCGATCATTAGCGACCTCAAAGTTTTGAACAATGTCTGACCATTGAAAGAATTTCTGACGAATCAGTTCTCTTATACCATTCAGGTACCAGTGGTTAAAGATCTGGTGACGTAACGGATGCAATTGTTCTTTACGTTTCACTTGTATTTTCACCAGCTCTCGGTAAATCCTTTCTCTCAACTCCACAGGCAAAGCACGAATGTTCTCTTGTAAAGTATCCATGAATAGGTCATACTAAATCCTCTTTGGTCTGACACAAGAAATGTACTGTTTGCACAAACATGGTTTTAATTCATTGTCGAATCTAAATCGTTTCACCACTAATCTACACATTACAATTCGTTCAGAAGTTTCCTCTTTCACCAAGTTGACATTGCGTGAAAGATGTTGGTAATTCGTTAACTCTTCCTCTGGAATTCGATGCAGTACGTTTACAATGTAGTAGATAGAATCGTCAATACCAAACCATTCCTTTTTATAACCAGGAGGTCGTTGATCAATGTCTGTCCAATGGAACACTTTCAACTCAATCAGTCCTTGTATAGCCTGAAGGTACCAGTGGTTAAAGATCTGGTGACGTATCGGATGCAATTGTTCTTTACGTTTCACTTGTATTTTGACCAGCTCTCGGTAAATGCGTTCTCTCAACTCCACAGGCAAAGCACGAATGTTCTCTTGTAAAGTATCCATGAACAGATTATTATGGTAAGAAGTTACTTCAATGTCTCGGTCCCACTAAGGGTAAGTAATGACAATTCGGTGACCATCGAGCATGTTCTACGTAGGCCGAATCTTGCGGTTCCCAGTGGTGAAGTGACACACCGCAACTGAAACACTTGACTTTATCTCCTTTGCCCAAGTAGAAAAATCCGGCTCTGGCTAATTCTTCGGGGGTCGGTCCTCCCAGATACTTAGGCCATTTTCCTTTGAACGATTGAAGACGATTTTCAAAGTCGCAGTATTCCGACAAACGCACAGGGAACGAATATTCGTCTTTCACAGGTTCGTTTCGATGAGGGTTGAGTGACATGGGTAGGAGTTTGCTCAGGGCTGGATGACATCCGTAGGGGGGTAGACGTGAAGGTGGACATTCCCCTTTAAAACGAAACCCAGTAAAATGTCCAAGAGGACGAGCGGCATCACTTTCGCATCCCACAGGTTTGACACGCACAGCATCACTTTCCATGATAGGGGTAGGGGCACTAAAGTTCCCATGATGCTTTACGGCATCGCTCAGGTCACAAGGTACAGCATCGTATCCATCGCAAGGCTCACAATCGCACTCGTCTGCAAACTCCGTTACGCAATTACAATGGTAACCACATGGACAATCGCAGTTTCCTTCCCGACATTTTCCGTCGCAATGTCTGGGTCTTATCCATCCAATATTAGTCACACTAGAGGAAGATACAACTTTTTTACAATCCCCAAACTGGAACGATGTCTCTTTCAAAGTATTCATCTTGTTCGCTCGGTCTTGGTAGTCGCAATGAACTATCGATCTTGCCTAGGGTTCCTTTTTTATATACAGACCAATACCGACGTGACCGTACGGTAAGGTGAAATGATTGGGAAGTCGAACTCGCTTCTGGTAAACAATTTGATAGACTTTTTCCAAGGGTTGACTGACGATGTGGTGAGTGGGTAAACGTACAATTTTGTTCGGTTGGTGAGTGGTCACTTTAAAGTTTCCATCCTCTCCCGATTGCAAGGCTTCTTTCAATACCCCAAAGTTGACCACTCGACTGGTACGATAATTCAGAGTCAGTCCTTTCACTTTGCACGTCGTGTGCACTTCTCCTTGTTTGTCCCGGTATTCGTAGCCGTAATTTTTGGGACCGCCACTGACAAAACTTAGAATCTTGTCGTCGGGATGCTCGTCTGTCCAGGCTCCTAAACGGTCTCCTTCGATGTCAGGGTGATGTTGAATCGGGTGATGGATGTAAATGCAACTGTCCGTGTCAAAGTACAGGACGCGTTCTTCTAACAGTTCTAAAGCTTCGTACAATTTTAAGCGAGCATGGGCTGTCACGTAAGCCGCAATGATGACATTTTCAAAAGGGTCGTCTTGTACAAAGTCCAGATCTTCTTCGTAATTGACCAAGATCAAATTCTCTCGAACGACGTCCACGTGTTTCATGTATTTGGTTTTGTCGTGAATCATCTGGAAGTAGCGGGAAGGTTCTGTCAAATATTCTGTCTTGGGTAAACACGGTCGTTGTGCCATTTTACCCCACAAGCAATTTAACATCACTTTGGCAAACGATCGCCTGCCTTCGTTTTTCTCGATGTGGTCTAAAGTGATGCCTTCTTGTTCGTAATATTTCTCTTTGAATTTTATTTGGTCTTCGGGAGTGTGACACCAGGAAGGATAGCCGCTGTTTTCTTGCTTCAGTTTCAAAAAGGCATCCACGTAGTCTGCGAAAATGCCTTTCTGACTGGGATCACCCTTGCGGTACTGTTGTGTCTTGGGAAAGTGGCAAATTTCGTACACTTCTAACAGTTGGTATCCCATGTCCAGAGCTTTGAACAATTCTACGCTGACCCAGGTTCCCGTCAAGGCCCGTTCTTCCTGGCTGTGCTGACAAGGCTGGTCTTGGTTGCACGTTTCGGCACAAGTACGGCACAAGGGAAACATCAGTTTGCCTTGACAATGGTGAGGTAAGACGGGATGGTATAGGTTCGTGGGAGGCAAAACTTTACACTTGATCAAACCTTCGTATTGTCGAATGTTTTTCAGGTCGATGTGTTCCGTGAACAATTGCGGGTGCCCTACAGGAAAGCGACAATATTTGCACACGTAGGGATACAGCGAACACACGTCCAAGTATTTGATTTCTTCTCCTTTCTCTTCGTCGGCTTGGTACAGCAAACAGGTGGCATTGGTCCTTCCTCCGTACAAACTATCCCTCGGGTTCAGCGGGTCCATGAACTGGTAACTTTCCACGAGGCATTTAAACTCGGGATCGGTTTTCATACGGTGATCGTACTCGTGTTCCCACATTTCCACCACTTGGTATCCTTCCTGTTCTAACTTTAGGCGCCGCTGACAAGTGTCCTGGTACAAGTCTTCCATGGTTCGTTGCAAAAACTGATTTTTAGTGCCACGGTCAGGGTAACAGACGGGACATCCGTGAAATAAGCAACCGTTAAACTCGTACACGATCTTGGGGTTTTCTAAGTCCCAGCCATCGACCGAATACGTTCCGATGGTCTTTTCGCCCCCTCCGTTGCGGGCATGTTGAATCCACTTGTCTTCCTTGTCGCACAAGTAATGTAACCAACGTAGGGCTTTGACCGAGTATTGACGTTTGACAAAGTGGGTCGTTTGAGGACTGATGACAGCCACGGTGTTTTCAGGCATGAATCGTTGTCGATACACTAAGGAACACGCTTTGGCAATGGTGCAAGCTTCTTTCAAAGGATCAACCCCTCCGTGTTCCATGAACAGTTCTCGAAATTTTCCACAGCAACGCCGTAAAATGTCCACGTCGGAACGACAATACTTTAGCATTTCTTCCTGAAAGTCGAAAGGGTCCGAGGCGTGAGCCTGGTACCAAGCGTAGAAAGCTTCTCGTTGCTCGGTACGCATGTTGTCGGGGTCGTAATAGTGATCCTCAGGTAAATGGGGTAGAACGGAGTGTTGATTGGCTTCCGTATTGAAAAAGTGTGGAAAGTACCCTTTAGCCATTTCTGTCATTCCAAACGTTTTAGGCATTCGACTCAAAGGCATGGCCAAGTAACTCATCGAATCTTTAAACTGTACTTGTCCCACTTGCATGAAAATGATTTTGGCTCCGTTCAAAGTCACTTTAGGACGCTCGGTGCCTTGTTCCGTATAGTACCTCAAAAGAAACTGTCCATCGTATCCGGAAAAATTGTGAGCCATCACCGTGGCATGACGATGACAATCTCCGTAATGTTCGATGTCCTCTTGGCTCCACGTCTTGTGGACGGGGTCTAAGACCCATTGGGCAAAATCGGCTAACGTGTTTGGTCCCCGAAAGATTTTTTCACGCCCTCCGGGAATCTTGCTGCAGTGAGGGCAATGACTGAAGATAGGTTCTTGAATGCACTTCTCGCACACTCGATGAGCCACGCAGAAATTAGGAATGTGAATGCCAGTCTCTTGCATGCATTCGAAATCGAAAAAGATGAAATTGCCTTTCTTCTTGTGACCGTCCTCTTTCTCAGTTGGGGGTTGGTATTTTTGCACGTAACATTCGTGTTCCAAGTCCACGATGTGGTGACAAATGTGACATTTTTTCTTTCCTGAACATACGTGTGCCTTGGTATTATTGGTACGTATGACTTGTTCACACGTAGAGCACAATCTCAGGAGTTGACAAGCGCATTTTTTCTGTGAACCTTGCGTCTTCAAATGTTGTTGGTACAGGTAGGGCTGACAAACGTGCGCAGACAAGTCGAACAAGGCACTGGTTCTTCGCTCAGACAGGGTGAAGAGGCCAAACATCCTGTGCATTTCGATCCACAATGCTTGTGTTGCTCTCGATTGTTATAACCATGGTCACATTTCTCACAGTAATAACCGTATACTAGGAATCCGGTGATACTGGTAATGGTATCGAAATGGTCATCGTGATGATAAACATGAATGTATTTTCCGTCCTTAAAATCTTGGCCTCGAAACAATAGAGGTCCGCGCATTTCTTGAGGGTGCACTTTCAAGGTGTATCGTGGAGCTAGGACATCTTGCAATTTTTGCATCTCAGGAATGCCACAGGGTGTGTCTTTGGACAGTCCGGCTTGTTGTAACAGGAGTTCTGCTTCGTTTCGTTGTTTGGCTCGGTCGGAACGTTGAATAGTGTTCCAGGTTCTTTTCCATTCTACCGTGTCGTTCTTGTTGGCATAGGTTCGTCCCACCACGATGGCACGGGCTAAACACATCTGGTCATGAGGGTTGTTAATTCGGACGAGACTCGTTTTGGTGTTGCGAAGGTTGTCCACCAATAACATCTTTTTGCGTCCAGTCCCTTGAGGAGGAGAGACGTGGGTCATGTCCAGTGTGGCTTTACCATCGGTGATGTCAAACTGATCATTAGATTGTTGTACGTGTTGAATCTTGTCCATGACTTTGGAAGCAGTCAATTCTGCAGGGGTGCTAAACTCGATCCAAACAGGGGATTTCAAACCGTCGTGTTGTATGGAAAGTCTCAAGCGATCGTCTTCTTTGGGTTGACATTGTCGCTTGAGTGCAGTGAGCAAAGAATCCCACACCTCAGTGATGAACACTTCTGCTTTCTCTAACGGCACTTCACCCTTGAAATCTTTAAACTTCACCGTGTATTTGTAAGCCGTGGTTCTAAATTTTCTAGAGGAGCGCTTTTCCGTCTCTCGAATGGAATAGTACTTTTCAGGGTTGACTAAGGGTGGTGAACTTGGTTTAGAGGGTTCGGATTCTGGTTCACTCATGTCCTCTTCAAAATCACTGGCATGAATTTGTGCCAAGATTTCAGCCCTGGTACGAGGCGATAGATCACGTTTCTGCCTCTTACTTTCTTCTTCTTTCTTCTCGAATGAATGGGATCGTTTCATCTTGAAAGCAAAAAGTCAAATGACTCAAGTTCAAACACCATAAGCTACTTTATAGTCATAGCAGACCAGCGTATATAAAAGGGTGTGTGTCTTGTCCTTTCACTATTCATTTCACTCTCAAGCCGAGCACAACGATGGAAGAGACTAACCAGATGGAACGTTTCGTCAGAGCTTTGCGAGGGGTCATTAGAAAATTCTCTTCAGACCAGCCTACGGACTACTCTCCTTCCTTTCGAGATAAAAGTCAAGATACTTGCTATATCTGTCAGAAGAAAGGGCATTGGTCTTCAGAGTGTCCAGACCGTCAAAAACGAACAAAAACAGGGACTAAAAAAGACAAAAGTCAAGATACCTGTTATTATTGTCAAGAAAAAGGACATTGGTCTCCAGATTGCCCAAAAAAGAAACAAGAGGAGTCAGAAGAAAAGAAGGATTCTTCAGAAGAAGAGAGGGATTCTTCGGAAGAAGAGAGGGATTCTTCAGAGAAAGAAGAGGAAGAAAAAAGACAATTCTATTTACAAGAGGCAAAGAAACAGGAGAAGAAGAAAAGAAGAAGGGAAGAAAATGAGGAAAAGACGGTGAAGAAATTTAAAAAACAGAGAGAGTAAACAAGGAGAAAGAAGAAGTCAATGAATTTTTTATTAAAGTGTTGTGTTGTGAATTGTGAATTGGATTGTAAAAAATGGAGAAAGGAATAAATGAATGATAAAAGGTAAGTGTCTTTGAGTTGTGATTTTAAAATAAGAAGCTACACTCACGCACTCATACACAGACACGTATTATAAGGGCAAAATGGGTGGGGTTTCTTTTGAGTTATTGGCAAATTGAAATTGTATTTCTTTTCGAGAAATGTGGGTGGCCCTGAAAAGGGCCTTTTTTCTTCATGGTGAAAGGGTGAGTTTAAGCAATCAACTTTAACTGCCTTATGCCTTTGCCACGGCCAAGGCCTACTTCTGGACTGCGTAATGTTGATGATGATGATAATGATTGGGTTGAAATCACTAAGGGTGGTACGGTAGGCTTAGTCACAGGGTTGACGTGTTTAGCTCGGGAAGGTCGTATTCTCTTCGGTCGTGATAAAGAAGTCTGATACATTTGTTTCAGACTTCTTAACTCCGCTAAAATGTCCAACAGTACCGTGACCGTTTGATTTTCACCCTCTTGTTTCTTTGCTGCTACTTCTTCTTGCTGTTGTTTTTTTCTTACCTCTTCTTCTTGTTGCTGTTGCTGTAGGAGAAAAGCCTGTTCCGCTTCCTTTTGTCGTTGTATAAATTTCTCCAATTCTTCTTTCTGTCTCTGTCTAAAATTCTCCACTTGCGGTAATGAAGAAGGTAACGAAGGTTCCGGAACAAATTCTTGCGAGGAGAGAAAATCCACAAAATCCCAATTCACCTCTTCTGAAAGTAAGTCCGAGTTCCCTTGGGCAGTCTCCCCTGCTGGTGCACCCCAATGGATCGTTTTCTGAGTTTCCGTCATGTTGAATCACTGTCGCATAGATTGACTGCACACAAGCGCTAGCGAATCTATATAGACTACGTGACGTCACAGACTGCACTCTTCGGATTGGATGCGAGCTGACTGAATTCTGTAACGCGTGTTCGGATTGGTGAATGAACTCAATCCGTTTCAATCCTTCCTGTACCTATAAATAAGCGCCGTTCACTGCATTGATTCACCTATTCTCGGAGTCTCAACATGTGGACAGACGTTGAATCTTCAACCCTTGTGTCAACAATGATGTTCAGGACGGACATGCTCATGTATGTCCGATCCAAGTGGACCGTTGTCCACAGGACCAACAGCAGCCTGTGGATAAGAAGAGTCTATATAGAGAGACAAGGTTGCCTCAAGAGGACTCTGATGTATGGCCCTGCTGTAAGACGAAGTTTGAGGAAAAGAAGATGTCGCAAATGCCCTTTATGTTAAGGGCATATTAACATAAACCAAAGGCCCTTTTCAGGGCCAGCCATATATCTCGAAAAGAGATAGCCTTTCCATTGCCTACCCTTTTTTAAAAAATTTTTAAAAAAAATCCCATGTTAAATTCCCCTTGTCCGTAGATTGTCCCACGATTTATTCCCATGTTAAATTCCCCTTGTACGTAGATAGTCCCACGATTTATTCCCATGTTAAATTCCCTTGTACGTAGATTGTCCCACGATTTATTCCCATGTTAAATTCCCCTTGTACGTAGAGTGTCCCACGATTTTTCGCCATGTTAAATTTCCATTGTACGTAGAGTGTCCCAAGGGGTTCTGTAATGCTAATTCCCATTGTACGTAGGGTATCCCCCTTCACTACTGACGAGCAATTAATCTAGTTTTTTTTTTTTAAAAAATCGCGATCCTTAACTGAAAAATAAAAGAAACATTTTTTAAATACGAACTCAGTCCTAAATAATGAACCGAATTACATATTGATCAGCTGATATGAGAATGAACGTAGCAGTTAGCAAAAAGCGTTTGAAGCAACAATTACTCATTTTCATTGCGATCACTGTTAGTAGCACGAATTCTAGACGCATAGCGAGAGTAGACCCATATATGTAATTTACAGTTATTATGTAGTTCTCAAATGTTCCTTCATGGAAGTTTTCAACACTTTTATGATTCTGAAAGCTTCTCTCCAACTTCCAAGGCCAAACTCAAAGCGGTGAGTTAGGTTTCATTGGGGGCCTGACATGGGAATCACACCATGGTTTGGATACAATAGGATTATCCAAATTGTTGAAATTTGATGATACAGATTTCTTACAGAATTTTTGTTTATTAATTTCCTTTTGCATGTCAAGTGAAAAACAAAGTTCCAGCCTCCTTGAGAGGATGTTGATACAGAATCGAAAAAGAGAGGATTGTTTTTCCTACCTATAAGAAATGATGGTAAAATTCTGGCTCTTTCCCGTGATAGGTTGATAAGTGAATACTAGACTATTTTATAAACTTCAAAGGTCATGGCCAGAAGTCGTTTAAATGGAGTGTTGGTAACCATGAACTTAATTGTAAACAGTTTGTCATCGGTGCTGTTGTAATCCTCATGAATGAAACGTACTTTATATTGATTAGTATACAGAAATAATTTGGGGTGGGGTGGGAATAGCTTAAGAGTGTATTGGCCAACCATTATGCATGTGTATTTTAACACTTAAAATATTTACAAATCTTTTAGAAAGAAAAGAAACAAAACAACTTATAATCGTAAATAATTGTTGAAATAATTGGTATATTATTGCTTCCAGTCGGTAACATGGCTCTATCGAGTTAAAGTTTCATATTGTGTGATGCAACTCCGCCTTTAAATAAAACATATCTGGCCTTTGAGAAAACCCACATTTCGCCTAAGTATAACAGTTTTGAACTCTATCGGAAACGAGGTTTGTTACTCCGATTGTTTTGGACGCGAATGTCCGAAACTGAAGTTGGAACCTGCCTTTTTAGGCACTATTTTTTTGTTTTACGTTTATTTTTGCAATACAAGTTAAGAGTTAAGTTTGATTATGAAAATTTGTCATTGTTAGTAATTGCTATTCAAAAGAAAATGTTGAATTAATTTTTAAAAAAGATTTTGAAGTTGATAATAACGTCTTATAAAATGTACTGTGTATAGATTAGGTAAAATTGGAAAATCTATCACATAAACCAGTCAGAAGGTTAAAAAAGTGATACTTTATTTTTTATATAGCTTTTTTATTTATTTATTCATTTATTTGTTTTTTATTTATTTATTTATTTATTTATTTATTTCTGACTCCATAGTCTATATTAAGGATGACTCACCTCTGGTTTAGCTTCATATTTTAAAAGTTCACAGTTCCGTGTTTTCTCGAATTTAAATTATTAGTTTTTATATATTTTTACATTACAAAGTCATAGTGTTAGATTTATAACATTTTGAAATTTAACTCTGTTCCGGCTCCGCATTTAAATATTATCCATTTCCTGCAGGTACCTGACGACGGGACTCTTTCAGTTTCGGTTTCTAATTCTTCTTCCATTAACATTTATTTAACATATTCCATGGAGATGGCTAATGAAAAATTAATGAAGGGAGATACGATTGGATTTGCTAACGAAATGAAGAAGTTGGTCAACAGCAAAGAATTCAGGTTAACCCACTTTCCTAGTTTCACAGTATTATAAACTGTTGTTACAGCAATGATTCCTTCTTTCGCTGTTACTGACAAGAACACACCATCGGACCACATGGGCTTGTATCCTTGCTTACAGTTTAACTATCAGTCATATCTATAGTATAAAATAGCATTAGTATTATTTTATACTTTAGTGCAAGTCACACGGGTCATGTAGGTATTCAACACCGCATTTTTTAGTAATTGGTGTTTTTTGTTTTACAATTTGATTCTACATACTTCAGGTGGCAAGTATTCACTCATTTGGATTCATATATATCCATATTGATTTGGAAGGTCATTATTTAGACGCCCCGAGAGGCGCATACGGCAAAATCAATGTTAAAGTACATAGACATTTTTGGACGAAAAAGAACCTAAATGTGTGATCCAGTGCAATCCGGATTGAATGTCGCATGCTGTGATGTCACCCTGAAAATTTTGCATATTGATAAACAAATTCGTATTACCCTCGATTGTGACAATTCCACTTGACGTGCTCTTATTTTGACCCAAGTTTAGTACATGGCCACCATAGTAAAAGTCCAAAGCGATAGATACTTTTCATCTGGATGTTTCTTGGTGACAACTGTTAAGGTGCAGAGCATTCAGTAATCAGGATTGAATATACTTTGGTTAAAGAAAATTAGTGTCAAATTTTAAAAGAACAATTTTAATTTAATTTAAAATGATTGTTGTTGTTGTTGTTGGGTTTAACGCCATTTTTCAGCACGCAATTGGCTATACATGGCGGCCAGTATTAATGGTGGAGGAAGAACCCGGGAAAACCCGGGAAAGAACCACCGACCCACGAGAAGCTACTGGCAAGCTTTCTCACATACCCACATTAGCCGAATCCGAGACTCGAACCCACGCAGACAGCGGTGAGATGGCAGTGATCCGTAACGAAGAACGCTTTAGACCACTCGGCCACTCGGGGCCCCAATTTAAAATGAGTAAATGCGCATGTGACTTGTACTTTAATGTACAACTGACAGTTAAATTGTAAGCAACAATACCCCATCCCCCCAGGCACTGGACAAAATACATGAAAGGAATCATACCAATGAAAAGTGATGATTGGCTTGTGTCCCATCTGAAGTGATAAGCTTTGAAAATCTTTTAAATGGGAAAGTGCTTATAATGCATCCAAAAATGAATGTGAGTTATGTGTTGGGCTTTAAGTCCTACATTGTAAGACATCAACCCTGATGTTTATGTTTCATGACGACCCTAAAACATAAAGGACGATGACTTACATTGTAGGACTAGGGTTGGGTAGACTGAAACTGAGTATAAATCAGAAGCTTTGACAAATAAGTTATCATTTGTATGGAATTGGTCAGTACACACCACAAGGCAGGAGTCTGCGAACACTGAAACCCCTTACACCATCTCTTATCTCCAGTAGGGGATTTTGTGATCTTTGTAATATTCCCCTGAGAGACAGCATGTAATTTTTATTTAAAAAAACACTTAGGAAAGTGGAAGTATACTTTTATTGAAAAGAACTTGGTATATTTATATTAAAAGATGCTGGTCATTTCACCAAAGTCATATGGAAGCAACACATCAAATGCATTTGTATTCACACATTATAAATGAAGTGATGGCAAAAAGAAAGATAGGTATAAATCATATTTAATGCCAAAATTTAAAATAATTACATGTATTGTAGTAAGCCATTAATTGTTACTAAGAGATGATTATAATGTTTGTTGTCATATCAATGCAACTAATATCTATGGGGAATACCTGTAACATCATCAGGATGGGAACACAAGGCAGTGGACAGTTGAGATTCTGTTCCAACAGTGTCCACACATGGTCAACAAAAGGAGGAGTAACCACAAGGCATGAAAGTGATTGCCTCACATGCATTATTCAGAAAAATTACACACTTATGAATGTTGATGACCATCTGTGGTGCTGTCTTTTCATCAGCTGATTCATCATCATGGATACCCTCAACATCACTGTCATTGACACTGCAGAGGTTGATGTTTGGAGTTTTCAGTGTTCACTAGGGTCACAGTGATGCCATCTGCACAGTGGCTAGTGGTGCACTACAGTCACATTCATGTGTGTCCTTTTGATTGGAATTGCATTATGCACCATAGAATGTACATGTCTTTCATGGTGCTGTGTTTTGTCTTGGATTGATGAATGGCTGAACCTCACTGTTCCAGGTCTTCAATGGCCTCAATGATGTCATTCAGTGGTATCAGGTTGGTGAAACTCCTGCTTGCATTTGTGGACAGTGTCTTTGTTGTCATAGCATCTTGAGAGTCTCAATGAATGACAATTTCTTGATCAGAGCTTGGGAAAAGTGAAACAAACAACCTCTGATTTCCACTGATTCATCCCAAATTCATTTTATTAATAGTACTGATGCTTTCTCATAATCCGCCATTTTGGCACATGGAGAAAAATCTGAAATGATCTCCTTTACCTTTCTGAAACACAGCCTTACAACAAACATTTTCCAAGTCACTAGTATGTAGCAGACTGGAAAGGTGTAACCATGAAATAACAAAAACATTGAGAACAGTTGATAAAATAGACAAGGCAAGGTTTGTAATGTAACATCCACCCCAACATCCTTGGCTTCCGTCAGCAAATCCAACTGCACATCTGTTGCAAAGAAAAACATAGATTCATGATCAACAACATTGACAAGTCACCAGTAGAATGCCACTCCATTGCACTTAGTGTGCCTTAAAACAGAAATGTAAACATCCACTTTATCAACAGTAGAATGCCACTCCATTGCACATAGTGTAATTTAAGACAGAAATGTAAACATCCACTTTATCAACAGTAGAATGCCACTCCATTGCACTTAGTGTACCTTAAGACAGAAATGTAAACATCCACTTTATCAACAGTAGAATGCCACTCCATTGCACTTAGTGTGCCTTAAGACAGAAATGTAAACATCCACTTTATCAACAGTAGAATGCCACTCCATTGCAATTAGTGTACTTTAAGACAGAAATGTAAACATCCACTTTATCAACAGTAGAATGCCACTCCATTGCAATTAGTGTACTTTAAGACAGAAATGTAAACATCCACTTTATCAACAGTAGAATGCCACTCCATTGCAATTAGTGTACTTTAAGACAGAAATGTAAACATCCACTTTATCAACAGTAGAATGCCACTCCATTGCACTTAGTTTACGTTAAGACAGAAATGTAAACATCCACTTTATCAACAGTTGAATGCCACTCCATTGCACATAGTGTAATTTAAGACAGAAATGTAAACATCCACTTTATCAACTGTAGAATGCCACTCCATTGCACATAGTGTAATTTAAGACAGAAATGTAAACATCCACTTTATCAACAGTAGAATGCCACTCCATTGCACATAGTGTAATTTAAGACGGAAATGTAAACATCCACTTTATCAACAGTTGTTTGTAGTGCTGGATGCTGTATATGATGAAGGACTGGAAAATCATCTTAAACCCAAAACAACGACAGCAACAATATTATTACAGCTGTGCAATGTTGTTTTTTCTCTTATCATATATATCTATTCTACCATCATGCCATCCTTCTGGCTTTAGATCTATCTACCTGTCTGTCTGTCTGTCTGTCTATCTATCTATCTGTCTGTCTGTCTATCTATAATAATAATGATAATGCTTTATTTATAGAGGGTGACTCATTAGTCAAGGACTAATTTCCCATGAGGCCCTCTTAAGGAGAGTATAACAATGCACATTATATGAAGATAGCAATAATTACTGTTTATTTTAACATGTTTAGTATTAAAATACTCAATTTAATTATTATCTGTTGGAAGCACATGCATGCTCATGATATCTCTTCTTAAATACTCTAATATTTTCAGCAGATTTGACATGTAGTGGAAGCTTGTTCCACAGAACTGTACAAGAGTATTGAAAACTCTTTTTAAATTACTCTGTTCTTGGTTCTATCTCTCTGTCTGTCTGTCTGTCTTTCTATCTATCTATCTATCTATTTTTATCTGTCTATACATCTATTGATCGTGTTCACTTTAAATGCTGTTAGAATTATTTCATACACAATTATGCATCATGAATAAGAATTATCTGTCATTATTCAGTAGGAAAATAAAATCTTTAATGTTCAAGTGGTTAATTCTTGACATGTGATATTAACTTGCTAACAAGGATAAAACATACCTCAAAGGGCCAAAACCTCTGGTAACCAGGCTTAGTAAGTTGGGGAGTAAGCAAGGTTGTGTAAATGCATATAAAAATGAACAGCTTATACATTTTTCTGGACTGTTTTGAATATATACTTTATACATACATATCAAATGGACTTGGAGTTGAATGGTAAAAGATTGCATAAAAAATAAATGAAGAAAAAAGAAAAACTCAAGCAAACAATTAAAGTTTTAGGAAATTTAAGGCTTACAAATTGTTTTTGACTTTTACATGTAAACTATACACATATCTATGAAATATGCTTAGAATCAAATAAAACAAACCATAGTATCAAAATCAGTAAATAAATACAACATAAGCTACATCAAATGAATCCTGTACATTATTATATGTATTTAATGTATAGTCATTTGCTACCGTTGTTTGCTTTTCTGTTACAGTGACATTAAATTTCTTGTCGGACCAAACAGAAAAGTAATATATGCCCATAAATGTATTTTGTCCTCACGCTGTATGGTGTTTAAGGCAATGTTTACAGACCAAGCCTCAAAGAGTGGTGGAATGGATAAGGATACACAGTTACCTTTCCCAGACATGTCTCCTGATGTTTTCATGGCAGTACTGGAATTTATCTACTCCAACACTGTCACACTGAGACCAAAAATTGTAAGTTGTGTATTTCTACATGCATATTTGTTCATTTTAACAAATGTTTTTTCAGTGCCAAGATTGTATGTTTTATATTTTGAATCAACTCTTAAGTCTACCATGTCCACCTTTTGAATTCAAAGGCAAACAAATTTTACAGAATCAAAGGCATTGTTATTGCCTTCAGACTTACATATATAATTACACAAAAGAAAAAATAATAATTTTATAATGTTGTGACTAAGAAGTAATCCTTGTTCTTCACTCATTCACTTGTAAAAAGTTCAGGCCAAACATCCATCATTTCAAATTTTAGGCCCCTACTAAAATATATGCAGGGGTCATCTAGTTAGACTCTCGTCTGTTCATCATGTTCATTCTGTCATGTCACATCCCATCTGTTACCAGTTTATTTCCACTTAATAACCTTAGAAAGACAGCATGGATTAAAACCGAAATTGGTATAAAGCTTTACATGAAAACATGAGACTCTGACAGGTTAAGTTTGATTTTCACTATTTTTGATCAGACATTATGACCTTTGTATGACTTAAAACTTTGCTCATCAGCTACATCATACTGGTGGGGTACATTCATATCACATTGACAAATTGAGTTATTTTTATATTTATATGAATTGACAACATCAAAGGGCTGTAAAATCAGCTGCATGTATTGTGTCCATAATTTCTAATCTAAGCAATTTAATTATGCATGACTGGAAAGTAGGCATGAAAATGTTTGTAATTTCCCTGAAGTGCTGTCCAGAATTTTTATCTACATCCTGGAAAGCTTTTATATAGCCATGCATCAGGCATCCATTATCCCTCATCTGTCCAAAATGCTTATTTGAACTTTTTCTCAAAAACTACTTTGCTAGTTTTAATCAAACTTGGATGGAATATGTTTCAGTTCATGCTCTCCCAAAACTGGATTCTGAGTGCCTTCTTTAGCAATAGTGTTGCTTCCAGAAGTTGAAAACCTGTTTTCAGCTTTTTTTCCAGAGTGGCTGAGCCAGTTTTGTTGGATGTTAGTAGGAATGTTTGTTAGTACAGGCTCTGTTAAAAACTATTTTTGAACTTTTTATTGCAGCTGAGTCAATTTCAATGAAACTTGGTAGGAACGCCTCTTAGGACATGCTTTATAAATATTTTGTCCAGGGTGGCTCCCCTAACAATGGTGCGGCTTTCACAGCAAGCTTATAGAAAATCTCTTTTCAACTTATTCTCCAGAATGGTTGCATCAGTTTCAGTCAACTTGGTGGGAATTTGTTTTAGGAGATACTCTGTCAAAATTCTGTCCAGGTTGACTCCCTGCGCTGTGGTGCTAGAACAGTTGAGCCATTTTCAATCAGATTAGGTAGGAATGTTCCTTAGGACACAGTCTCAGTTTTATTTTTTGGAAGGTTCCCCTAGAACAGTTGAGCCAGTTTCAGTCAAGGTGGTTTGGGACATGCTCAGTCAAACTTGTGTCAAACCTGGTTCCCCTAGCAATGGTCATGGCTTCTATAGCAAATATATGGAACACATGTTGTCAACTTCTTCCTTGGAATAGCCTAGCCAACTTTGATTTGACTTGGTGTGATTGTTTCTTAAGACAATTGCCCAGTCAAAGTTGTGTTTGATGTGGCTCCCATAGCAATGGTGAGGTTTCCACAGCAGTCAGGTGGAAAGCCTACAAATAATAATTATTTCTCCTCAATTGTGGCTAGGTGTTACTAATAAAAATGTTACAGAATGACTTTCTCCAAAATGCCTTATCATATCAGACCAGATGTGACAGGCAGAACCCTAGCATTAACACCCTTCACATTCATGCAAAGGATTCCAGTGCACTACCTAACCCAATTAAACAACATATCAGATATCACCAGTTTCTACCTAATAGCTGTAAATTAAACAGTCTTATTACTACATTTTCCTTACAGACCAATGCATGCATGTAAGATCATGCCTACTTGGAAATGTTGTTTATTGGATAAAGCCAATCAGCTGTAATGTTTTTATGGGATTTGAAGACAGGAATTGGGCTTTACTCAGATCAAACTGCAATTTTTAAGTTTTAATCCATATTGCAAACAAATAAAACTTAATGATTTGTGACAATAACATAAATGAATATCTAGCAACGGAGTAATTGCATCTGAAATACTTTTTTGCAGGCAATTGAAACCATGGCAACAGCTCTAGAATATGGCTTGGATGATCTTCGAAGGGTAATGATAATGGTTTCACAGTTACCATGGCAATCTCATCTCTTGGCTTGGGACTTTCATTCTTGTATTGTTCTGTAAATAGCCTCAGACTTTTCATTCTTTTTTGTTCTAAAGATAGTATGGGACTTTTTGTTCTTTTATTGTTCAAAAAATAGCCTCCAACTTTTCATTCTTTTATTTTTCTAAATGTAGCCTCAGATTTTTCATTCTTTTTTTGAGCTAAAAATAGCCTCAGACTTTTTGTTCTTTTATTTATCTGAAAAAAGCCTCAGACATTTCATTCTTTTATTGATCTAAAATTAGCCTCAGACTTTTTATTCTTTTGTTCATCTTAGGATAGCCAAGATAGGTTTAGTCATAATTATCTACTTTTTGCAAATGAATGACCTTAAGCACCATTTGGTGACAGGTATGTAAGGCGTAGCCTTATATTCAGTTGGCATTTTAAATTTGGTCCTAAAACTAAGCAATTTATTGATTTGATGTATTTAAAAAAATACATAGTACAATATGTAATTCACACACAATGCACTGTTGCATAAATTAATTAATAAATGAGTGAATAATGGTGATAAAAACCTGTGTTCATATAAATCCTTGGAAAGAGTGAGAAAGAGCTGGACAGTGTGAGCAGATAGTCTAAGCTGGAATGTATTGCACACACATATGACCCTAGCTCCAATGTGAAGGATAAATACCATTGAATAATATCATATTAAAAGGTTTCAGCATGCAGTTTGAATACACTAATAATGTATTCATTCAAAATTGGGTCAAGCTCTAGCTGGTGCTTTATAGTTTTTTGAATTTTTCACAGTTGAACTAAGTTCTTCAATTGTAATTGGAGAAGCCAGGTATATTGGTTCACTTTAATCATCACCTTTGTCTTGTTTGTTTACACTCTGTACTAATTGACCAGTACATGCATAATTTTCTGATAAGGCTGTTATGAGTTTCTTAAAATGTGCATAAAAATCACAACAACCATTTATTGATTATTAAAATCTTTTGGACTTTAAAATAGTTTCCAAAACTCATGTGGATTTCCTTTTGTTAATCATGCAGTTTTTCCCCCTCTTTCTGTATTGTAGAGTCACTTAAGCATTTGGCAGTATCTTTCATATTCTTTTTTTTTCTTCATTATGTAATTCCTTCAATCTTCACTGGACTTGAGGGAATTATAATTTTTAATAATTAAAACACTTTCATATAGTTTCCTTTTATTTCTACATTCACCATTAAAGCAAGAAGCATTATCTTTAATACAAACATTAAATTTCCCATCCTGAAAATGCACTATTTTTGAATATCAATTGGTATTTTTGATAATAAAGTGTGTTAGTACTTCAGACTTTTGAAGCTTTGGTCCTGCAATTTTAAGAATTTCCTTACTCTATTAGATCTCTAACGCTTTCTTTATCATAATCATTAGAATTTTCCCTTTCTCAGAGCATAAATATCTTAGAGTTTGAAATTTTCAACAATATGACACTGTCTTCATCAACATCTATTGTTGATCACATGACTTGTAACGGTCATGTGGTATGAGGAGACTGGTGTTGATGGGTGGTAATTCAAGCTCCTCATCCCTGTTTGGTGTTGGCCTCTGCTGTCATATTTCAGTTACCTCATTAAACCTCCTTTTCACTTTCTTTATCCTTCACAATCAAAGTCAAGTCATTGGCAAATTAGGAAATTTTCAGTTGTTCTTTTTAATTTATGCATATTATGTCCATTCCCTTAATATTTTCTTTTTGTTTTGTAATTACAGCTTGTATTTCTTCTGGAAATATTGAAAATGTAGTGTATTGATTGGACATCCATGTTTTATTATATTATTTACAGAGAGGGAGTACTGTACAAACACTATTTACCAATAATTAATCTAGTACTCCATGACTTTAAAAGTGTTCATGGGAGACATAAATGTAGACAATCTTATAGATGAGGTTGCATTACATTGAGGTGTTTTATACATAATATTAAATAATGTGATGTAATCCATAACTGTACCAGCCGTTTTTAAGGGACAATTTTCTACTGAGGAAGTTGATAGTGCCAGAATACTGTACTAGGATGATAGTTTGTAATCTGTATTTGATAAGGATGGGAATACTGAACTAGGATGATAGTATCAGTATTTGATAAGCAAGGGACTACTGTAGTAGGATGATAGTTTGTAGTCTGTATTTGATAAGCAAGGGACTACTGTAGTAGGATGATAGTTTGTAGTCTGTATTTGATAAGCAAGGGACTACTGTAGTAGGATGATAGTTTGTAGTCTGTATTTGATAAGCAAGGGACTACTGTAGTAAGATGATAGTTTGTAGTCTGTATTTGATAAGCAAGGGACTACTGTAGTAGGATGATAGTCTGTAGTCTGTATTTGATAAGCAAGGGACTACTGTAGTAGGATGATAGTTTGTAGTCTGTATTTGATAAGCAAGGGACTACTGTAGTAGGATGATAGTTTGTAGCCTCTATTTGATAAGCAAGGGAGTACTGTAGTAAGATGATAGTTTGTAATCTATACTTGATAAGGATTGTGGTACTGTACTAGGATGATAGTTTGTAATCTGTATTTGATAAGCATGGGAGTACTGTACTAGGATGATTTGATAAGGATATTGGTCTGTAATTAGATAGAAGTTTTTATCTCCATTTGCAGTCTAGTCTCTTATCATATACTGACTATACTGACATTACAAGTCTTTATTATGTCCCTTGTATTTATAGGTGTGTGTAGAGTACCTTGTGGAGAGCTTGACAGTGATGACAGCATGTGACTGTATGCAGGCTGCTGTTATGTATGAACAGGAACACCTCAAGAGCAAGACCCTCAAGTTCATTGAGGAGCACACTCAGGTAGTACATGCAAACAATATACTGTAATTATAGTATCTTATTTTCACAGTGACAAAATTAAGCACTTCTGAACTTAACATTTTTTTGATGACTTAATTGTTCAATTCAGTGCTTACTACTTTTATTATTTCTGTTTTAATGTTTGAGTTTTCATCATATTTTCACAGATGTTTTTTTTTATTTTATACAACTGATCAGTTGGCACTTTTTCCTATGGAATAGGTCAAAGGTTACTGGTTACAAATGAATATGTGCCCCTTATGGTGTTGATACAGATACATCAGAAAATCACGAATGATCAAGATATGCAATGATTCTGTGTCGTTTGATAGAAGACATCAACTTTTATATAACATACCTAAAATTCTGCTTCACTTCAGTGATGTGTATTAGAATGCATCAGGAAAAACATAATTGCAGATGATATGCAAGGATAAAAGACTTAAATGTTTTCACAATATACCTACAAGTTCGCTACATTTTATCATGTAATTGCAGAAATTGATTTTACCCCTAATGACCTCTCAGACTCGTATAAAAAGTAAGTTGTTTTTGGTTGCAGAGGCAGTCATAGTGTTGTTCATGTACTTTGCTCAAAATGTAAATAAAACATCAATAAAACTAACACAAAGAATTTTTTTAACCACAATGAAAGTTTCTCTGCTCATCATTTTATGTAAAACACTAAAACAACAGTTAAACTCGAAAGAGTTGAAAATAAATAAAACTAGATGTAATATTGAATAAAGATACCTTTTTTTACTGAATGGAGCTTCTTGTATTTCATTTTAAAATCCCATGCAGTGAAAATCTTTTGCACTGTATGTTTTAAACACATGCAGAAAAAAATCATTTATGAAAATATTAAAGTAAAATGCACACTTTTCTTGAATGGACTGAACAAAACTTGTTTGAAATACATTTCCCATGTAAAAAATTGTCAGTAACTGAAAATAAAAACTTGCATAAAAAATATTAATACAACAATTTGATTTGATACATTTTGGAGAGTTATTAAATCTTTGATTTTATTTGATTCTGTAGCCAGAAAGATCAAATTGTGGATGCAGACCTAGCATCAAGGATATAATTTAATTTAATGTTTATTCTGTTGTCTCTCAAGATGTGCTCTTTCCAGATTTATTGTTATTCTTTTCCTCCCGATACTTTTGAATCTTGGATTTTATTAATCAAATTATTTAGATTGGAATTTGGTTTTTAATGCTTTTTTAGTAATATTTCTTGTAGAAGCTTGTCCATGATCCCCGATGTATTGTATTAATGATGCATTGATTTCCAACATGAAATAAATTTGTATACATGTATTTTTCTCATTTACAAAAAAATGTCTTTCTTAAAAGTATGAAGAGTAACATGTAAAAAATTTATTATATACCAGGTTGTGTATGAATTCTAATATAAGACAATTGTGGCATGGCTCCTGCAATTTGATAGTAACCCTAACTTCTCTGATACACAACAAAGAAGTTTTTTCTTCTTAAAACTAAGAAAAATAACATGTAAAAAGTTTATTCAGGGATCATGCTGGGATTCACCAATGTCATAAATTTCAATTTATTGTCCTTACTGGTGACAAAATATACCATCTGGTGATTCATTTTTGCAACATTGACAGCTATTTGAACTTGTATATACAACCTTAGGTTTTGTTTTGAATGAAGAAATTCAGAGGCACCATGAAAGGAAGTTGCATAATTATAAATGCACTGGAATTTATCTATTGATAAAAAAACAGATTCTTTGTTCATATTGACAAACTATCTTAACAGTGCATTGTTATAGCATAGTCTGCTTATTCTGACATCTGACCAGAATACTGTATGCTGTGAGATCTCTGATTTTTTGTTGTTGACATTTCTGGTAGTGGAAATCAACTGGATGAGGCACTATCTCATAATGGTTCTTTTGGATAAAATAGTATTGAACTACCGGCCACTCACTAGTAATTACTATATTTATTTAGATTGACATTTGTTTGTTGGTGGTAAGTAAATTTCCTCTTCCTTTCACTCATAGAATTAAATCCTTCGGAATGCTCACATTTTCTGTAGTAATCCCTATCAGAACAGAAAACCTGTGTATTCATCACTTGTTTGCCTTACTTTTAAAATTTCTGATGCATGTATGGAAGGCAGCATCACTCTGCATGTACGGAAGGCAGCACCCCCCACCCCACCCTGGAGATCTGCTTTTTAGTCTATCCACTAGTCATGCTGCCAGGACTAGCTACAATCGACCAAGTTTTGAAGGCAAGAACAGTAACTGTTACTGTCAACCAAACAACATAAATTCCTTTTGTTTTTAAAATGTACACAGAAAAAATAGTTTTGCTGAAACTTCAAAGAAAACTGATTACCTTTGAAGTACCAATCATTCTTTATAAATACTAATCAAAAATCAATGTTTTTTCAATACAGTTATTTGATGTTGCTGCCTCAATAAGAAATGGACATATGTTTGGTCCTCCAAAGCTGTCCTTTAGCAACTTACTTCAGTAACACATGCAATCTTAATCAAGGAAAGCTGGCTACAATCTTCAATAAAAACAAGGAACCTTTCATCAAAGGATGTGAGCACGAATCTTAAATTAAAAGCAATGGGATTTGATGGGTTGTTGCATTTTTCCAAGTGTCTGGAACATGTTTATTGTGCCATAAAAGTTTCATTTTTGCAGGAAAACAATTTATGCTTATGGTCGTTACCAATGGTGGCATAAAACACAAATTAAATTTCCATTCTTTTGAAAGCATAGATATCTGGCTGTCAAGCTAATTGAAGATGGAGTATCTTGCAGAGATGCTTGTGAAACTTTTTAATTTGTTCACATGTTTTCGTTTCCCTATGAAATAGCCTCTTTCTCTGGGTAGTTGTCGCAAGATGATAGCTGTCTCCAGCTGACCAACATTGAGGCCACTTTAAGAATGTAGCATGTAAATAACTATAGCAACATGCTACCTGCAACCATTGTAGTGAATTCAGATATAGATCAAAACGAAGACTACCAATTTTTTATATATATGTTATTAGTGTTTTATAACGGGATGTGAGTCATACATGAAGTTTATAACACGTGATCTATACTCGAATTCATGGATTTATTATATACTTGTTCAGTACTTAATGGATTATGGATTGTACTAAACAAATTTGAGTTGTCAATATACAATTGTTTATCAGACTAGTTTGTCTTTATTTAATCAAAAGCATGTATTTTTGCTTTCACTTTTATTATCCCTCTCCCAATATTTTAGGTAAATGCATCATTTTCTTCAGCTGACAGACTTGGTTGGTGGTAATATGGTTCGGTCTATAACACAGTCAGGCTTTATGGACACCAACCACCATGTTATTGTGGGATCACTATATATATAAAATTTAATTTTGGTTTGAGGTGGGAATAGTATAATTAGGGTAGAGATTGATCAATCGCCTTCAGGATAACCTTCTCAGCTCATTTTAAAAGCATTCAAACTATGCTGTCAGATTATATCCAAATTTTTGCCAAGACACTAATGGATTCACCACAGAAAATGGGTCATTCTAGTTTACTGTTCATTAAAACTTAAAATTTTTTCAGAAATACATGTACTCAGTTGGCATGAAATGTGGTGAGTAGCTTTATTTTACTTTTCATTAGTCAAGGAGTCCAATAAATCTAATTATCTCTTTCGTTAATCATAATGAGTTTGAAACTTTGCATTACTAAATGATTCTGCCATGTGACATTGCTGAATTTTATATGACAGTTTGATGTGCAGTGTTTATAATGTGATTTTGCAAAACTTGAAAGTGTTTCTTTTATTGTCATATATATGAGGGCTATGATTATTTCATTTTCCTTGCAGCAAGTTTTTACTTCAAAAGGGTTCCAGGAACTTTCTGATGGTGCTCTGATAGAGGTCCTGAAGTCTGACAATCTGAAGCTGGATGAGGAGGAGGTCCTGAAGTATGTCAAGGAGTGGGCTCATGTCAATTCTGTGAGTCTGATATTCACTCATTCTGATATTCACACTGTTTTGGATAATAAATAATGATTATGAGGAGGAGGAGGATGACGAGATTTACAAGTATGTGAAGGAGTGGGCCCATGTCAACTCTGGAAATCTTATATTCACACAGTTTATATAATAATTAACCCTGGTAGTGCGAGAGCCATATATTTATGGATGACGTCACCTGGCTTTGTATGTGGGAATCATATATTTATGGTCAAACATTACCTAGCTTTGTGTGCAGATACCATATTTTTATGTCACTAGACAGTGATGTCTAAGGATGTCCAATCTTGATCAATTATTAATCATGTGCTAAATATAGCAGGGGGATAGCATATGTAATAGTCTCGCAGATCATGGCTTTGCATCATTGTAACAACATCAGTGAAACAAATACAACAACAGACTGACTTATTTGCCCAGGAAAGTGTGTTGTCAACAGTGGATGTTGATGTAAACAACATGGTGGCTGTTAGGTAGTTGCAGTCTCACAGCTGTCTCATAGCCAGTTGCTGCTGATTACCATATATGTGTATGTTATAGCCTGAATTACAATAAAGTTCTTTAGGGCTTTGTGAGGAAGTGTAGAGGTATCTAATTATTCTAATTGGGAATCTAACAATCATGACCTTCTTTCAATTGCTGAACCGTTGACCTGGTGGAAATTTTTTTTTCCTTGTCAGTTTTATTTTATTTCATTTTTACAGAGCTGGTTTCAGAGGTAGGTCAATAAACATATAAAGCTTGTTCTTTTTTTCCCTCAAATGTTTGACAATGGAGAAGTTATAATATGTTAATATTGTTGCTGAGAAATCTATTTTATTTCAGATATTTTTGGCAGGTTGCAATTATGAATTATTGAAAACCTCACAACTCTTGCTCTATAATTTATAATCAGTGAGAAATAATTATGTTTATTTTCGGTAATAATGACTTTCAGGCCTCTCAAATCTACAGCTCCACTCAAAATAATACCTGACAACCAATGTCACTATCAGGATACGTATGTACTGGACGTAGGAGCTCGCATCTAGTGTTGCAAACTCACATTTCAGTGTTCATACTGTTGTTTATTTCTGCCTCACTTGGTGGTAAAGATCAAAGAGCTTACTTGGCTTTGTAGCACAATGACATTTCTCAGTTGTTTCATACCATATTTAACCCAAAAATAGTACATTACTCTAGTGTGTAGTGAGAAGAGCTGTGATAATAAATATTGCCCTACCTGATGATATTACATTAAAATCATTCAGATGTAGACACCAGAATATTACAGAATTAAATACATCTGTTTGGTAGGCCATTGACAGTTGTACACAAACTAGCTGAACATCAGAAGATTGATTAAAAATTAGATTATAAAGAACTCCAGTTGTAAAGAGTTATTCTAAAACTATATGTGCTGTCATATATTAAACTACACATTAATAATAAGAGCTATTAAACAAATCAAAGACATACTTAAAAATCCATAAGACATCGGCTTTCAACAATTTTCAAATGAGAAAACTAGTTTTCAATTACTTTGACTACACTGCATAAACAGTAATCTTTTCACACTAAAACATGACAAATATAATTGTTCTACATTATGATAATTACCGTCAAAATTAAAACAGCTTGATAACATTGAGTTCTTTGAAAAATGAATGCTGTATTTTGCTGCATAAAAGATTTTGCCAACAATATTTTAAAAAGTCTTTTGAACCTTTCAAACACTAACATGATTTTTTGGGTTGCTATGGCAACCAAAGTAAATCTGTAATTATTTATAATTTTCAATATGATTAGTCTTGGTTCCTTATCAATAAGCGATAGATAAATGAAGAGAATTATATTTTATATGGAGACCATTTGTGAATAATAACTATATAAATATTGCATCATCTAAATATTGGAACATGCTGAGAAATGTTTGAAAGTAAAGTTTTAATTATCTAGCATAGGCTTAAAAGTAATGAACTGATGATATGTAATATGTAGAAACAAATTAACTGTCCACATACACATTCAGAATAACTATATTTGATGGAAAAATATTCATTATATTTGATTTTATTTGGACAAAAATTACTTTTCCACCCTTTTTCTCTGTTTGGCTGGTAACTATGAACACATAAATTTCACTGACATTTTTAGTGTTAGCAATCTGCATGCATATATGCATCACTTTATATAATTTCACAGCAATCTGATTATAAATACTAGTTCTGAGGGTGTTATTTGGATTCGGCCCAAAGGATATGTATTGTTCTGAAACAATTCAGTATACACAGATGGGTCAGTTAGAAATAAATGAACACTGGTTGTCTAGGTCAGACAAAACAACACAGCACTACCAGGGTTAATAATAATGATGAGGAGGACAAGGAGAAGGTCTACATTTACCATATTTACCATACATGTTGGGACACTGTATTTATTGAGACACCATAAATTAATTTTAAAAGTAATTTTTTGTGCACTGTATGTTCTGGGACAGTTTTTTTTCCAAGTCATAAGTTGTGGGATACCTTTTAAATCAATCCAAAATTAAATGTCAGAAAATGCACTCCAACTGAATTTTTATTTAAAAAAACATAAAACTGTGTACTTGAGATAAAACTCTTTAATCCACTACAGCAGCATCTCATCAACACAGCCCTTCTCCTGCACATGAACAATCCAGTCTTTCGGTACATGAATATTTTTTTAACTTTCTCATACTGTGAATTTTTTTTTAGAGGCAACACATCACCTGAAGTGGAAACTACAAGGACTAAAGTTATATTTGTTCAAAACTGCACTAGTCTTGCTAATTCTCGTACTTTTGACCCCCATCTTATCGTCAGTCTGTCCAGGAATGTGATCAAAGTACACTAGAGTTTTATCCATGTTAATGATCATATTGTCAGTGAAATGATAGATTTCTCTTCTGGCCTTCATGAATTCATCAAATTATTTTATTTTCTCCAAACCTTCTGGATGACGCTGGGTCATCGATGTTCATGCATGTAGCACTATTTTGTGTTACTTTAAAAATTTTTCCATTGTTTCAGTTTATTTTCAAAATTTCCTTGAATACCAGTGAACAAGAAACATTTCCATATCTCGGCCATCTTTGTATATTCAAAGATAAAAGATAAAAAAGTCAGCACACTTAAAAGAATTTATAGTCGGCTTCTGATGTCAGCTTGCTTTGCAATAAACTAACCTTTGTATTGATATCCTTTAAAAAAAAAAACAGCTTTAGAGTCCAAAGTCAGCTTCCGGGGTTGACTTGCTTTGTAATAAAAATAACATTTGTCTTTTATGTCCTGTTGGTAAGTTCAAAGAAGAAGTTTACTGCTGGCTGCCAGTTGTGTTTATTCACCACCAGGGCTTCTGTGTCTGTGTGCTTGGCATCAGTAGCTGTAATTAATACAAAGGAGCATTGATGTCTGTGGGTAAATAGTAATGATACTTTTGTAACCCATGCTGGCAAAAAGATTGTCATTTTACACTCAAGTGAATGTGTTTTCAAATAATGATTTTTATTTGCAAGATACTGTCTTACAGTAGACCTGGATATAATTCAGTCTTGGTCATTTTGCACCTAACACCATGTCATGTGTGAATGGCAGTTGTCTTTAGTATATTGGTTGATTATTTCTCTCTCGTTTGCGAAATCATTTGCTTCTCTTCTGGCCTTCACAAATTCATCACATGATTGTATTTTCTCCAGATATTCTGGGTGATGCTTGGTGATTGACATCTGTGCACGAAGCACTATATTGTGTCACTTTAAAATTTGTTCCATTGTTTCAATTTATTTTCAAAATTCCTGTGAATACCAGTGAAAAGGAACCAAAGTTTGCTTCCATATATCAGCCATCTTTGTATATTAAAAATAAATAAATCGGCTCACTTAAAAGAAATCATAGTCAGCTTCCGATGTCAGCTTGCTTTGCAATAAAATAACATTTGTATTGATATCCTTTACACAAAAAGTAACCACAGTCGGCGTCTGAGATCAGCTTGCTTTGTAATAAAAATAACCTTTTGTCTTTGATGTCCTTTCAGTAGGTTCAAAGATGGAGTTTACTGCTCGCTGCCAGTTGTTTATTAATCAATAGGGCTTCTTTGTGCATGGCATCTGTAGTTACAGTTAATACAAAGGAGCATTGATGTCTGCAGGTAAATAGTAAGGATACTTCTGTAACCCAAGCTGATGAAAAGATTGTCACTTACACTCAAGTGAATGTGTTTTCAAATAATGATTTTTATTTGTGAGATACTGTCACACAGTAGACCTGGATGTAATTCAGTCTTTATTATTTAGCACCTAACGCTGTGTCATGCATGAATGGCGTATTCAAGATATCGGTTGATTATTTCCCTCTTGTTTGTGATTTTGTTGGATCCAGTTTTCAGTCAGATATCATGTTCAAACCTTTGAGCACAACCACACACAATTTGTTTCTCAATGTTCATGTCAATGAACAATGTGGCGACTGTGTTATTGGACATAATTGATACACATAACATTATTGAAGCCTACACTACATATACAGATTTTATGGATATAATTTATTCTTTAATGCTCATGTTAAAAAAAGGAATAAATGATAACAATGCAAGGTTAGTTTCTTTCTTTTTGTTATCAATTAAGTGCTTTATTTATCTATTTTATTGCAAATTGCAGTGGGGGGTCAGCACAAAATTCAATACAAATTTATTTCATTTCTTAAGTCTTGGGATATATGACCTAAGTGAAAAAAGTGTCACCATAAGTTCTGGGACAGGAACAAATTTTTTTATCATGTCCCAACATAAACAGTAAATACGGTATGTCAAGGATTTGGCCCAAGGAAATACTGAGTCTGGTATTCATCCAAGTTTCAGATAATAAACAATAATATTGACGTGGATGAGGATGAAGTAGGAGGATAATGATTATAATGATGGCTTTTGATGAACAGATATGTCTAAATTTGATAAATAGATTAAAAAAAGATAAGTTGATAAATGGACAAACAATATTTGACATACTTATGTGAATTCAGATTCACTGTATAAATTCATGTGTAAGATTTGCTGCAATGAAAATACCCCCCCCCCCATGGTTTGCAATATAAACCCTGCAATTTAATTATGCCAACAAAACTTTTTTGGAGTAGATGCCATAAGACAAGTGATGCATGTATTTCACATGATTTTTTGTTCTTTTTTGGTCAAGGTTAATTTCTCTCTTTGTGTTAATCTGCAAAATCTATATTTAGCCTATGCTGACCATATTATGATATTGACAATTACGTCTGGTCATAATCATCTAAGAGAAGAACTCAAGCCCCAGACTCTATCACATTGTTGACTCCATTTCCTGTAAACGTTAGCATTGACAGTTAATTATATAATATTCACTTAGTGGTACATGTACTTTAGCCAACACTTCTTTCAGTAATGAAAACCTGACATCAGGAAACTGACATTGGTAAAGATAATAAGATTACTTACCATACCATATGAATTAAATAGAGGGGTGGCCTTTCTTATGGGGTACTTTTGAACACAAACATTTTGATATAAAGGTCAATGTTAATAACAATATTGCAAATTTAGTGTCATGGCTAAATTTAGAAAATATATCTATACAATTTTTTAAAATGAGAATAGTTTGCAGTTAA
The DNA here is from genome assembly GCA_028554795.2 of Sinohyriopsis cumingii. Taxonomy (NCBI): domain Eukaryota; kingdom Metazoa; phylum Mollusca; class Bivalvia; order Unionida; family Unionidae; genus Sinohyriopsis; species Sinohyriopsis cumingii. Next base: position 113,253,704 of record CM068824.1, on the reverse strand, counting down.
TTATTTATTTTTGTAATTTACAAATATTAATGGGCACAGATTATTTGTATACTTAGAACATAATGATTTTGCAAAATTATTATTCACAGTAAAGATCGTGTTGCAAAATGGTGTTCACAGTAAAACATCTTGAGATTAAAATCCTATGTCTCCAAAATTATAGTTTCAGTTTTATTGGGTTTTGGTTAACTTGCTTTCTCTTTTTTCTTCCAAGAATGAGATGTGTTCAGATGTTCTTTCCAGGAAAAAACTAAATGTTTATATGTTTTGACAAATCATCAATAATCAATGTTCAAAACAGATATCTGTACTAATTGGGATTTCATTGCATGTTTATAGGTTTCTGTGTTAGATTGTGTTTTACTCTAAAGCTTTTTTGTGTTTAAAGATTGTGTAAGACCATTGGCTAGCCACATGCTCTGATTAAGTTTTAGTTTTGTGGTATTCATTTTAATGTAAAATTTACATTTGGGGCTGAAGGTTTCTTGTGGTTAGCAATTTAGGCTTACAATGATAAATTTTCAAAAATAAAGAAGGGAATACTGTACTCAGCATCAGAAACATAACTCGGCTTTAAGGGAATTTTAGTTGACTGAGTTGTCTTGAAGACAGTTTTTAATGCAGTTGATAATAATTGTAAAAAATGTATCTGCTTCCACATATACACATACATACAGAAATGGGTACAATTAGTGTCATGATGTTTCATTTGTTGATGTCATAATGCATACATAAGTTTCATTAAAAATGCTAGACTTGTAATTATAATTTTTTTAAATTCTGAAATGCAGGTGGTGCAGTCCAAACCTCCATCAGAGGTGGCTCAGAGAGTGGTACAATGGCTACGTCTGCCCATCCTGTCACTACAGGAACTGGAAAATCTGGAGAAGGAAAATAAGAAAGATAACATCATACCAGTAAGACACTGAGTATTAACATATGTGCATAAGGAACTTCTAGCGATAAGAGAAAGTGTTATCCCCACCCTTTTGGAAGCAAATGTGGATATTATATGATTGTACCCACCATGAATTGCAGTGTAATGTAATACCTAACTGCTCCACCATTTAAGACCAAGATTTAAAACTTTGGGATTTGATAAGAAGTGATCCATGGTCTGCAGATGTGCCCAGTGGTTTCAGAATTTCAATCCACTTCCTGGGGTTTGAGCCTGAAGGGTGAGATGGGGAACATTTTTGCAATATATAAATTGTACAATGACAACAACAACAACACTATTAAAAATAAAAATAATAATCATAGTAATAATAACAACAGTTATAATAAATGCTATATTTACTGAGGGTACAACAGTATACACTAATCTTCCTTGAGGCAGTCAGTAATACTAACATTACAGATAATTGAAAAAGCTATCAGGACACTGGAAAAATGTATGCAGCAGATAGCTTTCACAGTAAATATAGGGTCAGTTAAATAAGGAAATTGTAACCCCCCCCCCCCAAGTAATTTCATTTTAATGAACAGCAGATAATTTTTAATAAATTAATATTGCATAAATTTATTTAATGCCAGAACAGTGACTTAAGTACATGTGATGTTAGAATACATACTGTCAGTGATAATAAATATAATTACTGGCTTATTCATACATAAAATATTGTTTCAGTCTATATGCTTAAAAATAATAATGTTGCTCTACTTCTCCCACACTGTTAGATAGAGAAATGAAACTTTGAAGTATGATTTAGGGTGGTCTTTAGAGATGTGCAACAAACTTGGAATTTAGTTCCAAGCCCTGGAGGTGTAAATATGATTGTTGGGGGCAGGGAAATAAGTATACCAGTTCTTCTGCATGTTTTTGTAAAACAAACAAATAATTAATTATTCCTTCATCCTAAAATATACAGATATTCCATGTCTATAAAAGAAGAAATGAAAAAGCCATGTATAAAGTACAGACTATCATTTAAGTCAAACTGCAGAATAATCACACTTTGCATTTATGTTAACTTGAACTGAAATAATTGCTGTTTTATTCAGTTTATTTCATCTCACAAGAAAATGGAAGCATACTGAAAAACACAACTTCACAAGTTAACAAAATCAGTCATGTTTTAATCTCTTAGCATCATTTACCATCCATGAAAATCTGCATCAATACAGCTCTCATTTGAGAAAGTTTGTGAAATAAAAATGTGGCCTATGTTGGTAAAGGGTGGGTGTGTTGCTGTTCGTCCTAACTTTGGTAGAGGGTGTGAGTTTAGAATGTTGGTTCTAAATTTGGTAAAGGATGGGACAAATAATGTTAGTTCTAAATTTGGTAGAGGATGAGAGTGTAGAGTGTTGGTTCAAAATTTAGTAGAGGGTGGGAGTGTGGAATTCAGGTTCAACATTTGGTAGAGGGTCGGACTGTAGAATGTTGGTATTAATTTTGGTAGATAGTGGTAAAGTAGAATTTTTTTCTTCTTAAATTTCTAGAGGGTGGGAGAGTAGAATGTTGGTTCTAAAGTTGGGAGTGTAGAATGTTAGTCATAAATTTTCTAGAGGGTGGTAGTGTAGAATGTTGGTTCAAAATTTGGTAGAAGGTGGGAGTTTAGAACCTTGGTTCTAAATTTTGTTGAGGGTGTTAGCATAAAGTGTTGGTCCTAAATTTGGTAGAGGGTGAGAGTGTAGAATGTTGGTCATAATTGTCTTACAGAACCAATCCCATTTTGTGCACTGTTATAGCAAAACTTGTATTGGAATAATAGCAAAGAAACTGTTTTCCAGTACTTATAAAATAACATATGAAACAAATGAAAAATAAGGATATTTTTGAAGTAGGATATTTTTTAAATATATTATCCACTGAAACTAATCTAACATATTCAGCTGGTATTATACACAGTGTAGGTGATAGACAAATGTTTTAGATAAAGACTGGTTGTAATGGGTGTTTTTCATTGTTTAATAAAAAAGTGTGACTTCTAATGCTTTTAAGATTTAGATTTTTATCTTCAGATGAATAATATAGTTATAAACATATGCTTCTTGTTATAAATGTGTTGTTAAACCAATGAATAGTGAAATGTAGTTCTCCCAATTTTTAAGAATTTGAACAATTTATGTAACTTGTTGTGGCTATTTCAGATGATAAGCAAGTCATTCCTGCATGTTGTGAAAGCAGTATTAGTCTGTCTGTCTTTTTCTTAAAAAAAATAGTTGTCAAACAATGACAGTGCATAAATAAAGTCTTTAAAAACAATGTTTGAATATTACAAGGCATGAAAAATTTATTTTGGCAAACAAATTCTGGTGTTAGTTGACAGCAGTATCTGAAGACATATAGAAAGTATAGTATATGTAGAGTGTGGTAGTGATAATTGGGAAAAGTATGGGTACAAATTCTTGGTTAAACTAAATTTTTAAAAAATATTGAAAAATACATGAATTCCAGAAATGTGAACTTTAATTCAGTCCTTAGTGAAATTGGAAAATTCCTTAAATCTGAGTTTGTTTTCATGTCCACAACACAGTGTATATTTACCACTTTATACAGTGAAAGAAATTGAAGGCTTAATGAATACTTTAAACTTTTGGAACTGTAATATGGTCATTATAAAAGTTCAGTTTTTGTTTTTTGCTTTTATTAAACAAAATATCATAATCTTTCAGTTTTTGACCTAATACTTGCACATGTATTAATAAGTTCATGCCACTCATTGTAGTCAAAATCAGCATACAAATGTCACTTGCCTTAATAAGCACTTGCAATCATTTCAGTCAAAATCAGCATACAAATGTCACTTGCCTTAATAAGCACTTGCAATCATTTCAGTCAAAATCAGCATACAAATAGTCACTTGCTTTAATAAGTACTTGCAATCATTTCAGTCAAAATCAGCATACAAATAGTCACTTGCTTTAATAAGTATTTGCAATCATTTCAGTCAAAATCAGCATACAAATGTCACTTGCTTTAATAAGCACTTGCAATCATTTCAGTCAAAATCTGCATACAAATAGTCACTTGCTTTAATAAGTACTTGCAATCATTTCAGTCAAAATCAGCATACAAATAGTCACTTGCTTTAATAAGTACTTGCAATCATTTCAGTCAAAATCAGCATACAAATGTCACTTGCCTTAATAAGCACTTGCAATCATTTCAGTCAAAATCAGCATACAAATGTCACTTGCCTTAATAAGCACTTGCAATCATTTCAGTCAAAATCAGCATACAAATGTCACTTGCCTTAATAAGCACTTGCAATCATTTCAGTCAAAATCAGCATACAAATGTCACTTGCCTTAACAAGCACTTGCAATCATTTCAGTCAAAATCAGCATACAAATAGTCACTTGCCTTAATATGCACTTGCAATCATTTCAGTCAAAATCAGCATACAAATAGTCACTTGCCTTAATAAGCACTTGCAATCATTTCAGTCAAAATCAGCATACAAATAGTCACTTGCCTTAATAAGCACTTGCAATCATTTCAGTCAAAATCTGCATACAAATAGTCACTTGCCTTAATATGCACTTGCAATCATTTCAGTCAAAATCAGCATACAAATAGTCACTTGCCTTAATATGCACTTGCAATCATTTCAGTCAAAATCAGCATACAAATAGTCACTTGCCTTAATAAGCACTTGCAATCATTTCAGTCAAAATCAGCATACAAATAGTCACTTGCCTTAATAAGTTCATGCCACTCATTGTAGTCAAAATCTGCATACAAATGTCACTTGCCTTAATAAGTTCATGCCACTCATTGTAGTCAAAATCTGTATACAAATGTCACTTGCCTTAATAAGTTCATGCCACTCATTGTAGTCAAAATCTGCATACAAATGTCACTTGCCTTAATAAGTTCATGCCACTCATTGTAGTCAAAATCTGCATACAAATGTCACTTGCCTTAATAAGTACATGCCACTCATTGTAGTCAAAATCTGCATACAAATGTCACTTGCCTTAATAAGTACATGCAATCATTTCAGTCAAAACCTGCATACAAATGTCACTTGCCTTAATAAGTACTTGTACATGCAATCATTTCAGTCAAAACCTGCATTCAGATGTCACTTGCCTTAATAAGTACTTGCAATCATTTCAGTCAAAACCTGCATTCAAATGTCACTTGCCTTAATAAGTACTTGCAATCATTTTAGTCAAAACCTGCATTCAAATGTCACTTGCCTTAATAAGTACTTGTACATGCAATCATTTCAGTGAAAACCTGCATTCAAATGTCACTTGCCTTAATAAGTACTTGCAATCATTTTAGTCAAAACCTGCATTCAAATGTCACTTGCCTTAATAAGTACTTGTACATGCAATCATTTCAGTCAAAACCTGCATTCAAATGTCACTTGCCTTAATAAGTACTTGTACATGCAATCATTTCAGTCAAAACCTGCATTCAAATGTCACTTGCCTTAATAAGTACTTGCAATCATTTCAGTCAAAACCTGCATTCAAATCTCACTTGCCTTAATAAGTACTTGCAATCATTTTAGTCAAAACCTGCATTCAAATGTCACTTGCCTTAATAAGTACTTGTACATGCAATCATTTCAGTCAAAACCTGCATTCAGATGTCACTTGCCTTAATAAGTACTTGCAATCATTTCAGTCAAAACCTGCATTCAAATGTCACTTGCCTTAATAAGTACAGTAGTCCCCTTCTTATAAGGCCACCCCTAATGCAGCAGGGAAGTGGCCTTATAATGCGGGTGGCCTTTCTAGAGGGGAATGACCAATGCGAATAGTAAATACATATGAAAAAAGTCACAAGTACATTTAATTTTAAATATTTAATATTTTAATTAAAAAATCACATGCATGATGTGAAATAAATATAAAACAAACTTTGTCCTTATTTGCAAAAGTATGCTATGAATAACCATTGATACAGTTTTAAAACTGTCTTTATAATTATGTTACAGTTCACATCATCTGTCACTTTGTTGGTAACAGTCCAAAAAAACAAACCAGTCTCGTCACATTAAAAATATCCTTGCTGTCATATCCCCTGCATATATCGTTTAGTCTTTTGTTCCAATCTTTGACAACTTCATTATTAACATAAGCTGATTCGCTGCTAATGACATAACTCTTGATATTGTGTCGCACTTGAAATCTGTGCAACCATCCGTTACTTGCGGTAAAGTCGTCATATCCCAATTCAACTGACAAAATTTTTGCTTTTTCTTGTCTTTGAAATCAGGATACAAACGTCTCCTGGCTCAAACAATCTTCCTTTCTCCGTCCATTTCACCTTTCCACTTCTGCAGAATTGTTTCATTATCTTTCACCATATTGTTTATCTGAGTCTTCCCGACGTTAGTTTTCTGCAAGGATCCTCGACGACCCCCCTCCTCCCGTCAGTTGAATTACTTTCACGTTCTTCTCTAAACTGAGAATTTTTTTTTTCCTCGATGACATGTTGATCTTTTTGCAGTAAGTTATTCATGTTGCCAACTACAATACTGATAAAACAATTTTGTATGCATCTAAACAAATTGCCGTGTGTTTTAAAAGGAAGTGATCTTGTCACGTGATTCGTTAGTCGCAGTCTGGTACCCTACTGTTTTTATACATTTCTTACATTAAGTGAGAGAAGCCAAAACGGCTTCGATATGTACCATTAACATCACACATATTTGACCTCGCGGCCGCTAGGATTCGTAATTTTGACAATTATTGTCAGCAGTAATAGCCACTGATTACCAAAGTGAACAAGCTCAACATCTTACTAAGGGAAGCCATAAAGGCTATTAAACCATTTTCCTGCTGACTTGGGTATTGTACATCGATACTGCCACTTCTCAGCTGTTACTACTGTTCGATAATTGTAATCTTAACAATTATCAGAGTGACTAAACTGGACATCTTATGATAACACAGCAGTAAGGCTAATTGGATTACATGTACGTACCCTTTTGTATGAATTAAAATTTGAGTCTTTCTCGGTTTTTATGGAATAAATTTGGCTTCTCGTGAGGCGTAAATGATATAATATTAACCTTAGTGGTAAATGTACTTTACTCAACACTTCTTTCAGTAACGAAAACCTGACATCGTGAAACAGAAATCGGATTACTTAATATACGTTATGAATACAATACTGGTTCTGGATACATATTCAAATAAAATGCGGCCACTTGTGAGGGGTAAATTTTATAATATTGCACTAATATGCTGGCCGCTGGTCGCGTTAGCCGGGTGGCCTTTCGCGAGGGGTACTTTATAACACAAACTCGTCGGTGCCAACAGATTCTGGCCGTAAGGAGCGGGTGGCCGCTGGTCAGGGGGGCCGTTGAAGAGGGGGACTACTGTACTTGCAATCATTTCAGTCAAAACCTGCATTGAAATGTCACTTGCCTTAATAAGTACTTGCAGTCATTTCAGTCAAAACCTGCATTCAAATGTTTCTTGCATTAATAAGTACTTGCAATCATTTCAGTCAAAACCTGCATTTAAATGTCACTTGCCTTAATAAGTACTTACAATCATTTTAGTCAAAATCTGCATACAGATGTCACTTGCCTTAATAAATACTTGCAATCATTTCAGTCAAAACCTGCATTCAAATGTTTCTTGCATTAATAAGTACTTGCAATCATTTCAGTCAAAACCTGCATTCAAATGTCACTTGCCTTAATAAGTACTTACAATCATTTTAGTCAAAATCTGCATACAGATGTCACTTGCCTTAATAAATACTTGCAATCATTTCAGTCAAAACCTGCATTAAAATGTTTCTTGCATTAATAAGTACTTGCAATCATTTCAGTCAAAACCTGCATACAAATGTCACTTGCCTTAATAAGTACATGTACATGCAATCATTTCAGTCAAAACCTGCATTCAAATGTTTCTTGCATTAATAAGTACTTGCAATCATTTCAGTCAAAACCTGCATTCAAATGTCACTTGCCTTAATAAGTACTTACAATCATTTTAGTCAAAATCTGCATACAGATGTCACTTGCCTTAATAAATACTTGCAATCATTTCAGTCAAAACCTGCATTCAAATGTTTCTTGCCTTAATAAGTACTTGCAGTCATTTCAGTCAAAACCTGCATACAAATGTCACTTGCCTTAATAAGTACATGTACATGCAATCATTTCAGTCAAAACCTGCATTCAAATGTCACTTGCCTTAATAAGTACTTGCAATCATTTCAGTCAAAATCTGTATACAAATGTCACTTGCCTTAATAAGTACATGTACATGCAATCATTTCAGTCAAAACCTGCATTCAAATGTCACTTGCCTTAATAAGTACTTGCAATCATTTCAGTCAAAATCTGTATACAAATGTCACTTGCCTTAATAAGTACATGTACATGCAATCATTTCAGTCAAAACCTGTATACAAATGTCACTTGCCTTAATAAGTACTTGCAATCATTTCAGTCAAAATCTGCATACAAATGTCACTTGCCTTAATAAGTACTTGCAATCATTTCAGTCAAAACCTGCATTCAAACGTCACTTGCCTTAATAAGTACTTGCAATCATTTCAGTCAAAACCTGCATTCAAACGTCACTTGCCTTAATAAGTACTTGCAATCATTTTAGTCAAAACCTGCATTCAAATGTCACTTGCCTTAATAAGTACTTGTACATGCAATCATTTTAGTCAAAATCTGCATACAGATGTCACTTGCCTTAATAAATACTTGCAATCATTTCAGTCAAAACCTGCATTCAAATGTTTCTTGCATTAATAAGTACTTGCAATCATTTCAGTCAAAACCTGCATTCAAATGTCACTTGCCTTAATAAGTACTTACAATCATTTTAGTCAAAATCTGCATACAGATGTCACTTGCCTTAATAAATACTTGCAATCATTTCAGTCAAAACCTGCATTCAAATGTTTCTTGCCTTAATAAGTACTTGCAGTCATTTCAGTCAAAACCTGCATACAAATGTCACTTGCCTTAATAAGTACATGTACATGCAATCATTTCAGTCAAAACCTGCATTCAAATGTCACTTGCCTTAATAAGTACTTGCAATCATTTCAGTCAAAATCTGTATACAAATGTCACTTGCCTTAATAAGTACATGTACATGCAATCATTTCAGTCAAAACCTGCATTCAAATGTCACTTGCCTTAATAAGTACTTGCAATCATTTCAGTCAAAATCTGTATACAAATGTCACTTGCCTTAATAAGTACATGTACATGCAATCATTTCAGTCAAAACCTGTATACAAATGTCACTTGCCTTAATAAGTACTTGCAATCATTTCAGTCAAAATCTGCATACAAATGTCACTTGCCTTAATAAGTACTTGCAATCATTTCAGTCAAAACCTGCATTCAAACGTCACTTGCCTTAATAAGTACTTGCAATCATTTCAGTCAAAACCTGCATTCAAACGTCACTTGCCTTAATAAGTACTTGCAATCATTTTAGTCAAAACCTGCATTCAAATGTCACTTGCCTTAATAAGTACTTGTACATGCAATCATTTTAGTCAAAATCTGCATACAGATGTCACTTGCCTTAATAAATACTTGCAATCATTTCAGTCAAAACCTGCATTAAAATGTTTCTTGCATTAATAAGTACTTGCAATCATTTCAGTCAAAACCTGCATACAAATGTCACTTGCCTTAATAAGTACATGTACATGCAATCATTTCAGTCAAAACCTGCATTCAAATGTTTCTTGCATTAATAAGTACTTGCAATCATTTCAGTCAAAACCTGCATTCAAATGTCACTTGCCTTAATAAGTACTTACAATCATTTTAGTCAAAATCTGCATACAGATGTCACTTGCCTTAATAAATACTTGCAATCATTTCAGTCAAAACCTGCATTCAAATGTTTCTTGCCTTAATAAGTACTTGCAGTCATTTCAGTCAAAACCTGCATACAAATGTCACTTGCCTTAATAAGTACATGTACATGCAATCATTTCAGTCAAAACCTGCATTCAAATGTCACTTGCCTTAATAAGTACTTGCAATCATTTCAGTCAAAATCTGTATACAAATGTCACTTGCCTTAATAAGTACATGTACATGCAATCATTTCAGTCAAAACCTGCATTCAAATGTCACTTGCCTTAATAAGTACTTGCAATCATTTCAGTCAAAATCTGTATACAAATGTCACTTGCCTTAATAAGTACATGTACATGCAATCATTTCAGTCAAAACCTGTATACAAATGTCACTTGCCTTAATAAGTACTTGCAATCATTTCAGTCAAAATCTGCATACAAATGTCACTTGCCTTAATAAGTACTTGCAATCATTTCAGTCAAAACCTGCATTCAAACGTCACTTGCCTTAATAAGTACTTGCAATCATTTCAGTCAAAACCTGCATTCAAACGTCACTTGCCTTAATAAGTACTTGCAATCATTTTAGTCAAAACCTGCATTCAAATGTCACTTGCCTTAATAAGTACTTGTACATGCAATCATTTCAGTCAAAACCTGCATTCAGATGTCACTTGCCTTAATAAGTACTTGCAATCATTTCAGTCAAAACCTGCATTCAAATGTCACTTGCCTTAATAAGTACTTGTACATGCAATCATTTCAGTCAAAACCTGCATACAAATGTCACTTGCCTTAATAAGTACTTGCAATCATTTCAGTCAAAACCTGCATTCAAACATCACTTGCCTTAATAAGTACTTGCAATCATTTCAGTCAAAACCTGCATTCAAACGTCACTTACCTTAATAAGTACTTGCAATCATTTCAGTCAAAACCTGCATACAAATGTCACTTGCCTTAATAAGTACTTGCAATCATTTCATTCCAAACCTGCATACAAATGTCACTTACCTTAATAAGTACTTACAATCATTTTAGTCAAAACTAGCATACAAATGTCACTTGCCTTAATAAGTACTTGCAATCATTTCAGTCAAAACCTGCATACAAATGTCACTTGCCTTAATAAGTACATGTACATGCAATCATTTCAGTCAAAACCTGCATTCAAATGTCTCTTGCCTTAATAGGTACTTGCAATCATTTCATTCCAAACCTGCATACAAATGTCACTTACCTTAATAAGTACTTACAATCATTTTAGTCAAAACTAGCATACAAATGTCACTTGCCTTAATAAGTACTTGCAATCATTTTAGTCAAAACCTGCATACAAATGTCACTTGCCTTAATAAGTACTTGCAGTCATTTCAGTCAAAACCTGCATACAAATGTCACTTGCCTTAATAAGTACTTGCAGTCATTTCAGTCAAAACCTGCATACAAATGTCACTTGCCTTAATAAGTACTTGCAATCATTTCAGTCAAAACCTGCATACAAGTGTCACTTGCCTTAATAAGTACATGTACATGCAATCATTTCAGTCAAAACCTGCATTCAAATGTCTCTTGCCTTAATAGGTACTTGCAATCATTTCATTCCAAACCTGCATACAAATGTCACTTACCTTAATAAGTACTTACAATCATTTTAGTCAAAACTAGCATACAAATGTCACTTGCCTTAATAAGTACTTGCAATCATTTCAGTCAAAACCTGCATACAAATGTCACTTGCCTTAATAAGTACTTGCAGTCATTTCAGTCAAAACCTGCATTGAAATGTCACTTGCCTTAATAAGTACTTGCAATCATTTCAGTCAAAACCTGCATTCAAATGCATTACAAATAGCAACTTCCAAGCATCTTTGTCTCAATCTGAACATATTTTGTAGAAGGTAAGTGACTGCTAAAACATTTCAGCTGAGTTTCATCATCAGCCAAGGGAAAGTGATGCTACAAAGTAAAGTTCCTTGTGATTGGTTGTTCCTGCTAATAATAAAGAAGATAATTTACATACATAGTTCACCATCAGATAAAGTCCATCTTTCCATTTGGCACTGAATGTTGCTGTCCTTTAAGAGTCTTTTATTATACAAGATACTAATTTATTCATATTTGAATGTCTAAATATTTTTTTTTAAATAGGAGATGTATGTATAAAATTAGCATTTTATCATAGTTACTAATTTCACAGGATAAAGTCATTGATGGATGTACATTTTCTGCACATGTTACAGTAATAGAACTCATAAACTGACATTGACATGAGATGCAAAGCTGAAACTGTTTGTTTTTGACTTCAGGGGAGCAAACATTAATGGTTGATCTGACAGGAGCTGGAAAAAGTTATTTTCATTATATTGTAGCTGAGGTGGACTACAATCTCATGCTTCACAAGCATGTTGAGTATTTTGGGCTTTTTAAATGTGGTTTTATTTCTTAGCCAATTGAAACAGTCAGTCTAAAGTTTGAACAAATTAAAACTGCTTTGTTTAGAAAAGCAGCTGTAAATACGTCAGAAGTGGCAGGCATCATGGAATGATGCTGTAAATAACAAACTTCACGCAATCAAACCAACTCTAGGAGAATGGACTCCTTCCTACAGAACCATTCGTAGGGAGGAGGTAGTCATTGCAAGAATCCGAATTGGTCATACTTATATCACCCACACCCACATACTAAAAGGTGAAGACCCACCAGAGTGCGTTTCTTGCAATGAACCATTCACTGTCAAGCACTTTATGATAGAGTGCTTTGACCTACAACCTACGCGCGATCGTTATTACATTGTGCATGACATGAAAGAACTTTTTGATAATATAAACATCACTCGTATTATAGAGTTCTTGAAAGCCGTAAATATTTACTCTAAACTCTGACTTTTATGCTATCACCTTGTGCAGTTTTATGCAATATATATACCGTCCCATTTTAATACCTATTCATCTTTTTTACATCTCCCGTTGATCGGGAAGCTTTATTTTGCACCGTTACCATCTTACCGTTTTTAATTTCAACCATTTGTTCTTTTATATCGCTGGTCAATATAGGACCTTTTATAAGTTTTAAAAGATTATACAAATAACACTTTGTTTGGAGCTAAATAGCCTAAAAGTGCTGTTGCGCTGTTAAAAAACAAACAATCAATCAATCAATCATGTAAATAAAGATACTATTTTTATTTTATTCAATGCTCTACAATGTTTCTCTTGCAAAACAACTGCATATAGTGTATTTAGAGAAATTTGCTCTGTATCTGATGCCCGTCCTTGTTGACAAATAATCTGATTCAAGGCACGTTTTCAACTCTAATTTAGCACAAGCAATGTTTTGTTAACATGATGTTATTAAGTGCATCAGTCCCTGCTGGTTTTATTGTCTAAGCAGTTCTAATATGTTTAAAAACTTGTATGGTTTCAAGTGCCTTGAAGTTGCTGTAGAGGAACCAAAGTGATCATAATGTGTGTAAGTCAAGGATTGGGGTACATTTTATGCTTGCATTTAGCTGGGATCCTGACTTATCCTGGGTCAGATTAAACTATCACCATGTGACTCAAAATACTTTATGATACCTTTGGACTGAATAAATCAATATGCTAGAAAGGTGTGAGGCATTAGATAATCACAGGTGTACTGAAAGTTTGATGAACATTTCAAGCCTTATGTCTACCACCTTGCTGTCACTTTACATCATACAGAAATTTAGATGGATATAACATTAACCATTTTGGAGATAATTTTTCATGACATTTTCTGTATTTATTCAAACCAAATGCTAATTTACATGGGGCTATATGTAAATGCAAACCACTCAGATTTAATATGATGTGCTATTCTAGTAAGGAGGCACAGTTATGTCTCTTTTTGCAATTGGTCAGCAAAACAGGTTCCTATCTGGATTTTTAAAAATCATAATTTATATTTGTATTGGCCACTTTTACCAAGGAGATGATGCAATTCCATTTCAGGTGGAGAGCTTTAATGCATCCTGGAGATTTCATGCTCTGAAGCAACAGGATCCAAATAATGCCCTGGCTAAAAAGCGGTCTGGCACTCGACCCCGTGATCATCACAAGAACCTTTGCTAAAGTCTGTCACATTGTAATACATCTGTGTATGATGTTCATGGTAAATGATTTGGTCCCATTGTTTCCTTGCTGCAAAAAAAGTTGAATTCATCCTATAACCTGTCTGATTGTTTGAAAGAAACAAACATGTTTCATATATGTGACAGAACACAGATGACAGCTTAGGACAGATCAGGAGATTTGCAAAATTTGCTCAGGAATTTTGACCTCAAAAGAGGGAGGATTTTCATGGACCCAATATTTTGCGTGCAATGGACAAAATTACAGCTGTTGAAGAAAAACAAAAATCCATGCTCATCATTTCATAAAAACAGTCCTCACATTAACTTGTTGCCACACATGCTCTCCTTCAATGTATCACAAACATTTTAGCATTTCTTGAGATATCATTGCCTCCATTATATTTGTGACAGTCCTCATCATTATTGATCTTTTTATGACTATGGTCATAAATTAAGTAACAGAAAGAAGTGAAACCAACAAGTTTTGTAAAACTTAACAAATAATATAATTATCAAAGTTATAAAATGAAAATGTAAGAGGAACTTACAGTATTATGAATTAAATCCAAGATAATTCTGAAATGTTCAACTCAAGTCCAAAAGAATCAAATATTCCAGATGAATTTCAGATCATTGAATGTACTGGTCTGCCAACAGTCCTGATGTATCAAAATTGCACTGTCCATAACTCCTTTGAATAAATTTACAACAGTCCCAGAATAATATTTTAGTCCAATAAGTACTTTGTAATTCCACTGAATAATCTAAACAAATGTTTCCTCTCAAATAATATCTGAACTCAACATTAAATAAACCTGCAGACTAGTATTACAACATAAACATAGGAAATAAGAATGAAACAAAATTTTCCCACTCATCCTGCTTATATACAGGCACAGAATCCTAAAATGCAATTTTCTCCTACTCACTGCATGACATTTTGCAAATACCCCACATCATAAAAGAACCCAACTGACCAACCCATCCAATGGAAAATAACTTAATTCTTCTAACAATCCATATGACCGACCTATCCAATGGGAAATAACCACAAAACAGCTCATGCATAAAGTGGAAATCCAGTTTTAAAAACCCTCCAAAAGACATGGACCACATTTTTGTCAAGCTTGCCTCAGCAGAAACTTGATATTGTGATGACTTTGGCATCCAAAAGTAATATCCATTCATCCATGCCTGGATTAAGATCAGTGTTAAAGATTTTAGATTAAGCTCAGTAATGTATGTGTTTGAATTTTAGCAAAATAAAAGGTAAACTTGTTAAAGGGAACATCTTGCTAAAACTACAATCCACTTCTAAAACCTACAGATTCAGGTAATAGGGACCCTCACTAGCAGAAAACCTGAGAGAATGTATATTGCCACATGCAATGGTAGAAAAATTAAACAGGCTTATGACAAAACTGAACTAAGCTTTAAATTGGTAGATTGCCTTCACTTTGTAAAACACTCCCTAGGGGTTTACAATTTAATTTTAATTGTAAATCTTACAAAACCAAATAAACTAAACTGTATAATTTTTGTTTTTATATACAGAATCATTCACTGCAATGTTTATTTTTGTTTTAACGCTTCTGGTGCAAACATTTCTCATAGTTCTGACCTTGATGCTTGCCCAGACCCTTCATAGCTGCAGTAAATATGCAGATCCAGTTTACATTAGAACCAACTTTGATTTTAATGTAATAAACTCTTGCTCTTTGCACACCAGGGTAATATTCAGACATATTGCTGAGGAAATAATGTGCCATTACCCTGTTTTAAGATTTTACCGTAAAGGGACTGATTTTAAGGTTAAGGTCTATCGAGGAAGTAACATGCTATTACCATTGCTGTAGGAGTGAACCATATAGTGGTTAATTCTAGGTAAAATGTCTATATGACAAAGTAACTTGTTAATGATATTGCTGTAGGAATGTACCATAATATGGCTGATTATGGCGTTAAAGTCTGTTTAAAAAATTATTAATTTAACCTAATAAAGACCAATCAGAAAAAAGTCATAATATTTCTGAGGCATAAAAATGTGTTTAGGACTGATTGCTGTGATGTGAGTAATGTACAACTGCATCATTCTCTTGAGGTGAAAGTTGGAGATGACATCAGAGATATTCATTGTTTTAATGGATGGCATGTTAGAACAGTGGGATATAAATTAAATGTATCTATGTAATTGTTTTAACTATTTCTAAATAGAACTTGTAAAGCTTGTTAAATAGTGGAATTTTATAGATTGTAGAAAACAATTGTTGAATTTGATTACATACATGTACTGTTTATGCTGTTCTTTATTTTGATTTTATTTCAAGTGATTTATTTTTTCAGAAAACAATTTTACACAGGTTAATACCAATTTATATTTATTTTTTTACACGAAGAAATGCGTTTAAATGCTAGTTTTATTTATTTGTGCTGTAATACATTCTGATTCACAAAAATACTTTATGCTTAATTATAGCAGCCATGATGTTATGTTATTGATATTTTACACTTGAATAAAAGGTTATGGGTACAATGTCTTATTTTCTGTTTTCAAATTTATTCCATGATCACTCATACTTTAATCTATTTACAAACGTGTGTGTCTCTGTGTGTGTGTATGTGCATGCATGTGTACTATAATGACTGGTAGCTGATTACTTTCACAAAATGCCATTCCATTCCTTATGACCAACCCTCACCAAACATCTGCTTTATCAAGATAAGGATCTCTTGAAGTAATTTTACATAGTTTCTGCTCATCAAAATCAATTTATTTTAGATGTTTATACCAGTCAAACTGCTTTGTGGTTATTACTTTTAAATACAGCAAAACATGAAGGACACTCAAATTCAGTAAATAAAAAGTAATACATTTAGTAATTATAGGTTACTGCATTTGTATGGGAAAATATGAACGAGTTTTGGGATGGAATACTGCACGACCTTGGGAGTGCAGTATATCCTAACGACAAAACGAGTTCATATTTTCACATACAAAGGCAGTAACCTTTTTATTATATGCTCATTTTTTTATTCTACCTAAGGTTTAATTATATAAACACAATACACTGCAAGAAACAACGTAAATGAATGTATGCCGCATTCCAAACTAAATACACAAGCGCATATTCATCATTACACAAACCAGCATTATTACTGCGCACATAACTCTGCCCAGATACATTTGAACTTAGTCGTGCACTCGATATAACTTTTGAAAGATAATGGCATGTCTAGTTAAAATTGAAATTTGGGGTCATATTGTCAATGAATGTGCACTGCAACAACTTTTCCATTTGATCTGGAATGAATAGATTTTGGTATTTTTCTCGATTCTAGGAAATTTTGTGATTATTGACTGGATTTGTATGTGACGATTCTACATGAAATAGATGAGATTTAATAAGCTAGGGAGAAGTGTGTTGACATCTGCAAATGTGTTTCTGTTTCTGTCATTGAATGTTTGAAATCATAATGTGGGAAAAATATGAAGACTTTCAATTGCAGTTATCAAAAAGACACTATGGAATTTAATGCTTATTTCATTTTGAGTGCAGTAAGGAGGATGCAACTGCACTTATCGAAATTACAGTACAATTTTGAAATGTGTAATCCAGATTGAAAACCTATGACATGGCTCATGTAATTCGGATTTGCAGAATTAAGAAAATACATTTTGAGGAAATTCAGGATGTAAAACTGTAAGTATATTTTATTTTGCCATTCTTATCACCAGCTAAAGAAGAGAGTATATGACTTGTCACTTGTATGTTATTTGTAAGGACATTATCTTGCGTCTGTTATATAATGTAGCTAGCCTAAATCCATAACATTGTATCAACGCAGAATGTGCCAAAGCAACTGGTATGCAGCAGTCCATGAAACATCAGTTTTAGTTCATTCAGAAACAAATTTCAACAACCACAATGTAAAGAGCCTCTTATGCGAGTGTACATGATTTGTGTACAAAATCCAAAGTGCTGGCGTCTGCGTCCATTGTTTGTTTACAATAGAAAGTAGTTCCTTTATGCACATGAATGCTATATGTGTATTGTTGCGCGAGTTCAGTATCGGGTAATATTGAATGATTCTGACAATGTAAAGTTAATGGGGAAAAAAATGAGCATATAATAATACATCCTAATATGCCCCTTCTTCAAATCTTGAACAAGGATCATAAAAGATTTCACATTAATATGATGGTTGGTTAGTATTGATGTTTTTATGAACAAGCCATTTGGATTGTGTCAAAGTAACTATCCCTGTTGCTAGATAACTTTTGCCTCTGATGAGTTGTAATTTAGTTTTTGATTGTTTAGAAGAAAAGGCTTGTCTTGTATGAGAGGAAGTTACATAGTCTAGAAACCATGCCATTTGCACACCTTATCCCTTCTTCATGTACAATCAGTAATGTATCATCTATTTTTCAGAGAAAAGTGACATACTAAAAAGCTTTCGGCAATATTTTTCATAATTTTATTGTTCATACAGAGTAGAGCCCTACCTAAGAGTATTTAAAAAGTCAACCATATTTTGAAACTACCTACTGCACCATCGGCACTATTGGTAGTATTCCTGTCAACCTTCATTAAGTTACATGTACAGTCAATGAGAAGTCCATTATGAAAATACGTTTCCTAGTATTATATCATCTTTTGGAGCTGGCTTTGGCATCTTCCAGAAAAAGAAACAGAAACATAAACATCTCATATTACATGATGTAGCATGTTATTGTACTGTTGCAGACCAAATGATGAATCAATTTTATTGGACATCATTTCAGTTTTTCCACCTTTAAGGTCCTGTTTAGTGATTTTGAACAGTTTTATAACAATTAAAAATTTAAAACTTTTGTCACCTTTATGAAGGAGAGGATAATTTATGCAATATCTGGCCACATCTGTTCCACAGACATAATCCAGTCTTTGCTTTAGTGCAAACATTTTGTTTTACTGCCAATACTGCCAGCCTTCAGCATTGTATAATCACGAACTTAACACAGTT
Organism: Sinohyriopsis cumingii; assembly: GCA_028554795.2. Lineage (NCBI taxonomy): Eukaryota > Metazoa > Mollusca > Bivalvia > Unionida > Unionidae > Sinohyriopsis > Sinohyriopsis cumingii. Next base: position 113,234,835 of record CM068824.1, on the reverse strand, counting down.
CATTCTATTCATCCTTGTGAACCACCTCAGGAAAAATAAGATCCACTTGTTATGAAAATGATTTTGTTTTTCAAGGCCAAGCCCAGTGTGAGCACTTTGTATACCCTCAATACCCTGCATGGTGGTGGTACACCTCAGTGTAAAAGTTATGTCTTATTGGCAAATCTCCTGCTCTATTCTTGGAATTCGGTCACAACATAATTGTTGAATTGCATTTGGTAATAGTTTGCTTGATTTGTCTACAGCAGCTGGATTGAAAATAGGTAATGGTATACGGCTCTTTGAGTTTGGTAAATTTATCTACACAATGCTGAGTGCCAAGCAAGGCAGCTGTTATTTTTTTAATACATTTTTTATAAGTCTTTGGTATGACTTGGCTGGGGATTGAACCTTCCACATCTGAGGCAAGTGATTAGAGCATCTGCCTTGGATGTAGGAGTTCATGAGTTTGATCCTTGGCCGATTCATACCAAAGACTTATAAACAAAATGGTACTAACAGCTGTCTCGCTCGGTGCTCAGCATTAAGAGGTTAGTGTCAGGACTGGTCAGCACGGTGTCAGGATAATGTGAGTGGGTGGGACATCATGCTACATGTCTGTGGCATGATATCCATCACTATAAATGGCCACACTGCAGATGTCGTAGTGATATGACTGAATTTTTTTTAAAACTACACTAAAAATCCAAATCACACACACACACCTACACACACACACACCTACACAACACAGGCCCTCATGGACATGGTATGTTACATCATAATGTCCTTTTTGATATTACATTTTCATTACTATCCAATTTTTATGTCCAGCATATTACAGCTCATTCACCATTAGAGATTACATTAAAATGTAGCGCCTTTACCTCTTATTATGCCAATGCCAAAACCATTAAAGTTAATTACAAATGGGATCTGCAACATGCTGCTGCATTCCTTCAAGATTTAGTAACAGGCCAAATTTGAATATATAAATCAAATATTTCTGTCCATGATCCTGATAGATAGATATTGCTGTGAGGGTTCATGGATTTTAAATGGAATTAGAAAACCATTCTTTAAGAAGCCATACAATGAAAATGTTGGTAGTTTTTAATTCACAGATTATAGGGCCAAATCAAATCAAATACAGTTTAGTAGTGCGTGTAGGGGGTAATTACAAGCATTATGTTGAATATAGACCAAATATAAATTTATCATAAAAAGTTAAATGGTTATGTTATTTATGTTTGAAAGAAATAAGATTTATAAGTAATAGGTAAGAAAGGCAATGTTCCAGTATAAAATGAAATTACTGCACGAGTTCTCTAATATGAAAAAATATAATCCCGAAAATTCTGGAATTTCCTTAAGAATAAAAAATATATGACTTCTGCTGAAAGTTCACCTGAACAGTTTTTGAAATATTTTAGCACTTTGCACAATAAAGCCAAATCATCAACTGATTTTATGAGATATATATGAATATGATTTACTAGATCACAGAACAATCTATGAAGAACTGGATAGGCAAATAACAGCGGATGAAATGTTGAAAGTGATACAAAATCTCAAAAACATTGAAACAGCATAGCATTGGTTATCTTTTGAAGAAGTATTTCTGAAACTGATTGGCGATACTTAGACCTTATATATGTCAAATATTTAATGCAATATTCTATAGTGGTAATTTTCCTATGCAATAGGGCAAGGGAGAAATCATACCTATATTAATAATAATAATAATAATAATAATAATGACCTTATTTAAAGAGGGTAACAAATTTAGCTTAAAGAACTAATCTACCTTGAGGCCCTTATACAAAGGAATTTAATTATTTTAGCTGCATCTCTGAAGCCACTGGATACTTTGGGTTTGGAAGAAGGAAATGGAGTGGGCATTTCTAATCTCAACTGGAATACTATTCCAGAGCAGAGTTCCAGTGTATTGGAAACTTTTTTTTAAATGACTCCTTATTTGGTTTGGGAATTTTATACTGTTTGGTAGACATGGATCACCGGTATTACCAGGCAGCTTATACTGGAATAGTGATTGTAAATATTCAGGAGCACTATTATGAGATATCCTGTACAATAATTTGGCTTTTCTCAAACAGATTCGGTCTTTATTAGGTAATATTTTTAACCTACCAGCTAACGTTTCCTTGCTTTCTTTCTGGATTGATATTAGCCCAAATGCTCTTTTTTGAAGATGTGCCAGCTTTGCTATGTTTTTATCATTTGAATTACCCCATACTGTATTACAGTAGTCTAAATAGGGTTGTATGTAACTGTTATAAAATAATTTTCTGTGCCTTTTAGGGAGAAAATGTCTTATCCTACTGAGAAGCTATAAACTTGAATTGACTTTTTTAATGATATTTTGATATGTTCAGTCCATGATAGGTTATTATCTACCAGAACACCAAGTAGTCTATCATGACAGACCATCTGCAAATTTTTATCCATCCATGTCAGACATAGTTCATCACTATCAAGATTTGTCCTTCTTTGCCATGTTGAGATAAGTAATGTTTTAGTTTTACCAGTATTTACCACCATGCCATTGCATGTGCACCAGTTTTCCAGTTTGTTTAGGGCATTCTGTAAAGAAATTTCGAGTTCATGCTTTGTGTTTTGGATGTCTGACAATGTTGTGTCATCTGCATAGAGATCTGTAGATGACATTGAGTCTCTTAGTAAAAGTGGTAGGCCATTAATAGATAAAATGAATAGTAATGGACCTGGAATTGAGCCTTGTGGTACTCCATATCTAATTGTTTCAGGTTCAGACAGAACATTATTTATGTAAACATGTTGTGTTCTCTTACTTAAGTAAGAAGTTAACCATCTAATTGTTCTTTCATCACACTGGTAGATTTTCAGTTTCTTCAAAAGGATTTCATGATCCACCATGTCAAAAGCTTTCCTGAAATCTACAAATACAGATCCTATTATTCTACCTTGGTCAAATGCTTGAAGCCATTTATCAGTTAGGGAGATCAAGGCAGTCTTACAGAAATGTTTCTGTCTAAAGCCTGATTGATTAGGGTGTAACAACAAGTGTTTGTTTAAATATGACATGAATGAGTCATGGACAAGTTTTTCAATTAATTTTGACGTGTTTTGGTAGTATTGAGATTGGTCAGTAGTTATCAGCATCATCCTTAGAACCAGATTTGTGAATAGGAGTTACTTTTGAAGTTTTCCATATTTTGGGGACAGATGAAGTTGCAATACTTAAATTAATTATGAATGTTATGCTATCTACAATAGCAGAGGCAGAAGATTTAATGAGTCATGGACCAATCTGATCAAGTCCTGTAGCTTTCTTGGTATCAAGTTCACTGAGACATTTTTTAACAAAGTTTTTTGATACTGGTGGGATAGAGAAACATACCTCCTTTGAGATTTTGCTGCTGCAAAACTTTTTCAGTTCATTAAAGTTGTTTTCTATCACTGGTTCTATTAATTTTATGGTAATGTTGGTGAAAAAATCATTGAAAACATTTGCAATGTCAGTGTCATCAGTGACTATGGTGTCATTTACCAGAAGTGATTGAATTTTATTTGTCTGTTTTTTGTGTGTTCCTCCAGTGAGTTCATTGAAGACTTTCCAAATGGAGTTTGTATTGCTCTTTTTGTTTTCAAGCAATGATTGATAATAAGTTTTTTTAGCTTTTTTAATCATACTTGTTATTTTATTTCTCCATACTTTATATTGTGCATGGTTTCCCATAGCCTTGAATTGGTCTCGTGTTTTCATAGCATCTAGGATTTCAATAGTAAGCCAATTAGGTTGAATTTCAGTCTTTACTCGATGTACTTTCAGTGGTGCATGCTTTGATACTACATCCATGAATAAGTCAGTCCACACCCTCATGGCTTCATCTATGTCATCCAAATTTTGGATCATATTCCATGGAACTTTATATAGGTCATTGAGAAATTGGTCTTCTTTAAAAATTTTGAATGATCTGTAAGTGATCTTTTTGTGTGTATTTTTCTTATTTTCTTGCATTTAATCTTTCTTGTCAAAAAAGTAGGATAGTGGTCACTAAGACCAACATTCGGTACATTAACACAAGCCACATTGTCTGGGTAGGTTGGTATAAATGTGATCAATAAGAGTGCTCGATTTTTCTGTTACCCTTGTGGGCTCATTTATCAGCTGGTCTAGGCCTAATGATTTGAAAAATTCCATCCAGTTGTTCCTTATTTAAGTATTGAGAAGGTCCTTATTTATATCTCCGAGTATATATGTTTCTTTCTCCAGTGCTAGAACATTTTCCATTTGTTTCAAGAAGTTATCATTCCAAATTGCTTTGGAGGAAGGTGGTCTATAAATGAAACCAATTAGGAATGATTTTGCATTATTTTGAATAATTTCCACCTAGATACTCTCAATTTCATGTGACTCCCAAGTCAAGTCGCCTTTTTACATTTACATCTTCCCTAATGTATACAACAAGACCCCCCCCCCCATTGTCTCTCTGTCCCTATGAAATGTAGCCTTGACAGTGAAATAGATTATCATTGTGGTTAGCATTTAATTTGGTTTCATTGAGTCCTAAAACATGCATATTATTTTCCTTGGAAGACAACATTAACTTAATCTGGTCTATTTCTCCCACTATACCTTGTACATTTAAGTGACCTATGTTAAAACCTTTTGTATTTAGTTTCATATCAATTATATGTATGTCATCATGCAATGGGGTACTCACTGAGATTGTCTCCATACTACTTTTATCATTCTTACATCCTATTTCTATATTTAAATGTTCATATATATTAGCATCTTCAAAGTCACATACAAACCCTGAAAATCCGTTTACGTTTGCATCTACAATAGTGTCCATTGAATAGTTAGAGTCAAGAGTCTAACTATGTACATTTAGATTTGTTGTAAATGAAGCATTGGCATTCTCCTCTTTGCCAGCTTCCTAATATGTATAATACATTGATGGACAAAGTCTTTGTTTATGTCCACGATTTATAGATCGTATTGAAAAATTGGAGGTTGCTTCAGTACAGGATGGTTTTGAGTTTATACACTAATTTGATGGGTATTTGGAACACAGTTAAATTACATAGTAAAATTGAATACATACAAATACCAATAATGCACTAATTACTGTGTGCAAACATTTCCTGGAATACTTCAAAATGACTGAACCATGGGGATCAAATAACTGTAGACAGCAAACTGTGTATTGTCCATAAATTACAATATTGTATCTTTGCTATCCCCATTGTTAGACAAATAACATTCATGTCAGCAGTCTCAGCTGTGTCAATGACATCTCATCATGCTGATTATACTGGTGTTTTGTGCAGAATAATTACATTTCTAGTATAAATTATCCTTGAAATACACTAATGGTAATCTGACTTATCTTATTTATATTGCTATGTAGATCTATTATGTGTTACATTATTTATTCATGATTGTAGATGGTCATTGTCATTTAGCAAACAGCATAATAAATATTTAATTTTTTAACATTGTGCGTTTGTACTTTGTGATAATGTCATTTTGTTTGAGTCAACATGTTATTGTGGCCTTTTGACCTTGGAATCTGTACAAGAAATCTTGTTGATGAATTTGATGTGATTTAAGTTCAGGTCATGGGTTTTTCACTGAGAAAACTAGGTTACCTAACGGTTAGCTCCTAAAGGACTTGACCTTGTTGACACAATGATCTAGAAATAATTATTTGACTCTTGTTCTGGTTCTGAAACTGCATCTAAGTTTTTCACATAATTAGTTATTTCTACCCTACCATCAATCTTAAAAGGAGTTATTTAGTTGTGTTCATTTGAGAGGATTTAATGTATTTATTTCAATTATTCCTTGGAATTACAAGGTGCTCATAAACTTAAGGATTACATAGCTGTTTTGGAATTACTGTAAATTCATTTAAAGACATTTTGGATTATATCATTGTGATACATCAAGACTCTTAGCACATGAAACTATTCCAGATTTTTGGCACATCAGTACATTAGACTGGACTTCATTCAGAATACCACTGGAATTCATTAGGAATACTTGTTACTGTTTGACTTGTGATAAAATTTATAAGATTATTTAAGATTTTGTTCACTATACCATAAGTAATTTTTAATTTTTCTTTGTGTATTGTAGGGAAGTAAATTATTTGTTGAATTTTACAAACCTTGTTGGATTTCACTCTTTTCAGGTACTTAGTTTAAGACTATATATATATATATATATATATATATATATATATATATATATATATATATATATATATATAGTCGCATTTAAGTTAAATTAGCATGTACCTAGAAGCTTGTTAGATAGTACAACCAAGTGGCAGTGCGAGGGAATTGTGGTTTGGTACGGGGAAAATTGCTTCTGGGCACCAGGCGAATAGGTACTGTCGAGATTTGTTCTTACTTTTAATTTTGCACATGCAATTTTCTTAGCAATTCACCTGCACCACACTGTAAAAAGGGCAAATCTTCACAATAAATCAATAAATCATTTGTTAAACTAAAATACCTTTAAACATGAACTCAAGGTACAGTTCTTGCCATAGGTTTTCAGTCATTTTATTTTTTTTATTTTTTTGGGGTGGGTGGGTGGCGGGGTAATGGAAGTGTGTAGACTGGAACATAAACAGAGCAACATGCAGTGGGTGACATATTTTACATCTGGATCAGCAGTAATGCCCCATTATTTACTGTGCACTGTCGCCAGAATACACACAGAAAACAACACCATAATGATCATATTCTAAAGAATAAACAATGACTTTTAAATCAATACCAAATGTGCCTACTCTAACTCTTGTATGGCCACCAGAATGAGAGTAAGGGAAAAAGCTCGAAAAATAGACTGGGACCACCGAAGTAATAATTGTGATCTTAGTCCATATCAAAGTCTCCATTGCAGAGCACGGAGTTTTAACAATCTATAGAGTATTGTGAACAGAGAAGTCTACTATTTAATTATCAACATTTCACAACAAGCCAGTCGTGAAACACACGATTGAGAGTGGTACTATTCGTTTCGAATATCTTCCTGAGTTTTGGTCAACGTTCAGACGGACGGTAGCGAATCGCCCAAACCAATCAAATTTATGTGGATACTTCATCCGAGAGGATATTTTGACCAGACGGAAATGCACAAGCGGTGATCCGATTGAGACGGGCAGGTCGCAAATAGCAACGTTCGTGTTCTGTATTGCAAATTCTCCAGAGAAGTTGAATTTTGAGTGAATATTCTTCTGTTTTCGCAGACATTATGCTTTATTTACCCCATGTTTAAGCTTTCGATGTTAGGTTGCAATTATATTTTATAAGAGTACGAGCATAGGTTGCGGGCAACATAGTTTTACTTTCACTTTCGCTTTCAGACTAAAATCGCAGGAACACTCATTCATTGTTGTTGCTGTTGTGGCGTTTAACGCCATTTTTCAGCATGGTGGCCAGTATTAATGATGGAGGAAGAACCCGGGAAGAACCACCGACTCACGAGAAGCTACTGGCAAGTTTTCTCACATACCCACATTAGACTCGAATCCAAGCAGGCAGAGGTGAGATGGCAGTGATCCGTAACGGAGAACGCTTTTGACCACTCGGCCACTCGAGGCCCCCACTCCTTCAATAATATATGCACTGGCTGCACATTTTAATGAAAAGCCGATTAATTTGTCCTTTTGTGACACAATATCAAATAAATTCCTAATATTTTTGACAATTATATGAAGGAAAGTGTCTCCTATAGCAGAAAATCTAAAATCTTCAGGGATCTCAATTCTGTTTATTTTTTAATTGGCGTTTTTATTTTTCATCAGCAGTGGCTTAGTAACCTTTTCAGGGATTTCGACCTGGATGTTACAGGGTTCATATAGTCTTTGAAGGTCTTTGACAGTTTGGGAAAATCGAGCAGATTACCCTGTCTTTAAAAGTCTTTGAAAATTGAAATAAACCCAAACATTTTAATTTCTTTCCATAATCACAAAAAAAAAAAAAAATTGTCCAAGTTTGTTAGATTTGGATGTAGTCGATTTTTCCTGGTTTCTTTCTTTCCATGACCTGTTCAGTTTCATTTCATCATTAAACAATATTGTAGTATTTTGCATTCATTGTTTTTTTCATATAACATAACTTGTATACAAAATGTTAGTGAAAATAAGTCTTGGAAATGTATGTTTGTGGTCTTTGAAAGTTTGGGAAAAGTCTTTGAATTTATCATTCAGAATTCTGTATGAACCCTGTGTTATTTTAGTGCAATCCTTTCAAGAATTTTTACATGTTCCTTAATTTTTTTCTTCATATAATGCTACAGCAGAAAAAGTATCCAGTTATAATTTATATTTTCATTCATTATTTGTATTTAAACATGAATTTTGCTTGTCCCCTTATTGTGTACAACATATGCAACAAACTTGAAAGACCTGCCAAACAGTTAGTTCCTCTGTCCTTGACTTTTCCTTGCAGTGGAAGTTGTATGAGGATCAGTTCCAAGGCACTAATCATCCTAGTAGAATGTTGTTGCTTTTTAAATTTAAAAATTGCAGCAGAGAAAACAAATTAAGTTAACTTCTTGAAAAATGCTTAGAGTAACTTTATACTGCTACACAGTGACAGTGTATGTAATATATTAGGTAGCCAAAATCCTAAATGGAAATGTAAATATACAGGAATGTAATAAGCAACCTATCAATTCAAAATTTCATTTCTTATCTGCCACCAGGATAACATACATCTCCTTCATATCATTATGTTGGGTTGGGTTATTCACAGTAATGGCCTTAGTAAACATGGGGCCTGATTTGGATCTTTTTGGCGGGACCCCATGGATATACGTGTGGGGTCCACTATGAGCACAGCATTTGGAAAAAAACTTGTTAACAAGTTTTATATGATATTGAACTTAAATTTTCTTCCATCACTTTAAAATTACTTTCTCTCTGCATATATATTTTTAAAAATTACTAATGCGCTGGGCCAAGTGAACACGTGGTCCAATTTGGCCAAATCGGTCTAAATGTTCTAAGGCCAGCCCTGCTTGTTAAGGCCCAGCATATGTGATTGGGAATCAATTGTAGTAGTTTAAATAATGATAGTCCTAGTCATCTCTCCAGCAGTGATACTGTACACGCAGGCATATCAAAACAGATTAACAGTTTCTATTTCTATACAGCTCTAAGACTAAGACATCATGTTCTTTTTACATTACCATATCAACTTACAATTTGGCCCCCTAAAAATATGTTTCCCATTGCACTGGTTTTAAAATTAGGGTAGGCAGATCATTTTGTAAAAGCATTATATAAATTTATTAAGACTTTTTTGTGATATTTTTGTTTGGCCATAGGGAAAGAGTGCTAAAGTCGGCAACGAGAAACCGGGATGGTTAGCCAACTGTAAACATATTCTCTTTTTGGCCTTTAGACATTATTATTCAGCAATTATAAGTACTCTGATGAAATTAATGCATATATTTTTGACAGTGCAGACTTTTATAAAATTATCAGAATGCTGTCCTGACTAATACATGGATCACAACCACACTTATCTTTCCTTGTTGTATAGATCTCTGCTGTTAAATATACTAGACTTAATTACCAATATGTGTATTTTTATAGATGTGATCTATCCACTGTAAGTTAGTAGACAAATATTGATCGTTAGAATTTATTTCTTATAGGGAAACAAAAATCTTTCCCAGATATTGCATTGTTTTGAATTGTATATGCAGCTGCTTTCTTGAATAAATATTGTTTAAATTGATGAATACACTTTATGTCCTTGGATTAGCTTTGACATATTCTTTTGGCTCTGCATTGATTTTTCCTTGACAGTGTGCAAAGTTATTGTCACTCACAAACTTAACTATTACGTGATTGTTGTCATATATGTATGCATAAAATATATTACCTCCAGTAAGGTAAGATGGTTGCTCTGTTACAGTTTCTCCTGTATTAAGCATTATGCTTCTACTTTTAGGAGTGTTTGTCTCAACAGGTGAAGGAGCGTTTTCTCTGTGATAATTTCATTGCTGTAACAGGATTCGTTTTAACATCTTTCATTTTTGAAATATTTACCTTTTGCATATGTAATAGGTGTACTGCACTTTCTTATAGTTTCCTTGTAAGTGTTTCTAGATATGTCTGTACTCATATACTCTCTCTATGTCCATGTCCTTTTTGATCTCTGTACAAGCCTTTAATATAAATGAAAATTTGAAATAGTTGGTAATGTTGTTCACTTTTCTAATCTGAGTCATCTCTTGGACAACTGATGTATCTTACATGTATGACATTTTGTTTTTAATTAATTTTAAAGCATTTCTTCCTTCCTTCCCTCACTCCTTCATTCATTTATTTATTTAAAATGAATCAGTTTAAATACACTGATATTGACAATCTTTTCTCATAACAGTGAAACTTCATTCATTATTATTGTGTACATGTCATGATTGTATGAGCTTGACAGACATATCTCTTGGTAATAGTCCTCATGATTGATTTTATTTGGAAACACACTTCTTGATATTTTTATGAAACTTCCTTTTAATTTTCGGCTGTTTTGAATGAGTACTATTTGGACCATTAATCCACAGACTGGTTTATTGCTAGTTCATCAAATAAGGTTTGTTCATTTCTGGGATGCAATAAATGTTGTTTTTGTGAAGTCATTGATGTTAGTTTTTATGTTACCCTACAAAATGTTTGGACTGCTCTGGTGGACTAGTGGTTAGAGCATCTGCCTCAGATGCAGGAGGTCGTGGGTTTGAACCCCGGCTGAGTCATACCAAAGACTTACAAAAATGGTACTAACAGCTGCCTCGCTTGGTGCTCAGCATTAAGAGATTAGTGTTAGGACTGGTCGGCCTGGTTTCAGGATAATGTGACTGGGTGGGACATCATGCTACATGTCTGCAGCATGATACCCCCAGTGCTAGACATCTCTATAAACTGTCACACTGCAGACATCATAGCGATATGACTGAAAAACTGCTAAAGCTACATTAAAAATCTAAATCACACACACACACAGACACACACACAAAATGTTTGTCTAAAAACGTTTGCAATGCAAGTCAGTGTCATTAAGCAGTAGTTTTAACTGGTGTCCAGATTTAGTTTTGAGCTTGTTACAGTACTACTTATTTAGCAAACTGAGCTAGCTCTATCATTCTAAATCCATCATGGATCAGATTGGTGAGTTTAATCTTTTTATTCTTCATACTGACAATTATTACCTCATTACTGATTATAGTTCTCTTAGTAAATAATAGCTACTTGTAAAGTTTTGGATACTTCTCTTCATTTGAACTTATTATACCAGTTGTTCATTTCCATCTATTTTCAGTTTCTTTGCCAAAAATGCTGTTGTTCATCATTTGAAGTCTTTTTTGAAATTGTTGCTTGTTTTATGTCTAAATATTGTAATATTATTGTAATGCACTTAAGTCAATGTTTCTGATGATAAACTCTACATTTGTTATGGTTCATTGTGCTGCACACTGTATAAATATTTTACCTGGAATCATGGTACTAATTGGTGATGCATCTTGATAGTACATGTACAACTGTATTTATTTTAGAATCATTAAACTAGATGATTGCATTTCTCTCTGTTAGTACAATACACTTAACATGAAAGAAGGTCACTGTGCTCTGTATTTCAGATTTTACTGGCTTTGGTTAATATTTTGTATTTAGTTCAGAACAGTAGGTTTTTTGGACCAAAGATATGTACTTGTACTGTTAAAACTTTGAGATGGGATGCATCTTGATATGTATTATACTATCTTCCCTAAATAGAGTCACTGTGACCTATGTTTTATATTTCACTCACTTTTGTTAAATGTTTATGTTTATTTTTCAAGCTCTGTTTATTTTAGAATCATCAGAATAGATGATTGTTGCAACTGAATTAGTAACAAACCCTTACAACCAAAGAAGGTCACTGTGTCCTATATGACACATTTTACTGGCTGGAACAGCCAGTGTAAGTGAGAAAGTGTGACAGTAGCTTCCTGTGTGTAGATTGTTCTTCCTGCGTATTTCTGGGTTCTTCCTACACCAGCTATACTGTCCACCACATATAGCATAATGCGTGCTTAAAAATGGCAATTCAACCACAACAGCAGCAACCACCTTACCAAATAGTTTTTTGTCACCTATCACTCTATCTATCTATCAGTATATATATATATATATATATATATATATATATATATATGTATGTGTATATATATATATATATATATATATATATATATATATATATATATATATATATATATATATATATATATATATATCAGGTAGCTAGCAATACCTTGGGTCATGAAACTTTGTGATGAAATTCATCCTGATAATTATTACTATCTCATAACAAAAGCAGGTTACTGTGAGCCACATTTCATGCTTTATTGACTTTGGTTCATTTCTGTGTTTTAAGTTTCTTTCTTGACCTGTCCTCAGGTTGTTGTCTTCAAACAAGAGGACTGTATGCATCTTTGTTAATAACACACCCTAAGGAAATGAAGGTCAAGAAGCCTTACATTTCACTGGCTTAGGTTATGCATTTAGCTGTTAATAAGATAAATTTTTAGTAGCTGTATGCTTACTGTTATAACAAGATTCATGAAACTTGGTGAGGGAATGCATCTTCATGAGTACTACATCTTTGTAAAAATGAGTAGGTCATTGTGACCAATAATTCATGATTGACTGACATCGGTTTAGTTTGATGATTTTACTGTTTATGCTTTAATCAATAAATTGAATGATTGTATGCATATCTCTTAGTACTATATCCATACCAAAACAGTCACTATGATATGTATTTCACAATTGTTTTTTTACTGATTTAAGATTTGGCATTTAGTTCATGACTTCATAAGTATTGAACATCTTTTGTACATATAAAACCTATCTAGAACCTTGAAACTTGAGGATACACTCCATTTCATTACTAGGTCATTATGTCCCATATTTTATTCTTCACTAGCTAGGGGCCACAAGTGGCTGAGTGTTCTCAGGCACTCGCCTTTACCAATCACTGCCATCTCACTTCTGTCCATGTGGGTTCAAGTCTTGAGCTCAGCCAATGTGGGTATGTGACGAAGCTGCCAGTAGCTTCCTGTGAGTTAGTGGTTCTAACTGTGGTTTTCCTAGGTTATTCCTCCACCATATATGGCCTCTTTTGCACTGAGAAATGGCATTAAATCACAAAACAACAACACAAGCTTGGGTTTAATTTTGTGTTTGATGTTCATATATCAGGTATTGTTCATGCTAGAATCATATCTTTGTGACCTCTGCACCCATAAAACAAAGGAGACTTATCGTTATATATATTTTGTTATGTGATGGCTTTGGTTAAGTTTTTGCATTTAGCACAAGACCATATGGGTTTTATGCATGTTATATTTATTTTATCCTACATAGAATGATGAAACTTGGTGGGTGGATGCATTTTAATCAGTTATACAAACTTTTTGCAACATGAGTAAGAGAATCATATTGGATGTTTCAGTGACTTTATTCAGCTTTGGTATTACAAGTTTATATATTGGGTACTGTTTATGTTTCAATGTTGAAACCCGATAAGTGGATGTATCTGTGTTAGTATTACACACTTAAAACTAAAGGTCACCATGACCTACATTTTAACTTTACTAGGATTGGTTACATACTGTATGTGTAGTTATTATCACAAAGGTCCGTCCATCCTAGACCTATGTACATTCTACCCTATTCAGAAGTCCTTTTCTGGCCAGTGCAGTTGAACATAGGAATACATATGTTTATTCAGTGGTAAACTTTCCAAAATAATGACTGTATTTTGTAAATTGCAATATTTCCCAGTGTACTGTACATGTGAATAAGTATATGAATGAGATGAGTGGACTGCATGCTGCATGGTGTTGTGAGACCTAACCTACTGTTGCTATCAAGATAATTATTTATACATGAAACAGGTTTGTTCTGTTTGCTGTCACTCCATGGTTACTCTAAGCCTATGAATTTGACCCAGTACAGTATGGCTTCTTGGGGGTGGACAATGCTAATGGCTAATCAAACAGATGTTAAGACTCATGATTTAAAAAAAAAATAACATTAATCTCTGGGTTGTATTTGTTACTCATTATACTACTGTAACTTTGTTAGCATACTGAGTATACATAATATACTAATTCAATGATTTTTATTTTAAATTTAGTGATGTTTTTTCAATTTGCTATTACAAATTTATCAAATCGGCATTTAAATTAATGATTCTTTAGTGGTATAGTTAAAACATAGCTGCTTAGACAGCTTTAAAAATCGAAATTGTTTTGTCAAGATTCATCCTGAAAATTAATGATTGATTTATGGATGTAAGTCATTGTTTGGCTCACGAAGGGCCTAACAGTGATGAAATAATACAACTGAAACCAGCTTCATCAGGTACAAAAATCTGAAATGCCAAAGTTGAGACAGTATCAGACCTGGTACATGTACTTACATTTTTATTGAAAACGATCAAAACTGAGGCCCTCTTTATGTCCTTTGATAACAAGATAATATTATAGCTGTGGTAACATATTATGATATATTATGATAGTAGTTATAGGTTGTTGTAGGTATGAAAGGATTGAATTTAAGTTTGAATAACTCTCTCTCAGTGTCTTATGTTGGTGTGTCTATTAATCATAATTTATGTAACTTTTTACAGCATTAGTAGTGAAAAAGTGAAAAACATCAACGATGTCTTCTGACATATATGAGATTGTGTTCTCCTTTGATACAACGGGCTCAATGTATAGTTGCTTGGAAGAGGTACGAAAAAGTCTGGGAGACATGGTTCAGAAACTCAACAGTAAAATACCTGGTATTAGAATTGCCATTTTCTCACATGGAGACTATGGAGATGAAAGACGTTATGGCTATTTAACCAAGTATGTGAACTTCACAAACAATGCTGGTGAGTTGTGTTCCTATGTAAGAAATGTTGGGAAGACAGGAGGACATGGTCTGGCAGTGTATGAGCTTGTCATGAGACAAGTCCAAGAGAACTTGTCTTGGACAGCTGGGTCTAATCGTGCTTTGGTTCTCATTGGAGACACACTTCCTCATGAAGCTAATGATGGCGAAAACAGTCGGAGATTGGATTGGAAAAATGAAGTGGCCCGACTTCGAGATATGGTATGAATCTTATACATTTATGTGTTGAAGGTTTTACTTACTAAAGTTTTAACTCTTGAGTTAAGTGGTAAAAGTTTCCCTTCCAATGCAGAACAAAATAGTTGCAATATTCAAAAAAATGTTTAGGAGAATGGACTCCTTTTCAAGGGCAAATGGGTATTGGGGTTGATTGTTTTCCTTGATTTCTTCATGTATGGTAATGCTCTGTAACACACAATAGCTCATTAGCCCCCATTTTGCCCAATTAACATCAGTGTATCTCATGTGTAAGTCCACGTCTATCTGTCACACTTGATGAAACATAATTAGTTGCACACACTTTAGATGCTTACACAACATACCATATTTTAGGACCATAGAAGACTTTTATCTTCTTCTTTATTAGCAGGTTCAATTTATATTATTAAAATTTGTTTATGAAATTTTTTAATTAGATTTTTTTAAACAACAATCATTTTAACCATACTATATAATTTAAGTAAAATACTATTGGTTGTTCAAGTGACTAAAGTGCATGCAGTTAATTAGGTTTTACCAGTAATTGTTGCTGAAATGGGATTGGACAATTCATAGGTATGACAAACAAGTGCATAGAGTGGCATTATCATCAGTTTATTTCAGGTTGAGGCTAGATAGGCAGCAACATTGCAATAGTGGGAACACCATATTGACTTAAATTGGCACCTGAAGCTATAATGAGGATAGGACATCAATTTCAAACATGCATCAGAATAACATAGCATTTAATACAATGGCTAAATTGTCACAGTGTACTGTGCTGGGGACTGCATGGAACAAAGAGACATTTTCCAATCAGAATTTAACTGGTTAAATTAAAATATTTAAATAAAGTCATTAGCAGTTAAGTTGTATCTTATTAACCCAACAGAATAAGGATATTAAGACACTTTCTTTCTCTGAGTCCATCTGCTTTTTTTACCTGTACTCTGTGAGAAATGGATGGAAATATGCCAAATTTAATAGTTGACTTTTCAATGCTATAATAATACTGGGAGTGGTTATATCATCAAATGTACTAAAATTATTATTTCTGTTTCAATGATATTTTTTTTTGTTTTATATTTGTCTTTATTTATTTATTATCATTATGACTATTATTATTACATGTATTATTATTACATGTATTATTATTATTATTATTATTATTATTATTATTGTGCACAGAGATACAATAATTGTTACCTTTTCACCCAATTAACAGCTAGAGTTGTGGAAGGTCTTAGTCACACAACCCCCAGTATACTTGTTAGAATAATTTCCTCTTGGCTATTTTCACTCTTTTCTTTGACTTTTTGCTATGAGGATGATAACATCACAATGACAAATCTACTCAGCCTCTGCCTTTATATGTGTATATAACAGACATCACATAACCCATCAGCATCCTTATCTGATGAATCTATTCATAACTGAACCATCCTGTTCATGATAAGCCGATGCTTATCACAATGGCCGACTGAAGATGTTGGGCCGACTGAAGATGGTGGGGTAAATAATGAGTTCCCTTGTCTCTGAGAAATGTTTCCCTCCTTTGAAAGCAACCAAATAAATAATAAAAACAATTCTGGTAACAAATCAGCCAAAAAGTTTTTAAAAAATTCAGAATCTTTTGGCATAATTAATTAATTTACAGTGATTCGACACATAAATGTGTGATGTTTTTACAAAGTTTTACGATCACAGAGTTTCTTTACACATTCGACTTTGAGCATATAACTAAATGTCATCATTTTTAAAAAATAAAAAACCCAGTTTCATTCATATAAATTTGTTTCCTCCTCCACTATTCTACCTATCTCTCTGTTTTCTTTTTGACTTGTCTTGAACCTTCTGAACCATCGCCTTTTTTCATCAGTACCCTTTTAGTCAGAGTTGTCATGGCCATAATGTGCAGCTCTGTCTGTACAGGCCTATCCTTAGGCAGACTGCATGTCTCTATTTGTATAGACCTATCCTTGATATCTGGCATACCTCTGTATGCACAGGCCCATCCATTGATGTACTACAAGGATGAAATATGATGATAAAGGAGTGCCTTAACAAGCTGGCCACACTCCATCACCATGTAGAAATTTTTGTGCATTGAATGATCTCCTTCGTAATTCCTGACATTATTGTTGCTGGCTTTTTGACGCTCCTGGTAGTGCTGGCTACGTGGACTTTCAAAGCATTTTCCTGATCCCAATGTTTTACATCTGCTGTTCATGAATGGGATGTAGCATATTTCCTGGTCCCCAACAGGGTGTATAACTGTCATGGATTATGCATTTCCCAATCACTCTTTCAATCCATTACCAATTTAATTGGTTGCTGGTGGTCTGCTTCATTTTATCAAAATCTACTCTGATCCATACATTTGCCATCTTGTTGTGCTGTGGAACTTTTTTTAAATAGCAGTTCTTGTTCTACTTGCTAATTGAGAACTAACATCACGAATGTGCTTACTCTCCATAACAGTTAAAAATCCAATAACTGAGCTGTGTAATATATGAGACATGGTAAATTGTGAATACAGTAATATCTATCAAGTTAGTGTGCACATCACAGGAATGACTGAACAAGGTTATTATTATAATAACAGTGTTCGTATATTTAATACATGAATCTGTCTATGAAAGGATGCTCACATTGGATTATAAAAACTAAAGTGTTGCTCGATGTATATGTACACAGCACATACATGAATTCAGCTTGTCTGTTCAGCTGTAAAACATCTCATCTGGTTATTCTATCCAACAGCATGATATTATGTGTCATAGGTCCAACTTTCTAGAAAAGTCAGAGTATTTTCCCCTGAAATCCAATATGTAAAAGATGTCCTCACCTGTATAGCATGAAATAATGAAGATTTACATTTGCACATTCCTCTGCAGCTGGATATTGCATCCATAATGTGGACAGCTTCCAGACAAGGCTTGTCTATGACAAGATAGAGGAAAGTCGATGTGTGCATTTTGCAGCGAGAGAACAGAAAGCAGTATTTCAAAACTGCCAAGGAAAAATTACCATGGGCACTGCTGTTTGTGTAATCAAACCAATCTGCAATTATGTTTATATATAATACAATGATATTTTTTGTGCAAACAATTCTGTGCCATGTTTATTATCTCCATTTTTACCATTAGAACTGTGGAAAGTTGTATTCAGTCATGACACCCCAAGCGTACTTATTAGAATAATTACTGCTTGGCTATTGATTAACTTCTTGCTCTGAGGACAGTACACATCAAAATGATGAATATGCTTGGCAGTTATATATTACAAGTGTCATGTTTTGCTGCCACACCAACCTCAGTGTAAAGTTTTGTTTTGCCCTTCTGGTGGTTTTATGTATAATACTTTAAGGCACTTAATGCGAGTGTTCCTTGGATCATTCTGAACCACTCTCAATGAAAAAAGATCAGAGTGCATATTTGTCTACCACAAACAAGTTGCTGGCATGTTATACACTAGTGTTAAAGTTTTATCATACAGGGAAATGATCAGCTGTATGTTTAGTGTATACATGGTACTTGATCCCTTCCTTCATCTACCCAGGTGAAAGTGAGTCACAGTGATTTTATTTTTTTACACATTGGTCACAGATTAACCCTAATGTAAATGTTTGGTCCTGTTGCCAAACTTCCAGTGGGCATGCACACACATATGCATGGACTGATCAACAGAAAAATAGGTTTCTGGCATTTCTTTACAAAATGCATGAATAGCAATATAAACATCTTATAATCAAAAGTGTTCAAGTGAGTATCTAAGTCAAATTGATAAATCTTGTTATGTAAAACTTGTGGAAACATTTGTGGTTGGTGGGGTGAGAGTTATTTTAACTTATTGTGGCCCTTGCTAATGTGATCCTCGATTCACTCCTGCCTTTCATTCCACTTTTTATTATATTGTCTACTTTGGTCCAAAATCCCTCAGAAAAAAAATATACATTTTAGACAGGTGATTGCAAGATAGAGGTCTGTCTTAAAGATCAATATATGGTAGAATTTTGAAACAAATAAGAATATATATAAATTATAATTGCTTTCCCCATTTGATTACTTTTTATTCAGAATGTGAAAATATATGCCATCCAATGCGGTAACTCTGGATATGGAGAAACGACGACTTCATTTTTTCGCTTCATATCATCAAGAAGTTTTGGATACTATATGCCCCTCTCCAATATTTCCCAAGTATCACAGCTACTAGTGGATATATGCTTTCGGGAAGCTGGACTCACACATGTAAGAAGAACAATTCAACTGATAATTTTTTCTTCTTCAAAATTGACAATCAGCAAAAAATTGTTTTCTTATAATTTTTTTTAGATTATGTATTCAACATAATGTGAATTTAAGTGGTTCCAGAAGAGGTTAGGTCCTTTGATGTTTCTTTGTCTTAGATTTACAGTGTGTTATTTGTTACAGTTTTCTCCTAGTACTCTTTTAAAATCATGGTAAACTGCATTTTTAGGCAATACATGTATTGACACCAAACTGATTTCCAAATTTTTATGAACATTTTCAAAGCATTTACAACAATAGTGTCACTTGCAAGATCTTGTCACATTCAGTTTGTCATCTACAAAACTAACAGATTTTTTAAAAATATGATTGCTGTGGTCCCAATTTCAATTTCCAGTACATGGTAAGTTAAATTGTCTATTCTAGGTCAAGGGTTTCCTGATGATTTTCTTGTTATGCTTCTTCCAACACCAGCTCTGAAGCCTAGTTAACCTGTGTCATTAATTGTATATCATATATGTTTAAATAACTTGATGTATAATTGGTTTAACTTAATAACTTGCACTATACAAGTCAATATGCATAAATGAATTTAATGAAGCTTACTGGGGTAATCAAGATGATGCTAAGAATGTTCTGAAAAATCAATACAGATAGTTTTATTCAGTAGTTCCATTTAAGCCTTTAGAATAGATAAATTATCTGAGTGCATACAGCAAGCTAGAATCACTTAAGTACTTACAAAAGTTTGATTTATTTTTTATATTCATTATATTCTTTTATGTATATACTACTATATTCATGTTATATTTATCAAAATATTACCATGGTTCTGATATTTAATTTATATTGTGTGTTTGACCTTTGTCAGTGATTTAGGGTATAATTTTGGACTATCTGGCTAATGTCATGTTCTAGCTACCTGATTTTTTATCATTTTTTTGAAGAGGTAAACAAAATGTTTACTAAAACATAAGTTCAAGGTCTAACTTTGCTTAAAACTTACAGGAAATTTCCATTAGTTGTTTAGAAAATACTACTGAGATCTAGGTCAAGTGGGGATATATATAAAGGGACTAGGTAAACTATTATTTATTCCTGTTATAATACCAGTCATTGGAAATACATTTTCAGTTATAGTTGTTTTCAGTTATAATTTGAGAGGAGTTATTTATAGAAATTATTCATTGAAATTATAAAGGGCTTATTGATTTTATGAACTACAATAGTACTTTGGGATTGTTGATGACTCATTCAAAGCTATTTTGGATTATCAGGATATTTTGTGCATCATTCAGGACTATGGGTATATCATCACATTAAAGACTTGCAATTCATTTGGAGTATTCTGTTATTTTAAACTTGGGAATATTTAGGATTATTTGGGATTTAATCAGAATACTGTGAGTTCCTTTAAAATGTTCACTTTGTGTTCTAGGGAAATAAATTAAGTTTAAGATCATAGAGTGGTAAAACCATATACATTTCTTTGAGAATATCTTTTAGTGCTGAATAATGTGATTTGCTTATCGCATAGTTACACCTTTTTAACTTTGATTAAAAAGGAATTGTGCATAATCTTTGAAACATTTTTCTTTTCTCTGTCCATTTTTGTTCTGCAAGATTAATTTCAGGAAGTCACCAGAATTAATGCCTTGCTTATCATGTAGTTTAAAGACCTTGATAATACCTTAGATTTAAAATAGGAATTTAGCATAATCTTTGAAATATTTCCCTTTTTTCTGCCCTCTTTTTGCAAGCTTTACTCCGGGAAGTCACCAGAACCAGTGATCAGTTTTAAAGGCTCGGGCTCAAAGGACAGCAATGTAGCAGTTAGTACATCATCTACTGGCTTTGATATGAAAACAGAGGGTAGGTTCAGAACGTTTAAATTATGTGTTATACACATCAAAGTGTTTATGCTAATTTTGGAATGGTCTTTTTCCTGAGTTCTGATTATTACTTGCAACGTCAGTGAAATATATACTTCCATCATTTTCTTACATGATTATGCATTTTTTCCCAGAATCACGTGTGCTAGGTTTGCTCCAGTTTTCTTGATTTTTCTAAGCAAAGGTATGTCTTATAAACCAGAAATGTTTTTGGGATATCCTTTGTTCTTGCATTAGTACAGGTATGATATCGCTACTCCTCCTAAACTACTTTTCTATGAAATGTTACACACTCTTATTCACCCATGAACAAGTTGCTCCTAAATGAAGTGGTGTCACTTGGATATCCAATGTGGCCATCAAAGCGGTCATCTCGGAAATATTGTCACTACTTCTAAACATAAAATCTTATTGACATGTTATTTTTCAGACATCTATCATTGTGATTGTGGCCATCATGAAAATCTTGTTATTGCCACTCCTTCTGAAGGTGTTGTCATGGCATTTTCACTAAAGGATTTTTGTATGATATTTAGTTTCTTCTTGATGAAAATTGTACTGATTTTATTTCAAGAATGGCTGCCATGGCAGCAACCTTGAAAATCTTGTTATTGATACTCGTTATGAATGGAAAGCCACATCAACATGGGGTCCTTACCAGAAATCTTCATATATGTCTTGTTGGTTCTAAAGAAAATGGTGCCAGTCTGACAGCCAATATGGCTGCCATTGCAGCCATCTTGAAAATCTTATTATCACCTCTGCTAAACAGAAAGTCATACGGATAAGAAGTGTTTACCAGAAGAATTTTTATAGTGTCTGGTTTGGCCTTTAGAAATTGTTAATGAACTTACATCCAATATGGCCATTTTGTCTGCCTTCTTGACAATCTTCTCAGTGGATAGTCATATTAACATGGCATTTTCTAATTGGATCTAAATGAAAATTATACTGATATGACATCCAGTATGATAACTCAGGTGGCCATCTTGAAAATCTTGCTATTGCGACTCCTCTTGAATTTATGGTCACTTCTTGTTTTCTAGTTGGTCCTAATGAAAATGGTGAAAAATCTTTGATCAAAAATGGATGCAAGGATGGCTGTTTTTAAAATCTTATCTTTATTCCTGCTGAAGTGATAGTCACACTGACGTGGGTTTTTCACTAAAAGAATTTTAATGTCTGGTTGGACCACAATGGTGCTAGTCTTAACATTCAATATGGCATGGGCCAGTTTGAAAATCTTGTTTTCATTCAAAAGTATCAGATATGGTTTCAACATTTAGTAGTTAAAAGGAAGAATTTTAATTATTTTGGATTCCTGGAAATTCTTTATGGCCAGTGGAGCCTCTGTCCCTTCAAGTGACTCTTTGTTACCTTATCATATTTAATATCTTTTTTGTAGGTTTTATATTTGTATGTATATTGAACATGTGTAAATTTATTTACTTATTCATTCCAGGTTTGAAAGCTGAGTAAAATATTACACATGTAAATGTATGTATGTATGTATGCATGTATATATATATATATATATATATATATATATATATATTACAGTTTCTTATACCCAAAGGTAATAAGTTGTTTGATCTAAAACCTACCCTGCCCAGTAATGTGTGATTGTCAATTGCTTTTGCAGTTTTTGTCTTATTTTTGATGTGTGCTTGGTCTTATTGTGCTTTCTTTCAGATTGTTTGGTTTTGCTTCTTTGGAATATATTCATCAATACTCAGATTTGATGAAGCTGGTTTCATTTTGAATTGGGACTGGTTATCACAGTTGAATCTAGGATGTAGTATTGCAAGGCCCGAAATGACTAGACTGATTTACTTCCATTCATTTCAGTTTGAATTGGGACTGGTTATCACAGTTGAATCTAGGATGTAGTATTGCAAGGCCCGAAATGACTAGACTGATTTACTTCCATTCATTTCAGTTTGAATTGGGACTGGTTATCACAGTTGAATCTAGGATGTAGTATTGCAAGGCCCGAAATGACTAGACTGATTTACTTCCATTCATTTCAGTTTGAATTGGGACTGGTTATCACAGTTGAATCTAGGATGTAGTATTGCAAGGCCCGAAATGACTAGACTGATTTACTTCGATTCATTTCAGTTTGAATTGGGACTGGTTATCACAGTTGAATCTAGGATGTAGTATTGCAAGGCCCGAAATGACTAGACTGATTTACTTCCATTCATTTCAGTTTGAATTGGGACTGGTTATCACAGTTGAATCTAGGATGTAGTATTGCAAGGCCCGAAATGACTAGACTGATTTACTTCCATTCATTTCAGTTTGAATTGGGACTGGTTATCACAGTTGAATCTAGGATGTAGTATTGCAAGGCCCGAAATGACTAGACTGATTTACTTCCATTCATTTCAGTTTGAATTGGGACTGGTTATCACAGTTGAATCTAGGATGTAGTATTGCAAGGCCCGAAATGACTAGACTGATTTACTTCCATTCATTTCAGTTTGAATTGGGACTGGTTATCACAGTTGAATCTAGGATGTAGTATTGCAAGGCCCGAAATGACTAGACTGATTTACTTCCATTCATTTCAGTTTGAATTGGGACTGGTTATCACAGTTGAATCTAGGATGTAGTATTGCAAGGCCCGAAATGACTAGACTGATTTACTTCCATTCATTTCAGTTTGAATTGGGACTGGTTATCACAGTTGAATCTAGGATGTAGTATTGCAAGGCCCGAAATGACTAGACTGATTTACTTCCATTCATTTCAGTTTGAATTGGGACTGGTTATCACAGTTGAATCTAGGATGTAGTATTGCAAGGCCCGAAATGACTAGACTGATTTACTTCCATTCATTTCAGTTTGAATTGGGACTGGTTATCACAGTTGAATCTAGGATGTAGTATTGCAAGGCCCGAAATGACTAGACTGATTTACTTCCATTCATTTCAGTTTGAATTGGGACTGGTTATCACAGTTGAATCTAGGATGTAGTATTGCAAGGCCCAAAATGACTAGACTGATTTACTTCCATTCATTTCAGTTTGAATTGGGACTGGTTTTCACAGTTGAATCTAGGATGTAGTATTGCAAGGCCTGAAATGACTAGACTGATTTACTTCCATTCATACCATAATAATTCTCAAGCCACTATTTCCACGTTTATATAAACATATAATTTTAATTCACTCTCAGTTTTGTGGCACAGACAGTATGAAATTGGGACAGTCATAAGCATGGTCAGAGGGTGATATAATTCTTCTTGGATGACCATTGTTAAGAAAACATGTTACATACTGTAGTCAGCCTCAGGATTAGTCCCCAAAACAAAGCAAGAATTGCTTAATAGATCACTAGGTGTTATATCAGAGATTTGAGCCTTCTTATCACGATGGGAAGGAAGCTGATTTTCAATGATTATC
Organism: Sinohyriopsis cumingii; assembly: GCA_028554795.2. NCBI lineage: Eukaryota > Metazoa > Mollusca > Bivalvia > Unionida > Unionidae > Sinohyriopsis > Sinohyriopsis cumingii. The sequence goes on along the minus strand of CM068824.1, from coordinate 113,210,119 downwards.
CCCTTTAAATCTCATGAAACTATCTCCCTGCAACATAGGAAAATCCGTAAAACTCTTATTTTCAATCTCATAAATAATTAAAATGTGATTAGATGAACTGAAACAGAATTGTAACAAATGGACTTAGAGATATCTTTTGTAATTCTTTGAATGAATTCAGATTTGTGGGCAACCACTATTTATATGAAGTTTTAAATGACATTAAAACAAATGTGAAGATCAACATTTATAAAATTTGAGAATTCACAAAGCACACCTAGATTTAATGATTAGATTTATGAAGAGACCTAATCAAAAATGTGAAAAAGTTGCATGCATGCAGTTTGACCAAAGAAGAAAAAAGGCATTTTAACTATATAAAAGAAAGATGAAATATATAATACTGTCAGATGTTTCTTTGACATTTTGCATGTAAAATTTAAACTGGAAAGAAGTGAATGTAAAAGACAGATCTTTGAATGTATCAGATATTTAACATTGCACACCTAATGTTTCCAGCCACCTTGGTGATACTTTTGTAGATAGATTTGCCTGAATGGGCTGATAATAAAAAAAATATGTATCAGTGTGGAAAATAAAGGATGATAAATACATATTTTGTGCCATGTTAAGTAAACCAAGTGATTGTGTAAATAAAAATATAAGTTAGATAAATATAGTTGTTAGTTTGGTAGATGACTGATCACACTACAGAACATTAGGGAAACACAAGTAAAATTAAATCTGTTTTAGTAACAGCAACATAGAGAGAAAAACATGTTGGCATGTTAACTATATTTCTGTATTGTGAACCTAATGACTACAGTGATGGAGGGTACCATTACAGTAAAAATAATTTTAAAAAAGAATTTATGTCATGAAAGATAGATCTACAGTATTCTTCTGTAAAAGCAAATTGCTGAATTTTGTTTTTAGAACATACGAGTAAATTATCACACAATGCACTATGGTACAAAGTATTTAATTCAAAAGATATAAGTTTGAAGCTGGGTCTATTGCAAAATGTAAGAAGATTCAGCAAGAGTGATTTGCATGTTTTGAAAGTATCATTTTATCTGTAAAAAGCAATACTGATAAAGAACTTGATTTAATATCCTTATGCTTAAAAACAGAAGTAAAAAACCCTGACAGACAAACACATTCTATTTGGGGTTTGTTTGTTCCTTCAGAATATTGACAGGGAAGCTAAACCAGTGGTCAGCAGAGTAAAAGATTGTAATGAAGTATTTTAAAATGTGTTGGGTAGGATGTAAATGGATAATTAAGATTTAAAAAAATGAGAAACCCATGTTCTTCTCAAGGTAAGATTAAAACATTATAATTTAACAAATACATGTTACATTTGTGATAGAAAAATGGTTTCAAATTTAGCGTATACTGGAGGTACAATAAATGAACACAAAGTAAGAGGTGATAGCCATTTAGTATAGTGATCCAGCATATAATGGCTGTAATTTGAATTTCAGATACTCAAAATACATACAATTGTTCATTGAGTAATTGTCCAGTTATGACATGCATGTTATAATCAAGACATTGGTTTAATCTGTTTATTTTCTTTTGATCTGCTGGTAGATAGTTTTGCACATTAGTTGATTTATGGACATTATCATGCAGTCATTTATGCACTTCTCAGATCAATACAGACTGTCAATGTACAAATTGTCCACACTTGCATTACTGAATTATGTGTACTTATGTTGTTCATCTAAGAAATACTTAGTGGCTTCCGTAAACTGTTGTGATAATTGGATAATTTTATAATAATTAATAATAATTGGATAATGATTGGAAACCTTGGGAATGTTTCAAATATCTTCTCTTCTCACTGAGATTTTTTTGGTGCTGAATTGTAAAACATGTCCATATTACTTTGTCCATTCTCTCTTCATAGTGTGATGTTTTTGAAAGTTGTATGTTATTTCATTAATGTTTTCATAATGTAATAGCAAAAGATTCCAGCTTTTGTCTTCATTAGCAGCTTATATCTCTTTTGCAGTGTTATTTTTCATCTGTAGTCATGTGGAGGAGCATAATCAAGTGCTGTTCTGTATTTTTGACATGAAAATAAACAAATAAACAAACAATAGAGCTTCAGTACGAGTGTTATGTGCATTATCTGCCCCTGATTTTAAATTTATCAATCTATCATTGGTAACATCTTGTTCAAAAGATACAAAGAAACTAACTGGTGGAATTAATATATTTAGGCTTAGCTTGGCATTGCTGTCTGTACAGTTTGTTTAAAGAAGCATTGGAGTACTTCTGGCACAGTGATGTGTTAGACTGAGGTATTTAACTCCATTTTGTATCATTTCCTGCTGGTGAGGGTTAGTGTGTTTACCATAGGTTGTCATTTGATCAACAAGTTCATTTAAGTACTGATTAAACAAACATTGTTCTCACAGTTGTTTATTCTGATAATCAATTAGCTTGACTCTAATTTCATTGCACTCTGCAATTTTTCTCCATATTTCTTCCATGCATTATATAGTTTCTTTTCCATATCTTTACGATCATATAGATTGATTAATTTGAACATGTGGTACATGTAATATCCTGCAAAAGATACACCATTATCTATTGATCAGTGAATATTTACTCATGCTGATGCAACAGTAGATGTATATTTTACACTGGAACGTCTTTCTCTCAATGATTATGTTCTTTTTCTTAACTTCTATTTAGTAAAGAAAACACATCAAATGAAAAATAATAATAATAATAATAATAATAATAATAATAATAATAATAAGGATCCAGTGATATATACCTTATAAACCTAAATGAGTTACTTTGATTTTGTCATTGTTTTCATAATTTGTTCTTTCAGAGCTAAATGTACCACTGTATTCAAATAAACTATACTTAGATATGTGATTGTTTTTAATATTTAACATATATGATTCATAATGTTGTAAATTTACAACTATGCTTTATTGCCCTTTCAATACATGTTGCACAACATCACCATTTTTTTCAGTAATATAATTTGAAATTTTTTAACAACGTTAATTATTTATTTCTGATAATAATAATCATGTTAACAGTTTTCCATCAAAGCACTTAAAGGGGATGCCAGTGATAGTAAAATGTCTTCAAGTAAGATATCATAACCTTATTTTTAACTGCAGACAACCATTGTATGCAGTAATTAAAGTGGACCTAGTCATGCAAATCCAGTTTAGAAGAAGTATATTTATTCTCTTTTTACCATAGCTAATAACATGCAGAATGAAAACAAATGTGCAAGCCAGCTGTATTTGAATAAATCTGATTACTTCCAGTTAGATACTAGTTGTAAAATTATTTCCTCTATGTAAATTTCATCAGTTGTTTGAATTATAAGTAGTGAGGGCATGGGAATACGGTGTATGGAAAATCATTGGTTTATATATATATATATAAAACAGTACCATATAATGTTTTACAATGCATGTTGCATAATTAGGTGGCTGTTACATTGTTAGCACAAGAGACAAGACCAATGATGCTCTGATTGGAGGTTGTGAAAAGGGTTTCTAATCCATGCAACAGAGAAATCTAAATGATTTGCTAACCTTACTTTGTTATATCTCAGTCATATTGTCAGTCATGGTGACTTTGAGCTAGAAAGTACAATTTCAAGGGAAGCAACTCTTGTCTGCTGCTGTCCTTGAAGGATTTGTTTCAAAATCAAACATTCACCAATATAACAAATTTATCAAATATTCTGGAGAAGAGAAATGAGTAACTTGAAAAGACACAATGATATCAGAAGAGATAAAATATAAACAAAGTGGTATATTTAATGTTTAATGAGAGACAGATGAAGACAGAGGAGGATGTAAGAAACAGGAAATGAAATTAAGGTAACCACCTACAAATGTTATAAAAACAAATGTCCTGGTGATTTTTGTGACTTTGACCATTGACTCTACTTTTTCCCTGTAACGCACATATATGTGTCTGGGCGAAATGGGCAAAGACTTTTATGGGTACTAGGTGGGGTTGAGAAAGCTAATTACAAAAAAAAAGAAAAGAAATAGCTGCGAAAGCAAACTTGTCCAAACTGGCTTTTAGACATATCACAGACTCAAGTGTGAGAAAATATGTATGTCATAAACTAGCAGAAAACAATGTTCCAAACAGGCTGGCTATACTTATAACTTGTAATAATAAACCTAACTCTATCAACAACTGCTGCAAAGCTCTTGTTAGAGCTATAAATGTGTTATGTCAAAGCTGAGTTCTTTGATCTTTGTCAAACTCCCCTTACTGACCCAGTTGATTAAAACATGATGATGGAATCAGAAATTAAAACTGATGTACTTACCAATTATTGTGGACAATTGTGTAATATCATACCAATTATAGTGGACAATTGTGTAATATCATACCAATTATAGTGGATAATTTACCCATCCACACGATACTCCACAAACAGATTTCCCTATAGTATATCCTTGCACTAGTAATAGCATCTCCTGCATATTTTCAGGATAGAAACTGTTAATTTCCCACATAACCATAAAGTAGAAAGATTCTAACATGTTTTTTTTTTCATACACAAGGGTAATTTTACAATTAGTATCAATTTTAATACCAGTGTGCCAGTTTCACCTGTCTCAAAGAAAAGGAGAATTATATATATGGTAGTGACACCAATAAATAATCCAACACATATCAATTGTTCTCTAACACTTTAATCTTTGTTAGCCCTGTGTGCCCAGTATCACATTAATGTCAACCATATAAGTTTTTAAATCAGAACTGATTAAAGTTAAAAGTTTTCATTATTACAAAAAACACCTATTGTTTATGATTATTTTCATATGAAATACATTGATTCAAGATGATATCACTTTACTATCAATTTTTTAAATATTTTCTCACGTGTAGAAATTGTGTGCTTTGGGTTGACAGATCACGCCTTAGCCCTCATTAACATGTATTAATGCAATGTGTTTGCAAAACAATAGCATTTGTCTCGATACCTCTTGGTGCAATACTTACAACATGTAACAAGCATAACGGTTATATTCTTGCTGTTTTGTCTGTTCATGTGTTTGTGGGGTTGGGAGAGAGAGGGCTGTATAAGCAACAGGTATAACTGAGTTGATTATTCAATTTTGATGAAACATTACAAGATGAATTACCTATGGAAAATGTGAAGAAATAATAGTATATGATGAATATTGCATTGTTGAATGTGATAAATGATATCTCAAAAAGTGATTGGTTCTTTCAGTTTTGGGGTGCACAATTCAGCATTATCTGATTATTATGCTTTCTTTTCCCTCCATGTTTGTTTGCTTTGCATGATTGCTGCAGGTATTCCCCCTATATTCTTCTTTCCATTTTGGGCTACACAGAGAGAGCACTGGGTGTGTCTGGCCTTCTCTCTATGTGGTGGCAGTTGGAGCCCAAAATTTCAAGCACTTGAGTTTCATAATGTATGTAAAGTCATTCTTGATTCAATTATCTGTCTCCTCATTCTTGCTGTCCCTGAGCTATAAACAAACACCTAACTATGAAGGATAAAATGGGTGAGAAAAAATAATCAAGGACATAGCCTCGCAGGGAGAAATATGTAATATAAACCTTCAATTGAAATTTTCTTGCCTCGTTACATTCCCCAACATAGATGCTATAAATGCTGTCTCATTTTTCACATGCACAAGATCTTAGTGGACATGCATTCAGATTGTTTGATTTTGGTTCTGTAGAAGAGTTTCATTTATACTCAAGGTTTCTGTTTCAAATGGTATTGTAACTCATAATTATTGCTGTGACTAAATAGTTAAAATGCAACTAAGCTAAAAGTGGCTACAAAGAGTTCCTTCCATGCATGCCTCAATAATTTTAAATGCATTAGATTCATCCTGTAAGGTACATGGAGCTGACAATATCATGTCAGCCCCCAGAAGTGTGACAGAAGAGTGGTAAAATGGTTTGTGTGAGCAGCCTTGAAAAAGTTGTGTGATACATGCAGTTGTTAGAATAAATTTTTGAATGTTCTCTTTTGATGAAACATAAAACAATGAACCTACTTGGAAGTAAGATCTGTTTAAAACAAAACAAAATTGTTTATGTTGAATGTCTTAATGCATAACCAGAAGTTAAATGAAGGGTTAGAATTTGTTCATCCCAGCATTAAAATATATGTTGCAGTTTTAACATTATGAACACCATTAACTTTGATGGTTAATTAAAAGTATAGTGATCCCCTGAACTGAAGAATGAATGATCAATATTTGCAGCATGAATGCAACGTGCTCTGTACCTATTTTTTGGTAGCTTTCATTCCTATTTAAACATAGCGTTAGGTATGAGTCAGTTCCATTTCATAAAAAGCTAAATATAGATTCAGGTATGAGTCAGTTCCATTTCATACATATTTAAACATAGCGTCAGGTATGAGTCAGTTTCATTTCATACATATTTAAACATAGCGTCAGGTATGAGTCAGTTCCATTTCATACATATTTAAACATAGCATCAGGTATGAGTCAGTTCCATTTCATACATATTTAAACATACATGTAGCATCAGGTATGAGTCAGTTCCATTTCATACATATTTAAACATAGTATCAGGTATGAGTCAGTTCCATTTCATACATATTTAAACGTAGTGTCAGGTATGAGTCAGTTCCATTTCCAAGAAGCTATTATTTTGGAGCAGTCAGCTCATTGTGAAAATATTTTGTATTGTTTTAAATACAAAGACTATATATGTTTGGGCTGAATGTTTCTAAACAGTTTGTTTTAGGACTGATCCCTATCGGTCTCTCAGTTTCAAGGTACATGTACAACACCCTATCCAAGTGTTAGCCACTGACTAAGCCTTATAATTTGACATTACATCATCTTACCACACCATCAATTCATCCCTCAATGGTCATTATCAGACAAACCCCATTACAACACTGGCAGTGTTTATCTACAATAGCTCAACATCATTAAGTTGTACATAAACTAAAATTTAATAAATTATCATTTTATTTTAGGACTGATCTGTGAGAAATGTGGTGAAGGAAAACTCTCAGAAGAATTTCCTCCAACCACAATTACAGATGTCTGCAACCATCCACCAAGCATTTGCTTAAGGGTAAGTTCTCGAACATGCCAATATAAATAATTTATTTTTTAGAAAATATTGATGTACATTTCCTTTCAAATCAGAGAACGCCTTTGCATTTTGAATCAGCTTAAGATCCTGACAGCCAATGAAATAGGATGTAAAAAGTGCCACAGTGTGTAGATTTCTGGGTTTTGTCTGCTAATGTCCTCATATTCTGATCTCCTCAATGGAATCAGAATAATGTGGTAGTAAAATACTAGTTTTGCACTCCCTTTCCTGTCCAAGTTCTAAACCTGACTTACACAAGGCTTAGTTAATGCTAAACCAGTGCTGCAGGTTTTCCATGGGTTCTGTTCTGCTTCAGCTCAATGGTAATCTAAAGGCACCTTCTGGGCTGTCTAGAGTAATTGATACAAATTATTAGAAACAAGATTTTAACAATAGTGGAACCTATGCATAGTTGAAGGTTAGTATTTATTTCCTTTTTTATAATTAAATGTTAGCTTTTCCTAAAGCATCATAGAAAATTGCTTCTTGTGTTTATAAAAAGAATATAGTTTCAAATCAGTTTAAAATTGAAATGAAATTTTTAAATAACATGTCAATAACATTCACAGAATGAATATTTATTTCAATCATTTTACATGTAGTACATAGTGGACATGAACCATTATCATGTTACAATGTAATATGTGATTCATTGGAATCATTAATAACTCTCGCATCTGCCACAATTTACTTGTCATCCAATGGTAACATCTGTGATCTTCAAAGCACTTGATACAAATTATTATAATCTTGTAACATTGACATAAAAATGAACAAAGATTCAATGATTTGGATTCTGTACAAAGTTAAATGGTTAATATTTGCTTTAAAATTTTATATATAATTAAATGCTAACTTTTGATCAAGCATGGCGAAAATTTGCTTCTTTTATATCAAAATGGACTATAGCTTCCAATCTGATTTAACTAGAATTAGAATCTCTAAAGAACATGTCAGGGATATTCACAGAATGATTATATATTTCAATCATTTAAACAAAAGTATGTCGTTTGACATGTATCAAGTAATGCAAGGGAATAATAAATCATTTTAGCAAGTTCAGCAATTTGCTTGTATGCCATCTTTGTGCACACCTTAAATGATACTTATATTCTGTCATAGTGTGTTGTAGAGCATGTTAGAAAGCATAATGAATGCCCACATGAAGATTGTGCTCAAGAGGTTGATGACAACAGTGATCAATTACTTCTGTTTGAGGCCATTTTGGATGAGATGTTTCTTGATTACAACAAAATCCTGGAGGAAAATTTGCGCGCTGCCCATCCTGATGGAGACGTCATATTTGTGTCGACCCTGACAGGAGATTCAGAAGTAATCCCGTATAATGCCAGCATGACTATTATGCAGTTGAAAGAAAAAGTGCGAAGCAAGTTTCATATAGACCCGAAGGACCAGACCTTGCTATACAATGAAAAGAGACTTAAGGTAGGGAGTTCCCACCCGCGTTGAACTTAAAATCATTTTAACAGAAACAGTTACATATCCAGCATACAGTTTACTGTCATTGCCCAGGTAATGTACTTGATTAAGTAGTCAGGTTTAATGTATCACTGATTGGAATATAATGTTGGTTTAATAGGCCCTTTCAATATGGATTGAATTTCTTGCTATTGTTCTATTTTAGGGTTAGAAACTACATGATTGTTGCATTTGTTTTATACAGAATGTACTAATGCGATGATAATTGCTTAAACAATTTGAGAAGAATGACATTTATTTTGTATCACAATTAATTAAATTTCACACATGTGTGACTTTTTCTGCTTGCAGGCCAGAAAAGGATTAAAATAATAAATTTATTATACATAAGATTATTTTCCTTTTGCAGGTCAGGAAGGGATCCGGTCAGCCATACACCCTGTCTGACTTCTCTGTGGCTAAAAATTCCACGATCTACATCCTTGTTCCCCTTTTCCGTGTCACAGAGGATCTAGACCATGTGGTGTTTGACCTCTCCTGGGGTTTCCCCGAAACTCATCCAGATTTTCTTGATGCCTCATGCTTTGTGTTCCAGAAGTCTGAATTCACACAGTTAATTGATTGGAATCATCCTACTGATGATTACTACTTAAAGGGTGCAGTGAAGCATACTCAGGAGATGACAACAAGCGGGGAAAGTACTGGACACCAAAAGATTGATGTTCGTCTCAAGCGCCTGCCATCTTCCATAACACACATCTTCTTCACGCTTAGTTCTTGGAAGTCACCAAATCTATCAGCTTTCTCCAATCCCAGCCTGAAATTCTTTGATGCACGTGAGATAGATCGCGATCTTTGTGAGACCACAATCACGCATGCATTGAACTCTCCAGCTGTGATCATGTGCTCCATCGTTAGGACTGGTGAAGAATGGCTAATCCTGGAGTATGGACCAGAGGCCTTGGTAGATGGAAATGCCAAGCGGTACAACCCAATCAGACAGAAAATTGAGGAGCTGATCAAAGAATCTTATGACATATAGCTATGATTGCTTCTTTTAGCTCATGAGAATATGACTGATGTAACACACTCTTCGATCAAAGTTATGCACAGTAAAATATAACTATTGTTAATACTTTTGAACTTGGTTGATTTCAATAATTGTTTATGCAGTAAGTTTTTTTTTGTTATTGGAATTTCTTTTATGTGTGTATAATGGTTCATTTCTCTAGTGGCTTTGCATTAATGTAGTTATTTGTTTTTCAAGCTTTTTTTTTCTTCAGTTTATTTGTCATCAGTCATGTCAGCTGCTGTATCTTGGCACATTTGTACTGATACTAAAAGAGAAAGAACATTATGCTTGTTTGGGGTTTGAAAAAAGCATTTTGCCATTCAGATATGATTTCGTTTTGCTTCTTTAATGTATTATTAATTTACTGTGACCAGGTTGGTGATCATCTGAATTCTTGCTTTGATTATATATATGTGTTGGTGATTCAGCACAGCATAAAATATATCCTATGACTGAGCCTATTTTTGATTATTTCCGGCTTTATCTATATAAGTATCAAAAACCTAGCTAGGTTACTTCTATTACCGGTACTTCTGTTCTCATTAAAATTGACTAAAGCTTTTGATCCAACCTAATAAGTAGATTAAAACTTGAGCTCTTGTGGTAGGTTCCTAAAATGGGATGACTCTGTGCAGATGGAAAATGGCGTGTGGGATTATGCAACAGCCAGAATGTATGAAATTGTTTGCTTCGGTGTTTAGTGGGACATCAGTACTACAAAATAGGTTGTATTTGAATTCAACTAATCAAGTGCTATTTTTATTTTCAAGTGCCTTTCTGTGTGAATCTTTCTATAAAGTTGACAAGTCTTGCATCAAAACAGTCCATCATCTTTAACATTTTTAAAAGATATATAACATTCCACACCAATCACGGCTTATTTGATCAATATTTTCTTAAATTATTTATGATCTAGACTGGTTTTCTGATCAGTTCTTTTTATAAACATAATGAAGCTGAGAACGTTTTGGAAATTGAAGAAATAAATCAGTTTGTTGAGAATTTATCTTGTGCAGCAGTTAGAAACAAAACAATGTTCAAGAGTGTTGGAAAAAGGTATGAGTGCGATATGTGTACGTTTCACATATGCAACTGATGCATTGGAATCTTCATTTCTAGAATTTTCTCACACAAATAATATTAGGGGATTATATGGTTTAAGTAAATAACAAGGACCATTTTTATAGTATTACATGTATTTAGTTACATTTAAAAAAATTTAAATTATAATAAATTCTCTAAATTCATAATGGATGGTCAACCCTTGTGCTATATTGTGCCAAGGCAATTTGAGTAAAGTGTCTTGCCTACAGGTAAATCACCATGGGTGACCTGACCTGATAGTGATCGAATTCACAACCTTCTGATCGCATGTCCACCATACCAACCACTAAGCTGCTGCAGCCCTTTTGAAAATATAATGATTCAATAAGATTATTCAAGTTGAGATTAGAACAGCTCCCATATTGTTATCTTTATATCCTTTGAAACAATTTTGTAAAATGTCATTTTAGAAGTTTATGTGAAGTAGAAAGCACCAATAAATGTTTTTTTTCTCCTAATGTTTGTCTCTTATTCATATTGAAAACTATTTCTAGCATATGTTTTATATTTTTTATTTTTAAAGACAGATTTGTTACCGTTTTATGTGCTTTCATGATGGTTGTTGTTGTTATAGGGTTTAACGCCATTTTTCAGCACATGATAGGCTATACATGGTGGCCAGTATTAATGGTTGAGGAAGAACCCAGGAAAACGCCAGAAAGAACCACTGACCCACGAGAAGCTACCGGCAAGCTTTCTCACTTATCCACATAGGCCAAGCCCGAGACTCGAACCCACGCAGACAAAGATGAGATGGCAGTGATCCGTGACGGAGAGCGCTTTAGACCACTCGGGGCCCCTTTCATGATGGTTAAATCTATACTAAATTATCAAACATGTGAAAATGGGAAAATTAACTCTATATGGTCTTTACAAACCATATTGCTTGTGACAGTTTGATTTTCTGACTGAATTTGAATGGTACTGTTTATGGTTTCATTGCATCTGAAATGTTGTTCTTCAGAGAATCACTTCTGTAATCTGTTAAATCAGACATTCTTTGGAAAAGGAAGATTCTCATTTAAATGTTGTTAGTGGCCATACAAATGTATTCAACATTCTTACATGGACCAAATTCTGAGGTAATTAATGTTGGAGGTTACTATTGTCATTTTTTATAGGATAAGAATATTTTGTTTATCTAAGACCCCTTGGTTTGTATCTATGGTGATATACATCAAATTTTAAATTTTTACATAAAAGACATCTTTATCAATGAAATATACTTTATGTCATTGAGAACACATATTTTCTCATTAATTCTTGAAAAGTGAATACGTTATAAGTTACAAACATGGTAGAAACACATTTCCACCTTTAAAAATGACTGACGACTGTTGTTGCAACACATCTTTAATTTTCCCTTATTACATTTATTTAATTTTTGTTATTTCCAGTGCACAATACATTTTGCAGCCATAAGACTTCAATAATCTGAATTTGATATTCAAAGAAACAGTTTCCAAATTTACGTAAACTTATGAAATCTGATTCTTGCATTTGCTATAACTAGCAACTTGCAATAATTTTAAGTATTGTTTCTTGGTCCTTTTCCACTTGCCTTGTATGTTGATACCTTTACTACCTAAGTCGATCAATTTTCCCCACCTGGAAAATGAAGACCTTAATTAAATGAATATTTAACAAACCACTCTTAGACCAGTATGTCTAATGAAGATGCATTGCTTTTGACTGGATGATCTTGGAATTTAATACATCTGGTATAAAAAGGAAAGTGCAATGTACCTGCCAGAATACGTATTGTTGTTTGATATGAGTGATTCTCTCCAAACTTGCAGTACTCCCTTTGTTCTCACAAGTGAATGATCATAAGACTTGGTCTGCATATATATCATGAGGAAGTTCCCTAAGGACAGAAATTCAAGGATGTCAGAGGTCAAGTTCACAAGAAGCTATTTTAGGTGGTTGGTCAATAGATTAAGTTATCTGATCTTGTCATTATTATCTCATATTGCTATGGATGACTTCCCATGAGACATTGTGATGATGTTTACCATTGTATATAATATTGTACATCTAATTTGTAGGTTTAGTGGTGAAAGGTCAAGGCCACATTGGTTAGTTTGTAACTTTGGGAAGAAAAATGTTTTCATGGATAGGCAATTGAAGATGCCTAGTTTCACCAGTGTGCGAATGAAAGTCATTCTTGAGGATGAGAGAGCCAAGGTTGAAAGGTCAATTCCATGAAGCTGAATTGTTTAGTATTTTGCGGTAAATGTTTGACAGCTGTACAAATATGCTATATTATCTATCTAAAAAAGGAAACATTTTGAATGTCAGTGTAGTCATGTATGTGCATTTATTCAAATTGATATAAATATTAATTGTTGATCAAAAACTTAATATTGAAATAGTGTAACCAAAGTCTATTCAATCCGGATTGTTGAATGCTCTGCACTTGAAATGTCATTTAAAAAAAAAATTGGACAAAAATTAATGATTGGCATGGAAGTTTAAATGGTATCCATGTACTTAACTGGTTTGTGAAATGATGATGTTATTCCTATCATAACAAACAATAGGGTAGTACCAATTTGTGTTCAACACTTGCTGCTTTCATTGTTACATCATAGTGTGCAACATTGAATCTAGGTTGTCCTGGATTGCATCTTTAAGTTGATCTATTCCAAAAGTGTCCACATAATTTAGAATTGATTTTGCCATATGTCATGTAAATAATGACTATCACAAGGCATATGGATGTACAAGGATCTAAAAAAAGTGAATAATTGCCATTAAAGGTATGTGTGATCAAAAAATAAAAAATGACGCTCGTTACTGATATAGTTGGTTCTGAATACCAGCATGACCTGTATGATTTTTACTATCGTTTAGGAGAGGAATGATATAGTTTAAATGTAAAGAGTTTAAGGTAATAGGATTAGCAGGCATTGCTTCATGTAAGTACTTTAGTTTGTTATGAGAGTGTGCTCTTAAAATAAGTAACATAAAAGAGTGAAGACAACTAGTTTTGTAAAATTTAACAAATAATTTAAGTGAAAAATAAGATAAAAAGAACTTAAGGTATTGTGAATTAAGTCCAAAAATAATCCAAGAATTATAAACACAATTCCTATCAATGAAAAGTACTAAGTGGATCTCAGTTCAAATCCTGATGAAATTCAAGATGGAATGCGATGATGTCTGGAATAATCTACAAAGTGCTTTAGTGTCCAGTCTCTTGTTGAATCACACAAATATTATTCCAGTTTTGAATTCAGTATAAATTCCAACAAATGTCTTTATCCAAGAATACTATCAGAGCACTTTTGTATTTCCAGGGAAAATAATCACTTGAGTTCAATAATTTGAAGAAAATAAAAATTAACCAAACTAGTCAATAATCACTTGAATTCAGTAATTTGAAGAAAATAAAATTCAGCCAAACTGGTCACAATACAACTCAAAATACACAACTCAACATACAAAATTTAGAGCCCAAACTGACAAACCTTGATCAGAATATCAGTTATACGACTGATTACGACGCAAAATACATCCCCAGATGAGGATCAACATTCACTCTTCTAGAAGTAAAGAGAAGTTTGTTAGCGTATGGAACATGATAAACATCACGTACTCCACCTATGACCTTGACTACACTTAATGATTCTTACTCTGAGAAAGATAAAAAAAAAATATTAAAAAGAGTTGTTTACCAACACTGTTGCTGATTTTGGAAAAAGGTAGCAACCAGATACAAAGTCTCATTTCCCATAGAGGATTATGAAGCTATTTTTAGTTGTTTACATTTATGAAATAAAAAAGTCAATCGGGTCAAACAGAACTGAACTCATTTCTGGACAAGGTCAAATCCAGTAAACAATGTTACATTACAATAGGATGTAATGGAATAAAAAAATTAAAACTAACAAACAATTAAATTAAACATAATAACACTTTCCCCATAATAGAAAAATTGGAACAAAATTTCAGATAGTATCCAGTCATACCCAAAAATCGCATCAGTTGATTTTTACTGATAGGCACAGGAAATTCAGAGATAGCCTTGACCTTAGCATCTATAGATTTAACTTGTCCATGTCCCAAGATGTGTCCTAAAATGTTACACAAGCACGGCAAAACTCTCTTTTGGATAAATTAATTGTCAAACTTGCACCAGCGAATCTGTCCAAGAATTTCTGAATTGTCTCTAACTGTTCTTTCCAGGTATCATTGTAGGTGATGACATCATCGATGTAAACACTACAATTATCTAGACCAGATCTAATCATATTCATTAAACATTGAAAAGTACTCGGCGATCCTTTCATCCCAAATGGCATCAATTTATATTTATGAAGTCCATCTCGAGTCACTAATGCCGAAATTACCTTTGCCCTTTCCGTTAATGGAATTTGACAAAATCCTTTCAGAAGGTCAAATTTCGTGACATACTTGGCATTTCCAATTTTATCAATGCAGTCATCGATTTTTGGCAATGGAAATGAATCTGTTCTAGTCACACAGTTCACTTTTCTATAATCAGTGCACATACGGAAAGTATTATCTTGTTTCAGAACAAGTATGCATGGTGAACTCCAGTCACCTTTACTCGGCTCTATGAAATCCTTTTCCAGCATGTACTGTATTTCTTTTTTCAAAAATTCCTGTTTAAGAGGGTTCATCCTGTATGGATGTTGTTTCACAGGCGTAAAATTTACAATTTCATCGTCATGGTAAATTTTATTTGTTCTTGTCGGAACATTTGGAAATAAGTGTTCATATTCAAGTAATAACTGTTTAAGTTCATTCCTTTCTTGTTGTTGCAAATGTGAAAGTGTCTGGTCTAGATTATTCATAATTTCTTAATTCCGATGATTTGTCACTCCAAAATCAATAGAGTCCGATTGTATTCCTTCACGTAAATCATCAGTGAGTGGGATAGGTACAACTAAATTAATTGCATGTTTAACCTGGCTATACTGTTACTCCATTAAGTTATTTACATCCCAGGAGTACTATTATTGTAATTTAGCTCATTCATTTCTTCTTAACTTTGTAAGAACGTAATACTTAATCTAAGAAAATTTTGACGAATGAACAAGAGAAACAGAATTCTATCACCAGACTCAAATGTTCTCTCCACTGTAGTTCTGTCAAACCATAATTTCACTTTCGACTTAAAATGCTGAATACCACATTCAAGCATAATTATCTGGAAAATTTCAGACAAAATTTGACCTTGATCAGATTGGACAGATTTGGGAAGGCCAAATTGAGTAAAAAACTTTATCAAAGCTTTTACTATTGTTTTAGTTTTAATATTCCTCAAAGGAATTGCCTCTGGGAATCTTGTTGACGCACACATTGTGGTCAACAAGTATTGGTCACATGACTTGGTATTAGGTAAGGGACCAACACAATCTACCATTATTCTGCTAAATGGTTCATCAAATGCAGGAATATGTTGCAGATGAGTCTTAGGTTTCATCTGATTGGGGTTTCCTACCATTTGACAAGTGTGACAAGATGTGCAGTATTTACAAACATCACTTTTAATATTTTGGCCAAAGGAAGTAATTCAAAATCTTGTATTATTAATCCCTATATGAACAGCCAAATGAGTTTCATGGGCAATACTAAGTATTTCCTGTCTGTACGATTTTGGAACTACAGTTTGATAGTTCATTGACCACTCTTCACCTGCAGGTACCCTGGAGGGTTCCATTTTCTCATAAGGATCCCATTTTCAGTGAAAAAACAAACAGGTACTTATATGGCTTCAGTTTCACTAATGGCCCTTTGAAACAAACTGGAGATCTCGGGATCTTTTTCTTCTTTGACAAGTGATTGTCGTTTGTCACCCTGATTAGAATAAAGAGAAGTAGTTAAAAGATGATCACTGTGATCAATACCTTTTGATTGATCCAAACAAGGAGTAAAAGTGACCGCATCAAAAGCCTGACCAATACATGTGTCAGCTAAAGGAATACTTTCCTGATCAGCATCATTCTCAAGAGCTTTCTTTGCCATAGCTCTAGAAACTGCACAAGTTAGGTATAGATCAGGGGTTTTTTGTTGTTGATAGGATCGACTTTCTGATCTAAACAAGGCTTGTCAGTTACAAGTGAATTATCCACAACCTTATCTCCAGCTAGGTCATTTCCTAGTCTTAAATGAATGACTCAACGGGTAAAGAAGGCACCATTCCGACTGTCACAGGTCCTGAGACTAAGTCTGATGATAAATT
Organism: Sinohyriopsis cumingii; assembly: GCA_028554795.2. NCBI lineage: Eukaryota > Metazoa > Mollusca > Bivalvia > Unionida > Unionidae > Sinohyriopsis > Sinohyriopsis cumingii. Next base: position 113,193,176 of record CM068824.1, on the reverse strand, counting down.
TACACAATAGAGAGGAACATTAACAGCCACATTCTACTCCCTGAATAATAACACTCATTAGAAGAAGACTTTTCAGAAAAAAGCAAAGTACCTGATAATAAAAAGATACTTTTTTTATAATAGGGTTGGGATTGGTTGAATCACACATGAATGATATAGAACCCTTCGGCATGAATGTTTCATAACTCTCCATAATAAAATCAATCAGGTTTATTAGACCCAACAAATGTATTGCTTTCAATTCATGATCGTGACCTTGAGCTCTTAGAAATAAGAGCATTTGGAATCGTATGCCTTGATTCTGTTGCTTTTTTTTCAATTTGTAACAATTAGAAACAACGTGTCCTTTCTTTGCAATAGGTACAAGTAGGAAGAGATAAGGACTTCTGATCATTCTTATGATTTGTAAAAGTTGTGCCAGTTTGAAATTTGAAAGGTCTCGTATTAGGCTGAAACACTTTTCTGCCAGAAAACTGTTGAGTGGAAGACTTACTTACAAAAGTAACTTTATGAGCTAATGAATACTTGGCATCCGTTAGTCTCTAGAGACGATGGAAGTGCGCCCATGAGAGATGTCCCGGTTGGTGGTTGTGCAGCGTCTGCTGTGGCTATGTAGTCCAACACGGGAGTGGCAGTCCTTGCTGCACTTGCTGCACTTGAAGGCTGAGTCCGGTGTTGGTTGGAGCTGCTTCTTCTTCCTCTGCGATCGTTTTTCATCAGCTAGCAAGCTTAGCTTGTCCTCGCCAGCTTTCAGACCAGTGATCAGAGCATGTCGCCAGCTGGAACTGTGTAGAGCGAGCTCTTCCCAGGTGTTGACATCGATGTCAAGGGCTTTCATGTCGCGCTTGCAGACATCCTTAAAGTGGAGATTTGGCTGTCCGATCGACCTTTTGCCAGAGGCATGTTTAGAATAAAGAATGTCTTTGGGGACCCGTCCGTCATCCATCCGACGTACATGGCCCAACCATCTGATGCGACGTTGGCGGAGGAGTGTGACCATGCTGGGAATCTTGGCACGTTCAGGCACCTCGTTTATTGTTACTCGATCGCTCCAGGTGGTCCCAGGTGTGCGTCGTAGGCATCACATGTGAAAGGCGCTCAGTCTTTCCTCTTGTGAGGCGTACAGAGTCCAGGTTTCCCTGCGTACAAGAGAGTGCTTAGCACGCAGGCACGATACACGGAGACATTAGTGTTCGTGGTCAGCATGCTGTTGTTCCACACTCTCTGCGACAACCTGGAGAGAGTTGTTACTGCCTTTTCGATCCGCTTGTTGGGCTTAGATTTGAGCGAGAGGTTGCTGGTGATGGTAGAGCCGAGGTACATGAACTGACTGACCACCTCAAGTTCGTAGTTGTTGATGATGATGCTTGGGGGTCCGCGTCCTGAACCGTCACGTTTGTTTTCTTTAGGCTGATGGTCAACCCAAACTCATCGCATGCTTTAGCAAAGCTGTCCACCAGGCGCTGTAGCTCAGCTTCTGTGTGAGTGGCTGCGAAGAGCATGTCCCTGATTGTTACTTCACGCACTTTGCTCTTTGCATTCAGTCGTGCCAGGTTGAACAGTCTGCCGTCTGATCGCGTGTGCAGGTAGATCGCTTCTGTATACGTCTCAAAGGCGTGCATGAGCAGGTCTGCGAAGAAGATGCCGAGGAGCGTGGGGGTAAGGACGCAGCCCTGTTTGACTCCACTGCGGATGTCAAATGGATCGGATGTTGAGCCATCGTACTGCACTGTGCCTTTCATGTCATCGTGGACGGACTGGATCATGCTTAGCAGTTTTGGAGGGCATCTAATTTTCTCCAGGATTGTGAAGAGTCCGTCTCTGCTGACCAGATTGAACTCCTTGGTGAGGTCTATAAAGGCCAGGAAGAGGGGCCTGTGTTGTTCTCTGGATTTCTCCTGCAGTTACCTGATGGAGAAGATCATGTCGATTGTGGACCTCTCTGCGCGGAACCCGCACTACGACTCTGGATACACTCTGTAAGCAAGCGTCTGCAGTCTGTTCAGGATGACACGTGCGAAAACTTTACCCACGATGCCGAAAAAGGATATGCCCCTGTAGTTGTTGCAGTCGCTTCTGTCCCCTTGTTCTTGTACAGGGTTACAATTTTGGAGTCTCTCATGTCCTGAGGCACTGCATCCACATCCCAGCACTGGCAGACGAAGTCGTGCAGGTGTGTGAGCAGCACGCTACAGCCGCACTTGATGACTTCTGTTGGGATGCCATCCTTCGCTGGGGCTTTACCTAAGGACAGTTTCTCTAAGGCCTTCCTTAGTTCGGCTACAGTAGGTTTCTCGTCCAGTTTGGCCATGAGAGGTTTTCAATGGCGTTGAGGGCATCATTGGTCACGTGCTTCTCTCTGGAGTACAGTTCAGAGTAGTATTCCACCCAACGCTTCATCTGCTTGCCCTTGTTGTGGATGGTATCGCCTGCGGAAGACTTCAGTGGTGCTGTCACTTTTGTCGTGGGACCTATTGTTTTCTTTATGCCATCGTTTCCGATGTTTCCGATATCTGCTGCTGACCTGATGCTCTGACAGAGCTGGAGCCAGTATTCATTGGCACACTGCCGTGCTAATCTCTGCACTTTGCTTCTGGTAGACCTGTATGACTGTAGTTCATCTGGCAGGGGGATCGCTTGTATTGCAGGTGAGCACTGCGACGTTCTTCTATGGCTGGCATGAGTGTGGCGGAGTTAGCCTCAAACTAGTCATTGTTCTTTGATTGCTTCTTACCAAAGATCCATGTGGCTGTGCTGTACACAGTCTCTCTGATGTTATCCCATATTTCTTTGGCACTGCCGTTAGGAGGTTCTGAATCAAACGTCTTGGAAAGAGCATAGATGAATTCATCAGCCTTGTCTGGATATGACGTTTTGCTCACATCAATGCGTGGTTTACCCTCTTGCATAGAGCGGTGGATCTTCTTCGGTTGAAGCTTCATTTTGCAGCACACTAGCGAGTAGTCGGTGTCGCAGTCAGCGCCGTGGAAGTTTGGGTAAGAAGCACACACTTCATGGCTGACCGTCTTGTAATGATCAAATCCAGCTGGTGCCAGTGTTTAGACCGGGGATGCCTCTAAGACACTTTATGCTGTGGCTTTGTCTAAAGGCGCTGAACGTTCTCATTCATCTTCCCAACGCCAAACTTGCCAAGACAGGAGAGTAAAGACTCGTGGTCGGTACCCACCCTAGCATTGAAGTCGCCCAGCAAAATCAAGTTTTCTTCCTTGGGACTTTTGTCGATGAGCGAGTCTAACTAACCGTATAACTCATCCTTGGTATATGTGGAGGCGCTTAGTGTGGGAGCGTGAGCGAAGCTGGAGTGTCCTCTCCAGGGCGCAAGCCTGGGCAGGGTGATATGGAGAATCAACTTTTGCCCATGCAGCTGGTCCCTCCCCCCCCCCCCCCAACGTAGCTGATGGATCCAAGGGAAAGGACAAGCCGATACGTCATGGCACCAGCTGCGTTGCAGGAGTTGCCGAGATGACACTGAAAGTAATGCCAAGTCGCCTTAGGGACTCCGTCTCTGGATTTTCTTTTGGGGTTTACTCCCTTAGCCTTTCCCATGAGAGAGTATAGTCGCAAGGCAGCGAAGGGGTGAAATCGGAGACTACCTTCTCCTAGATGGGCGACCAACCAAGGTTAACGAGCCCCATCTGCCCTAAGCGTCTGGTTTTGAGGCGCCAGAAACTCGTCTGTCATCCCTTCTCCAGTCAGTTTAAACAGGTTCCGCCACTCGTTAGGGCCTGGAGCTGGATTTGGTTGTCAGAGGCTCTATCAGATGCAAGCCATTGGGGGATTTCCAAGGGAAGTGGGTGCTTATCTCCCACATCCGCCCCCGGCGATGACAACTCTTGGAACCCATGTGTCAACAGTACAAGCATGTTTCCAAGGTTTCGACAATATGCTCATCAGGATAAGTCTTAATATCACTATAGACACAGATCTTGAACTATTCAAGTAATACGAGTTGTCTTAGATTTTCATAATCTTGATAAACTTCCTCGGCTATGCACTGCCTATCAAATAACTGCTCTTTTTCTCTTGCAGTTTCGACATGAGTTTGTCGAGTTTCTTTTTTATAGTTCCAAAATTTTTGCCGATAAGCCTCAATGACTAACTCATAACCCGTTAAGATGCATTCCTTAACCAAATCGTAGTCAGCACTCTGCTGTACTGACAGGAATACAGAGATGTCTCGAGCTTTGCCGCAAAGTGCACTCTGTAATAATAGAGTCCAATGCTCCCTTGGCCATTTCAAATTTTCTGCAATGTTTTCAAAATGAGGAAATTGTTTGCCTACTTCTTTTTCTCTTAAAGGGTGCACTAAATAAATATTCTTAGTAACATCAAAACTTTAATTTGTACGTAGAGTGGGAATGTGCTTTTCACTTGCTAGTTCTAATTCTTTTAATCTAAATTGAAATTCTCTTCCTTTAGTTGTTGAATTTGCATATCTCTCTCTCCGCTTTCTCCAATTGCAATTGCTTTTGCCTTTCTTCTTTCTGTAATTGCAATTGTCTTTCTCTCTCCTCTTTCCTGAGTTGCAATTACATGTGTTCTTTCTGCAACTGCATTTGTCTTTCTCTCTTCTCTTTCTCCAATAGCTTTTGCTTTTCTTCTTTCTGAAGTTCAAGCTTTCTTAACTCTATGTCCATCTCGTTTTTTAATTTTAATTCCTTTACTTTTATCTCAGAGTCTGATACCGACTTACTCATCAAAACCAAAGCACTTTTATTCAAAACATTCTTTTCCACCAAATATTGGACAAAAATACTTTTTATTTCTGGCTTGGCTAAAGTAGCTTTTGTCTCAGAAGGATCATATTTTCTGGCATGTTGAAACAATCATCTTTTTTCAAGAAGTCTAAATGCTCCTGGGTACTACTTGAAATAAAGATCTCCACTTTTGATGACATTGTAAAAAGTTTGCTGACTTCACAAAAGATTTCTAAAATGTGAAATAATACTTGGGATTTAAAAATTCCGAAACTATGGGAACTTAAATTTCAAAATTTCTGAAATATTTTTGCAAAATTCGCGTCCCGGACGAGCACCCCAATTTTCTTGTTACGAGTCTATGTTCTTCAAATAAGTAACAGAGAAGAGTGAAGACAACAAGCTTTGTAAAACTTAACAAATACATTTTTTTCCATAACTGTTAAGTGAAAAATAAGAGAAAGAACTTACGGCTCTGTTTATTTTCAAGGCTTTTCTTCCTGATAGTCACGGGAGGACGTACGCATGAACCATTCACAGTAGATTACGTTCGGTCTTAGCCGGGACAAAAGTGTTTGCTAAATCCCTCTGAATTATCACATTTTATCTCTTGCGCTGAAAAATGTTGTTAACCCCCAAAACAACCACAACATTTTAACTCAAATGTAAGAAGCAGAAGGGAGCTATTGTATTACCCCTGGTGTCGGCGTCGGCGTTTTGTTGTTGTTGTTATATAAAAGCATTTGTCTATGTACAGCCTCATGACATCTCAATCAGTCTTTGTTTCTATGTCCTAGGCAACTGTTTCCTGTGGAGAGGACCTAGGGGCTAACTTTGTATATAAATGTACATTAATATACATTCGTGATAAAGGTTTTGCGTTTAGCTCAGGTTGAGTGCACCGTGTATATATATTATTGAACCTGGAATCATGAGATACGGTGTGAGGATACAGCTTGATAAATACTACATCCAAATCACAAATTAGGTCATTGTGATTCATCTTTCACACTTCACTGACTTTAGTTAATTTTGTGTATCAAACTTGATGATTGTATGTATTTCTATTAGTACCACACCTTAAAGTAAAAGAAGGCAATTACAACCTGCTTTTAACCTTCCACTATCTTAAATCAAGAATTTCCGTTTGGCTCATGACTACACAGAAGTTTTGCATAAGAATATACATACTATTATATATAGAAGCGAGAAACTTGATGGTGGGGGTATGCGTCTACAAGAGTATTATAAACTTTTTCAAAGGTAGATCATCGTGACACATACTCATGTTTCATTGAGTTTCGTTAAATTTTATTTTTAACTGTGCATTCTAGAATGATTAAACACAATGATTGTATAAGATTTGTATCAGTAACTACCTGCGCATAAAATATTATAGTGACCTACCTTTCATATTTTACTGAATTTCTTTTAGGTTTTGCTTTTAGCTCATGACCAAATAGGTCATTACGTGCTATGTTTATTCTATTATATCTAGAATAATGAAAATTGGTGCATCTTGATGTTCACTACTCATCATTCGAGCAGTAGGCCATGATGGTCAATACATTGTGTATCAATAACTTGGGTCCAAATTGATGTTTTTGATGTTCCTTTTTCGGACGCAGAATCGCGAAAGTGGTGATGATATACACCGCTGTTAGTATTGCACCATTACAACAAACGAATCTCATGATGACCAAGATTTTGCCTGCCTTGGTTAAGTGCTTACGTTTAGTTGATCCCATTAATTTGTGACAGGCCATACACATACCTAGAATCACACAATTTAGCGAGGAAATACAGCTTGACAACTATTAAACTTTTATTACAAAATTGGGTCTCTGTAACCTATATTTCTTGACTCGGTGACTACGTCGAAATTTTGTTTTTACATTTCTTTTGTGTGGCTCTACGGTACAGCAGCATACATAGATGTTTATTGATGAGGCAATAGGAGCACGTTGCCTTACCCATAGACACACCACAGTAGCCAGGCCGGGTAGAGCGCGTTGCCTTACCCATAGACACACCATAGTAGCCAGGCCGGGTTGAGCACGTTGCCTTACCCATAGACACACCACAGTAGCCAGGCCGGGTAGAGCGCGTTGCCTTACCCATAGACACACCATAGTAGCCAGGCCGGGTTGAGCACGTTGCCTTACCCATAGACACACCACAGTAGCCAGGCCGGGTAGAGCGCGTTGCCTTACCCATAGACACACCATAGTAGCCAGGCCGGGTTGAGCACGTTGCCTTACCCATAGACACACCACAGTAGCCAGGGCGGGTTGAGCACGTTGCCTTACCCATAGACACACCACAGTAGCCAGGCCGGGTTGAGCACGTTGCCGTACCCATAGACACACCATAGTAGCCGGGATGGGTTCATCCAGTAGTAGCTTTCTAAGTTGGCCTTTATGATACTAGAATGAGAATCTGGCCTATTTTACATCCCGCGTGGGTTGTGTTTAAAGATCATATATTGGATGCTGTTTGTTTTCGAATCATGGAATCTGAAAATTGGATGCATTTGTTAATACTACACTTACAACAAACGAAGATAATTGTGATATACATTGTACCCTTTGCTAATATAAGTTAAGTATCCGTGTTTGGCTCCTAACCACTTAAATAATTTGCATACTATATGCAGCTCTTTGTGACCAGTGCAGTTGGAAGTAGGAATACATATGTTTAATCAATGGTAAATCTTCCATATTAGTGTATTGGATATTAAGACTGGTCACATGTTTAATCAATGGTAAATCTTCCATATTAGTGTATTGGATATTAAGACTGGTCACCGTCAACATGTTAGCTGTGTATTGTACACCTGAATGATTATATGAATTAGATGAGTGGAATGCCCGCATTTCGTTTGAGGTCTCAGCTGTTCTGGCTAATGAAGATAAAAAACAACGCATGAAGATTCTTCTTCTAATATTGGTAATACAGACTGTCGCTCCAACATTACTCAAAGCCTGTAACTTTCACCCAGTAATATCTGGCTTTCAGGGTTGGTTTGGTTCTGTGGGGGTTTATGGTATTTTTTGCACATGATAACTATACATCGCAGCCAATATATATAGTGGAAGAAGACCCCGGCAAGAACCACCGATACCCGGGAAGCTACTGGCAAGCTTTCTCACATACTCGCGTAGGTCGATTCGAGACACGAACATACGCTGACAGAGTGAGATTTGTGAGTGATTTGTTAAGGGGTTCGCCTACGACCGGTCAGCCACCGGGAGCCTTTCCATGGGGGAACATGGGGGACAATGGTACTATCTTCTAAAGCAGATATAATAATTACTTCTTTTTATGTATAAAAAACCAAATTTTACATCCGTTATGTGAACTCATTATAGTACATTTGCTTCGATATATAAAATAATGGTAGATTGATTGATATAATTTTATATCTTATATGCATTAACACAGGGGCGAATATTTCGTTTTGAGACCTCTTAAAAGTGAATTTTCTTTACATGATAATTATTGTTTATAATGCCGGTTTGACGTTACCAAAAACCCCAGAGGTGAGTTATGTAATCGCTGATTCTTCTCTGGCTTTACTCCTTGATACCAGAATTTCCATTTATTTTATGCTCTACAATACTGCTATTTACAAGTAGTTCATAACTTAAAATAGTCTACATAAAGAACATTTGTGTGTGTGTGTGCAATAAAACATTCTTTACTGCATGAATTTTGCTTTAAAAGTCAATAAACGTTAATCATCTATTTGGCTATTTTTCTTTGCATCGCAGACCGGATGAAATACACCATTTAACGTGTTAGCATTGTGACCGGTTTTCACGTCTTGCATGCTACGCTTCCGAGAGGACTTGTTTTGTCAACTCTGCGCTCCTCTTGAAAGGTAATGATGTTTTTGCAATTGTAAATACGCACTTTTTACTAACATTCTAACTTAGTTTATACATGTACAATTCCAAAATCATGATAGACTAAACAATTGCGTTTTTAAGCAAACAGTAGTTTAGTTCATACAGTACCTACTTTCACTTTCGCTTTTCCAAGAAACGATGCAGTGTTAATGGAACGGCTGATAAAGAGAAGCCGCAAGGACATTTACTATATACACCTGTAAAATTTGTCTTTAGACATCGAATAACTCGGATATTTGCAGTTCAAAAGGTAAAGTCTGGGTCACTGAAACCTTAATGTGTCTCGTATCTGTTTTCTCTGCACACAATAAATATAGTCACTATAGTGGAACGATCTCAGGGTCGAATGTGTGTGTGTGTGTGTGTGTGTGTGTCGCTCTTCAGTTTCGTATTATGCACAGGGTTAGATTTATAAAGAAAAGTAATTTCCGTGGTTTTCCTCACGGATTATACTGGCTTATACTGGCTGTGTTCAAATACTTTGTATATCTTATGTCTTGTTAAAATAACTTTTAATTCCCTTTAGTTGGTGTATGATTGATTGGTGTAATGTGGGTTATAGAGTATACAGATTGACTTTACTTAAGATGTGCAAATATAACGAAAAGTTGCTAGCTCCGCTTGCTCGTTTGCACTTCCTGGGCTTCAGAGAAATTGTGTGAAAAAAAGCCGGTAACTTTCTCTTTACATTTTATATATTTGGTAATTCATTCATTTCACTTTCATATGTTGGTATTATCTAGTCTTGCAAAATTCGTTTTCCCTATTTTAATAACTGTTAAAGATACTGTGATTTAGATTAGTGGTTCCCAAACTTTTTCGGGCCTCAGTTCCCCCTACCTTAATCCGTAAGAAGCATTATTTAGCATTGGCGCGTGCCCTCGGTAATCCCACCGCCCTCAGGGTTCGGTACCTCCCACTTTGGGAACCACTGCTTTAGGCTAATTAAGGCTGATAGTTTGAGCACATGGGAGCAGTCATTTTCGTTAGGTATATGCTTATATCTTGTACAACATCCACAAGCACAATATCGAAAGAAATTTCAGCCACAGTACATGAAAGTAGAGCAGAGGTATGCCAACATTCTCTCCAATGTGCATGTTACAAATGTGGACAAATTCACCATAAGCCTGTCACTCTCTCAGAAGTTCATAATATCAGTAGTGTGCCCCCCCCCATATATAAGCAAATCATAGCATCGCCATCATCATTACTAGATCACGCCAAGTTGTCAGCATGAGAGCGTTGTCATAATCCGATTATTTGATGCCTGCAACTAGACCTGATCTTGCAATCAATATCGCATTTATGTGATAATTATTTTGTTATATACAAATAAATTGTGAAATAATTATACTATTAATTATGATGGAAACTTACCAACGTTATCAATGACGAACTTCTGTAAATGGGCTGTAATGTAATATTTTAGTACGCGAGATCTAAGTATGATCTTGTTTCAGACGAACCTTAGGCTATATTAGTTTATATATACAGGTTTTGAAACTTCTTATTACAGAAGTCATAAGCCGAGTGCCCATCTTTCTACGGTCGTTTATCTACTTCAAAAAATGAAATATATATATATATATATATATATATATATATATATATATATATATATATATATATATATATAATCGAGAGCTTGGTTGCGATGTCACGCCAAGTATTTATGATCCGGATATTTGATGCTGACGACGTGCTCTTGCAATTAAAACCTATTACTATGATGAGTATATTTTTGTTATATAACTTTCAATCTTGAGATAATTATACCATTGATAATTTCAAATTCATTTTTATGGAAACTCACCAACGTTACCAGTATTGAACTTCTATTGCAACCAGGAAATCTCGACGATAAAGTAGCTCCAGCCTCGTTTGAGACTATGGTTATACTGAATTAGAAAATTATGGTATTGGTTTCATACTTGTATGAAATGACGGTAAAAGTTCTTGCTGTTTCTGGGGTAGATAAATGATCGGCATATCATAGAAGAAAATACTGTTAATTTACCTCATGTATTAAGATTGTGTGACAAAATGTAAAAATGTGTTTTATACACTCACCATAGTAGGTAGCTGTGACAAAATGTGAAAATGTGTTTTATACATTCACCATAGTAGGTAGGTGTAGACTATTTTACCATATATATTCGTCGAGGGGAATATGATGTTAACGGAGACAGCAGCCATTAAAGTATAAAACGATTTTTCATTTCCTATTATGAAGCCATGAATGAAATTATAAATGAAGTCGAGTAAAGAATGAAAAGATCGTATTGGAATATTTGTGATGCAATTTTTTACCTTTATGGAGGAGAAAAATAAGTTTTATGAAACATTAAATTACATTCTGACTGCCTTGAAGTGGGGTCAGTATAAAGGATATGCTGGTTCATAAAACTTCATATTCATCAAAACCAAAGGTTATAATTGTTTTATTACACGATTTATTGCGAAACGGTGAAACTGAACTTGAAAGTCTATGATGCCTCAAAAATAGATCATGATCTCAACTAAAATTACTGACATTACAACAGTGCAGTACGTTTATTTATCGCGCGCGCGCGTGTGTGTGTGTGTGTGATTTGGATTTTTAACGTAGCTTTAACAATTTTTCAGTCATATTGCTACGATGTCTGCAGCGTGGCAGTTTACAGTGATGTCCAGCACTGGGGCATCATGCCGCAGACATGTAGCACGATGTCCCACCCAGTCACATTATCCTGACACCAGGCCGACCAGTCCTAACACTAACCTCTTAATGCTGAGTGCCAAGCGAGGTAGCTGTTAGTACCATTTTTGTAAGTCTTTGGTATGACTCGGCCTGGGATCGAACCCACGACCTTCCGCATCCGAGGCGGACGCTCTAACCACTAGGCCACCGGAGCGATCGTTTTTTATTTATCGCAACTCATGCGACCCCTTGTCACCAAATGAGGAAAACAACAAACAAAACAAGAACAGCAATAAATATATCTCACATGCATCATGTGAGAATATCAATGTTTGTATGGGTACTTTCTGATATACAGTTTTAAGCCACATGCCAGAACAACTCGTTCACCAATAGCTTAGGCGGCACAGCATTTGGATCCTAATCAAAGTGTTGTGGGGTCGATACCATCGTCCATCCGGTATATTAGATAGTAAAAGTGTGATAAACAATAAATATGCGATGTTGTTCACAGAATCACATAACTCTGTCTGAAGAAACTATGTAAGAATTTGTGGAAATACATTTTTGGTGTGAGCGAAGAGATCGAAGTGTTAACATTTAGGGTGTCTTTTGATTAATAATTTAACTTTTGCAATACATGTTTAAGATCTGTAAAGACAATGCACAATAATACAGTTCTAGCACTCTGTAGTTCAGTCACTGTCATACCGGACTCACCATCAGATGATTCAAATCCAGCCCAGACCAGTCTTGGTCGGCCATGTAGTGTGTTGCTCGGCAAGACAATTTACTCCTCAGTGCACTGACACAAAAGTAACCATTAAAGTTTTGATTAAACACAGATCATGAACCAAACGTTTGTATTTCTGTCGGTCGTTTCGAGGTTCTATCTGTTCACCCATTTATCCATCCGTCTATCGTTCAGTCTATTTTCAGAAGAGGGACAGTCACATTTGTTTATGACAATCGACCATGCCTTCCGATGTGTACGAAATCGTCTTCTCATTTGATACTACTGGTTCTATGTACCATTGTTTGACAGAGGTTCGTAGACGGTTGAGAGCAATGATCCAGCTGTTGAAAAGTAAAATTCCTGGAATCAAAATAGCCATCTTTTGCCACGGCGATTACAGTGATATAAAGAAGTATGGTTACGTTACAAGACATGTTGACTTTACAAACGATGCTGACAAGCTCTGCTCCTTTGTAGAATCTGTCCAAGGAACCGGAGGGCAGGGAAAAGCTGTATACGAACTTGTAATGAGAGAGGTCCAGGAAAAATTATTGTGGACGGATGGATCTCACCGCTGTTTGGTTTTAATCGGAGATACTATACCACACGAAGCATATGACGGCAAAAATAGGCGGAACCTTCATTGGAGACAGGAAACTGTTCAATTGAGGGATATGGTAGGAATTTAATGTTATTCACATATGTTGATATAGGTCAACGGATTATGCTCATTGCTATGGTTATTTGCTAGAAGACAATTTTAAATGGAGAATGCTTGGTCACAAAGGTCCAGCAACGTTTAATTGCAAGACATTCATTATTTTATGTACAGAGCAGTTGCGTCTCGGACGAAATGGTTTGATAACACAAAACGTCAGCAAAAATATAATGTCGATCACCATTTCCTTGTGCAAATTCTTGTTAGTACATCAGCTCCCGTCATCTGCGAACTCATTTGCATGCAGATAATTCTTTTTTCCGGTTGTATTACAGAAAATAAACTTCCACCTAAGTTTTAGTTATTGTAGGAAAAGAACAAATTTACTATACAATTTATTTTAATTTGAGAGGTTATTGTTTTAAATTAGTGTTTTTCAGACAGTTTTAAGAAACAACTTGATATCTCGTCACCAAACCGATTTGGTCATGTACGATAAGTAACATGTTTATTATTTTCTTTCATGGCTATAGAACGTGAAGATTTACGCCGTCCAATGTGGCTGCTGCAAAACGGGAACAGATGAATTTTTCCACTATATTTCCTCTCAGACGTTTGGGTACCACATGAACCTTACAGATTTCTCTCAAGTTGAAACGTTGCTTCTCAGTATCTGTTTTCGTGAGGCAGGACTTGAACATGTAAGTAAACCAACGTGTTGACTCAGCTTTGTTTTCTAGCTTTGACCACGCACACATATAGAAACATGTGTGGAATTATGTTTGTGTCTCTGTCTCACCATCTCTTTCTGGAGCAACGGTGGCTCAGTGTTTAGCTTGCCAAACACATGCCCGAAAGGGTGCGGATTCGAACCAAAACATCCGAATAGCCTGGGTTAGCCTTGATAATAAATAACTTACATTTGTTCTTGTGCTGTAAAGCACCAGACCACTAATTCTCTGTCTGTCTGTCTGTCTGTCTCTCAATCTGTATATATATATATATATATATATATATATATATATATATATATATATATATACACACACATATATAGACATATATACACACATATATAAACGTTTGTTATTTTCATTTAAGATAATTTTAAAAAAATACAGTAGTGTGAGTTAAATTCACAAATAGTCCTAAAAGTTACATCACAAGTCCAAATATGTAAAGGTTAAATTGAATTTAAGTGGTATTCTAAATATATTCCTTAATCGAATGTGTTGATGTGCACGTCGTCTGGAATGTGCTAATATGCCAATGGCATGGAGTGTGACGATGTGCTGACAATATTTTAATGTATCGTTATAGCATAATCTCAAATATTATTATCTGAATTCACTATAATTCCAAGTTAATGATTTTGAACATTATTGAGCACTTTGTAATTCCAGTGAATAATGATTTTTATAAATTAATCCACTCAAATTAAAAACTGAACAAAACAATAATACTGATTTTGCTTCAGATGTAAAGGCAAAAATTAATAATTGGTGCCACTAAATATAATTTATCCCACTTGAGCCATCTCATTATTAGATTAAGTGATAATTGCGTCTTACCAGACCCAGATTGACCTATGATAATTGCTCTGATAGAATTTGGTATCGCTGGATATTTGATTGGCTCTTGCTTTCGTGTCGCTTAGAAATCAATGATATCCATGTTGTAGAAATATAATAAATAATATGAATTTATGTTGCGGTCGATGCAGAGCATCTGCTTTCACAAGTGGATTGACAACAATTATTATGCGTGCACTTACAGGCAAGTGTGTGAAATGTTGTACAAAAATACAAATTTATTTCGTCTTGTATGAAGACAGGTGGTGATATCGCTGCTTCATTATTAAAATTACCAGGAGCTAAATACCCAGGAGATAAACGTTTTCCTGGATATAATAATTATAGTCCTGGAACTCGATTTGATATTCGATTTGAAGAACGAGATCAACCAAGACCTGGAGAGTATCCAATAAATGCGATTGAGAAAGCGTGCCATATTCATAATCTAGCGTATAAAAAAAGGATTTACAACAACGTCGTATTGCAGATGTGAAGTTGATTCGAACATTACATTGCAAACAAATAAATCTATCAGAGATAAACTTGTTAGCTTCCTTGTAAGATCTGCGATGAAGGGTAAACTGGTATTAGAGGCCGGTAATTAATTAGAGTTTTTTTTTTAAGAAAGATAAACAAACAATAATATTTCAGTATCTCCCGATTGTGTTAGATACAAACAGATGAAAGGAGATGACTCTGTCAAGCAAAGCTCTCTCAAGTAGAGTATCTCACTTGTTTCTGGGTAATATTTATATGACTTATTAACGCGATTATTTATTTTTTGTGTCATCATTCAGCAACTACAGTAATTTAAATGTATGTGTGCCAATTAACATAACACAATTCAAGAAAATGTTTTCTAACCTGTTCATGCCGACGAATACACTTCCAGACTGACTGGAAGAAAAACTTCTGTGTGTCTTTTATTGTCATTTAGCCCTGACGCAGAATATTCCAGAAAATCACGTGATTGAGTTATTCTGGAAATTCTGTTGGTTATTCTGGTAATTCTGTCGATTATTCTGTCAATTATTCTGGAAATTCAGTCAATTAGTTTGGAATTCAGTTTGGAATTTAATTAGTTTCGAATCTCTGTCAGTTTTGGAATTCAATTAGTTTGGAGTTCAATTAATTTGGAATTTAATTAGTTTTGGAAACTCTGTCAGTTTTGGAATTTAGTTAGTTTGGAATTCGAATATTCTGGATCTCGTTTATTCTGGAACATTCTGAGTAGGCGCTAAATGATATAAAATGCACCTGGAATGTTTCTCCCGGTCAGTCTGGTAGTGTATTCGTGGGAGTAAGCAGGTAAGTAAAACATCATTTAGTAATCTAGGGGTTGTATTTGCGCTATACTACACAATTGTATATCATCTTGGTTGAGGAATATAATTTAAATATTTATTTATTATATAATGAACTATGAAAATATTAATGTTATTATTTCTATAATTAAAATATTAAAATATGACGGCATAATAATATGTCATGAATTTAATCCAGAGAAAATTATTTGTAATTTTCAATCATTACTACAACGAAAATTTGAAGATAGATATACACTACCAGTAGAAAACCAATTTATTAAGCTGATTCAACAATCTATGTTTCATTCCTTGGCAATGGTCAAAGATACAGAAGTTGCAAAATTCGTATCTCTCTCACGCGTAAATGAAAATATTAGATCATAATTATCTCACTAATACGAAACCAAAAATATTAATACGCGCGTAAGACAATTGAGAAACATTATGTCAGTCGTTAAAATGAAAGCGCTGTCACCAGTGACTGTAGTGAATGTGAAAACGTCACGAAAGGGGATTGTGAAAGTGAAAGTTATGGCAACAGCGAACGTTTGAGCTTTGTCGGGGGTAGCGGATTCTGATGAAAACAATGACAATTCCAATAATTAATATTTATCATTGATTGTAATAATAATGATTATAATATTTATTCTGATTCAGATTTATCTCTGATCAGATTTATTCTGATTCTAAACATATTTTTTAATTCTGAAAATAATGTTTATTATGTAATTTTTTGTTTTGAGTAGGATTTTCACAATTTTGAGTAACATTTATCACATCAAATTATAAAATCTATGTAATATTAACATTTTTCCCATCAATTTACAAAATATTACTAATTTTTATGATTTTTAAGTAGCATTTACCCCATCAAATTACAAAATCTGACTGATTTAATAATTTAGAGTATCGAGAATCAATGAAAAAGAAGACTATAATATTTATTCTGATAATAATACTTATTCTGATAATAATATTTATTCTGATAATATTTGTTCAGATTATAATATTTATTTAGATTGTAGTATTTATTATGTAATTTTCTGTTTTTTAGTGGGATTTTCACAATTTTTTGAGTTTCATTTACCCCATCAGATTATAAAATATGACCGACTTTTATGATTTTAAGTAACATTTACCTGAAATCTGGACGAGGATCAATACAAACTAAATTCTATTATAATATATTTATTTGTTCCTTGACAAAGTCAAGAGTGAAATTATTATGTAATTTGTTTCTGTGTTCGATTAGAATTTTTATTATTTTGAGTATTATTTGCGCTACCAAATTGATGAAATTGCTTGATGATCGGATTTAATTTGAGTAATGTACCCATCCATCTGGTGAAATTGTTTAATAATCTGATTTAATTTGGGTAATATACCCATCAATCTGATGAAATTAACCATTAATTTGAAATAATATTAATAACGATAAAATCAATAATAAAATCATTGAACATAAAATTGTGAATGAAATTGATTAATAACAGGAAAATTTATGGGTAATACACCCATCAATGTTACGAAATTAATCGATAATCTGAAAAATGAGTAATATACCCATCAAATTATAAACTCTGACTTCCTTGACTTTGTCTAGGTTGAGTAACATATACCCCATCAAATTATAAAATCTAACTGATGATTAAAAAATAAATTTTGTTATAATATATTTATTTGTTCCTTGACAAAGTCAAGAGTGAAATTATTATTATGTAATTTTTTATTTTTTCTGTTTTTCCGTAGGATTTTAACAATTTTAAATACCATTTACCCCATCAAATTATAAAATCTGACTAATTTTCGTAATTTTAAGTATCATTTACCTGAAATCTGAACGAGAATAAGTAAAAAATAAAATTCTGGTATATATATTTTATTTCCACTAATTATGAATCAGGATTGAAAAATTCTGTTGTATACATTTTGTTTCCCCTGATTATGAATCAGGATTGAAAATCAATCACTAACGTGAAGATCTATGATCTTACATACAGATTCAAATTTAAAACTTCAGTTCCGTAGATCAAGTAAACGTCCGGATCGGTCAGTAAGTTTGGAACATATTCTTGATAATAGCGGATTATGACATCGCAGATAGACCGGATTAATGGGTTCTTGTACGATCAAATATCCAGAAGGAACTTGAGGTGTAAATGTGTATGAAATATATCCTTGCTGAGCCTGACAAGATTTTTCAAGATCTGTTTGAGAACTGCCGTCATTTGCGTCACATACAAGATTAACCGCAATTGTTGATGTTATATTAACAATACCTGGTGAAATATGACGACCGCCACCGTACGGTTCATTGTTATGTTTGAGAATATATACCGGTGGGTTTAGTTTTCTCCATGCGGCTAATATTTGTTGGAAGTATTTATCGATAATATCATTGACTAATTGTTTTAGCCCGGCTGTGGTAAATTCTGGTATCACAAATGTTGGTAATTCTGCTTCGGCTATTTTATAATAATCGAGAAATACTTGTTTACTTTCTTTGCTAACAAGCTTATATCGTCAGAAGATTACAGATTCAATAATAACTAAACTGACATACTCAAGATCTGATACAACTTGATTTAAATGTTGTATCGATTTAATGCTCCGTTGTTTTTCATCGTTATTGTAGTGTTATATGATACTAGAAAATAAATATTGTATAGTATTTGATATAATTCTATGTTCATTTTTAATTTTGTTGGCACATAAATTAAAAATCTTTTCATTAGGAATTTCAGAATAATCAAATAAATCATCTTCTGGTATGGAAGAAGGAACAACAACATTTTTAGCAGCAGGTAAAACCTTTGGTTTGCCAGATTTTATTTCCTTCATTATATTAAAATTATGATATCCACTATTCCATGGATATTCTTGTCGATACCCTGGATCTTTTAAGAAATTTTCTTGTCCGTGAGGAAATTATCTAACTTTGGTTCTGGCAGAGAGCTTGATAAACCGGTGGTATCTCTGACCATCCTAATAGAAATCTAACCAATGAAGAATTTATATCTACAGCGTAATCTTGCGAGTTTATTTATATCGCCGCTGATAATGTTGGTTCGTGAACCCTAATAGTTTTGGATTATTTTCAAGTCATATATTTAATTTTGCGCCGACTTTCTTCGTTTATCTGTTTAATTTGATAATTACCCGTGGGAATTCTAACAACTTGCTAATCGGGAGTTCCATCTGGTTTATTTTTATATGAAAATACCAGTGAATTGTTTGCTGATAATCCACAGAATGATTTTGATCTAATATCTGGCCAGCCGTAATATACTCGTAATTGTGACAATGCTATTTCTTTCACTGGAATTACAGTTGGAAAGTTGACACTAAATTCAGGATTAGTTGAGCTTGCTGATATCATCGTTGTATAGTAATTCGTTCGACGTTGACATTATCATTATTATTATTATTATTATTATTATTATTATTATTATTATTTAAAAACGTAGTTTCTACCAATCATTACCTCTTTGTAAATTGTAATCATTTCTATGAACTCAGCATCTGATATTATTCCATCACTTAGGCTTGATGATATCAAGGAAGATAATTTGGAGTATGCGAGTAGTCTATGCGTGTAATTTTATTATATACTCCTGCAATTTTGTATTTAAACATGTACATATCTTTTGCTATAATATTAAGAACACCGGCAATTGTTGTTGCAGCTGAAACACAAATTGTTATAATTGCTGACAATGTCATTGTTTTTGTTGATAGCAATACTCCTGTTCCAGCGATAATAGAGGACGCCGAATACACAATTATGTCAACGACTACTATACGCCTGCGATATGTTTTTACTTTGTATATTCGTGAACAATATTTTGTTAGTTTTGTTTGCCATTCACGTGCTTGATTGTATCTAAAACTCTGAACGTTGATTGGATACGTGGTAAATTTACGTCATGGATACGTGGTAAATATACGAAATTTTTGCATCGCTGAACAAGGACAGCCTATACACACCATTGACTTCCGCGGTATGTTTGATAGCGTTATTTTCCCGTGACCATGTTGGTGAGCCCGATGATACTGTGTATACCATGTTGATGATCTGCTTGTGAGGAATTTTAATCAGATTATTTTTTATAACAATATCAGGAATTCCATTGATAACATCTTCTAGTTTTTTTATTATCTAATATCATCGATATTATTCTGCGCTATCGTGATTAACCCTGAAAAATGATGTAGGTTCTCTGATAACACCTAATCGTCGATTAATCGTTTTAATGTCTGACGTTTTTAATATCGCCGAGTTTTGTGTTTATTTCAGAGATTTTAATACCAGTAACTACTGTTTTTCCAAAGAAATCATCAACAATTCCATTTATTCTTTTGCGAAAATTTATAAATGTGTTCACACGAGTAGTATAACCATCTTTTAATGTGATCACTTCATTATTAATTGAAACTAACGAGTTCTTTACAGGTTTCTACCTTCGATATATTTTTTTTTGTTACAGCGTCGTTGTCTGATTCTGGTTCTCCATGATCAGTTATTCTATTATTAGCCATATTGAGAGAACCAATCATTGTATCACCGGTGTATCGTAAACGATTAGCAACATTTTTTATAATTTCATTTCTGATAGTTGCTATTTATACATTTGAGTCTCTGATTCTACCGCCGTCAGTAAATACTGAAATGTTATCCGTGGTAGCACCGAGAACTCTACGAGCTCTGTCGACCCTCTTAATATTACTCCTCTTTATAACAGCGTATTTATCCTGAAAAATAACTTAATTCAAGTTAACTCCAGAGAGGTTCATAAGATCAGCAAGATCATCTCCAGCAGCGTAATTCGACAAATCAGTGTCATCTTTTTTCTTTTTGATAGAAGATCTTCCGTAAATATCAACCATTATATGATCAGTAATTATTTAAACAAAGAACTCGTGTACGTATGTACAACTTTATAAGGTGAATCGAAAGATTTTTACACAGAATCGAGTACAGCAATTACTTTAGGGCCACATATTGGCGAATCGGTTATTGTCTGTGTTGGTAATGTTGAATACCAGGCGGGAGTATTTTGAAGATGAGTGCTTTGCACTCTGCCGACATATTTTACAAATTATTTTGGTGGTTCCAACCTATACGAATCGAAATAAACAATACCACATGGATCTATCGCGTATGCAACCCAAAGAATACGTGGACCTGAACTTTTATCGAGATTAATGATACCGGTTTCAACACGGTTTAGTTGCTTTGGTAATTGATTACGCATAAAACACATCTGACATTTTTGATATTTAATATTTTATCAGCATCTAGTAAATCAAAATTGGATATAGGAAGGAGACGCTTTGCGTTTAACGAAGTGAAAATCGAAGTCACAGACCTTTTCCGTACCATTTGGGGTTCCTGGTAATCTTAGAACCCTTCCTATTTTTTGTAGAAGTTTTCATTCCTTTTCTGTTGCTTTCTTTAGTGCCACTGCATCAGCAGTCCCAATAGCACCAAGTGCAGCTGCTTTTGCAACAGCTGGAGCCTCAGCGTATATTAACGCTGGTATAACTGCAAGAAAAAATACCGCCAGTCTTGTTTAAATCGTTAATGGCGCGCGCAGAAAGATAAAGTTTAACGCCTGTTTTTGATTGTTTGTCGTCATTGTAACGCCTGAGTTGACGTTCTGACAATGATAGTTTATTTTGACCACCTGTAATCTGATCTTTTTTAGTGATATTTTTATTCCTGAGTTCTTTGCGGATTTCGATTGTAGCTTTTTAATCTGACCAGGAGTCAGACTGACACTAACATGATGATATGATATTATAAATATCATGAGCGATTTAATTACTTGTTTTCTACTGGGGCATCAATTACTTTCATTTGTCCACCAGAACCTTCAAGTAACATCGCTTTATCACTGAATATAACAGTGATTTCTCTGTAATTACCACCAGTGGGTAATGCGTTTACTCGAGCTCGAAAGTGTATATCAACGACATATTGTCTATTTAAATCAAGGTGTTTCAGTGAAAAGTAATAAATCGGATACAGATTTGTAAAATCTAGTTGTGATATTTGCAGACCATACTCAACATTTTGATCACGTCCCATGAATGTCATCTAACGATGATGTGCACGTGCAACATGATTATTCTCAAAGTTCAGTATTATATCCTCAGCTTTTTCTCGATGCCCGTGTATCCTTAATGAAACTTCAATAACACTAAGTTTGTCAAATATCATTGAACTGCGTGTTTGTGAGTTTACTCGTGTAGCATCTCGAAAAGCAACAAATACATGTCTTGGTGCAAAAAAAACCCAACTTGTTGAGATGCTATATGCCATGTGAATAAACCATTAATATTACTTTGAACACTATCTGTCGTCATCATTAACCATGATAATGTTGATTTACCACCTTGACTCGTAAAAGAGCAACCGTTGATCTTCGTCGATTGATGGAGTCAGTACTAGCATCCATAACGAAAGTTTTGTCATTATTACTTTAACATCATCACCAATAGGGCGCCAGCTTGCATTATCGTCTGTAGCTTTTCTTACAAGCACAACTGTAGGCTTAGCTACAAAAATAACCTACCTGACATTTCTGCAAAATCCAAAGATATGTGACAGTGGAATTGCGCATGAAAATCTTCTACGATTATCTTTCAGCATTGATCGACGTTTTGCTAATCCTGAATGAAATTCTGGATTAATACCATGAACCACCGACCACACATCAGCATCAGCGTTGGCGGTGAAGTTTCTTGGTTGTCTTATATTATACTGTCTGTTGTAAGGTTGACCAAAATTATCCTTTATAAACATCATTGATGGACGAGCTGATCTTGAATAATCATCTGAATATCTTGCAAGAACCAATATCGTCGTGGCAACTTCGACGTCGTACTGACATATTTCAATGTTTCTTCCGTCAATCATGTATGTAGCACTGTTGAATAACGCCATAATAACATTATTAACAAAACCAACTCTAACATCAGCTCCATATTCAGTATCGTCTGTTCTCAGAGTTTCACTTTCTACTTCAGTAAATGCTATAGCGGGTACGAAATATCTACTTGTATCCTGAACCTGAAGTTCAATTCTTCCACGCTGATTTCGCTGTCGTGCGTCATAAGAATAATACTAATAATCACGCACAGATTCATCTTTGATAACTGGCGCATCCATGTTAAATGATGGATCAGATATACGTTTAAACATTTTTTTATATAATTACTATCGTCTAACACAAAGACCACTTTCTGCTATGAGACTTGTATTTATATATTTTTTCTGATAGTGGTACACCAGCCAATTCTGCTAGTTTTTGATTCGCAGCTTGAATTATTATTTTACTAAAATTTGAAGGCATAATTTCAGTGCTGGGTAATTTTACTGGTTGTGGTTTTCTTTGTATTAATTGTGCTAGTCTATACGAGATTGCTGAAAATGCTTTACCGGCAATATCAACATCACCAATACCTTTATCACGAACATCGTCAATAGGTTTCATTGATAGTTGTTTAGCAATTAGTATTGCTTTTGGGGCTATCCGTCTAAATAGATCCTGAACAAAATCACCGAGTCCACCACCGTAGATCGCTTTATATATTGGTAATCGCGAATTTATCACCCTGACCATTACAGGTCCACGTTGAGCATTATGTATAATCATCTTATTTTCTTGTTACTGATTTAATTGCATACCCCCAATCACTGTGGTAATCATCAACGATGTCATCAATAAGAGACAGATAAACATTAATATATATGATACCACCTGTAAATAAACGTTGACAAATATCAGCTGCTTCATAATAATTTCTGGGGAATTATTACTGGTTCGTTTTCCGTCAATCAAAATTTCTAATCTTTCAACATCAGCAAGGACATTATTTGGACATGGATTAATAAGACCATTCCCTCTGGTACCTGAACCAAATACCACTTCCAACTGTTTCTTCTTCCTCAATGCGAGGTGGGCTGAATGGTAAAACTCCGGGTAAGGACGCTCTTCTTGCTTCGTTGACTTGTTCCTTAAATTCTGCAAATTTATCCTATATTCACCAGTGATTTTAGGTATACCATGTGACTTTCGAAAGACAAAACGAACTCAATTGTGTTTTGAAACACTGGTGGTATTTTGATCTAATAACACTGGTCAACAGTGAAATCATTACTGACTTGAAAAGGCCCTAATCTGTAGTATTTTGGTGTGCCGAACACGAATATAACCGTGAAAAATTTGTATTGGCTCTCGTTTTGAAGATATTCATATACCTCATTTTCTATGTTTCACTGTGTAAATTTCTCCAGTAGGACTGCAGCAACATCCGGAATAATGATGTAACATTGCATAATACCATCATGCTCACATCATCCACAGTTGATTGCATCATTTTCTGATGCAATGCAATACTAATGCCATGCGGCTGCTGAAGTAAGTTGACGTCAGCAGTGTACTATACATGTGTAGGCCTATTATACTAATGCCAGGCGGCTGCTGAAGCTGACGTAAGCAGTGTACTATATAAAGCCCAATCAGATAGGTTCAGCATTTAAAATATTTTAGACGTTGTCCGAGACAGTTCAAGCTACTGTTACATAAAACTTATTATTTTATCCATTTACGTACAATAAAGAACAGTAATGCCTCGAAAGTGTGTTAATACCGCGGACAATTTTTGCTATATTTGTGGGGAAGTGACATTTGCCAACCAGAAGAAAAGTATCAATTCTCAAGTGAAGAAGGCATATCATCTTTACTTCGGATGCAAGGTTGGTGACCAAGACAAGCCTTGGGCTCCGCATATATGCTGTGCTACGTGTACAACACAGCTTTCACAGTGGTTGAATTGCAAAAGGTCATCAATGCCGTTTGCAGTCCCAATGGTGTGGAGAGAGCCAAGCAACCACCTAAATGACTGTTACTTCTGCTTGGTGCCTCCTCTTTCCGGCGGAATAACGAAGCGAAAGAAGTCGAGAATAGTCTACCCAAACATTCCGTCTGCATTGAGACCAGTTCCACATGGTGAGGGACTTCCTATTCCAGAACCTCCAGCAGAATATTCTCTTGATTCATCTGACGAAGACAAAGGTGAGTCGACCTGTTCTTCTCCTGGTCCATCAGCATGCAGTGATCCAGATTTTCACTGTGGTGCATCATCAACCCCACACAGAATAACACAGGAAGAACTAAATGACCTGATTCGTGATTTGGACTTATCAAAGAACAAGGCAGAATTGCTAGGATCAAGACTCCAACAATGGAATCTTCTAGAAGAAGATGTCACAATTACTGCATATCGAAAGCGCCACCAGCAATTGGAGCCTTTCTTCAGAAAGGAAAGTAATCTGATATTCTGTTCCGATATTGAGGGCCTCATGAATGCTTTAAAAATCACTCATGACCCACAAGAATGGAGACTATTTGTGGACTATTCGAAACTGAGTCTCAAGGCTGTGCTTTTGCACAATGGAAACATTCTTCCATCTATTCCAGTAGCGTATGCTGTCCACATGAAAGAGACATACGATAACTTAAGGCAGCTACTGAATTCCATTGAGTATAACAAGTACAGCTGGCACCTCTGTGGTGATTTGAAGGTAGTTGCCCTTTTAATGGGACTGCAGCAAGGATATACAAAATACATGTGTTTCTTATGCGAGTGGGATAGCCGAGCAAGGGAAATGCACTACATGAGGAAGGAATGGACTCACAGGCAGAATGTAGCCATTGGAGAGAAGAATATCCAACACCCAGCTCTGGTTGAGGCTCAGAAAATCTTGCTATCACCCCTTCACATCAAACTAGGTTTGATGAAGAACTTCGTGAAAGCCATTGACCGGACTTTGCCAGCATTCCGATACCTGCATGAAAAATTCCCTCGACTCAGCGAAGCAAAGATTAAAGAGGGAGTTTTTGTGGGTCCTCAGATTCGAGAGCTTTTCAAAGATGACCGGTTCAACAACTTGCTGGAAGGTGACGCGAAACAAGCATGGAATGCTTTTCGCCTAGTTTCTACAAACTTCCTCGGAAATGTTAGGGCAGAAAACTATAAGGAACTAGTAGAAGACATGTTGATGAAGTATAAGAAACTTGGCTGCAATATGTCTCTAAAGATTCACTTCCTTCATTCCCATTTGGATTTCTTTCCTAGCAACTGTGGTATTGTTAGTGATGAACACGGCGAACGTTTTCATCAAGATATCGCAACAATGGAACAAAGATACCAGGGAAAATGGTCCACTACAATGCTGGCTGACTACTGCTGGACACTCCTCAGAGATGCTCCCGAACAGCTGTACAAGAGACAGGCGAAGAAATCTAAGATGTAGTCAATGACTTGATTTTTTATAGGTAGGCTATTACAGTTGACCTTTTACTATTGGAATGCATTTCGTTATGTAAACATTAATTTCTTGCAGATTACAAAAAAACTAGAGCCAATTTTGCAATTTGACTGTCATATTCGTGTTCAGCACATAAAAATTGATAAGAATTGACTAATTTTATTTCAGTAACATGACTTTTGTAAAAATTTGTTGTCCAGTGTAATATATCAGGATGTGGATATCCTGCTGCAGCAACCATTACATCATTTTTTAGAAGTTGTTTACGACTTTCTTCGGTAAACCGGGCTGGTGGTTATGGTTTTGGTTTTGGCGTAACAAGATCCCTTACATCACCGACCGCCTCATGAACTTTATCAACACTCTTAAGTATTTGTTGTATTTCTTCTTGTAATTGTGGATGAACATCAGCTATTTCAGCTGGAAGTCCTTGTAGAATTATTTTAAATAGGTCTTTCTGCTTTTTTCCAGTTGCTTTAGCGGTTTGCTCCAAGGTAGGAAGAAGATGTTTGGTAGTCTCTGTAACTCCTTCGGTTGCCTTCGTAACTGGTTTAAATAGTTGTTCTGCACCTTCTGCAAATTCCACCTGAGACTCCTGACGTGATTTTAGTTGCTGCTTGACAGCATCACGGACAGGGATATATTTTTTAATTGACTCTAGTCGGTCTTGAGCTAATCTAGCTGTGCGAGATTCCATTATTGATATACTATTGATTTATTACTCACACACTACAGCAGCAGGGAGGGTGCGACGAAAAAATGAGTGTCCGACGGGTAAACAAAAACGCGCATAAAAATTTGAAAACACGAACGGCAAAGATTAAGTAACAAAATGAGCTAACCTAATTAGAAAAACTATCGGTTTTAGTTAGAGGCTTCGGATTAGCGTTATTAACCTTATATTTTTCATTTTGTTCGTATTAAGTTTTATTTTTCAAAGAAGACTTTTCTAAAAGGAGGTCTGTTCACCTTCTCTGCTGCTCATGTTAAAACTGTACCATACTTTGCATTGTGACAGTGTTGCTGCAGTTTTATTATATAGATATATGGTGATATATGTTGACTGATTTATTTCGTTGGCATAGGCGCATCACCATTATTAGTGCAAGAGTATTTCATCTTTGTTCGCTATACAGTAATATATTTTTACTCTCTTTTTGCCTTTCGAAGAATGTTTCGGGGAAACCAACTGAAGCGATAATTGTCAAGACACTATCAGACAAGGATTCATTGAAAATGTTACCAAAGACCACTGCATCGGCTCTCGATTTGGAACTGGAGGGTAAGTATGAAACAAAATATCTCAAACGGAGAATGAGAGTATGTTCACGACAATGAATAACCGCTTTCTACTAAATGGGGTCTTTTTCGAAAGTTCAGTATCAATATTTGTTTCTTAACTTTTAATTTATTTTGATGTCTCATATCACTCATGAGTCTCCTAAATGCTGTTTCGTTTCGTCACCAGTTTGCTTGGGCCATTTTCCGTAAAATAAGCTCTCTGATAGTTGTGGCTGTCAAAGTATGTTACAGTTCTTCAATTAATCAATATATGATATCTTCTTAGTTTAATTGTTAATACAGCTTTGAACGTTTTGTATTTTCTTTTGGGTATATTTTCATGTCAATCTTCGTTTGCATTTAAACATATTATTGTTAATTTATTGATGCTGTATGATTGATTCTAAGGAGAATCTGCGATCTGCTCTTTGTCTTTACAGTATGCAGAATTTAAATTTTTGTTGATATACAGTTTGCCTTAGATCAAACATTTTCTCTTTGTTCTGGCTGTCATATACTTTTATTTATTCACGTATCTATTTTCATTAGTTTATTGAAAAACAATATTATTCTGTTTCAAACTAATGAAGTCTTCTTCTATTGATTGTATGTGTCCCATTTTTTCTTTTCGGTAGTATAGAAAATTTGGTCTTTGTTCTCTGTTTTTACAGTAGCTTTGAAACGTGTTAGCAAGTACTTCGTTTAATGCTATCTCAACACCATTATATGTTACTCCATAATACATAATTATTAAGTTCTTCTGTAGTACACGAGCTTCACAATCGCCAATAATCAAAAGTAAGACAGGATTCTTAGATTATCTTTTTGATCCTAAGCGAGGGTGTTAGTGTATACTTCATATACGGGTATTAAAAACAATAGTAAACTCTTAAAATCAAACAGACTACTACTTATCTCTTTTTTTGGATATTTATGACCCTAATATGAGAGAAAGACTTCATAATCTAATGAAATATATTAAAACATAAAAACTCGTGTACTGATAACACATTATAATCGCTAGAGGGTGTCCCTATTTTCATCACTTATACTTACAACTTTACAAGTACAGTTATGTTTAAATACAACTATAATTAGACAAGTGAACATTTTTGAAATTGTAAAAGTTTATGATCCGAAATACAGCAAATCTGGGCCTTCAATGCTTTTCCAATACTTACTGTAAAAATTGATATTTCTGTTAATAGCATTAGTTATTTATTTGGGTAAATAATAAAGATAAGTGTTTTATATCAAAGCATTTGGGGAGGATGCTGAACGGTAAAACATCTGTAAGTTAGCGGCAGATATAGCTGGCTTCTACTGAGATTATCATAAAATTTTCATAAAACATTACGAGACCGAATGAGCTATATGAAAATGTGATGCATGCTACGTGTGTTGAATATATTAAATTATATTGTGAAAATGGAAGGTTCTATTAATGTTAAGGTAATTACTGATTTAGGAAACTAATCAACGACAGAACCTTGCAGGAGACAAATTCAAAGTAACATCTCGACTGGGATGCCCTTTTCTTGGTGTAAATCCCCAACATAGGTGATATTAATATTGTTTCATTTTTCATATGCACAAGATTTTATAATGTGGATTTTTATTCAGATTGTATGGTTTTGGGTCTGTACAATTATTAAATTTACGCTTAAGGTTTCTTGAAGGTTGCATCAAATGAAATTATAACTTAGAGTCACTGCATCATCTAAAATGCATTAATGCGACAGACCAATAAATGACCGCAAAGTGTTCTTTCCCTGTATTCCTCAAATATTTTGAAGCCATTCTTTCACGTTTACAAAAACAATTGACACTCGATTCCTCCTCGAAAGTACATGGAACTGACCGTATAAAATGGTACCGCAGAAGTGTGGTTGGAAAGTGGTATCAACCTTTATGGGTGAGCAACCTACAAAACTCATGTGTTACATAGCAACAGTAGTAGTCGGCATCAAATTTCAAATGTCATTTGTTGTGAACATCCGATAATAGACCTGCTTGAAAGTAAAACATGCTTAAAGCAAAGCAGTACGTTTATTTAGTGCATGACCAGAGGATAGCTGGCGGAATAGAACTTGCTCACCCCTGCAGAAAAACAAATGCAAAAACATTGTCACAGTTTTAGCGTAATGAGTACTGTTATACTCTAATGGTTAATCGGAAGCATTGTGATCCATAGTATTGAATGAATGATACGAACTTTGTAATTGCACCATGAATCCAATAACATCTCCTCCTATATGTTTTAGGTATCTTTAATGCACATCAATACACAGCGTTATGTATAGATCATGGTGCCATTTGCAACAAGCTATTATTTTAGAACCATGTCCTCTTTGTCGATGTATGTTGGATTTATTTTTTTAAAATACAAATGATTAATATCAGTTCTGTCTAATTTTATTATAAAAAAAAAAAACAATTGTAGGAATGATCTGCGAGAAATGTGGTGAAGGAAAACTGTCGGAAGAATTTCCTCCAACCACCATTACAGATGACTGTGACCATCCAGCAAATATTTGTTTGAGGGTGAGTTTTCATACAAGCCCAAATATACAATTTATTTTCAGAATATATCGATATACATTTTCTTTAAAAACAGAGAATACGTTTACATTTTGAATCAATTTAAGATCCGCACAATACATGGAGTTAGAAGAAAATCGTGCCACAATGTGTAGTTTGATATTTTTTCTTAATCTTTAGAATGGACTCTGAATCACGTTGTAAGTAAACTACGTTTTCTCAAACCCCACCTCATCAGATTTCTAAAGCTGGCATGAGCAAAGTTTAATTGACACTAAATCATTGCTGTATTTTCCATGGATTCTCTGTGCTGCTTCAACCCGAAGCTCATCGTCTGGGCTTTCCAAAGTTCTTGATACAAATTAATAGAACCCTGTAACACTGACCTAAAATGAACAAAGGTTTACGATTTGGATCCTGTACAAAGTAATGGCTAATATTTGTTACAAAACTTTACTTATAAATAAATGTTTAAATTTACACTTGCATAACGAAAACTTGCTTCATTTATTTCAAAAAGGACTACAGCTTCAAATCTGTTTTAGCTCGATTTAGAACATCAAAACAACACGTCAGTGATATTAATAGAATGAATATTTATTTTAATCATTTCAAGAAAAGTATCAGTTGTTTGACATGTATCAAGTAACGCAAGGGAATAATAAATCATTTTAGCGAGTTCAGCCATTTGCTTGCATGCCCATTTTGTTCATACCTTATTATACTGATATTTTGTCATAGTGTGTTGTAGAGCATGCTAGAATGCACAATGTATGCCCACACGAAGAATGTGCTCAAGCTGTTGACGACAACAGTGAGAAATTACTTCTGTTCGAAGCCATTCTGGATGAGATGTTTCTTGATTACAACAAAATCTTGGAGGAAAATTTGCGCGCCGCCCATCCTGACGGAGACGTCATATATGTGTCGACCCTGACAGGAGATTCAGAAGTAATCCCATATAACGCCAGTATGACTATTATGCAGTTGAAAGAAAAAGTGCAAGACAAGTTTCATATAGACCCGAAGGACCAGACCTTGCTATACAATGAAAAGAGACTTAAGGTAGGGAGTTCCCACCCGCGTTGAACTTAAAATCAGTTCAACATAAATGGTGAAATATTTTGAATGCAGGTGACTGTCATTTCCCAAGTAATATGCTTGATTTCAATAGTGACTTTTATTGCAGTAATGATGCAGGAGTAGCACTTACTTAAACATAATGCCAGTTTAACTGTCCTTTTCAATATGGTGCAAAATTCTTGCTGTTAATCTGTCAGAAGCTGCATCTGATGAAATAGATTATTATAGAAAGTGCCTATGCTATATGACTATAGGGATTTTTATTTTGTCGCAAAAGTAATGAAGTTTCTTACACGTTTGATGTTTTTGTCTCACATGCCAGGAAAGGACAAAGTAATAAAATGTCTTTCTTTGTATATGAGATTTGTTCCTCTTGCAGGTCAGGAAAGGATTCAGTCAACTATACACCCTGTCTGACTTCTGCGTGGCTAAAAATTCCACGATCTACATCCTTGTTCCCCTTTTCCGTGTTTCGGAGGATCTAGACCATGTGGTGTTTGACCTCTCATGGGGTTTCCCAGAAACGCATGCAGATTTTCTTGATGCCTCATGCTTTGTATTCCAGCAATCCAGATTCACACAGCTAATTGATTGGAATCACCCCACTGATGATTACTACTTAAACGGAGCGGTAAAACATACACAAGAGATTACAACAAGTGGGGAAAGTACTGGACACCAAAGGATCGATGTTCATTTCAAGCGCCTGCCATCTTTCATAACACACATCTTCTTCACACTTAGCTCTTGGAAGTCACCAAATTTATCGGCTTTCTCCAACCCCAGCCTGAAATTCTTCGATGCACGTGAGATAGATCGCGATCTTTGTGAGACCATGTTCACGCATGCGCTGAACTCCCCAGCTGTGATCATGTGCTCTATCGTTAGGACCGGTAAAGAATGGTTAATCTTGGAGTACGGACCAGAGGCCTTGGCAAATGGAAACGCAAAGCAGTATAACCCAATCAGAGAGAAAATCGAGGAGCTGATCAAAGAATCATATGATGTATAGCTCTGACTGCTTCGTGTGGCTCGATGACTTCGATGTTACACACTGTTGAACAGAAGTTATGCACATAAATATATAAATTATTGTGAACTCTTTTGAACTTGACCGATTGTTTTTGTGCATTATGAGAATTTCTTTCAGGTCATTGTTTTTACTCACTGTTATATCCTTATAAATTAACATCTATAATGCTTTTATATAATAGTCCACGTTCAGTTCTGTCTTTCTCTGGTGACTTTGCATGAATTTGGATACGTTTTCTTCAAGCTTTATTTTAATTCTGTTTATTTGTTATCGGTCATGTGAATTGCGCTAGTTTGGCACATTTCTGCTGGTGCTAGAAGGCAAGAATGTTAGGCTTGTTTGGGGTTTGAAACGAGCTATTTGCCATTCTGGTAGTGATTTGATTTGCCTTGTTTGTTTCAGCAACAGCAAAATTCAAGTTTATTATTAATTTACTGTCGATCTGGATCCCTGCCTTGAATGTGTGAGTGTGTGTGTGTGTGTCTGTGCGTGTGTGTTGGTGATAAAGCGGAAAATGTAACCATTAACTGGGCCCATTTCTGATTATATTATCATTTTAGCTCTACAGTTTCACAAAACCTACGCAGACTACTTCCACTCTCATTATAATTGACCAAAACGTTTGTTCCAACCTAATAATTAAATTAAAACATGGGTTCTTGTTTTAAGTTATTAATGTGAATTGACCCCATTAAATTCAGTAAAAGGCCCAACCAGAATGTAACTACGTGTATAAAAAATTGTCTCCTATGTTGTTTAGTGTGGCATCAGTACTGCAAAAAGGTAATGAAAGAACGAAATTTTATTTTAATTCAGCTAATCATGTGCTTTTCTCTTTTAGTGCCTTTTTGCGTAAATCTTCCCACTGTCACTGATTATAAAGTTGAAAACTAGTTTCGGCGAGTCGCTACGTTTGTCACCCCAACTAAAAAGAAACATCACTGTGTTTTGATAAAATACTATAACATGATTACCAATCCTCACGTTTGCAAGCTGTGTTCCAAAAAAACTAAAACGATCATTCCTCATGCAACAAACTCTGTAAGAAGTGAATAGAGCGAATTGTTTACCCCAGGTCAACGTGTTCATGATGTTACAGTGATTTTTCTGAATTATGTATCAAAATTATTCAATGAGTATTTGAGCTAACGTTAGATTATTGTTTGCTGCAAAACACAACCGGCTAACAGTAAGGCAAGAATGACTTTTTTGTGTGTAAAATTGCTGTTTGTAACATACGCAGCAAGTTTTAATTTAATGCATTCAATTATCGTTTGAGGGTATTAAGTCTTACAGTTTCCCGCCAAACAGACCCAGCATGTTAAACTGTTACATTTCTAGCAGGCATACTCAGCATGTGCAAGCATTGTATCATGTTTATATATTAATTACATAACAGTATCATGGTGGCCTAATGCTATTATTATTATTATTATTATTTTGCTATTGTTGTTTCTGATGCTTGAGAAAATTTGTATGGGTGTTAATTTTGTTGATGGCTAGACTGTAATGTATTATGTTTGGTCAGAAATCTTGCATAATTGCTGACAGACATATTTCTGGCCATAGTAGTATAATTCCTAACTCAGCCTTCGTTTTATAAATGTCTAATATTTGACAGACCATAACACTTCATATAGTACTCCATATGTTCATATATATATATATATATATATATATATATATATATATATATATATATATATATATATATATATATATATATATATATATATATTAGTTCTGTATTATACTGCTTTACATAATTTTCTTATCATAATCATGCTTCTGTGTGTTTATTCAGTGTATTTTTCAATAAAAAAGGAAGTCTCTTACGAGCATAAGAAGAAAGACCAACTGAATTAACCGATTTGCTCCGACCAACAAAGAAACAGAGGTTCTAGGAGCCATAGTTGTCCGCACCAAAGAAGCTGTGCACGACTGAATAAAGTCTAGGTACTACACATTGTTTGCAACCATTATAAAAATTATCCTGCATTCAGGTCGGAAGAAAAGCAGTTATACGTTTTCTATTATCATGCTAAGCTTTTTGAAGTAACAAAGCCGAGATGGACTGAATTTAAACAGTAACAGTTGTCTCTGATGTAGTGGTGTAGATACGAAGGGTATTTAAATAGACCCGAATATTAGCGCTGTGCACCAAAAAGTGCCATGTGAATAAACAGCACACCAATAAATCCTCTTAAAGCACTCCTCATTCATGTATAAGTTCTCAGTCGGATTATTCAAATATTAGATACCATTTTGTATTTATTTTTTGTTTGTTTTTCATACACTGAAAAAATTGTTTTACCAGCAACATGTTGGTTTATGAAACCACCTGCCCCTCGGCTAATCTTTGATAATGTGATTCAGCCAATAATCATTTGAGATCGAGGTAAGTCAGGGATGCATGGAGGTTGCTGTGTTCCCTCAGAAAAGCTGTCACGATGGTGGATCTAGTACATTTTCACAGAGTAAATGGATACTACTGGTGTCTTTGTGGTTTGAAGTATTCCTTGACTTTTGGCATCACTTTGGAATCATACAAATGTCCAGCGACACTAGCATAGTTCAACATCTGTTCATGGGCGATTGAACCTTTGCCACAAAAAATTAACGCGTATAAACTCTTTACAGTCCAAATACTTCGTGCTCTTTGTGGTTTCAGCTTATTTTCTTAAATCCCAACTATATTATTGTATATTCAGTCGGGTTCAAAAAAGTATATCTAAGAGTCGTCATTCTTTTCATATTTTAAAAGTAACTGTTGTTTGGGATTTCAACCGTTTTTCCCCAGCTGTCAACATTAATGCCGTGATAACAGAAATATCTGTCAATGTGTACTTGAATATCTTCCTCAAATGCTCAGACAGCTCCCGCTCACCAATCGCAGACGGCATCCGCCAATAACTTAGGTCACCTTCCGTGGATTTGCATCAGTCTTTAAAATGATGAAACTTACCTCACAATTCTAGGATATAGCAGTTAAATGAGATCAAGGCCGACTTGAATAAAATTTTGCGTATGCAGTTCCGCCAATTTTATTAAAGTCGGCTTTGATATCAGTCGGATGTATCCTAAAAGAGTCGAGTTTTCAAAGTATTTGATTTGCTCAGTAACACAATTGTTTCCTTTCTCTGATAATTGTATGCCACCATCATTTACCTATGTTTACGCCCACACGCATAAATCTGTCGGTGTCAGGTGCGCTGCATTTTCAGCCGATGTTTTTTTTTATTTATATGGAACTCAAAATTGTTTATCGTACGGCATAACAAATATTTTACAGACAGGTTCAGAGAAATAAAACAATAATGTGACAAAATATTCAGAACTTTTCAAATACCCTTCGTACAAATACATATGCAATTTCATAATTTCAACGTTCACACTACAGCGTGTTGTCAGGATGATTCTTTCAAAGTTAAATCGTCAGCAGAGTGACTATATTTAAGAAACGTAAACAAATCCTTGAAATATCCCAATAAATCCACTTACAAGTGACATTGTTTCTATCCGTTTACCACTATAACCTTTTCTACATGGAATTGTGATATGAAATTCCCGTTTTAACCTAAAGATACCAACAAATGTTAGAGCTAAAGCGTATTTTTAGCATTACATTTTACGTAAGACAACAGAGACTTACACGTTACTCAAACGGCGTAATGTTGATTGCCCGTTTGGCCCCCATGCCAGTACACACATGTTTCACATGTGGACTAAAGTTTTAATGTTAATTCATGTTAGACCCAATACAGGCCGAACCATGTTAAACCAGTTGATTAAAGTCGTAGTGTTAAATTCCCTTGATACCACATACAGGCCAAAGCTTGTTAAACCGTTGGGCTAACTGCGTAATGTTAAATTCCGTTAAAGGCTATATCAACCCACACACAAAAGACCGCTTGACATTTATAACATTACATTTCTTGTTTGACCTTTTACATTTTTCGTAATGGAAGCGTAGTGTTAAATTCCCGTTTGACCCTATAGATTCCAATGTTAAACCTATACATAATTTTAACCATACAGTTGCCTTTAGACCAAAAAGAGGCTTATACATGTTAATCCTAAGGCGCAATGTTGATTCCCCGTTTGTCCATATACAGACTCATGCATATTAATCCTATGGACTGACGATGTCATATTAAATTCCCGTTAGACCCATAAAGACCCGGACGTGTTAAACCTATGAATTAGATACGCGATGTTTATTTCTCGTTTTGCCTTAAACAGGCCCACACATGTTAAACCCTGTGGACCAAATACCAATCTCCAAATTTGGGTGACAAAACCTCTACTATTGGAGTAGTGAACAAATCAGTAAAGAAACTGACATTAACTGTAACATTTAAAGTGTATGTTTGACACATATGTAAGATATTTCAGACAAAACGAAAAACAAATATGGCTGGTTAGATGGTGGGATGTTTTCTGCAAACAACACATTTTGGCAGTCACACTTGACAATGTATTCAAAGAGTTGAATGTACAAACATTCACCAAAAGCTATTGGCCAAGAGGAGACTTCTTCACGAAGTGTGTGTGTGTGTGTGTGTGTGTGTGTGTGTGTGAATGACTGAATTTCATCTCTTTCTCTGGTAAAGGCTATAGCCGTGTTAGTTTTGTCTATAAGAGGTGGAAATGAAAATTATGGGGAATAAGAATAGGGGCTTTATTTACTTTGCAAGCGATTTAACTTACATTCTTCTTATACCCGTTTGTTTAAATACTACTTGTGTCTTCAGTAGAGGTCTGGCCGTTGGTTAGTCCAGACGACGTGTTGGTTAGCACGTGGTCGTTTAAACATTACATTTTCTGTCAGAGGCTAGAGAGCCTAATTATGTTTAATTCCCGTTGGAGACCAGAGTGCCATCTCCATGTTAAATTCTTATTTGAGGGCGGAAATCCTCAACATTAAATTCTTACTGAAGCCAGAGAACCCCACAATATTAAATTATTATCAGAAGGCAAAGAATAGCTCTCTCTATACGTCAGTGTTCAGCATAACAGGCTATCCAATGTGTACGATGCACAAACTTGATATACTCATGTTTTCTTTTTTTTTTAAATTGAACAAAAAGCGTCATTTGGTAACAACCTTTTTACTGACGAAACAAATCTGTCTTATAAACACATTTATATGGTAACACAATTTCTGCTCATATAGTGTTCAAGTTGAAATAGATAGGGCAGCCGCTTGACATACAATATTATTTTAACAAAAGTTGCTGCCAGTGAATTTTAAAAAAATGACAATAGCTCTCGCCAATGAAACACCAATGCTATCATATAAAGTAATGTAATGTAGACAGATCTGAATCTGTGCTAGGTCGATAAATTTGTATATTTTGCGCGCAACACATTGAGTAAACTAAGGGTTCAGTTTAATGGTAGGGCTGGAAAATGTGTACTGTTTGTAAATCTGCTGAACAAACATTCGTCAGACATGATACTCAATATCATTGAATACAATTCGATGAGAGTAGCATAAGTAGCAATGTCTAGTGTATTGCGACTGTATGGTCTTAAACTAAGTAGCATAAGTAGCAATGTCTAGTATATTGCGACTGTATGGTCTTAAACTAAGTAGCATAAGTAGCAATGTCTAGTGTATTGCGACTGTATGGTCTTAAACTAAGTAGCATAAGTAGCAATGTCTAGTGTATTGCGACTGTATGGTCTTAAACTAAGTAGCATAAGTAGCAATGTCTAGTGTATTGCGACTGTATGGTCTTAAACTAAGTAGCATAAGTAGCAATGTCTAGTGTATTGCGACTGTATGGTCTTAAACTAAGTAGCATAAGTAACAATGTCTAGTATATTGCGACTGTATGGTCTTAAACTAAGTAACAGAGAAATGCAAAACAAAAAACGTTTTGTAAATTTCAACAACTAATTTATTTCCCTAGAATGCAAAGTGAAAAAGTAAAAAGAACTAACTGTATTATGAATTAAATACCAATTATTCCTAAAAGTTCACAAGTCCAACTGTATGAAGTTTGAATTTAATTCTAGTGGTGTTCCAAATAAGTTCCAGTATTGAATATATTGATGTGTCTGATGTCTTGAATGTGCTGATGAACATGTGGTCTTGATTGGTAGAGATCTGTTCAGTCTTTTGATGTATCACAATAATATAATCGAAAAATGTTCCTGTCTGGATTCATTTTACTTCTAAAGCAATGTTTCTCACTTTGTAATTCTAGTGAATAATAATTTGAATAAATAATGTTCCTGTCTGGATTCATTTTACTTCTAAAGCAATGTTTCTCACTTTGTAATTCTAGTGAATAATAATTTGAATAAATAAATCCACCCAAATGAGAAACGGAAGACAACAGTAAGACTGAGTCCACTTCATATGTTAAGGCAGAAATGAATAATAAAAATGTAAACAATATTATATACACCTCTACTTGACCGAGGTCGCAATTGCCATTTTCTCAAAAGACTCTGTCATCTTAATGGAAACTTCCATTCAAGAAGTTTCTAAGGTCGAATCAAGACTGTATCCTTAACTCAAAATTCAGTTAAGCATTATTTACCATTAATAATAATCTGAATATTTGATCCACAATAATAGAGAAACGATTAGCTGTGTATTCTGTTGTATACAAAGTCAATGTTATTGGACACGTACACCATGAACTTGATTTTGGACACGGTCAAGTACAAACTACATATTACCATAATGTGTAATCATTAAGAAAAGCCAAGCAATAATTGAAATTAAATATAAATATTTCCTTCCCTCAATAATAAATACAAAGATTTATGCAATAAAGATTTCTTTTGAGTACGTCAAATATACATATGGATTAAAAGTTAAATACAATGAAGTCTCATGAATGACACGAAATATATATGGCGCAACAGCCCTTCGAAACAAACAAAATCTTGTTTCTCTTCGACAATGAGTGATTGTCTTTTGTCATCCTGATTAGAATCAAGAGGATGAATAGTTAAAAGAAGACCACTGTGATCAATACCTCTTGATTGATCCATATCCGGAGCAATGGTGACCTCATCAAAAGCCCAACCAATAAACGTGTCAGAGAAAGTAATACTTTCCTGATCAACATTACTCTCAAGAGCTTTCTTTGCTACAGCTCTAGTAATTGCAAATCAGGGTATAAATAAGGAATTTCGTTTTCAACAGGATCGACTTTCTGATCCAAACATGGCTTGTCAGTTACAAGAAGATAAACCACAATTTTGTTTCTCCAGCTAGGTCATTGCGTAATAATAAATGAATACCCTCGATGGGTAAAGAAGTAGATATTTCGAATGTCGCGTTTCCTGAGACGCATTTTGACACAGTGGAGAGGAACATTAACAAAACCGCAGTTTAATTGCTGAATAAGAACACTTTAATTAGAAGAAGACTTCCCTGACAAAGCAAAGTGCTTGATAACAAAGGACTCTGAGAATCTTTTGTCCAATACAATTTTAATAGGGATAAGATTGGCAGAATTACTATTGAGTGATATAGAACATTTCGAACTGAATGATTCATTATTCTCCATAAGAAAATCAGACTGGTTTATTTCATCCAACCAATGTATTGGTTTTAAAATATGACCATGACCTCATAAAAATAAGAATATTTCAAATAGCTATAATGATAATATTGCTTATTTTTCAATATAGCAATCATAAATAGCTTGACCTTTCATCTTAAATTAGGTGCAAGTAGAAAGAGATGAGAATTTCTTCTAATTCCTATTAGAAACGTGGTGCCTAAATGTTTGTAATCTATTGATATTTAATAGTGGTGGTTTGAGTATGAGACGGTTTTTGCCTCGAAACAACTGTGGAAGACGCATTGGCAAATGAAACGTTGTGAGCAAAGGACTAATTGTCAGCTGCACGATCAACATTTTTTTGTTCCTCAAAGTAGGTGTTGGCATCACTGTGGACCAAATTGTTTACCTCTTTTATTAATGTGAGTTGTCTGGGATTATTGTATTCTGGGCCAACCTGCTTGGCTGATCACCACTTATCAAATAACTGTTCTGTATCTCTTGCAAATTCGATATGTGCCTGTCCAGTTTCTTTTTTTATAGTTTCTAAACCTTTGTTGATATGCCTTATGTTCCAGCGCATAACCATTTAAAATACATTCCTTAATCCAAATCATAATCAGATTCTTGTTGTACAGACAGTCAAGAGTAGACTTCACGAACTTTGTCAATAAGCACAATTTATACTGATAGAGTCTGTTGTTCTGTAATGGCCATTTCGAATTTTCAGTAACTCATTTCAAATGAGGAAAATATTTACCTACTTAATTTTCTTTTAAAGGGGTACTAACCTAATATTTCTGGTAATAAGACAACCCGATCTTGTGTGTAAAGTATGAATGTTTACCACTTGCCAGGTCTACTTTTTTCAAATCTGAATTGAAATTCCCTTTTTTCCCTTTCTCATTCTCTCTGCACCAGAATTTCTTTCTCTTCCTTGTCTTTTTGCCATTGCATCTGTATTTTCCTCTCTTCATTGTTTCTTTGCATTTGTAACAGCATACCTTCTCTCTCTCCCTCCCCTCTCTCTAAGCAGCTTCAATTATCTTTCTCCCAGAAGTCTTTAAGGTCAGAAGCTTGACTGTCTCTTTACCTCAAATTCAACAGAACAAGTGTATCATTAACAATGGTCTGAATGTTCAATCCACGATCATAAGGAAACTTTTAGCGATTGTTTACAAAATAAGCGTAATTGGACAGGTACATACTAAAAAATATTAACATTTCTAGCACAGGATTTCCTCTTTTGTTTATAAACATGCGAAAAGTGTGATCTTTTGTTAATTTTTCTCATAATGGACAAAATAGAAAACGAAACAACAATAAAAAAAGCACACAAAAATATCAACCTGCAACCTGCAAGGTACTGAGTGCCTAATTTCATTTTCCATTTGAGGCTATAATCTGTAGATCCATTTTAACATAATATTGTCGTCTCAAGTTTTTTTTCCCGTTTTTATTTCCTGTTTTGGTCCAAAGAAACGTTCCCATGTTAAATTCCATTTTTGGGTCTATACATTTCAGACCAGTGTAGCATAATATTCCTGTTTGTTTCAAATGGATTGTCCAATATTACTAGTAGTGATATAAAAGAGGGCGTTAGTTGGTTTGATATCGCTAGATCTGGAAATAACACGGTCTTCAACATCAAGAGCAACAAATGCCATACACTTTGTTACTAGTTTGACCAATTGTTTTTTTTTCTTCTGGCGGATTACTGGGATGCGCAGATTGAGTATTATTTTTTATTATAACTCTTTTTCTGCCAGTGAGAAGAGTGATAAAAGGTTATACATATCCTAAAGAAAAGTTTGTATATGAGGTTTCTCGCCAAGTCGCTTATTAGGGGAACACATTGTTCTTCCGACAGTGTAGTATATAATTAAACCTAACCGCTAGTGGATTGGCTTATGCTGTTCTAGGTGAGCATAGTGCTCAAAGTCCATCTACTTCATATCTTCGTTCCACCCCAATCTGAACCGGCACTTGTCAACCCCACGGACGCGAAGATACTCTTGAACCAGTAGTTTGTATTCCATGTCGATGTAATGGTACTCGCTGTGCAAGCTGTTCCAATACTCCGTCGCCGCTCTATTAATTGGCCACTTTTTCGTGTTGCTAGCTTGTGTATGGTCCTTATTTTAAGGCTTTATTTGTTATTGCCTTTAAACTCAGCATAACACAAGTTCTGATTACGAAACAGAAGATATTTAGAGTCCCTGAAAATTCCGGTATTTGTGTGTTGAGGTTTAAAACCTCGTACGGGGTTGTGCCTTCGGTAGGCAGTATAAACTCAAGGCTAGTCGTACATTTGTCGTGTGACATGTCAGCAGGAACGGCATATTAATTGCTTATGTCATCATGTGTCTGCCCGACTACGTTTGCGCGAATTCAAGCGTTCTGCACCTTACGACAATATGATATCAATGAAATACAAACAGGCGTCTGGGAGGGTGATAGTGTGATTATTGTTGCTAATGGTGCAACCAAGAACGTTTCGAAAGTTTTACGTTGAATCCAAATGATATGAACCATACATATACATTGCGATAATTCCATTAAGCACCATATGCTGAGTAAGTGTCTTCGTTTGCGTTGTTCGCGCTAGTACTGCCCAGCTCGCAGCCAATAGGTTCCAAAATATGAGGCGACATTAAGGCATTAAGGAAGATGGTCCCTTAATGTCGCCGTCACGTAGTTAACACCAGCGTGGCATTCCATGGGAGACATTACATGTGTCCCCAAAGAATAAGCCACTCAGACGAATAAATTGTCGCAGCGTGCTCTGTTTCGAATCAACAATATTTCCAGTTACGTTTATTTGTTCAACGTGGACACGAAAGTACGGGACGTTGATTAAGAAGAGTGCATTGGATGCCATGTGTTTAGCAGCCCCGTGAAATGTTAGTAAGTTTTTAAATCCAAATATGATGGAGAACACCTCAAGATAGAACTGATACTTTCAGTTGGTGAGTGTGATGCTGACCCGCACTGTCGTTGCGTTGTAGTTCGCATTCAATAATGGAATGACAGCCTGCACTACTTTTTCGAGCGTGATTATGTTGTGTTACCCATCGGGAACTACAATGACTATTGGATTGCTGGTTGAGGTTGGTCTTGCAATAAATATGTTTGTTACTAAACGCAGGCGAAATGACTCACCATCATGGGCTCGGACCCCATACCAGTAGTAGGACCATTGGATCACCTGTCACAGAGCCACCGGTCCAGCTAGAGGATTAGTCAATGCAACACTCATTTGCAATGTTACAGCTTGTTAAGAAAAGTACGACAATGGCATGACTACAATAATTAGCTAAAACAGAAATGCAAACTACAGTAGTGTTCTTAACTGCTTAGAGGAGGGTAGAGAAAATATTACCGAATCATTGCTCAACAATGGGTATAGTATTAGCAGTCATGCCAATAATCAAAATATCGGTATTGTTTACAAGCAGATGTGCAGC
Organism: Sinohyriopsis cumingii; assembly: GCA_028554795.2. Classification (NCBI taxonomy): domain Eukaryota; kingdom Metazoa; phylum Mollusca; class Bivalvia; order Unionida; family Unionidae; genus Sinohyriopsis; species Sinohyriopsis cumingii. Next base: position 113,150,313 of record CM068824.1, on the reverse strand, counting down.
TTTTACCGGTTCATTATAAGTTTACTGGACCGTCAAACAACTATGCATGACACGCTGAACATATTAATTACAACGATGAAGATACATACGACTTGAGTATCAAGGTTTTACCAAAGCCAGGGGATAGCGTCACAACGATTGTGTTCGAGCACGTGGAAGAAATACTAAAAGCACGAGGCCGAATATTGACATCGGTAATAAGAGTAAGAACTATCTTTAACTCCCCAAACATTTTCTTGCAAAGGGAATATTATATGATTTCCCACACAGATATCCAAAGGCTAATACAATTGTACCACGACGTATTATATGCCAGGAGCAAGCTTGATTACATCTGCCACTTACAAGAATCCATGCAACATAGACCTTCGGTTCAGCATCTATGGAAAGGTGTAAAAACAAAGTTGTTAGGGTAATCGAAAACTTGTCACAAGGCTGCAGTTTTGATGTTAAACTAAAGAGGCAGCCCGTTGTCAGTAATTCAGGCTTTCCAGTATCGCAGTGTAGCAACGGCAACCGACAAAGACTAACTCTAACCAGCATTGCAAGGCGTACCCGCACAAGCTAGCACCACACAAACCGCGAGAGAACAGCACAAGCATTAACTGTTATGGACAATGTAATGCAGTGGAACGATAAAGAATGCGACCGCTATGGTGATAACAAGCACTACCAGATTTCCTGCCAACCAGCTAACCAGCCAGACAGATAGCCAATGATATTGGCTGGTTTTACGAGTAATGGCACACTATTATTGATGATACCGGGAGATGGTAATGCCGTGCTTGCGGAAGAGTGTCTGCAATCTAATAACCGCGTTGTGTCCGTATGAATATCTGATTGACAGTCTCCAGAGTCATATAGATTTGGTTTTCATGGCCCTCTCGGCTTATACTTGTAGGATGTAAACGCGGTTTGTGTTCGTCATCTAGCTTTCTCATATGTCTTGCCCCATGTCTTCTCTGTTGATAGTGTGCATCATTTTCCTCATGGATCAGCGTTTTTTAAAATAATTGTGATGTGTTTATCGAGACTGAAAGGTTCGCGAGATTATTGATTATTATTTGATGTGGTTATCGAATAATAATCAATAATCTCGCGATTAAAAAAAGAAGACTTCAATCCTCAAGCTAGGTACCTGGAATGTCCGGACCATGCTGACTGGGCTTTCAGATGATCTCCAGACAATCAGTGATGTTCGTAAGACTTCAGTCATCAACGACGAACTTGCAAGGCTCCAGGTCGACATCGCGTCACTACAGGAGACACGACTGCCAGATTCTGGGTCCCTCAGAGAAAAGAACTACATATTCTTCTGCCAAGGAACGAGTGCAGATGAAGCCAGAGAGTTTGGTGTTGGATTCGCTGTCAAGAACACTCTGCTGGGAATGATAGAACCCTGCCAACAAGGAAATTAAAGACTGCTATCCCTCCGCCTCCACACCACAAACGGGCCTGTCAACCTGATCAGTGTTTACGCTCCCACACTAAGATCCGCCACAGATACCAAGGATGAGTTTTATGATGAGTTAAACTCACTCACTGACAAAATTCCCAAGGAAGAGAACTTGATTACGCGTCCACAATTTCAGTTTCATAATCTATGTTTCTTAGTTCGTGCCAAATACAAGCTCAAATCTTACAATATTAAAATAAGGACGCGTAAACTCCAATAGCCCAATGTTCTATATCGCTCTCCAAGTCCCACCTTTTATACGATCTCACCTGCAAGCGGATGTTTAACAACTTGGTGATCCAATGCACTAAGAAGCAGAAAGCTACACAACCACGCAGAACTATACGAGTGATTAGGCAGCAGTACATGTGAAAACTGGGAATCTTGTACATGAGCGTGTTGCACCATCGCAGGATGGTAGTAAATAAGAAAGAGGATACGTTGAAATTTAACCAGGACAAGCTGGCAAAGAGCACGAAGGCGAGATTTTAGTTTTTCGAGAATGGTCGTTGAGATGGCCTAGGAGGAATTGTTTTAAACATGTGACTTATACATATTCATGGACGTGCAGTTCAACATCCGAGATGGTCAATTCTTGTCATCCGTCTACTGACCAGCGGAAACCACGAGGACAACGAAAAGGTGGAGAGTGCAACACGATCTTTAATAACTTAAAACGACACGGCGTGTTTGCCTACCAGCTCCTCGAACCAGAACTTAAAGGTCCCTTTTAATTTATAGTCAGTATCTGCCCAACGATATGTGTAACTGAATCATATTACAGTCTATTGGAATGCGGGAAAAAAGATGCGGCAGTAATTTTTTGTTTACTTAAGAAACAATGATCTGAGTGTTTCAAGGCAACCACCACGGTTTTTCTACTCGACATCAGAATTCCTATCCAATGGCAAAGAAACTACTTCTGTCCACTCCTCCCAGCCTGCCGAAGATTCCATAGAGATCCTCCTAATCACGCAGACACGCCAATATAGCAATTCCTTGCTTCGAACCAGCATCACCATCTAAAACAAAAAAAAAGTACTAAGCCATGTAACACGATACACTGTTAAGTACGAATATAATGATGTATATTACACTTGTACGCTTTGGTTGACATATTCTTCCAGGGTGTTTTAGCACACGCAGTTTCGTCATAACAGCGTGAAAGGTTATCTCAACTAACTGGCTCGGGAATGGTGTAATAACACATTGGACGACATCCAACACTTAAGGGTGCTGCAGAAATGAGTGAGAAAGATTTTGCAAAGGCTTTCGCCTTCTCTGAGGCTAATCTTGATAGCATCGTGACAGCTTATTTGGGATCATCTTTGCTTGGCCTTTACAGGACATTTGCAAACCGTATTCGGTAAGAAGCTTCTAGTTGAACTTGAAAAGGTTCCAGTTATTCGGCCCTCTTTGTTGAACATGAGTAGCCATCTTTACTTTAGGTACGGTGCCATGCTAGCACCAATTTCAGCCGGCATAATCATACGTCTGTTACGTTTGAGTAAGAAGAAACGAGCGGGAAGGATAAGTAATGACTATGTAACTGACAAATGAAGCAACTAAGAATCCTTCGCAGATGACAGATCCCGAAAACGAAGAATCCTGGAAGATTTTCAACCGGAAAAAATCAATCAAAGATGATGTGACAATGTCGAGCTGAGAAAAACCCTGAGACTGCCAACTCGCATGCAGCTTCAGTAACTTAAAGTGCATTGGCGGTTCAAGAGACGTAGCAGGAGGAAATACTATCACATATTTTGTAGTCTTCTTTTTACTTCACCCCATGTTACAGCAAACGTTCGATCAACTCGGGTGCGAAAGCCGTCGGTACGGTCGTGTCGCAAAATGGGTTGGTGGGAGAGACAGTAAACACATTAGAACATGTCTTACACCCAAGGTCATTTTCCTCTGCTAAGCTCAAGGGTGCTTGTCTACAGTTTCGTGATTTTGCCCTACACTTAGAAGAGGGCGTCCATTTTATTTGGGGCTATACATTTTTCAGTTGACTGTCTGAAAGTTCGTTTCGCTTTCCTCATACAGCAGTTCTTCCAGGTAGTAGTATATTCCAATTGAGTTCCACTTCAGCGGTGTATTTGCTTCAATGTCGTGCGGCTTTCTTTCAGTTCAGTTTTTCGACCATAACATGTTATGCTAGTTTTCGAATGCAGATATACTTGGAAATACAGCCATTTCCAGGTCCTAAATGTTGCAAGCAAGCAGAGATCCAGGAAGATGGGAGATGTCGTCGATACGAAGGCACTCCACATTTGATCACATCCAGTAGTCTATGTCTGTAAACGTTGTTGGGCCTCCTGCTCCGCTATAGTTGCGTAGAAACAATATGTAAGCACTGTAACGTGAGTTGCAGCAAGTATGCTAAAAATATTTTGGAGTAGTTTGCGCATGCCGTTGAGAATGAGGTGTGAAATTGGTCGTTAGCTATTTGGAACACTTCTCTGTACCTGGTCAAAAACATGGTGTATGTCTGGTCAAGCTCTTTGTGCAGGCGACCGTTAATGTATGTCATGGCCTTTATCTTGCCCTGGTAAAGCTGACTCCTTGATGCTTTATTATAGCATCTGCAGGCAAGTCCGAATACAAGGCATGCTAGGTACAATCTCTCACAATCACTAATCTCAGTGCCAGCATGGCCGTACAGCTCACACAATACCTTGGTTGCACTGTGCGGCACAATTTTTATGCTATACAAACTGTCCAAGACTCGACAAGACTCTTCTCCGTTCCTCTTTAGACAATAGGACAATTAATAAAACAAAGATATTACTCGAGGGAAATAAGATGGCCTTCGTGTTTGTAACCTCTACCAGGTTAAAACCAACTTTGATAAATTATGTACTTCTGCAGGTATTCAAAATAGTTCAGTTAAAGATGGCAGCTTGAATTCATAGAAGTATAAGCACGGATGATGTTGACACTAGTTACCTTGGTGCCCTCTTGTAGCTCGATGGTAACGACCAAATACTGAAACAGTCCTTGCCGTAGTAACAAAATGCAGCCGTTAAGGTGACTTCGTTTGAGAGTGTTTCGGTCCATCCCATGACCTGTTAGAAGTGTTTCTGGTTCAACTCTTGCGGTCGTCGGACTGGTCGCCGCAATGTCACCAGGTCAATCCCTTCAAGCAAGAACCAGACCAGCGAGATGGATGGTATGTACATGGTAGAGATCGCAAACAAGAACCGCATGTTCTTTGGCAGTAATATAAACCTCTTGCGTCGCATTTTCTGCTGCTTTACAGCACCAATCAATGGAAGGTGTAGAGTGGCTTTTTAAGATGGAGGCGTATACAACCTCGAGGGGTTCGATATAGTCCTTGGCACAGTATACTTAAATAAATCTCCTTGGAGTTTCTCGGTCAAATATATCGTTGCTAAAATGGTCGCTGGCCCGTTGCGAGGGAGGTTTTACCAGAACAGAGTTATTGGCATAAAGCTGTCGAAATTCTTGACTTCCTTATTTACAAACTAAACATAGCTGTGATACAGTAGAAGTACATATGGGGTCTTAACATATGTATTGAGCCCATCTAATTCAAACCGACATTACAGTTTGCCAAACATGTCAATAACACCAGCTGATAAACACCACTTTAGGCAGCTAATTGCAGATCATATTTGTACCGGTCCATAAAGCAATAAGAAAGCTTCGGTTCGGACGAAAGTCTGGGCTATTCCAAAGAGATCGTGTGTTCTCCAGTCAATGGGACAAGTTGTAATATTTGTCTCTGTTACCCTTGCGTAGCTCCTTTTTGTGGGGTTGATCAAGCTGCATCCCTTTAATTTCTTAGCGTATGAAAACAAGACACAGCTCTGTTTGCTCACGAGAGAGAGAGAGAGAGAGAGAGAGAGAGAGAGAGAGAGAGAGAGAGCGAGTAACAGATCTCTAACTAGGCTTAATGGGCAATCTTTGTATAAAGATCAATTAAAAATTATTAGCGCGTCAGGCCTGGACCTGGCACTGTTGAATTACCCCACTTGCCAACATTGCCTCCTACCAACCAACATATTCACTTTTGTATAATATCCGTCTACAAAGCAACTATTTCAACGTTTGATAGAACACATAATGCTATATTATACTATTCATACTGACAGCCTATATATAATATTACAGCACATTAGAGTGATATCCTATCTTCAAACTAGAGTTTCCTTTTGCTTGAAGTTTACGTAAAACTTGATTAAAATTCCTTCTTGTCCAGTACTGTAGAATTTTCATTCTTCTTACAGTATGGAGACCACGCAGGATATATATATATATATATATATATATATATATATATATATATATATATATATATATATATATATATATATATATATATATATATATATATCCTGTAATCGATCTATGTTCCATTACCAAACCTCTAGCATGGGTGGACTCCACAACCTATTTTAAAAGGGTCCATAAATATGACACAGTATTACTGCACAGTGACATTCAAACATCTTTCCTATATAGCTTAAACCATGCAGTTATTTTTGCAACACCATCCCTTATAGATATACTTTCAAATAATGTAATTTATAAAAAAAATGGGAAAGAATACACAAGCAAATATGTTGTTAGTCTGGCCTTAACTGCTGTTATTACTATTGCAATTTGGTCAAATGGTACCTCAATTTTCAACATATGCGGAATTGAAACGACGGAAACTTTTGACTACATACTTTTCCGCGCCTGCGCGAAATATAATCGCTGGCCTTGAGTCGGTACCACAATATATATCCAGGAAAAGAAGCTTGCAAAGCTTCCTTTAATGCAAAAATGTATACAGAAAAGTACATACCGCCTATATATGACACACTTATGTTTTATTTATACCACATGCTACTAACACGCATATATATATATATATATATATATATATATATATATATATATATATATATATATATATATATATATATATATCAATATTGGAAATTTGTAGCTAGATAAGTCATATTGAATATAGGACACACATTCTATCTAATGCACGTTTAAAAACTATAAAGTTATAATACAGACCATTTAAAATGCTTCAATGCATGAGGATCTCTGCTTCTCGTCATTCTTTCCCGCACACTGCGTGATTGTGCGTTTTGAGCGGTCAGAGGGACTGCCAGATTTACATCATCAGATAATATTCTCTTTCCCTCCCTCCACTTTCTTTCTTAGGAAATATGATGCTAAAATTGACAGACAAATAGACTAATAGAGACCCACACTCAACATCCACATTAGTAATCGAATGTCAGCACTTTCAGATGTTCGAGATGCTAACCGTCCAATGTTTCTACTTTCGTTTATTTAAGGCAACTGTTACGTTTTAAAGCAGTATAAAAATCAATAACCAAGGCAAATAACCTTGTATTAACCAGTTTTATCCATTTTATAAACATACTTCCAGACAAATAATAAGTCATCATATAACTCCACGGTTTTCATTATTTTATAACAAAGATTTGGCTCTCCAGTATTTTAAATTAAGAAATGAAGCATACGCTACTAATGGATCTTTTATCATTTTCCTTTTATATTAACAAGCATCGTATGACGCATAACCAATTGTTACAATTTTTAAATCAATAAGACACATATGAACTACTACAATTCAACTTTTTGTTCTTCATTTTATGACCTCCACCTTTTAGTTTTGACAAGGTCATAAGCCACTAAGTTTCCTTCCATGATCTTTATTGTATTTGTTTTTACGACGCATATAACCCTCCTATCTTTGTAAATTTTCAAAAAGATTATAAACCACTAATATTAATTATATGAAAACACCTTGGCCACTATCACTCAAAGTTTATTAAAAACCCTCCACTGACTATCACTCAAAGTTTATTAAAAACTCTCCACTGACATAATACAATTTTGTTAAAAAGACTCATAGGCTACGAACCCTCATTATCTATTATTACATATTTAAGTTTCTTCTTTAGGTAATCCTTTCATCCCAGTGTTTTCGCATATCAACCGTAGCATGTTTTGTGAATTCTAATTCAACATTTTAAATAATTTCATTAAACATGTGGAATTCAGATTGAAACAAAGTAACAAGCAGTGTACATTTTTGCCCGTAGCTCAGTTTAATGCATCATCTGATAAAGAACTATTCAGTGTATTTAAAGATGCTATCTAAACAGACGCGTCATCAAAACAAGACATTTTTAAAATACAAACCGTTAGCTATTTTGATAAATACACTGTTAAATGTAAAATAATGATGACATCGTTGATTGATAGAAAAGAAAGTGTGATATACCATTACATCAAAATCAGTTAAATGTGCAGCATAGATGACTAAATTAGTCTGAAAATATCTTATTGCTGTTTATCCATTTCGAGAATACCATAGATAATACAATCAATTTGACGGTTTCATATGGAATTTCAAGTACGAAATCTTATACTTATGTCTACAGCAGATAAAGTAATATCTAGATTTAGATTAAGACAAAATATAAAATTGTACGTGGTTGTATTTCAGATGCTCAAGCACAAAATCAATCATATATTACAAAAAATATATAAATGATTTAAAATTTAATATAGAAGCGCAATGATATATCGGAAACTATAAATATTAAGAAATCATAAATATGTTTGAGTTTTAAAAAGAAATTAACCTATGCAGCTTTTCATAATGAATATTTCTGATACCACGTCATATGGTGATGAAAATATGACAATAGAAGGTTGCAAACGAATTTACAAAATTTCATCCAAACTTTTATTTAAGAACGAATACTAATGTAAATGTTTACTTTTTATAATGTTGAATACCCGTGAAAATAGGTCTGTTTATATTAGACAAAAAATAAATGAATAATTTTATTGATTAAAAATGTTAATACCTAATAGTTTGTGCAAAACGTTAGACGTGTTGAGAATCTGACTATTACTGACACCACAAAGAACTCTAGTAAAGCTAAAATTTTAAAAGCTATTGACCATTAAATAAATAAGAAAACATTGATAATACCGAATATAATATATGATCTGTCCTAATATACGTATTTAAATCTAACTAGTTAATTATTGTTGTTGCTGCAATAAGATAAATTACAATCAGATATCACATGAATGAAATTGTCGTGCTGACCACCAATAATGAATCCTAATTGTACTTTATTAAAGACTGTCTCTAGAGTACTTCCGCCTCCAGGGGATGTTCCATCACTTCTAGGTTATTTCCCTCCTGTTAAACGCAGCGTAACTGTTGCTTTGGATAAATCAAGAGGTGCTGATCATAGATACATCGATAAACATAGTAGTAATTACATAGTTTTCCATAAACATTTTTTTTAATTCTTTCACCAAATGGCAACTTTTCACTAAATCTTTATACTTACATGATTGATATTTCCCATATAGTTTCCTTTTACATATGTTAAATGGACATTTCATTGTGCCCTTTCATTTTCAGCAAAATGTAGTTGATCCTGTAACTTTGTTTTTCAATATATTTCCATATTTTGAAATGTCGCTTTGTTTAATTGTTTTTGTATCTCTGTTTATCATACATATATAAGTCATGATACATACAATAGAATTCTGATGTGTCTACATTAGCAACAAGAACACAGTCTGATAAATCCCATTCTTCTACAGAAAATAATCCAGCAGGTGGTTTTCTTTTAGATTTTGTCATGATAATTATTCATCAGAGTCACTGTTTCTCTAGCTGACTCGTTTGTCGATTGGTTTGTGTAATACTTACCATTCTGCATTAGTTAGAACTCGTCCCGTTTGCCTCCCGTATGACACATGCCATTCATCAACTATATTTTGACCAACACATATTTTAGAAAAGCAAGCTATAATGCATTATTACAAGACTTAATGAGAATGACCCATACTTCCATTCTGTGTTAGCTGGAACTCATCCCATTTACCAGCTCTCAGCTAGGGCATTTTTATATTCAAATAACATGCAATTAACGACAATATTTAAAAAAGAAACATATTTAAGAAAAGCTAGATATCATACGTAATTACAAGACTTAATCAGGATGACCCTTGCTCCCATTCCAATCCCCGACCACGAAAAAGATTGAAGATATATTCATTTTCTTATTTTACGAAGATCGGGTCAATTTAGTAGAGAATGAATTATATATGAGACCTTTTTCTTCTGAACAGAAAAAATATAAATATTAACTTCCATTCTATTACTCTTATGAGACAAACTGGTGACATGGGTAGAAAAATTCAATACACATGATCTGAATCAATCAATGCCAATTGTACACTAAAGTACACAAAATGGTGGGACTTTGAATTTTAATTTAAAAATAAATGTCAAGATCTCTATGATCCAATCGTCCTAAAACAATGAATACATTTCACTTTGTCTCAGTAGTGTAAGGACTTTGAAGTCATACTATTTTAAAATAGACCTTAAAACCAACCACCCAAAAACCTCCTCCTTCATGTAAGATTTTGTATTTGTGTACTCATTTGAAGCCAAAGAGTAACATGTAGAAATTTTAGTTTTCTGTTTGTTTTCGGTGTTCACTTTTTATGTTGTTTGGAGTTTTTTGTGAAGAAATTTCCTTTGACAAAGATACATCTAGATCCCGAAAATTCAAAGGGTGCGTCAACACAAGTTTTGCACTACCTGTTTTCGCTTAGTTTGAAGTGGCCAATCACATTCTGGCAAACGAGATCTATGGACAAAGTGTACAGCACATTAAATTAAAACCCTAGACCGTCTCATTAGTATGCCCCTAAATGAATCGTATTATCATACAAATAAAAGCATGGTGAGTGAATTATTTACTTGATTGTATTAATTACATTTGGGTACATTGGGAAATATTTAATAATATCCACCTACAACACATAGTTATAAAGAACCAAATTACATAGGTGTTTTGACGTTTGTCGAGAAAGTACCAAGGAACAAAGTACAGATTTCTATGTAGAGGAGCAAACATTGGTGTGTCAAATATTTTCGAAATAGGATTTTTCCATGACGAGATAGTAATGCACTTTCCAGAAATGTTAACGTTGAGCCTAATACACAATTAGACGATTTTCCATTTTAGACATATTAATAAGTTTCTTCCTCAGGATCACGTCCTATAATGCTCTTTTGTTGTTTGTTTGGGAAATTACATAGATTAAACAATTTACCATCGATTAGCGCTGTTAGGATTTGCTCGTTTATGCACGGAATCGGCCATGGTGAAACTATTAATAATTGATATATGTTCGATGTGAATCAAACATCCAATAATTAGCGTCAAAGTCAACTTTGAACGTCCTTGCTCTCTTAGCTTTTGAAAGCATGCATGAAGACAGGTACAAAGACATAACTGAATCTAATTAGTGATCTGAATTTGTATGGAAAACAGAGAGGACTCAGCCATGACGAAATGTGACAGAAAACACTTGGCGAATATGAACCCTTTTAACATTCCATGCTGATGTTTGCAACTTGCTAATATCTAACCTGTGGAGTTGTGTTAATACACGAGCAAGCATCTAATGAAACAAAAGGAAATCATCTTATTTATGTAAGACGGATAAAACCCCTGGAATTATAATGTTGTTGTTGCAAACAAACAGCACGACACTTTGTGCCGCAAATGACGTTTCTCATTCGTGATCTGAAAAAGTAACAGCTAAAGCGAATGCAATTCCTCGATGTCATTGTGCAGATTATCCAACATCATAAGGTGGCAAATCTTATTCACAAGACTTTATTAATGCTGTTGAATCAATGACAAGCACCCAATCAATCGGTTTAAAAGAAGGCTGTGAACAGTATTTTAAACAATCTAAAAAGCAAATTACTTCAGACGTTCAATCTAAGGGGCCCTCAACAAAAGCTTTCGTTATCTTCTAGGCTAAAGATTGTTTTTTTGTAATCGTACAGGAAATATATGAGGAAACCTTTTTCAGTACGATTTCAGCTGGCTAATTCTTGTTTAAACGTTGATAAGCGTTGCCAATCTAATATTATTAAAGCAATTGTTTCGTTAGTTTTCAGAGAAACCAATGTACGTAATTCAGACCTGAAATTAAAGCATTTTTGAAAGCTTTTATAATTGGTCAATGTTATATTAGTTAAGGCAATCAAGATTTCTTATACATTTATGTCCTGTCCCCGTTTTGTTCTGGGAATCTCGTTTTTATACACGACAAATATTTCGTTTAGTTCTCAACATATTCTGCATATTCATTTCAGTATTTACATTCATCACCCTTATAAAATATATATTTCTTAATCTTTTTAAAATAAATATTTCATGAAAACTGCATTCTCTACATAAAACAAGGTTTCGTTGATATATAGAACTTGTTTTTTAGTTTCTTTTATAACTATTTGAAATGGTATTTTGAGCTTCGAGATCCACCTACATCGTCCAGTGTGACTTTTTACCATTTTCAATATTGTGCCATCTTGGCAGACGGCATCAACTATTATTAGCAAATAGGATAATTTACCATGGTGCCGCATGTGCAACATCTTAGAAGAATCGCACGATGCGATTGGATTCATAATCACTGTTTCTGTGGTGTAGGTTCATAAAGTTTGGTATGTTGCATGTCTGTAGTTAAAACGGAGACAACCAGGTACTCCCTCATTCCAGATGAAACAATGTTGGAATCGTTTCTCTATCAGAGGTCGTCGGTGTCATTTCATTGCTTCATATTTACATTATTCCTGAGGTCGCAATGCTTTGGTAATAAACACTGTAAAAGCTCTTGAAACAAAGTTATCTTTAGGTACAAATATTCATTTAATGTGTAATCATTGATGATATTTTTTGGATACATTTGCATTTATACTCTTTCTTGCCATATATTTACCACATCATTCGAAGGTGAAATAAGTAAGAAACATAAATGATACGGATTCTTCACAATCTTCAACAGTGACACACCATATATCTATAGGTGTCTATCAGCTATTCAAGATGATTTGCTGACGGCGGGAAAGGCTAAAAAAGCAAATGCTTGTTTCATCACTGTGACACTGGTATAACGGACTAAAAGTATTTATTGCACTCATTGCACTTGCGGTTTAGAAGCAGATGCCTGCTTTCAAATATAAACACCGAAATGAAACCATGCACTGTTTTTTAAATGAAATTATTTGCGTCATTTAGTCCACTACACAGTTGTAAGTAGAACAGACCGGAGGTTTAGTAGGATAATGCTATTATTGCGCAATAAGCGCATGTGTCCTGCTTTTCGCTTTTCCCTAGCTTTCATTATAGACGGTTATTTAAAACTGCACGAACAAAATTGACTATTTTGTTGAAATAATAATATTCTTGTATGGATAAAATCATCTTAACTTCTTTGATGCTATCTTGTCTACCAGACGATTAGAGACGTCCTAGATTTACTCTTACACGTATATCACATTGAATTTTAGGCTAACATATATCATGGTATATATCCAGTGGTACTCAGATGGCGATCATAAGGTTCGCATTATATGGCTGACGACAAATGATGAAAGAGTGCCCTTGTCTGGTCGGCTCCACCTAGCCTAACTAATATCGTTCCTCGAACCAAAGTTACCACTAACCGCAGTAACTGTATTACACAAAACCCACAGAGTTCGATGACTGCAACAGTTAAATAAACAATGACTGAACTATATAAGACATGATCATCAACTGAGAATAATAAGTATACATTCTGCATATATGCACATAAAAGAACTCCGTAACATGCATTTCTCTTCATTTAATGTGTACAACATATACATGTAATTGAAATCAACTTGTTTTTTGTTAGTTTTACAATGTCAAACGCGGCTCAGTCTATATTCTGTCCGATTTCATGGCATTATGTGATATAGGTCTGGCATGCTAGAAATTGTTGCATGAATACCGAAACATTTAAGATATTAAATAATGTCATCATATAGAAAACAAATCAAAAGACAATTTACAGTTTTCATCATTTCATACCTCTATAGCTGAAGATTACTTCCATGATGTAGGCAGATTCCTAACAAGACCCAATATAATTTGGACGACATAAAGATAATTTTGGCTATAAAAACTCGAGGTAAATCGTATTTAAGAATGCGTGTGCGTTGTGCGCGCATCAGTCAGTGAACATAAATCAGTGTACTAAATCGCCAAGGTTAAAAATAGTAAACTATTGGTAACGTTGAACACGGAAAACATGACCATTTTACATTTTCATTTATATATAATGTACTGTCATTTTTGCACTGACAATTCCGTTGCAGGAAGTCCCGCTGAATCCAAGTCCACAAATTATTTAATACATTTTGTACATTTTGAAAAATATTTTGCATTGCTTTCTCTGAGCAGGGACATAAAAATATAACATTTGTTTAACATAACTCTAACACCGTTCGATTTGTGCAAATTATTATAGTTGCCAGGTATTGTATACTGAATGCTATACACTGAACGTGATATATTGTTTGGAAATATCTAACTTGCCGAAACACGTGTTTCTTTCAGAAAGGTCACCGAATTATGTTCAATTATGTTTTTGTAAATATGTTTCCTTTTGGCCATAACTTTATTGTCGGAATTCTCATTGGAAAATGCTAGTGAAAAGATTTGTTGATAACTACTACCGAACACTTTAAAGCTTTCATCTTAACATGATGTACAAACTGCACTCAACACCAATAACCTGCGCCATATCGTATACCTTACTTTAACATTTCCTTTCAAAGGAAGTACATTATTCTGGATACAAGTGCATTGAAAATATTATCATGACAAAGAAATCGCGATACGTGTGCTATTTTGTGTTCATTGACAATTTTGAATCAGTTCAGTACTTGTAAGAGGAATAAGGAATTATTCTAATAATTACGCAAAGCATAAACAGCATTTCCTCTGATTACAATGTACATAATTTTCAAAATGTATGTCTAATGACTATTACAAAAACCCATTTGCATGCCACAATTTGAAACGAATCACTGTGTCAAGAAGAAAGCCAGTAACAAATGGATAAACTGATAAAAGAGCAAATAGTTAAAACACATGAACTGATTCATATTAATGAGAGAGAGAGAGAGAGATAGAGATAGAGATAGAGAGAGAGAGAGAGAGAGTGAGTGAGTGAGAGAAAAAGATAGATAGAGAGAGAAGATACATTATGGGTTACGGGTTTGAATATATTCAAAATTTCTTATGTTTTGGGTATGGTTATTGAATTTATTTCTGGAAAAAATGTAAAAATATGTACATTTGTTTCTGATCAGAAGCGTAAATTTCGAAATTTCAATATGTTAACCTACTCCTATAAAGTCTTTTGTTAACACAACCTATTTCATGTTTCTTCAATTGTTAATGATGATGGTAATTGTTTTTCCATTATCCTACCGATGACTTTTGTTTCCAATTCCCTAGAGGACATGGGACATTACATGTTCTATTCCAACAGAATAATAAAATCTACTAAAGAGTCTTTATCCTCATAAATTTATGAAAGCAAATTAACAGCTACTCGTGAACTTTATATCACACCCGGAGCTCAAATGCATTAATTAACAGACGCAGATAAACATTTACGCAAAATCAATATCGGATTGATTCCTGCATCTACAAAACGAGTGTATTTTCTAATTTTCAGACTTGTATATAGTTACTTTGCAGGAAAAATAAGTTAAACAATACGAGAGTTCATTATGCGTATTTCATGTTTCTGACATTTGGCCTCACGACCATTGCTTTTGCAATTTTAGTCAGTATTTCAAACATAAATTGGTTTAGAATATAAAACAATGATCAACGCATATCTTTTTTGTTGCTTTGATCTCAGAATGACGATATGAATAAAACACTGGTGTTGGAATTAAAAAAAAAGGCAATTAGGAAGACACAACTTAATCAAATTTGTGATCGGCATTTGCACTGACAGGACAGAGATTAACAGTTTGTAAAACTGAACTGAACTAGAAGGTCATCTAAGTAAGAAAATGTAGAACGCTCAATCGTAATATTCAGCATAAAATAATGCTACGGCATGTTGAACTATATATACCACACATATAAATTATACGTTCTTTTAGACAAAGAGAAATCAACTTTCGTGTATATTCCAAGCTATTTTCTCTCTTGGGATTCCTATTCGTAGGTATGTTTTATATTGTCTGATTTTGATCCTTACTTTATACCCAATGATTCACATATTAGAAATGGCAATAAAGCGATAGCCCATTGACTAGGTCTACCAATTACTTCGTGCCATTTGAATTTTGTCCATAATCTTGAAATGCATTTAATGGGGTGAATATGTTTATAGATACTTAAATAAAACGAAGTAAACTATTTAAATCTTTGATAAAATGAATAATGTATTGTTCCGACGCTAGGTCTTAAACTTTGTAACAAAAAGAAGAAAAACCTATAAGTTTGGTAAAATCAGCAATTAATTTCTCTACTTACAAAGTGAAATTTAAGAGATACAGTATTTTGAAATAGCTCACAACTAATCATAACTCTCTCTTATCATGCGTCCAAGAGTATAAAATTTTCTAAATGAAAAATAATAGTCTTGGATGGCCAGATGCACCACATTGATGCAACTCAGAACCTGTTTGATTGACCTACGACGCAATAGAATGCTCTGGAAGAATAATCATTCTAAAATAAATGTCCAGCAACTGGTAAACAAGATTAAGCCTTAATACACATATTGTTTGCAAGGTACACTCATGGACAAAATTCAGGTACGCAAAATCTCCAACCATAATCCTCAGCTACGGTCAAAAGTAAAAAACATAATATAAATCAAATCCACAAAACAGTACGATCATTTCATTTGCTCCGTTCTCTTGCGTTAATAGTGAAAATGACAACAATGATAGCTAAACATTAGTTTTAATGTTCTATTAAACACAAAATAATTATATTCAGTTCCATCAAGTATATACATTTCTTCTGCGATAAAAATTAAATTTGTATTCCAGCCAAGGTACCTTTGACAAAAGTAGGCTTTATTATGATAGAATGCAAAACAAAATTCTGCTGATTCAATAGCAATGCTCATATCGACAGTTTGGAGGGAAAAGTCGTTGAGACACGTCAGATATTATACTATTTTGGTACAAAGTCAAATCACTTTGTTGTTTGAAATCAACTGTCATACTTGGAATCAGTCTGACACGTGAAAAGGAAACCACCTGACAAATATGTGCCTTTTACTGAACCTATGCTATGCTAAACTGTTTCTATTTTCTGATATCAAACCCGAGGAGTAATTTGAAAAAATAAGTAAACAAATACTGAAACATCGAGATTATTTTATCTAAGAATGATGGATACAAATCATGGACTCATGATGTCGTTACTGAAAAGAAACATTAGTGACCCTGTATGTCACTGATAACACTATCGTCTCATAATTAGAAATAGTGGCACCAATAGTGAACTCATTACAAAAGTGATCGCAGTTCAATGACTAATATCACGGAGAAGGTCTAGTAATATTTGTGACGGTAACAAATCTTGATTAGCAGATCCTTTTGAACAAATGACTAATATCCAATTCATCAGCGTTATAATAAAGCTTTAAATAGTGTTCTAAACAATTTATAAAGCAAATTACTTCAGACTTCACAGTATAAAGATTCTTAAAGATGTTTCGATTTACTTTACTTGAAGGAAATAAATTAGAATAAAATTGTTTTACATGACATTCAGTCAACTGCAGAAAAAAGTATTTTTAAAAATAAAATGTAAGCAATTGTTGCCAAAGAATAATCATAATTAAAATTATTTTCAATTAGTTATGTTATCCGGCAGAAAAGAGCAGAAGGGACATATCAAACATAAACATATGTTCCTTTGCATGGTATCTTTGCGCACGTTTTCGTGGTCGGACGATTTTGATGTGTCGCATGCAGATAGGTTAAACAGTGGACAACCAGGCACTCCCTCTTGTTAGAGGAAACTATGGCGTTTATTTCACAGGGCACTGGTGTTGCGATACATGTGTCGCAACCGATTGGCAATTAGCTCTATAGAAGATGTTGAAATAAAGCTATCTTTGAGTACATTTATAGAATAATAACATTCATTTGGTGCGTCGTTACTAATGATATTTAGTGGATACGTCGATAGTTTTGTTTCCATTTCCTTACTTCAAGCTGGTTCGGTGAGAAAAGCAGGGAAAATAATTTATACAAATTCTTACAAGCCATCACCATATACGCTATACATATATCTAAAGCTATCACTCATCTAAGGAGTTTTGCGTAACGACAGGAAACATTTTTAAATTGAACTAAAATATTTGCTGCACTCATTGACATTGTGATTTAAAAAACGAGGCCTGCCTTCAATAGAGACTACACAGTGAAATCATGCATTGGGTTTTTTTGGACAGCTTTGATTTTGCTTTGATTTTGGTTCGTCCATTACACAATCGTGATTAGAACATACTGGAAGTCGGGTACGATAATCATATAAATCGTGTAATATTGCTTGGACGGTAAGGATATGCGCATTCGTTATATTTCAGCTGCTAAAGTTGCACGTGAAATATTAACCATTTAATCCATGCTGTTGACATTGTGTCCGCAGGAAATCGTATTTGAAATCACTTTACTGACTGCTGATTGGACTGCATGACGGTTATGACCCTACCAATCCGAATCTAAACCCATGATTATCGTTAAACTCTTTCTTAAATTTTGTCTTTTTGTTTCTTTGGAAGGCCATGCATAATATCATATCTTTTCTAATTCAATTATGAATGTAGCTTGAACAATTCACTGATAAGTTATCAAAAAAGAACACATATTATGAACGGCATATTCAAATAGAAACATGTTACGTACTTGAAACAAGTATGAATGCACACTTAAGTTAATGGGTTAATGTGTTGCGTGCATTAACAGGTACGCTTTGTTAAACTCTTTGCATGCAAATAAACGTGCTGCTTTACCACTTGGTATGCAATTCATAGGGTAATGGCTTCTTAACATCGCACCTAATACAACATTTCTCTGTTTTCTCTCTGTGTTTGCAATATTTGGCTTAACGTTCACTCATGCCCGAACTAGAGCTTAGAATTCAATTTATTAAGACTCATTACTTCAATGGTGTAATATGGATTTTTAAAAGGCTTAATTTACAGTTTTATATCATAATATTAATATTAGAGCAATCGTAATCTTAACTCAATATATATTATCTCCTGTGATGGCAATGTTTATCAGTTTCACAACCAGGTATAACAGATGTTAATCCATGAGTGGAAATATGTGTATTAATAGTTTTCATGCATTCCTGTATGTAATTATGATCGACGTACAAATGCGAATTGTTCTCTTCCTTAGGGTGGTCGATTCTGTGAAATCAGATTTTGTGGGAATATTGCTTGTGTGAAGATTAAATATTATTATTTCCTATCTATTTAAGCTTTTATTGCTTACAAAGTGAATATAAAAATGCATGGGACGGAGCTAAGACCCTATCAAGAATCTATTTCGCTTTGCCTGACATGGTCTGCATAGACTTTTCTTTTTAGGAAATCATGTTAGTATGTTTCTCAACACAACTTATTTATATAAATGTCAGCTGAAAATAGAGCACGCCCAATAGATCAAAGCTACCGTCTCCTAATGTCCCGTACTCAATTATCGTATTAATCAATTGCAGTAAGTCACTCAAACCCTAAGATATGCATATACCAATCGACCGCCTACCATTGTATCGGCTGGGTGTGAGGTATCACGTGATTTGCAGAAGCAGTGGAATATTGTTGGATTTTTCAGGCCTACTGTCTGTCAAATAGTCAATTGCCGAAATATGTCACCCATAAATTCGAATCGTCAGAACTTTAATAATTTTAAGTTGCAACAATGTCATCATAAAATGCTCTAAGATTATACGATATGCTATATTAACCAGTAGTCGTGGTTGTAAGAAAAATGTATTGCTATTAGTTTTCTAATAAAACAAGAACAAAAAACTAACACAATCTTCGTGTGGGATATACACAGCACGAATTACACTCTATGTAAGCCACACGAAGACCGTTTGAAAATTTATTAAGGCTTCCAAAAGTTTAAACTCTAATTCACTGTATTAGATAGCTTGTGATAATTAGTTTACAAACCGTTGGATGTGAAAATCTGTCAGGGGGCGTAAGCAATCCCTGAAACATGTATTTTATGCAGAAAATATCTAAATGACGGCATTCATTTTTCATAGCATTATTATTTGCTCAGTACAAACGATATCGAGAAATCTTTTTATGTATCCATAATTTATATTTAAATAGAAATTATTCACTTCAGAAAGTCGGCAGTTTTATATATAACGTTCAATACCGCTGAGCGAACAAGACTCTGTCGACCTCGACCAGAAAGTGAAAAATAAAACAAACAAGAATCCGTACTGGTTTTGACTCTCTATTATAAAACATTTCAGTGGTCGTCTGATAACATTATTTCTGACAATTTTTCGAATATTCGGGCCAAAAACAATTTAAAACACAGGTTTATCCATCAGTTACCTGAACATATATTGAATGTTGTTCCATGCCCTAAATAGTCCAGTCACCCGACTTTGTATATTTGAACCTATACATTCAAGTTGTGGGTTGATTGAAAATTGCTAAACTTGCCGAACGTCTAGTTGTAAGTAGTAGCTTGTGGTGACTGGGGGTCATAGTATATGTATGTAGGCTCCCATAGGTTTACGATGATTCGATAGTTTGGGTTTATATGGGAAATCATGTGTTCAAATAGTATATAGGTTTAACATTGGTGTGGAACTTGGTTGTCAAAAGTGTCAATAGGGTCAAGAGTTTTTATAGGGCCAAATGGAAACGATAATGGTAAATGTTCGACCCACAATCCAAATATCGCATATACTACCCAAATACATACTATTACCACACAAGGAAAATGGTTGGAGTGTTTATAGACACATACTTTCACACCACCATATACTATTACGAATAAGAAATAGTAAGGCAGTGTTTGTAGACACAACACTATACCTATAAGTACATATACAATTCCAAGAGAAGGTTCAGAATGGAGGTTTACATTTTAGTTGTCAAGATCAATTGAGGGAAATGTGAAGAGCATGTCCTTGCAAATTTGTTTTCAACGAATAACAAACAGGACAACACTTCGTTTTCTAAAATTCAACATGTTTAATAATAAGAAGAATAGGCTTCTGTAATATACGTATACATAAACAAACAGCCAGCAAAAACAACCCTCCTTAACGAAAGAGTTTGTTTTTGTATACTGATTTATGGACAGGAAGGAGAAAGTTGATTTTCTTGTTGTTTATTTACCGTATTCAGTTTTTATGTTGCTTTAAGTCTTTCATGATTATATTTGCCCTTAACAAAGGGACCTGTAGATCCCGAAAATGTTAGTTCAGCACTGTCTGTTGTCGCTTTGCTTTAAGTGGATAATCATATTCTGGCAAACGGGATCTATGGACATCCACTACATTACACTAAAACCCTCGCTCTGTTCATTGGTATACCTCAACATGACTAGTATTACGATGATTATCATACAAATAGAAGCATGATAAGAGACTGGTATGTTTTAAATGGTCCAATCTGTTGCAGTAAATTGCATTTTGATGTATTCTAAAATATATAACAATACGTATCTACAACATTAAGTTGGACTGAGCTAAATTACATGGGAGTTTTGACACTTTTGAGAAAGTAACAAGGTCGAAAGGCAGTTGACTTTGATTTGAAACTACCACTAGTGGTCAAATATTTTCGGCAAAAAGAGTTTTCCATGCGAAGATAGTAATGTAGTTTCCAGAAATATGTACGTTACGCCGTCTACACAAATAGACGGATTTCCAAATAAATATTGAAATTAGAAATACACAATGCTTTTATCAATACATAAGTTTCTTGTTTCATCATTGACTGAAGGAACATTACTTTCAATACAATAAGAAACGTAAATTCATTACATTCGCATTTGGGCCAAATTTTAGCCAAATAGATCCCCATCTAAGGAACACGTTTCTATCTTGGGTTTTGTTTGTTACTAAATGACATAGATGAAGCAATTTACTATCGCTTAACGCTGTTAGGATTTATTCGTTTATGCATGGGCTAGGCCTTTGTGAAAATATTAATGATCGATAAATATCATAAGGTGAAAATATAATTAGCGGTTCCCGGAAGAATTTCTAAAGCCAAAATAAAAGTTTAAAACACCTCATCATCTTAGATCTTGAAAGCATGACATAAAAGAGTCTTGAAAATAGATACAAAGACATAAATTAATCAAATAAGTCACCAGAGTTTGTACATAAAACAAAGAGAGGAATCAACTATGACGAAATAAGAAGGAAAACACCCATCGAATATGTGCCTTCTTAAACATCCTATGCAGATATTTTCTACATTTTGATATTTAACATGTGCATTTATGTTAATAAAGAGAAAGCATCTAATGAAACAACATCGAAATTACTTTATTTTTTTAACACGGATAAATATCCTGGACTGATAATTTAGCTAATGTGAAGAAAAATCACGACACGGTGTGCCGCATGTGAATTTTTCCGTTTTATGTTCAGAAAGAGAGACAACAAAAATGAACGAAATTCATCGACCATATCTAGTTTACTAATATTTTTTGAAGGTGACAACTTTTTTTCACAAGACCTTTTCAATTATGTTTAACCAATGATGAACATCCAATTAATATGCTTTAAATCAAGGGTCAGAATGGTGCTCTATACAATTACAAAAGTAATATGCTTCAAACATTCTCTCCAAATTCTATTTCGATATATTTTCTGCCGTGCATTTTGTTTGGTAATCTAACAGCAAATATCATAGACTGTTGTTTTTAGAACGATTTCAGCCAATATTAATTCGTGATTACACCTAAATACGCGTTGCCATTCCAATGGTCTTCAAATAACTATTTCCAAATTTGTAGAGAAAAAAAGCAATGTAACTCGTCATGAAATTACATAATTTTAAAAGTTTCAACTGTTATTAGGCGATTAAGGAATCTTGTCCATTAATTTGCTGTCTCCCCATTTGGAACCTCTTTTTAATACACGACACAAATGTCGTTTAATTTAAACATTCCCTATATAATCATTTCAGTATTAGCATTCGTCGCACTTACAACATATTTCTCGTTTAACCTTAATCAGAATATAATATTTCTAGAAAACTGCATCCTGTACGCAAAACAATTTTTTGATGTTGCAATCTTGTTTTAAGTGTGTTTTCGAAATATTTGAAATAATACTTTGAACATAAAAATCCATCCAGATTGTCCATTGTGGATTTTACCGTTTGGCATGTGCTGTCTTGGTAGACTTCATTTAGGCATATTAGCAAACATGAGAATTTACTAACGTACCGCTTGCTCAACGGACTTGAAGTATCACAAAATGTAATTGGATGCAATATCACTGTTTCGGAAGTGATGTTTCATGGCGATAGCGTAGAGAGGAGGAAGCCAAGCACTCCCTCGCCCAGAGGAAACGATATTGGAATATTTCCTAAATAAAAAAATCGTCAGTGTCAGTGTTTCCTGTTTAAATTATTCCCTATATCCAAAGGTGTTTATCAGCCATCCAAGAAGATTCTGCAATGGCGGGATATGTTAATGAAGAGCCCATACTTGTTTTATTTCTTTGACACACTGTTTCAACGGGCTAAAATATTTATTGAATTCATTGATCTGAAGGTTTAAAAACCGATGGCAGCTTTCTATTATAGGCCACACTCTGAGAACTTACCATTTTGTCGGTTTTGTTGACAATACGATATGCATATGCGGAGAAAAGTATATAACTGAACTGCTAACTCGTCTGTCGAATGGTTAGGGATGTCACAAAATGAAATCTGGGTTGGGGATTAGGGATGAAAATGTATCAACCTTATGATCATATATGACTGATATATGGATATATCAAAATAAATGATCGATATATGGAACTTATAAACTGATATGATTGATATATTGATGATTAACATATTGGATAAATGTTTTGTTCCCCAATAAATATAATCAATGCACATTTTTTTCCTCTACGTATTGTTCATCAACAATAATGATGCTATACTCGATTAACTGTCACATATATAGTGGTATATATCTCGTTGCACCCAGACGAAGAACAAAAGATTCAGAATAAATGGCTTACGCAACAAATGATGAAAGAGCGACCTCGCATGGTAAGCTCTAAAAAACTTGCCGATTCATTAAAGAGAACCCATTTTTCACAGACCAGTTTTTCAGGTCACAATGAGTTTACCAATATCGTTCTTCGGACAAAGGTCACTACTACCCACAGTATCTGTATTAGACAAATCCTACATAGTTCAATTTCTACTTTAACAGCTAAAAAATTATACCAGTACTGGAAAGTGCCATACATTACCTTCCATTGAGAATGAATTATATACATTCAGCATTTGTGCACATAAACTGACTCCTAGCACATTAAATTCGTTAATAAGAACGACTGCACGAGATTATTATCATAAAATCTATGTTCACATATGAATCTGTCTCGAACAAGAACAATTATACTGGATTATAAGAACATCAACATTTCTTATCATTTAATGTGTACAGCATGTGCCTTTTCAGCTATAAAATGTCGAACTTGGAAAAGACGATATTTTGTCCCATTTCGTGGAATCATATGACGTAGGTCCCACTTTCTAGAAGAGTTTCAATTAATTCCAACACATTTAATATATTAAATAATTTCATTACATAGAGTTATGTATATTTGATTTAATTATATCTGATTTAATATATATTTATTTCAATTTAATTGTTTGTCAGTTTTCATTTTTTATTATTTTTCATTACGTGATATTGCAATGAAAATTTGTTCATAAGAGATAACTTTTTTAGAAAATAGTTTGACCATGACTGTTTGTTTTATAAACATCAGGTGTTGATATAAATCCTGGACTTGTTTCAAAATTTGTAGCATCCACGTAAACAAGTTTTATTTTATTTTAAAATGATTGGTTGTTGTCGAGGTAATGATGGGACTTCAAGTTTAAGATGTAAACATTTTTTATTTTATTTCTTAGAGTCACACCGGGTAGACGTGATCTTTAACAAGTATTTAGCTTCTATAAACTTCTCGAAGATGATCACGTGATGCCTTGCTTACGTTTTACTAGACCATATAACCTCTGTTTTGGAGAATTATTCTGAGTTGCAGCTGGGCTTTTTCTTACGATAGAAGTTGTATGTTGTGCTGTTTGGATTATTTCAAATTACTGCGATTCAAAAGGATTAATTCTATTATTTTTCTGGAAAATACGTGTGCTCATATGAGATTCTTAATCAAAGACGGTTCTTATAAGAAATTTATTCAGTTATCATAAACCGGAGTGATAATGCTCGTTTCTACAAGGAACTGTAGAATTCAACACTACAAATTTCAACATACGTCATCGTCTTCCATCTTGGATTCTTCGTCGGGATTCGGACTTGAAATCATTGAACATTTTGTTATTAGGACTACTAAAGTTTTATTCGTGGATTATTCTTGGATTATTGTTGGAGTTGATTCTATAAAACCGTAAGTTCATATTTTTTCATTTTTACAGAATGTTTCCAGGGAAATTATTGTATTTTTTCAAAGCTTGTTGTTTTCACTCTTTCTTGTGTTATTGTTTATTCGAGCCTAAACACGTGACATAAGAATATAAATTAATACCAAAACCAGGATGAGAATGAATTATTCATTGCTAGATCATTTGAACTTGTCAACAAGGTCTGAACCTTAATAATGAATTAGAAATCAGGTGACCCATAATTTCTTCTGCTGAAACCAATTACCTGAACTCACATCATATCAAATTTGTTGAAAATATCACATCTAAACGTTCCAAGGACAAAGACTAAAAACATGTTTGTCAAATAATATGACCTTATCTTAAAGTACAACGCACATTTGATAAAATTAGTAATTTACAATGGTTTTTACTACATGCCAAGATTTACACATAATTGAATGCTCGAAATAAAGCATTATATTGCCTGAATTTCCTCAATGATATTTGAAACAAGATTTAGAAAGACTTCCTTTAAGATATATGAATGAATTTGTTATTGCCTCCAGACAGGTGTCCCTTTCAGAAAGGTCAACAAATTCTGTCCAAATATTGTTTCTACTCACATTTCATTTTGGTCATAACGTCGTTGTCGGAATTTTGATAGCAAAATGTTAGTGACAAAGGTTGTTGAGGATTACTACCGCTAATTTCAAACGCAGTTTTCATCAGATCAAAACTAAGAACATCTGATTTTTCGCAAATTGCATACAACACACATCAGCCAGGTCATATGGTATACATTACGTTAAAATTCCCTTTCAAATGAAGTACATTTTAATTAAAGAAAGTGCATGCAAAAAGATTATCATAATAAAAAATCTTGTTACAAGTGATGTTCTGTGTTCATTGACGATTTAGAATCCGTGGGAGACTTGCAAGATGAATAAGGCTTTTTTTCAAATAATTACGCAAAGCACAAACAGCGATTCTTGTGATTAGAATGTACACCATTGTAATGACGTTTACAAAAACTTTTTCATTTTCATGCCACAAGTTGAAATAAACTACTGTGCTAAAAAGAAAAACAGTAAGAAAGCAAAAAGCACACTGATGAAATCTTATCCTTAATAAAACACATGGATGTACTCAAAGTCGAATTATGGGGAGGCGAGGGAGTACTTATGGGTCAGGGTTCGTAGTATATTCCGAAAGATTTATGTTTTGAGCATGGTTACTGAATTTAGGTTCATGCGAAAACCTACTCAATTGTTAATGATGATGCTATTGCTTTTAAAATATCCTATTGATGTATTCAAGTATTTCATCTTCCTGACATTTGTCTTCACTACCATCTTTTTTGAGGGGGACGGCCTTAGAAAGCTACTTCTGTGAAAGCGATAAGTGTACAAATTTAGACAACCGGGTATGTACCAAAAATATGCTATGGACTCAGATCCGAAAATCACAGTGCTTCTTGAAATGTTTAAGTCAAGAATGCCAGGCTGTATTCTACAATGATATAACTCAGACATGTCAGGGTCATTCCTCAGTCTTGACCGGCCAAGATGATTGCCGTGATGAGGAGGGAAGCAAGTACTATCAAAAATGCGGAGGTGAGATATATTTCGAGTATGTATGTATGTATGTATGTCTGTATGTATGTACGTACGTATGTACGTATGTCTGTATATGGGTATGTATGTATACATGTATGTTTGTGTGTGTGTCTGTGTACCAATGTACGTATGTATTCATGTATGTATGATGATATGTACAATAATGTGCGAATTTACATATGAAAAGTATTACAAAATATCAAAAGTTCGATCTGTAGTTTACAATCAACACTATACAACTTACGATAGAGGCGAATTTTCCCATATGCCGATCTGATACCTTGTGTGATATGTGATAGATATTCCTCGCTATCTTGTAGTCAAAGATGACGTCATATAACAACGATCGCCTCAAGGAACTACTATAGTTATACCATATTTACATCGCATTGTCCAATGTGATTATATATATGGAGCAATATCAACAAGAACAATAACAACATAACAAGTTGACTGTTGATTATGAAATCATTAGTGAAGATACACAATAAACTAATCATCAGTACAACAGTTTAATGTACTACATGATAAAGGATATTGACTATATAATATAGAATATATATGTTAGATATTCAGAGTATATTTCATAGGCGTTACGCCAGATTAAATGTCTTGATACGATTCTCACTTGAATCGTACCAGATATGATTAGATTATATCTGGACCGATTTTGTCACATAGCTGAATAAGACATATTTTATTTTATGTGATACTTTTAATACAATATTATTCAAGAATTTGGTTGTGAAATTTATCTTACTTTGCGATCATTATCCCCAGTACGATATTTGGTATGAAACAAGATCGTCAAAAAATAAAAAACAAATACTCGATACTTGCCAGTCTGTGTAGCGCACGACTATTATAATAATAAGTATTTAAATTTAACAACCTTACGTAAATACATATATGCATTTGTTTTCAAGAAATGAATACCACGGACTGTTGATTCGAATGATGCTTACTTTTAATGATGGTCCTTTGTTCATTTACTCAACAGATTATCTCATTGTTTGATGGATGATATTGTTTTCGTTTGAGAATTGCTAAGTCTCCATGATTATTAATGAAACTGAAACGATCTCGCTTGCATCTTGTCATAACCATACATGCATTTGTATCACACAATTAATCCATTTTCAGTGGGAAAAGATTTCGTTCTTACTTCTGATGTCTTTGGAAACCATTGTTCCTAAATTATTGGGTGGAGAATAGTTTCACATTAGGAAAAATTGACAATTTCGGCTTGCAAAAATATATCCCTATGTACACTTTCGAGATACTGTCCAAATATGACAATTACCTCACTAATTGGTTTGGTATTTTGTGAGCACATGAGTGAGTAATCAGGCAATTGCTGAATTGCTGCCACCCGAGTCGTTTGATGAAAAGATGACATGCTGCAGTTCAGAGATTTAAGCTGTTCGCACTACAGCTGTTCGCGGCTGCAGTTATCATCAGATCATTTGTGGCTAGCCGATACTGATTCAGGTTGAACAATCTTTGAGAGTCTTTGAATTGTTTAACTTGACCTTCAGCTTGCTGTTGAAGAACTTCTTTGGAAGTTATTTGTCTGACGCTCTGGTACAGTGGTCTACCCATATCAGCTGTTTTATTAAGCGAGTATGGATGTTTGGATTGTCCGCGTGAGAACTTCGGTGTTTGGAATCTTGTCCGCCGTGCATCTTACGTTAACCAGTTTCCTCACGCAGCCATTGTAAAAATATAAACTCCATCCTGTGTACGACTTAAGTCATCCGGACCATACCCACTGACACAGTAAATGGTTGGGGCCGATGGAAGATCATCATAAAATCATGCTTGAGCGGGAACGGGTCTAATTTGTAGAAAACATTTCTAAATTGAAAATAAAAGTGGGTCATCAATGATTAACAAATGAATAAATACAGATGAATTTTAAAAATATGTGTTTGAATTGGAAATCACAGCGGTGACATTGACTAACTTTGATTTACATTTATCTCAGAAAGGAAAAGTGAATGAGATTGGTTTCGTTTCAAAAGATTTATCCTGAACCTGTTGCAAAGGTTTTTATATTAATAGTTGTTTTTTAAAAAATATATTTTGTTATGGATGAATTGGAATTGAAATATTGCTGCTAGATGCATCAGCCCCAGAGTTACCATTTCATATTGAATCATTATCATCTTATTATTGACAGGCAAGCAGCCACAGAACTGTAAAGAACTTCTCTCTTCAGGACATAATATTACAGGACTTTACACCATATATCCCGCTGATGATTCGAATGGCGTGAGTGTTCGATGCGATATGGAGACAGACGGAGGGGGTTGGACAGTATTCCAACGCAGAGTGGACGGGTCAGTTGATTTCTATCGTACGTGGGCTGATTACAAATCTGGCTTTGGGAATGCAAACACAGAGTACTGGCTTGGTCTTGATAATATACATAAACTGACTTCCCAAGGAAACGTGAAACTTCGTGTTGACCTTATTACCCCACAACCTCCAGAACGATCCGCGTATGCCGAGTACTCTTCTTTCCAAGTTGGTGACGAAAATAGTTGCTATATACTCACCATTACTGGATACTCTGGAGATGCTGGAGACTCAATGTATTATCAAAATGGCATGAAGTTTACAACCAAGGACAAGGACAATGATCTTAGGGAAGGATCTAATTGTGCTATTGAATTCTTTGGCGGCTGGTGGTATAACGACTGTCACTCGAGTAACTTAAATGGCATGTATGGGTCTGTAACGTATGGGGGAGGACTTAATTGGGCTGGACTTTCCGGACTTGGTGTTTCCATGATTTTCGTGGAAATGAAGCTAAAGTAGATTTAAGTGAACACAAATAAACTGTTGTTGTTGTTGTTGTTGTTGTTGGGTTTAACGTCATTTTTCAGCACAAGATAGGCTTTACATGGCGGCCAGTATTGACGGAAGGAAGAACCAGGGAAAACCCCAGAAAGAACCACCGACCCACGAGAAGCTACTGGCAAGCTTTCTCATATACCTGTATTGGCCGAACCCGAGACTCGAACCCACGCAGACAGAGATGAGATGGGAAAGATCCGTAACGGTGACTACTCGCCCACTCGGGGCCCCCAAATAACCTGTATTAGAGCCAGCAGTTACACACACACACACACACACACACATATATATATATATATATATATATATATATATATATATATATATATATATATATTAAATCGTGGATTGGGTATATCTTGATAACGAATAACTGTTGTGACATTTCCTCACTAACCTTATGTATCGCGAGAGGTAATAGGCATTTTAAATTTAATTTTAAATGGAAAAAATGTCAGGATATTAATAATATAATTTTCATAGGACGCTGAATGAATTTCACCTCGTGGCAAAAGTCTGAGGACTTTTTAAGAATCAACACTCATCCCTTAGACCATGATGGTCCTGAATGATATTCAAGTACAACGCAATGAATTGAGTGCTGCCTTCACATTTGTCGACCGCAAAAACGTTATCAGTGAGCTCAGTGTACCATTTTCGGCTGACCAGTTATATGTCAGTATTCCATTCAGCGCGCTGCACATTCAAATAACTTACTGGTACAATCATACCCTCATAATATACTAGGGAGAGGAAATTTTCTCTAATTTTCTCGGCACAGTGTAATCAATAATATGTTGCAAGTGTGAAAACTAATCAACCAAATAACTTTTTCCTTAATGTAAGATTTTGATTTTGTACATTAATGTACGAACAAATAGTATCACGTAGAATTTGAATTATATACTTATTTACTGTGTTCATCATTTTGTTTTCTTTTATATCTATCATAGGCATATGCCTTTGGCAAAGTGCACGATAGTGTATTGGACTAGTTCAACTCTCGTTCTGCATTGCGTTTTATACAAGTTTTATTTTAAGCACTTAATCACTTTCTGATAAAAGTGATCTCTCGAGATCATGTATATCAGCAATTAATCGTAACATGTTTCATTAGAAAACTAAACAAAAATATTTTTAAGAGCAATATCATGCAAATCTCAGCATAGTAAAAGAAATATCACACAAATAGCAGCATAACGCAAGAAGGATATGTTTGAAATGGCTGGAACAGTTGTAGTAAGGTATATTTGATACATTTTAAATTATATACAAATATCCACCACAATACTATTATGGAATTAAATAGTTAACACCGACGTTTATACATTGTTATAGAGTATCTAGGTTTAAAGGGGAGCTGACTTTTTAGAGTAGCAATCGTTGCTGCGTCAACTATTTTCGATCACAAGAAAGAGATGTTAATGCAATTTCCAGAAATATGCACGTTCAACTATCTACACAATTTTAGACAGTATTTAAAATGAAAAATGGATCAATATAGATTTTACAAATTTATAGGAAATTTATCAAAACATGCTGTTTCTATTTTTAAATCTCGGACTGAAGATATGAACAAAACCTACAACACAGGTATTTGACTAAAGAACGTACATTTATTACATTCATATTCGAGCCTACTGTTAGCCATTTTGGCAGGTTTCCTCTTAAGGAACACGAGTCTGTGATGCGTATTGTTTTGTTTCGAAAACGACAAAGATTAATCGATATACCAAATATTAGCTTTCTTGTGATTTGTTCGTCCGTGTACATGTTTGACCGTAATCAGATGTTACTGACTGATACTATTTTATATTAATAATCATGCTATCACTAGTGAGGTTTAAGGCCTCTCGCTATCTTGGTATTCGAAAGCATGACGTACAAGATTTTTGAAGGCAGATAGCAAAATAAAACCTAATCTAACTAGTCATCTGTATTTGCACTGTCAACACAGAAAGTAACAGTTTGTAAGTCATTTATAATATCGATAATCAGAAAAGGTACTGTCTATGCAGAATGGTTTCAAGATTTAAATAGAAGAGCATCTAAGTATGCAATTGTAGAATGCCCACTCATACGACTCACCATAAATAATGTTTGTTGTTGTTGTGGGTTGTAACGCCATTTTTCAGCACACGATAGGCTATACATGACGGCCAGTATTAATGGTGGAGACGCTGATTGGGACGTTGACTGCATCGCCGAATGGGTCATCGACTGGGTCGTCCTTCTGTGTTGCCAACTGTGAGACGACTGAGTCCCCAGGTTTATCGACCGGATCGCTGACTGGGTCGCTGAATGGGTTGTCAACTGGCTCTTTGACTGTGTCGTCCTTTTGGTCACATTACCATGCAATAAAACAATACGTCACTCGTCTTAAGCGATTTCATTTCCTAGACTTATTTTCTTATCACGTTCGCTTCGATTTGACCTCAGCAGATCTTCACACAGTTACGAAATTAGACGTGTTTTTTCATTTTCTCATCGCTAGGCGATTTTAAGAAAAATATTTTTAGAAAATATAACTAACGCATGAACAAGTTATTATGGGTGATCCAATAGAAACTGTTGCAACCGTATTGCAAAACACATTTCGTTATGTTTGGAGTGATAACTTTACATCCACGTTTTAAATGAAAAAGGATTTTTAGTCGCCTACGTCTTCAGTTCGCTCTTGTGGTATTTTACAATTGTTGATTTTTCCTATGGATGGATTTTCATAGTGGAATGCATGTTTCATTGAAACTTTCTTAAGGAAAATGTAATATACAAATGTAAATGTTGTGATATTTAAAGGTAGAAGTAACATTCTCTGTTCCCGTTTTAAGAAACACCTCCAAATATGGGATTAGTATTCACTATAATTACGTGAACTGTTCCGTTTGTCATGTATTTGTTATCCAAAACTTACACCCCTAAAAATTTTAGACGATTTTATTCTTCCATAAATAAATCTTTGGATGATATGTAATCTTGAGTTCACTTTAGTTTGTGCATTTCAGGTATCTTAGCTCTTTCCTATTTTTTCCTTTAAAATACAGTCCTTAATCCACATCATAATCAGCTTCTTGTTGCACAGACAGTGAAATATAGACTTCACGAGCTTTGCCAATAAGCACACTAATAATCCAAATGTTCTTTTGGCCATTTCAAATATCCTACAACTCTATCAAAATGAGGAAAATATTCTGCAATAGGAGTATTAACCTAATACTTCTGGTAACCGATCTTGTGTGGAAAGCATGTGTGTTTTCTACTTGCCAGGTCTAATTCTCTTAATATGAATTGCAATTCCCTTTCTTCCTTTTCTCATTCTCTCTGCATCAGCATTTCCTTCTCTGACTTTTCTTGTTCTCACTGCATCTGTATTTCCTTCTCTGACTTTTCTTGTTCTCACTGCATCTGTATTTCCTCTCTTCATTATTTTCTTTGCATTTGCATTAGCATGTCTTCTACTTATACGGCATTGAAACGACGGAAAGTTTTGACTACATAAAAATTTTCCGTGCTCCCCAGGCGCGAAATATAAACGTTGGCCTTGAGTGGGTACCACAAGATGTGTTAAGGAAACGAAGCTGCCAGTTTTACATCATCGAATAAAATTCTCTCTCTCTCTTTTATAGGACCTATCATGGTAAAACTAACAGTCAAACAGACCAACACAGACCCACACTCAACATACACACTAGTAATCGAATGTCAGCACTTTCAGATGTTCGAGATAGTAACTGTCCAATGTTTGTACTTTCGTTTATTTAAGGCAACTGTTACGTTTTAAAGCAGTATAAAAAAATCTATAACCAAGGCCAATAACCTTGTATTAACAAGTTTTATCCATTTTGTAAACAAACTAAAAAGTCATCATACAACCCCACGGTTTTCATTTTTTTATAACAAAGATATGGCTTTCCAGTATTTTAAATTAAGAAAAGAAGCATAGGCCACAAATTGATCATTTATCATTTTCATTTTATTTTAAAAGGCAGCATATGACACCCCACAATTTGTTAAAGTTTCAAAATCCCTAGGACACATATGACCTACCACAATTCAAATCTTTTTTCAATTTATAATCTCCACCATTTTTCATTTTGGAAAGGTCATAAGCCACTAACTTGCCTTCCGTGATTTTTATTACATTTGCTACTAGGACACATATGACCCTCCTATGTTTTTAATTTTTCAAAAAGAGTACAAACCACTAATAATGATTATATGAAACTTCCTATATTACAAGTGACCGCTCCGGTGGCCTAGTAGTTAGAGCGTATGCCTCGGATGCGGGAGATCGTGGATTCGATCCCCGGTCGAGTCATACCAAAGACTTACAAAAATGGTGCTAACAGCGGCCTCGCTTGGCGCTCAGCATTAAGAGGTTAGTGTTAGGACTGGTCGGCCTGGTGTCAGGATAATGTGACTGGGTGGGGACATCATGCTAAATGTCTGCGGCATGATGCCCCAGTGCTAGACATCACTATAAACTGTCACACTGCAGAGATCGTAGCGATATGACTGAAAAATTGTTAAAGCGACGTTAAAAATCCAAAACCAAATGACACACTATGTTACAAGTCACATAGCTCATGTACACGCTCTAAGTCACTTTTGCAGCAACAGGTGTCATTTTGGAGAATGTCATTACACATACTTTTAAAAAGCGTTTATTCACCTCATTTCGAGTCGTGTAACTCAAAATTCCATTGAAGATTACTGTATAAATTCTTCTAAAAATGCTTAACGGCAAATTCAGTGATAACGTACTTCAACATTTTGATGCACAGTCAAGCAAGCGGGGTAATCTGGTTTAAACCGGTTTTGTCACGCCCTATGCTGTAAGAGAGAAAGCACTTGCGAATGGGAAGAAGTTGTACTGCAAACATAAACTGAGACTCGTTTATAAACACAGCCTGGGAAAACACAGAAAGAAAAAAAAAGGCAAACAAGTCCAATGAATTGGACGTAATTATTCTTTTAATTCAATTTTCACATAACACTTTTATTTCCCACACAAATATGGTACTTCTTACATATAATAGACGGTAGAAATACGGCTGTAAATTCAGATTTATTTTAGGTAAGTTTTATATTGTGCTAAATTATCATTTTGTAGATTGTAAAAGTTAAGAATTTTTTTTATTGTATATTACTCCTCTATATTGACGTCAAGTTGGTTACTTATTCCTTATTCCCGATTCAATAAGGAATAAGTAACCAGTTACCGATTGAATAAGGAATAAGTAACCAGTTACTTATTCCCGATTCAACTATTTATAAATACATTTGATTACTGATTCCTTATTCACATCCAGCTGGGTATTCATTGTTCTTTTTGTAGTTCCATAACTAATTGGTTATAACTTCTTGAAGATTAAAAGCCTTTCAGGCATGCATTGGTGTTATTCTAACCCAGTTAGAGAAATAAGAGTGTTCTTTGGTGCCAGCTATATATAGCTGACTAGAGACAAATCACGGACTATGTGGAGGAGGAAGGATACTACGACTGAGGATAAGTCTGTCCGCCGTTGTAGCTTCTTTGACCAGTACAAAAGGAATCAATAATCATGTATAGCGGATTTGACCTACATCATAACAGGCTGTGGCGGGGCTCCAAGAGGGACAGATCATATCTGATTCTTTAACAAGACCCCTCAGGACTCCTCCACATCCAACTCAAGCAAAAATATGGTTGAATACAAAATTTCAATTTATCATCTTATATGAAGAATCTAGAAGAGGGATCAAAACAGGAGATCATCATGATCCCCAAAAGGGGCCTGCAGAGAACCCTCTGCTATAATAAATGGAAAAACATTTTCCTGTAATTTAATTTAATTTCAAATTTCTAATTACAAATAAGGGCGGGATGCCATATGAGAGATCATATAAGTGACACCCGAAAGGGACTCATAACTGCTCCCCCTCACTTATATTTTAAATACATAAACACAAATTATTTAATTTTATACCATTGTGACTTGAAGATTTATATATAAATAAAGACGAGGCATGGGATAGAAAATCATACGAGAAATGATATCCGAAAGGGAATTTATCCGTTACCCTCTTCCCTATAATTAAATACAATAAAATTGAATATAACCAAAAATAATGAAAATTTTCATTAAGATACTATTAATTCAACCTTAAAATTATAACTTGATAATGAGATATCACAGTTTAATAGAATTTTCAAATTTGGAAAGTAATTAAAATAGATGAACAATGAATGTGACAGAGAGTTCATCTCAGACGTTTATTAAAGTTTCTGATGATGGAATCTCTGCCACAGTTGTATAACCATCTTATTCCAAATTCAACTCACTAAAACGTTTTCATATAAATGAAGAAGCCTGATGTAATACCAGCGACGTCCAGACGGACTCAGACGGACTTTTTACATCTGGACATAGATTCGAGAACCAGTTATTCCATTACAGAGAATCCCGCTGTTTGTTGGCAGAAAACGCTCGAGTCAACTCTAAATTGATCTGTCGCGCCATGAGGCAATTTTGCCCACGGGTCATCCCATGAAGATGGGTCCGAAGCAAAATTTTCCAAGTGGTATGCAATGAAATCCGTTCTTGAGGAAAATACTACACAATTGAATTAATTTAACATACTAAGACCTATCACATGTATATACGTTATACGAATGTAAACAAATTGACTCTAGTGAAGTAGGAATCTAATGAATATGTAATACTACATAACGTATACATAACGTTTAGCAGTACAAAGTACTACGGTACATCAATCAAAACTTAATACATCTCAACTCCCTGTTTGACAAACGGGGAAGGGAGAATTACCCCGAATTAAGATATACGCACTAAAATGTGCCAATGTCTGAACTATAAAAAAAACAACTCTCCCTTTAAAAAAATCTAATAATATACAGTATGCTATGGCATACCATAAAAACCCCTACACCACATACAAATATACAAACATATATACACACTTATTATTCTTATATACTTACTTAAGAAAAGACTGGAACCATTTGATATAGATAAGCCAATATAAAAATACATACGTGGAAAAAAAAAGGGGAGAAAGGAGAAAAAATAATAAAATAATAATAAATGGGACTAAATGACTCTGGCAAAGTCAACTAAATAAAAAACATAATAAAAGAAAAAAAAAGGGGGAGGAAATTGGCCCATGACATTAACATGTCACTGGGGCAATAGTACGACCCTAAATCGGAAGTCCAACTTATGGAACTCGGACCTCTAAAAGTCCTAATGGAGGTCGGAAAGTACATAAGCTTTCGGCTACATGGGATTTAAAAAAACTTACAAATATGATGATAAAAAAGAAATTAACCCTGCAAAATTTATAATTAACATTATTGTTTTATTGTTTTATACAATGAACATATACAGATGTATTATGGGAGGACAGGGTCAACCCACACTAAATGCACTTTTAGATATAATCAGGGTGTCACTTCTAAGTTCTAACCAGCTCTATGTGCTGGGATGGGGCTAAGATGTGTCAGCAATAGGATATTGATAGGTATACATAAGTACTAATTTGAAATAGGATTAATTAGTTGTGTTAGATGTTGGGGTCGCGTCCTGTTTTGCATGGCGCTAAATATTAGTATTTGTGTTCGAAAGCTTACTAATGGCTCAAGTAAACGTGAAACTACAAAAAACCATACAAGTGTGAAATTGGAGATTTCTCTTATGTGGTCATAATGTGCTTAGAGACGAATTATTTAAAGTATCTACGGGATTAGGAAGCCCTCAGCTGACATCGAATGTTATCTTGAAGTCCTTGGAACTGGGTAAACAAGCATACGGGTAGGTGTATGAAACACGCTCTGTGTGAGGCAAATCTAATGATACTTAGTGCGAATTAAACCCGTACCTAAACGATTTCGATTGCAACTTCTGGTGAACAGTTTCTATTCAGGAATCTGTTCCAACATAAGCCAAAGTCATTGAAAGAATTTGTTTAACCGATTTCCAGAAATTGGACCTACGTAAAGGGGGTGGGTGGGTACAGCATAGGGGTCGTCCATTAATTATGTCAACAAAATAGGGGGGAGGGGTTTTGAAGAAGTTTGACAATTGTTGACATGGGGGAGGGGGGAATTCAAGATAAAGTGACGTCAACAATGTTATTTTTTTTACAAAAAATCAGCCACTATGCCCATTATAACAATTGAGGAACATTTGGGAAGATGATAGACGCTAGAATATAAACTCTCGATTTTTTCATGAATTCAAAGTGTTATAGTCAATTTGAAATCTGTTAAACAAGTAAAAGAAATGTATTAAAATTTATTTGTAGACCTTTTAATTTCCATAATTCTATTTTTAACATATTTTTTTGCATAAAAGCCAGCCGTATAAAATATTGTTAGTTTGGGGGGGGGTAAAATTTTATTAGGGGGGTCACTGAAAGTTTGACAGTTGTTGACAAGGGGGGGAGGGGGGTAAAAAATTGCCTAAAAATTGTTGACATAATTAATGGACGTCCCCATATGCGGCAAGCATATAATATCTTAATTATACAAGTGGACCAATACGTCTCCTCTTTAAAGAGTTTTGACATGGACTTTTCACTGACATTTTGTCCAGCCACGAAATAAGATCTGATGAATCTAATCGAGAGGAATCAGCAAAAAAAAAGGGGACAACCTATGGGCACCGGGTATGAAAAAGACGCACAATCTGGATCGATTGAAAAGATTGTTATTATTGAATCCCTAACTAGAATATATTGATTTCAACGCCTCTCTGAGAATATCTAGTTAGGGATCTCTTCCAACTGTATGAAAAGTTTAAAGAAAATTCGTCGACCCGATTTCTTGGAATCCGGAGATGAATATATGATGTTTGTAACAAAGTCCATTAACAGATTACCTCTTCAGTCCATATCTGGTTCCTACAGTACACCAATAAAACGACATTGACATTTATTATTGTACAATAGATTCTAAACACACACACACACACACACACACACATATATATATATATATATATATATATATATATATATATATATATATATATATATATATATATATGACTCCCAAAAGCATTTTTGACTGTGTTTGTCTAATGCAAACTGAAAACGTAAGAGGGTCTTTACGGATACCAGACGTTATTAAAACCGTTATAATCTTAGAACCGATTGCAGCCAAACTTTGCGATACTTGAACCCTTACTCGGAGAACTTTGATTTCAACCCCTGTTTGACAGTCGGTAAAGAGTAACCAATCCCAACAGTAGGAAACCTTAGAAGAAAATTAGTCGAGACGATTTCAACGAATTCGTGGTTAAATAAAAGAGATAAAGGACAACACATACGATCAGAATATTATACCTTACGCATATAGTTGGGCGGGCCTCTACGTCTCCTCTTTAGAGAGTTCTGACAATGGACCTTTCTTGATATTTTATCTCTGTGCGAGTCCACCCACGAAGGAAGTCCTGACGAATATCGTCGATAGGAAACAACGATGGGTACCAGGTATAAAAACACTAAAATATTCATAGATAGTATCAAACATTTGCGCTAACTGAACCTCTACTAATAAAATTTTGATTACAACGCCTCTTGGATATTATGTAAATAACAGAAAGAAAAAGTGGAAGAAAACACGTCGAGCCAATTTCGATAAATTCTCGGCTAGATAAAGTTAGTCGAGCACAACACATGACGTAAACCTTTTTATTACGCTTACATTTGAGCTAATACGTCTCCTTCAGATACAGTTTTTACACAGACCTATCCTTGATAATGTAATAAATTGAGCATCAGCAATTTGCTCTAAATGTTAAGGATTTCATAGATTTAAGTGATCACATAGCTGATTTTGGGAAGTCGTTGTCCTCAGCCCGACTACTTAGCCAATTGCTAGGGCATAACATCACAGACTGCAGTGTTGATGAGATTCCAGGATGGATGGTTATATTTCAAAGTGAGTGCAGGCCAGAGTACCATAAGTGTCCTGGAGATGAGTAGTCCCTATTAAAACCTAACCATATCTAACGATTATGTGAGTATATGTACAGTATTCGTGATGGATGACATGCAAATTGTGCAATAGAGTAATTCAGAGGGGACTGTTCCATTGTCTGGAGACGTCTTGTGCTGATGTTAAAATGGTAGACATGGCGGAATGTTATAGGTGAAATGTGGGGTAAAAGATTAATTTGACAGGCATGAGGAGTCGCAGGTAAAATAGTTCCCTCTCTAGGTGATTGAGTTGTATATTTTCAGTGCGTGAAATACTATCGATACTTTGCGGAAATGGAATCAGTAGAAACAGTGCAGCTGTGAAGTTTCCGCGAAAACAGCAAAATAAGGGGCGCCATAGGGGGTACCAGGTATGAAAAACAAGCAAATGTTAACAAACGGTATCAATAGTTTGTACTCATGGGAACCTTACTTAGAGAATTTTGATTTCAATGCCGCTTACACTGTTTTGAAATAAGGCCCTTTTCTAACAGCAGAAAAAATTTAAAGAAAATTCGTTGAGCCGATTTCGAGAAACTCGCGACTAAATAAAGTAAGTCGAGCAGATCACATGCCGTAAGATAATATACATGTGGGTCATTAGTCCCCTCTTTATAATGATGCATTGAATCTCTTCAGAAGGATTATAAGAACATCAGCTGCCTGTACAAGAACCGTCCTTCTGATGTGGGTGGTTTTTGTTCCACACCTTTGGCAGTAACTTTTAAAATATTTATGAAACATAGATTAAAGTCAATTATACCAAAGTAACTATAATTGCAAATAGGCGATGTGCAGCAATAAACCATTGTAAACGAAAGAACATATATAACGTAGTT
Organism: Sinohyriopsis cumingii; assembly: GCA_028554795.2. Classification (NCBI taxonomy): domain Eukaryota; kingdom Metazoa; phylum Mollusca; class Bivalvia; order Unionida; family Unionidae; genus Sinohyriopsis; species Sinohyriopsis cumingii. Next base: position 113,110,018 of record CM068824.1, on the reverse strand, counting down.
TATCTTCCATGTAACCGAGTCCTTCCTAACAAAAGAGTTAAAATATCTGCATATGTTGGTTGTCTGTATTTCAGTCATAGCTGGTGCTTTACGTTGGCTAATTCAGTCAATATACAAGTTATCACAAAGCCCCTTCCCATATAATCGATTAAAAGCTACATATATAGAAGCATATAACGAGTTTGGTTTCATACAGTTATATGTAAGCATACTTGATGTATACAACATCAGTAGACACAATAAATGAGAGAGAATTTTATAAATGGATGAAGTCCTAAATTAGGCAATCAACGACTCGTGGAAACTATTGTACAAGAGTACATATGTAAAAACGAATAGGCATAAGATCGTCATGTCATTGCTTAAATGGGTGGATAAATCAAATGTTTAGTACTCCCTATTTATATTAGGTTTATAGGCCTTTAAGTATATTAACTGATTGAAGTAAAGTAAGAGAATATGAAAATTAGTAGCCAAATTAGACGATCTATATACCGACTTAATAGCAGCCATTGCTATATAAAGTTGATAAAATAATTTGACAAATTTCCTCATTTATATGTATAGGGATTTTGCAGATAAATCTGTAATAGTATGCATTTTGCAAACATTCATCATAAATCAAAAACAGTCTCTAGAATTGTTAGAGTACAAATCATAATATCAAACAATACAATTGGTTCTACAGGTTCCTTAACTGAACGAATAAATAGGCAGCGAAGTGCATTGCCTTAGCTTCAAGTTTACCTCTGAATATAAGCATATTCTTTCACCTATAATTCAATCAACGAGTGTTACCAGAAGAGAAGAAACGAATGTCTAGTTTGTTAACTCTAACAAAAGTTACAGAAGAAGTATTCTAGGTTTAAGATTATACGTCTTTGTCGCATCAACCATCGGTGTTAAAAGTCAACAAAACCACTTGACATATGCAGAGTTGGGTTCACATCGACAGTACACGATGCGTAATTCCACAGAGCAGCAGACGTATATTTGTATTGCACCTACTCCAAACATTGACACAGTGAGCTTTCGTCAAAAGACTTGTATCTAAGTATTCCTGTATTTACGAAATTGATGTAGGAAAGAAGGAAGAGATGCGGCCATTTAACTATTTCATCAAAGGAATGAACGCAGTTAAGATCAAACCAAAGGAGGATAATATAACTATTTTTTCCTTTTCTTCTTTTCCGTACTTTTTTCATAGGAGCATTAACTACGAATTAGTTGTAAACAATTTCATACTGTATCAGGGGAAGGGGTGAGAGCTCATACAAGAATCGAAAGAATACGGACGAAAGGTGCAACTTTATAATACTTACACAGATTCGCTGCCAGAGAGTACTTCCTCTTTAAAAAAATTCGTCCAAACACTTTTGAACTGTTGGCTCATATAACTTCATCTCTACCATGAACATATATGCCTTCTCTTCTGACAATTTTCTGTTCTGGATAAAGAAAAATATATCTTATGACAAATGTATAATTTTAATTGATTTTTATCATAATAATAAAAGCATTCTCCAATAATGTGTGAAAACGATACATGATGATACTATTGCTGTGTAAGTGCATATATTATAGGATCCGAATCATATCCTAATTCTCTTTTCTCATATTAGAGTTTTTAAAATGTGAAAACTTGCACAATGCGCAACATAACAAAGACAACGCCATCGCAGTTCCTCAGATTAAAGATATCTTTAAAATGTCTTTGTGTGATTATCTTCTTTACAGTGCAATCACAAAAGTGACTTCTTAAATTTATCTTATGAATTTCTAAAATACAGATTCTCTCCGTATAAAGTATATGGACTTTTAAGAACAATACAGCTAAATCTTAAATTCAAAATTAACTACGAAATACAGCGCACATGGTAAAATCTTTAAGTATGGGAACAGATATAGACTCGACAGTGATAAACCACCTTAAGTAAGTCATGTAGGAAGCGAACATGCTTAGAACTACAAATAAAGTAATACAAAACATCTGTAATATATCAAGGACTTGCAGTATCTAATAAGTTATTAAATGCGATGTATTATTAACATTTATATGTATCGTCACAAGTATATCATATCAATCTTGGAAACTATGCGTATTTGAAGGGGCCATTAGCTGAACATGTCGTAATTATGGGCCTAAGGGAAAAAGAACGTACTATAACTTTGTTGGTTATTTGCCTTATATAATTAAGTGATATTGCTATCACCAGCATTAGATATGCTAGTCACAGCTCTCTATTTCAAGAAATCGTCTTTAGCAGAAAATTACTAAATTGCAGTACAAACTTACCCTATGCTGATGAAGGTTATTACGTAGCAATCTGATTCTGAACCGCAAATTATAAATCGACCGTGAAAGCTATATATAATTTGAAAGGTTTAGTACTTCTCCGCAGGTTATGCATTCATGTTCATAGTATAAAGTAGATGGCTCAAAGGATTTAACGTCGTGCATCCTGGCTAATAGATCTTATTGCTCGCCAACTTCAATATCTCGATACTCTGGCACAGCTTGTATTACATCCTATAAAAGAACAAGAATGGTATTGAAACAATCATATTATTTTCATTATTTTACTTTTTCACACATGCTTTAAGACTTATTTTAAAGTTACAGCATACGATGTGACGTATTTCTATGGAATTTCGTGAATATAATTTCGAAATTCCTATGAAACGTTGTTTATATACATACCAATATGTCGTCCACTGAATGTACGATTTTTTCATCAGTTTCCGTAAGAAGAAGATGCATTTTCTCCTGTAAAATATCCAGAACTGGATCTGTTATCCCTGCGTCTAAAACTGGATAGTAAATAACGAAATATATACGTAAAATTAAAACAATAACAAGAGCAATAATAATAATAATAATAATAATAATAATATCCTATCATAAATCAGATTGTAATCATCATTGAGACATGTTTATGTGCCAAATGTTTTACAATTTCACAGAGAATATACACCTCATAATTGTAACAAATTAAAACTATTGAAAATAATAATGATAATAACGATGATGATGAGCATCATCATCATCATCTCTGATGATGACTTTTTAGACTTTCATCGTCAGGCCGTTCAGCAGTATGTTAACCGCATACAGTTTAGCGGAGATGTCAAAAAAGGGCTTCACACTACAATTGTACACCAAATTATGTTGGGTTTTAAAATAACAATATTTAATGTTTTAAATTATAACTTTTGTTTCAAAGCGGATCATGTCTTTATTAACAAATACGGAGAATGCTAACATTCCAGATAGTTAACTAGCGTGTTGATATGAAGCAGAACACAAACCTTTGTTAAAATAAACTGTTATGCTAACGTAACAGTATTTGTACCAGAATGAAAATAAATCCACGTAGACATAATCAAGCACAGAATAACGACGAAGATAAAAGTCGTTTCAGACATTAAGAATGTAAAGATGTAAGGATTGTAAAGATCTAATAGTATTTCCTTACAATGAAGAATATTATGCAGACCCATGTGCGTGTGTGAGGTGAGTATACGTATGTTTTAATGTATGAAGGCACCGATAAAAAAAAATTAATTGTAAAACGGGTGTCACGCTTTATTGTTGAGAACAAACGCACAAAATCTTCGCAAGCAACGTTTCGACATTCAGCGAGTCCATCAGGAAGTATGGTTATAGGTGTAAAAATGGTCTGATTATGAAAATTATTAAGTACAAAAGGTGAAAATCTAGCAGAATAATTTTCAGGGTGAAAAATAGAGCATATTTGTGGTACCAACAGCCATGGATGATTACCCTAACGGTCTGCATTAATGATATTAATATATAGTCTCTTATGAATTATTTGGCATTGGAATTCTTTTAAAAATGGCTGCTATGGTCCACCACATGGAAACAGGAAGATGAAGTGGGGGGGGGGGGTCAGTAACGACGAGCATGGCTTCGGACGTACTTACATAAGTAGACAAAGAGTCAGAATTAATATACCATGAAAAGAAACATAAAATATATTTAGGATTATATAGTTGCAAGTGTAACATTGCCAAATAATCTTGAACAATTTACATATTACAAGAATAAGAATGTATGTCAGTTTAAATCGGAGAGAATACAAATCTTTAACTAAATTTGATACCTACAAAGTACCGTTAACAGTCGAAACATTTTTGTACAAGCTTGATATGCTGTTACTATAACCAGCATAATCAGTATATGCATGTAAATAATAATTCAGTGACAAAACCTGATACTTACTGAAGGTGGTGATTGTACTGGTTGTTGAATGAAGTAATCCTTCACAATTTTTCATTGCTTGTATCAGGGAATTGAGCCAACAATTGTTGTGTTTATTTTCCAGTCCATGTCCAGGCTGATCAGCCTTGCCTGATCTAACGATTACAGAATTTTGTAGGAAGTTCTCTTTCGTTTCTGATAAAGCCGGGTGGAAGGTTGTAATTCCACTATTCTTTATCATGTTTTCACCTTGTCGCATGACATCAGACGGTTGCTTGGTCTTCTTTACATCTTTGGCATTTCCTTTCTTTGGAGTTGGAATCTTCTTGGGAGGCGAGAAATACATCGGTGTAGTCTCTGAAGTCTTTGCTTCCCTTCTCCACTGTTCCTTTGACACGTCAATATCGTCTTGTTTAACTGTGGGTGTTTCTATCTCAATTTCCTTGACTCTTCTTTGACGCATTGTTGATTTCATGCTATACTCGTATTCCCTGTATCTTCCGATTATGTTTAAATGCAACATCCTGATAAACCTTCCAGCACGCTGTCGGAGTTTCTTCTTTAAGATGTCGTGTTTCACAATCCGGAACCAATATTCTACGAAGCAATTTGTGTCTCTGGTACGGTCTTCTGATGAAGTTTTTGCTTCAAAAGTAAACCACTCCAAAGTGGATAGATATGTAAGTAAGATTCAATTCTACCAAGTGCTTTAACATTGTGGTATGGATTCCTTCGGCATGTTGTTCCAGTACACTTTTTCGTCATTTCGTTGCTTTGCGACCTAATGACTTCAAAGTATTTATGGAAAGGTGATGTAGCCCCTATTGTCGCGCTTGTCTCAATTTCAACGTTAGTTTCTAATTCTGGTGCATGTATACTCGAAACCTCATCCGCATGTGGAAGTAATGCTATTCTTCTCTGAATTTTCTCAACGGACTCCTGTACATTGTTGGTCACAAACTCTGAACCCAGAACTATACATATGGAAGAATATAAGTCGGCGGCTTGACTTAAAGTATAAGAGTTTTGCAGCAATGCAAAGGAAAAAGTGCAGTACTCGGCCAGTCCTTTGTCAGTTGTCACTTTTGAGAGTCTGTCGCGCATTTGTTTGATCAGATGAGCCGAACATAAGTGCACCTTTGTGAATTTAGCTAGCGAAATCGATTTACTTGCCATTTCCCAGGCTCTTTTCAAATAACGTGTTATGTTTTCTTGATTGCAAATCAAAAGAACGGCATTAATCATAGCCCACGAATAATCCAGTTCAATACGGGAAGGCTGCACAACCGTCCATGTCCTATATAAAGTGAGCAATGCCTGCTTAACTCTAGCAAGAAGGAGAGAAATCATGGTTGTCGTGTGCTCGTTTGTTATCATCTCTGCAATCGGGATAGGGGGCTCCTTTGATTTGTGGCCCTTTAAAACCGCAGCATAATAAAATATTTCCTTAGTTGAATCTTTTAATTTGCGAACAACAGAGCCAGTAGCATCAATGTACAACACACCCTCGTCGGTCTTCACCTTATTACGAAGAAGCTGCAGCTGTTTCTCTGTGAACAGTTTAACTGTAAAAGGTGAAAGGGAAAGGAATTGAACATAACCGCGTACATGCGAACTTTCTTTGTCACAATCTTCCAGTACATTTTTCGTTAAAACCAAATCTTTCCAGTCATCATCGTTCAAGTTGTGTTCCTTGTTTCTCTCATATTGCAGATTTCGTAGCACTTGCTTAGTAGAAGCGTCGGTACGATTTCCAGCATCGAATGCAGTTTTGTCCATTCTTCCTAATATCTCATAATGCAACTTAGATGCACCAGACCTTTCTATCTCTTGTTTATACTCTTCTCGTTTTTTACCACCTAAATGCCGCCGCCTTTCTTCAAATTCTTTGTGTCTCACTTCACCTTTTCTTGTCACTTTGATATGTACACCATTCTTGGATACATGTTTTGGCTTCTTCTGTATCTCAAAAATGAATTGAGCACAGTTTTCAAACTGGCAGTTGGCTTTCCCATAGAAATAACGAGCATTTTACTTGCGAGTTCCTTTTTTCTTCACTCTGTTATATGTGAACCTAAGAACACAAGATGGAACCTTTTCCGACACCTTCTGAGTTAAAATGTCTGTCTAATTTCCTCGTAATTTCCTTTGACTTTCGTTTTTATTTGGTTTAATTTGTGTCCACTCGTCTTTTGATAAGCATACTTCAAAAGATTCTGGCGATTCTATTTTGCGGTATGGTTCGTAAATATTTTCTTCCTTCTCCATCATTTCTTTTTCATCAGAGCTACTCCTGTCGTTCTCAACGTTTGCACTTTTACTCAAGCACTTAGATTCTTCTGTGATATCCTGTGAACATGAGACGTCGAAATTCTCAACCGGTATATTGTCTGAACTATCATTTAAAAGGCTCACCTCATCTACATCCTTACATGTGTCACGGTCTTGTACAAATCCTTGTACTACGTAAGCATTTGAGCTAAATAATTCATCTCCTTTAGAAGAGCTTTTGCAATCGTCTGCATCGGAATCGTCAAATTTCCTTTTCTCAGCCAGGGCCGCTTCCTTGTCAGTGATGCTGTGAGTTTCTAAAGTATTGCAAAGACCATGATACAATTTGATATAATCTTTCCCAGTCTTTTCTTCTAGTACTAGCTCTGCACTACTTGTGCGGTCTAAATGTCGTCTTTCATCATTAGTAAAAATATATCCATCTGACGCAAATTTATCCATCTGCATATCATCGGATGTATTATTTGTAAACCCATCCTTGGCATTGTCTTCCACAAAGGATTGTAACACGTCATCTCCTGATCTAACTGCAGCATATATTGCATGCGAAATTTTGCGATGATCTGAATCTGCTGCATATAACGAATCTTCCAAGTTATCTTTCCTGGCCATGACGCCTTGATTGTCATAGGTGCCCGCCATATTTGAATGACTGTGCTCACGATCATACTGTATGGAGTCATTTTGTCTTATTTTGGAAGTTATTTCAAACGGAGAAATAAATCTGAATCTCTTCCGGTACAAACATTGTTTTTTATTCTTTAATGGTAAAATATACTCATCCGAATTGTATCTTCTTGATCTCTGTCGTTTTCGACTGTCTCTCACAAGTGGCTGTCCATCCTGAATAGGTCTGAATACATTTCCAAGCAACTTGCGAGAAACCAGAATTACCTTCCTTCTGTTGACTGCAGAGCTGCCTGTACCAATGTGTTCGCACAAACGTCCGGCTAATGACTCCGTGTTTTTGTACGATCCATCGAGATCGCATAGTCGTTGTACATGAAGGTGATGCAAGCCCTTCTTTAAGAGATTTATACTGATCTTTGATTTTATCCTCATCGCAACTTTTGGGTTGTACAAATCTTCAAAATCTATTAGTTGGTCACCATGAATACCTAATACAAAAATATACACACATATTGATAAATCATGTCATGTGGAAAATTTGTGGTGTTCCCATTTTGAACTATTGTCGTTGATTAATTGCTAGTGCCGACTAAAGTGAAGAAATCAATATAGGACACCTACTATATGATTTGATCAAACTGATCTCCTTAGATTGGGAACATTTATTCTCTTTTGCACGTTACTGTCTATATTAATATAGAGTCCCAAGCAAACATGCATATACCAAAGACTTACAAAAATGATACTAACCTCAGCCTCGCTAGGCGCTCAGCATTAAGAGGTTAGTGTTAGGACTTGTCGGCCTGGTGTCAGGATGATGTGACTGGGTGGGACATCATGATAAGTGTCTACGGCATGATGCGCCAGTGCTAGACATAACTATAAAACTGCCACACTGTAGACATCGTAGCGATATGACTGCAAACTTTTTAAAGCTACGGTAAAAATCCTAATCACACACACACACACACACACAGAGACAAACATGCATACACACAGATCTATAAATATGTTGCCCTATACCTAAGATCCATTTTCAGCGTGAAGGTGTTTGTGATGAGTGGTGGACCTAGACGCTATTTTGTTTTTGGTTTCCTAGTATATCTTAGAAGACGGGACACAAAGTTACTATTCTCCTCATAGGTTGCTAAAGGAAATGTGGTGTATGGGGGACGGCTTTTGGGATGCATGCCTAGTATGTTTCAACTTATTGAGTAATCACTTAGAGTATTTTGGTCGGCGATTCGAGTTGCTTGATAAGCACTACGAGTGGTGTTCTCTTAGCTCTTTTATTGGTTTCATAAGCTAATGGAGAGTTTTGGCAAGATCTTCAAGTCATTAGGTAACAATTTCTGCGACTTTGATAAGCGTTTTTAAGTAATCGCTTAGGCGAAAGGATAGGTGGGAACAATTCAGCTCACTATGCATGTTTTTGTGTCAGCGGTTGTTAGCAGGAGATCGAGTTTGTTGTCCGAATATTGTATAACATGCTGCAAGATCCACCTTCATCGAATATACAAAGGACGGTGTTCATCTCGTTCTTGTTTGAAAGTTCATTCAGTAAAGGAAGCACTTCTGCTCCTTGGGAGGTAGAAATAGTGTACCAAAATTATATACACAAAACGCTCAAAAGATATTTTACTACCGTATTATATTACTTTGTAGTAGTCCAAACTACCATTTAAAAGTTTGACTGAAGAAATATACCCAAAATGATGGAACACTGGCATGATACTATATTTCTCCTTCGAATACATTCTCCTATGACATTAATTATTAATGTTAGAAATATAACCCCTACTACCGCCAAATTCCAGCTTTCACAAAAACGAAAATTAGTCTTTTCTGTCCATTATATATAGACAAAGGGCAATAACTCCTGCCCAATACCTCTTATTACTTCCTACAACTTGTGCTATTATAAACTTTCGCTTGTGAAATGACAACATGACTTCAAGGATCGGTCTATGTCAAAACTCTAAAGTGGGGACGTAATGGTCCAAAGGTATACTTAATATATAGTTTTCTTACGCTATGTGCTGTTCTGGACCTCCTTCATCTAGCTGCAAATTTCTCGAAATCGATTCGACGAATTTTCATCAAAAGTTATCTACTGGAAGAACATGGACCATTTTAGATAATATTGAAGCGGGATTAGATTCAAAGTCCTCTTAGTAAAAACTCAATACAAATCTATTTATACGAATATATTAGCGATTTTTTTCATACACGGGACCTACAGGACACTCCCTATTTCGATGATTCTTCTCGAAGAAATTCATCAGGGCTTCCTTCGTGGATGCGCTATATCCCCAGGAGATAAAATATCAAGGAAGGGTCACTGTCAAAGCTTTTAAGTGGGGACTTAATAGCATAACTGTTTACGTAAGACATCATCTTTAGACGGCATTCATTGAACTCGACTTCCTTTCTCTAGCCGGTAATTTCTCGAAATCGGGTCGACGCATTTCCTTCTAACTTTTCCTTCTGTTAGAACGGGTATCTAATTTCTAGAAATCGGTTAAACGAATTTCTTTCGAATTTTTCATACTGTTAGAAGGAATCGCTAATTAGATACTATCCAAAAGTCCTTGAAATCAAAATCCTCTAAGCTGGACTACCCAGTACAAACTATTCATACAATCTATTAACATTTGGTTGCTTTTGATACTCCGTATATAAAGGGCGACCCATTATTTCGCTTTTTCCTCTCAAATAAATTCGCCAGGACTTCTTTCGTAGGTGTACTCTATCTATCCCCTAGAGATAAGATATTAAAGAAGTGTCCATGTCAAAACTGTACAAATAGGGGACATAATGGCTAAACCGTACGGCATGTGCTCTGCTCGAATTCCTTTTTTAGCAGCGAATTCTCGAAATCGGCTCAATGAATTTTCTTGAGACCTTTCCTACTGTTAAACCTGGACCTAATAAGATAATGTTGAAGAGACGCTGAAATCAAACTCCTCTAACTGAGAGTACGATCAGTACAAACTAGTGATACCATCTATTAACATTTGCGGATTTTCAATACCCGGTACCCATAGCGCGTCCTTTATTTCGCTGATTCCTTTCGATGAAATTCATCAGGACTTCCTTCGAAGGTGGACTCTGTCTTCTAGAGATAGCATGTAAAAGAAAGGTCCATATACAATCTCAAAAGAGGGATGGGAATTGCCCAAATGTATACACAATATAAAATCTTCTTTCGTCAAGTGTTGTACTGGACATAATATATCTAGCTGCGAATTTCTCGAAATCGGCTCAACAAATTTCCTTCCTACTTTTCCTGCTGTTAGAACGGGTCCCTAATTAGATACTGTCTAAGGGACGATGAAATCAAAATCTGTATAAGTAGGAGCACAATTAGTACAAACTAGTCAAACAATCTACTAACATGTGCGTGTTTGTCATAAACGGTACCCATAGTGCGCCCTTAGTTAGCTGATTCCTCTTGACGAAATTCGTCAGGACTCCCTTTGTAGGTGGATTCTATCCCCTAGAGATTAAATATTAAACAATGATCCGTGTCAAAATTCAATGAAAAGAGGATGTTATGGCACAAATGTATACGTAAGATATAATATTATTACGGCATGTGCTGTACTCGACATCCTTTATCTAGCCTGGAATTTCGCAAAAATGCCACCATGAATTTTCTTCAAACGTTATCTACTGCTATGTCTCCAAGAAAGAAGGCTCCATGTAAAAACTTTGAAAAAGGAGACATAATCGTCCAGAATGTAAACTTAAGATACAATCTTACAGCATGTGTTGTGCTCGACTTACTTTATGTAGCCTCGAATGTCTCAAAAGTTGGCTCAACGAATTATTTTCTATTGTTTTATGCTGTTAACTAGATATTATCCAAAAGGCGTTGAAATGAAAATCCTCTAAATATAATTTCAATTGTTACAAACTTTTGATACAATCTATTAAAATTTTCGTGTTTTTCATAACCTTTACCCTTCGGACCCCCTTGTTTCGTTGCGTTCTATTGACGAAATTCGTCAGAACTTCCTTCGTGGGTGGTCTTTATCCAACAGAGACAAAATATTAAAGAAGGTCTATTTTCAAAACTCTTTAAAGAGTGGATATAAAGTCCCAACTGTATACGTAAGGTATAATCTTCCCATCGCATATGTTGTACTTGATCTCTTTTATCTAGCCGCGAATTCCTTGAAATCGTCTAAACATATTTTCTTCTATCGTTTCTTACTGTTAGGACGGGTCCCTCTCTAGGTATTTTGAAACAGGGATTCATATCAGAATTTTCAATGTAAGGATTTAAGCATAGCAAAGATTGGCTGCAATCTGTTCACAGACTTAACGGTTTATAATACTACTGGTATCCATAAAGACATGGGGTGAAACGATAACATGTGCCGCGTATCTATACGATTCACGATACGCTGTCCGTGATACGATACATATCGATACACATATGATCTTGGTGGTTTTTCCATCTTTGGAAGGTAGGAGGTGCCCTTTCATGTAAAACTTTTTCAGTATGCAGATGACAGATAGACATATAGTTATTATATATTTATATGCAATTCACATTTATGAGAAATTAATAACAATATTTTCAAACAGACTACCTGTTGGTTGCAATGAGTTTTATTTAACGTTTTAGGCCATTTAGTTGTGGCTTCATTTAACTCCCTTTGTTTTGTACAACATCAATGATCTAAAAACATCTTAGTATCAATTACGTGCTTCAGTTACACTTGGAAGATATTATAATATTATCTTCAAAACAGAAGAAATAATGCAATTTCTTCGTGCAAAGGAAATCTCATCTGGAACAAATTTGGGCATGAGAATAAGGTTGAATACCAACAACATCTATCACATTTTACTTCCTGTAGATGCGAAATACTGATGCAGCCACATTTACTTGTATTTGTTAGTGAAGAAGGAAAACTATTGACTGCACCCAGTCATATTCTCCATTTTTTAAAACTTCCACAAGGTGATAAATTTGAGCAGTTTGCAATCTGCCCCATAGCTGATTATATGCATATTTCATTTGTTCAGTCAGTGCCTTCATTCACTAGTTAAATATCTCTGCATAAAAAAGAGAAATTACAATTTATTCCCAATGTACAATTTAAGGAGAGATGAAAACAGGGTTTTATCGTAAGGTAGACCTCCCTGTTATGTGTATTTTATTTACTTGTATCTAATTTATTATAAATATATTCAATTAATTGATTTGTCAGTTTTAATTTTTTATTTTTTATTATAGGCTATTGTAATGTAAATTTATTCTCTAGAGATAATACCTTTTTCAAAAAATAGTATGATCTAGACTGTTTGTTTTATAAACACCAGGTGTTGATCTAAATATTGATCTTATTTCAAAATTTGTGGCAACCACGTAAACAAGTTCTATATTTATTTTAAAATGATTGGTTGTTGTCGAGGTCATGATGGGACTTCCTCTTTAAGTTATAAACATTTTTTTCTTTGGGTAGAGTAAAATGATTGGTTTTCGTCAGGGTCACACTGGGTAGACGTGATCTGTAATACGTACTAATTTCTATAAACTTCCAGAACACGATCATGTGACCCCCTGTTTACGTTTAGAAGACATATAAACGATTTTTTAGAAAATTATTCTCAGTAGAAGCTGGGCTGTTAAACTGGAAGTTGTATGTTGTACTGTTTGGAGTTATTTCAAATTACTTGGATTGGAATTATTTCAAATTACTTGGATTCAGAAGGATTAATTCTGCTATTTTTCTGGAAAATACGTGCGCTCATGTGAAATTGATGAATAAGGACATTTAAAAAAAATAAAGTCAGCTATCAAAAGCCGGAGTTATAATTCCTGTTTCTACAAGGAACTGTAATATTCAACACTACAGATTGCATTCTATATTATCGTCTTCCATCTTGTATTCTTCGTCGTGATTCGAACTTGAAGTCAGTAGAACATTTTGTTATAAGGACTTCAAAAAATGTATTCTTGAAATATTCTTGGATTATTTTGGATTTGATTCTATAAAACCGTAAGTTCATATTTTTTTCTCATTTTTACATACTTTTTCCAGGAAATTAAATTATTGTATTTTTTCAAAGCTTGTTGTTTTCACTCTTTCTTGTGTTACTGCTTATTCGAGCCTAAACACGTGACATATGACTAACTCTTTCTCAAAGAGAAAAGGAAGGTGAGGAAGAAACGGTCATATGTCAATATTTATCTAAACTTCAATATCTATCTCTCTTTCTTCCTGCTCCACTTTATTAGAGCTCTACTGAAATCAGCATCTTTGACAGATGTCACCTCTAGTTATATAAGCATTAATCTGTTAATTATCTCTGAGCATACTCTGTTCCTTTTCTTTGTATCAATATTGTATTGTGCTTTTTTCTGAATGGGCATATACATAGCTAGCTTTGTCAGCTTGAATATGTTGAGAAACTGATCTTTGTGACTGTTATGTACAATTTTCCAGAGCTCACAGATATTATCTTTTGGATACATCTGTTATATAACAGGATTTTTCACTTACATAAACTTTCGTGGTTAAATCTGTAGTTTACTGACAAAGGTACTAAAATAAATATATTTACTTATTAATTTCATTTTTACTCTTACTTCATTCAATTTATCATAACCCTGATATGGATACATGTATATGGTTTTGTATCATATGATTCACAGGGCGAAATTAATTAATTTAAAAAAAAAAGAAAATTGCGTTATACTTTTAAATTGTTTGGATTTAAATTTGGCTCAATATTTTGCCCTTTATACATTTAATTTCAAAATACCATTGAAAGGGTCATGCCGTCTATTTTTTGCCCATCCAGCTTGTACCTCTGACTCTTATTTAACACCATTTCGGGTTCAAAATCACTCACTGGTATCTCAATTAACGCTTTCCCAGCTCCAATAATCTGATACACTTCAAAACTTTAAAAGTTATTGTCATCAGCACTTTAATCAGCAAGTATTTGCCGAACGGATCGCAATGAACCACGCCGGGATTCAGTCAGTATGGGTTTTCTAGGCAGCATGTATTTTAAACACGCAGCTGTAAAACTTTCTCCATGAATGGCTCAAACTTAGCCATAATGCTTATTATTGGGCACGTTCTGCTAATCAAATTTAGTTTCACAACCATTCATGTCATGCTTGAAGAACCCAGATGTGGAACAGTTGCTATCCGAAGAACAGATGTCGTGACAAAAACGGTTACATAAAAATGGATACTTCGCCGAGCAAATTTTCATATGTGGGACTTATCGCATTTCACTGTTCTCCAAGCGCGCGAATTCGTACAAATTTTGCACGATTCGCGCAATGGCAAACTCTGACAGCATCTCCGCTTAAGTACTTGACATATCTAAGGACTTTCCCGCGAAGTCTCTCTCTTGCTTCATTTTTGTCAAGCAGAGAATAAGATACACTGATTTCTGATTGGGTGGTTATTGTTTAACCTGGACCGGAAACGCAAAAACCACAAATGAGAATTCAGTGTAACATACTTTACCATGCAACACACCGGTAGGGTAGCTTTCAAATTGACCAAAGGAGTCAATATACAATTCAAAGTAGAAACTTCGCGTGAAAGTGGTTATTTAATGACGAGTAAAGTACTTAATTATACATGTGGAACACGTTTGGAAGGTATAGTATATGCTGATCATACTTCAGGGTTAAGATAATTAGCATGAAAAAGGGGGGGGGGCAGATTACGAACCATGTCACCGTGATAACTTGTACATGTAGTCGGCAAGTGCATATTCTCCAATAGCCTTTTTCCTGTTAACTAATAAACATGAGTGCCTGTGACTTCAAATGCTGTTTCAGATTGATTTTAATTTGACAGAACAAGGTAATTAATAATAATTATTCAAAACTGCTGGAGGCTAAACTATAATGCATGCGGGAGGAGGGGGAAAGTGGCCGAGTGGTCGAAAGCGCTTACCGTTACGGATCACTGCCATCTCACCTCTATCTGCGTAGATTCGAGTCTCGGGTTCGGCCAATGTGGGTATGTGAGAAAGCTTGCAAGTAGCTTCTCGTAGATCAGTGCTTCTTTCCCTGGTTTTCCCGGGTTCTTCCTCCACCATTTATATTTGCTGCCATGTATAGCCTATATTGTGCTGAAAAATGGCGTTAAACCTTACATCAACAACAACAACAAGATGCATACCATAAATATCGTTTTGTATCGATATGTGTGCCGTTTCAGCAAATGTATAGATGCATAGGATATATCGATGAATCGTTTCACCCCTAGAAAAGACCTTCTTAGTTTTCAGCTTGCTTTAGACCAGAGGTGGGCAAACTTTCCAGTGCAAGTGCCGCATACACAAATTTCCACCTTGTCGCGGGCCGCATAGTTCATTAAGTAAAATAATTAATATTTGAAATAGCAAAAACAAAAGTTTTTTCTAAATAACATCATAATTAATTTTCAGTTGTTAATATTTGAAAACTTAAACTTCAAAAGAAGCACAATTATTTGATAAACAGAGTAACATAAACAGAGTCAGTGCGAATGATGACTTGTTCCTAGGCCGTATAAAAACCCTTGACGGGCCGCATGATAGCCCTGGGCGGGCCGCATGCGGCCCTAGGGCCGTAGTTTGCCCACCCCTGCTTTAGACGAACAGTCAATAATGTTTTTGGTAGTGAAATATATCGTTGCGTAGAAGATATCTAACAATGATCAATGTCAAAATCATTTTATAGTTGTGACCGTAGGAACTAGATATGGACTGAAGAGGTAATCTCCTAATGGACTTTGTTATAACTGTCATATATTGATCTCCGGATTCCTAGAAATGGGGCCGATGAATTTTCATTTAAATTTTTCTACAGCTGGAACACATCCAAAGAGGCGTTTAAATCAATATCTACTAAGTAGGGGTTGAATAATTACAATCTATTTTAATCGATCCAAAATGTGCGTGTTTTTCATACCCGGTGCCCGTAGATTGCACTTTTTTCGCTGATTCCTCTCAAAGAAATTCGTCAGGACTAATGTCCCCTAGAGATAATTTGTCAAGAAAGGTCAATGTCAAAACTCTTTAAAGAGGCGACGTAATGACCCACCTGTATAAGTAAGATATAATCTTCTTGCGGCATGTGCTGTACTGAACCCAACCCCTTTATGTAGCAACAATTTCGAGAAATCGGCTCGACGAATTTTTATATATCTAAATTTCGCTTCTGGTGGAACAGATCCCTGAATAGAAACTATCCATGAGACGCCGAAATAAAAATTGTCAAGTTACGGGTTTAATTCGTACTAAAGTGTTGATAGAATTGATCGAAACTGAGCGTGTTTTCAAACCCCTACTCATATGCTTGTTTTCCCCTTTCCAAGGACTTCAAGACAACACTCGATGTCAAGTGAAGGCTTCCTAAACTCGTAAATACTTGAAATCATTCTTCTCTAAGCACATTTTGAGCAAACAAGAGAAATCTCAAATTTCACACTTGTATGTTTTTTTTTGTGTTTTCACGCTTCCTTGAGTCATTAGTAAGCTTTGCGAATCCGAATAGTATTAATTCACGCGATGCAACACAAGACACGACCCAAACACCTAACACAACTAATTAATCATATCTCAAATTACTAAACGTGTATACTTACCAACGTCATAATCTCTTCCTACACATAGTCCGTGATCTTTCTTTATTAGGCCTAGCTACATACAGCTGGTACCAAACGAACACTCCTATTTCTCCAGCTGGGTTAGAATAACAACCAATACATGCCCTGAAGAGCTTTCATCGGTAATAACTAAATGGTAAACAATTACATACTGAATTGGGAATAAGGAATAAATAGTTCACTGGATGTGAATTAGGAATAAGTATCCAAATGGATGTGAAAATGGTTGAATCGGGAATAAGGAATAAGTAACCAACTTGATTTCACTCTCCTCTATCCCATTCATAGTTGAACATCCATAAAGGAGATGAATGATGATATTTGAGTTTTAAAAAATAGATTAACTTATACATCTGGTGATTATAAGATATTTTTGATACCACGTGATATGGTGATGAAAATATATAGCAATATAAAGATGCAACGGAATTTACAAAATTCATCACGTACTTTTATTTTAAGAATGAATACTAATATAAGTACTTACTTTTTAAAGGTTGAGAATACCAATGATGATCAGTTTGAATAAATTAGACAAAAGTTAAGTGAATAATTTTAGTGACTGAAAATATTGATACATGATAGTTTGTACAAAAAGTTTTAAAAGTGTTGAGAATCTGATGAATAATGACACTGGAAACAAAGAGAGCAAAGCTTAACATTTTAAAAGCTATTGACCATTAAACAAATAAGAAAACATTGATAATTCTGACTATAACCTATGATCTGTCCTAATATACGTATTTAAATATGACTAGTTAATTATTATTATTGCTGCAATAAGATAAATAATAATCAGATATCACATGAAATAAATTGTCATTCTGACCACCTTTTATCCTGCCAATAATGAATCCTAATTGTACTTTTTCAAGGAATGGACCGCTCCGGTGGCCTAGTGGTTAGAGTGTCCGCCTCGGATGCGGGAGGTCGTGGGTTCGATTCCCGTCTGAGTCATACCAAAGACTTACAGAAATGGTACTAACAGCTGCCTCGCTTGGCTCTCAGCATTAAGAGGTGTTAAGACTTGTCATATCATATCACATCACAGCACATTAAGGAAAGTCTCTTTAGCACTTCCGCCTTCAGGACATGTTCCACTACCTCTAGGTTGTTCCCCTGCTGTTAAACACCGTGTAAATGTTGCTGTGGGTAAATCAAGAGTTGCTGATCGTAGATAGGTTGTTCCCTGCTGTTAAACACCGTGTAAATGTTGCTGTGGGTAAATCAAGAGTTGCTGATCGTAGATAGGTTGTTCTCCTGCTGTTAAACACCGTGTAAATGTTGCTGTGGGTAAATCAAGAATTGCTGATCGTAGATATAACTGTACAAATAGTAGTAATTACATAGTTTTCTATATACGTTGGTTTTATCCATTCACCAAATGGTAACTTTTCACTAAATCTTTATATTTATATTATTGATATTTCCCATGTAGTTTAATTCTACGTACGTTAAATGGCTATCTCATTGTGCTCTTTCACTTCTTTCAGTAACATTATTAGATCATGTAACTTTGTTTTCTTTAAATCTATTTGCACATCTTGAAATGTCACTTTGTATAATTGTTTTATTTCTCTTTATCATACATATATGTCATGATACATACAATAGAATTCTGATGTGTCTACTTTAACAACAACAACACATTCTGATAAATCCCATCCATACTTCTTCTAAAAAAAAAAACAACAAAAAAAAAACATACAGCAGGTGGTTCACGTCTAATTTTTGTCATGATAATCATTTATTATAGTCACCGTTTCTCTAGTTGACTCGTTTGTTGATTTGTTTGTGTCTAATACTCACCATTCTGTGTTAGTTGGAACTCATCCCGTTTGCCAGCTCTCATATGACGCATGCCATTCATCGACTAAATTGTGTCCAAAACATATTTTAGAAAAGCAAGCTATAATTCTTTATTACAAGACTTAATCAGGATGACCCTTACTTCCATTCTGATCCCAGCCTAACCCCCACCCCCGAAAAAATTGAGGATATAATAATTTTCTTATTTTTTGAAGAGCGGGTCAATTTAATAGAGAATTAATTTTATAAGAGACCTTTCCTTCTTAACAAAGAAAATATATAAATATTAACTGCATTCCTTTCATTGTATTTTTCCTAAGACACAAAATGGAGACTGGGGTATATACATTCAATGTATATAATTTGACTCAATCAATGCCAATTGTACACTAAAGTACACAAAATGGAGAGACCTTGAACTTAAATTTAAATGGAAGAATAAATGTCAAGATCTCTATGATCCCATTGTTCTAACAACGAATAAATTTCTCTTTGTCTCAGTAGTGTAAGGACTTTGTAGTCATAACATGCTGAAAATGACATTAAAACCAAAAACCCCAAAAACTCCACCATAATGAAAGATTTTGGTTTTGTGTAGTCATTTGAGGCCAAATAGTAACATTTAGGAATTTGAGTTCCCTATTTATTTTCGGTGTTCACTTTTTATGTTGCTTAGAGTCTTTTGTGAGAATTTTTCTTGGACAACGTCCCGCAAATCCAAAAGGTACTTCAACACAAGTTCTGCACTACCTGTTGTCGCTTAGTTTTAAGTGGATACTCATATTCTGGCAAGCGGGATCTATGGACATCCAGTACAGCACACTGAAACCCTCGCCCGTCTCATTAGTATACCCCAACATGAATCGTATCCAAGGCATTATCATACAAATTTAAGCATGGTGAGAGAATTGTTGACTTGATTGTAATAATTACATTTGGATACATTTGATAATATTTAACAATATCCATCTACAACACTAAGATAGAATGAGTCAAATTACAGAGGTGCTTTGACGTTTGCTGCGAAAGTAGCAAGGTACAAAGTGCAGGTTACTTAGTAGAGAGGCAAACATTGTTGGGTTAAATATTTTCGACCAAATTAATTTTCCATGACGAGATGGTAACGCAATTTCCAGAAATGTGTACGTTGAGCCGTCTACACAATTAGACGGAATTCCAAATCAAACATTGGATTTAAAAATAAAAACCTCTTTAATGAACACACACCTTTCGCTCTTTTATCGCAGACTGAAGATTGGAACACTGCCATCAATACACGTGCTTTGAATCAAAAATGTAAATTCATTAAAATCGGATTCGCGCTCCCTTTTAGATATGTTAATAGACTTCTCTCTAAGGAACACGAGCCCATAACGTATGTTGGTTGTTTGGGAAATGACATAGATTAAACGATTTACACCAATTAGCGCTGTTAGGATTTGCTCGTTTATATTCTGGATTTGACTTTGTGACACTGTTAATGATTAATAGATATCTTGGTTGGAATCAATCATCCTACAATTAGCGTCAGAGTCGAGCTTGAACGCCCTCGCACTCTTGACTTTTGAACGCAAGTCATAAAAGAGTAATGAAGACATATGCAAAGATATAGCTGAATCTAATTAGTCATCTGAATTTGTAGTGAAAACACAGAGACGAATCAGTCGTGATGACTTGATAAAGAAAACACATGGAGAATATGTGCCCGTTTAGCATTACATGCTGATATGTGATGCTTGCTAATATCTAACCCGTGGAGATTTGTTAATAAAGAGTAAGTATATAATGAAACAAAATCAAAATTATCTTCTTTGTGTAAGACGGGTAAAAGGCTGGATTTGATAATGTAGCTGATGTATACAAAAAACATGACACTATGTGCCGCATATAACTTTTCTCTTTCATGATCAGAAAAGAAACACCAAAAGCGAACGCAATTCCTCGATGTCGTTGGGCAGATTATCCAACATAATAAGGTGGAAAATTTTATTCACAAGACGTTATTAATGCTGTTGAATCAATGTTTAGCATCCAGTTTATCTGTTTAAAAGAAGGCTGTGAACAGTATTTTAAACAATCTAAAAAGCAAAGTACTTCAGAAAATCACTCTAGGGGGCCCTCCAAATATTTCCTTTGAAATCTTTTCGGCTAAAAGTTTTGTTTTGGTAATCTTACAGGAAACATCTTAGGAAGACTTTTCAGAACGATTTCAGCCAACGTCTGCAAGCTAATTCTTTTTTAAACGTTGATAAGCGTTGCCAGTCTAATAGTCTTAAATCAACTGTTTCCTAAGTTTTAGGAGTAACCTATGTACGTAATTCAGTCCTGAAATTACAGTATATAAAATGATTTGTATTATTGGTCAATGTTACATCTGTCAAGGGATCTTATCCAGTTATGTCCTGTCCCCGTTTTAATCTCGTTTTCAACCACACCACATATTTCGTTTAGTTCTCAACATAGGTTAAAACTGGGACAACCAGGCACTACCTCACTCTAGATGGAACATTGTTGGAATGTTTTCTCAATCAAAGATCTTCGGTACAATTGCTTCCTATTTAAATTATCAAGGATATCGAAATATCATGTCAATAAACACTACAGATGCTCTTGAAAAAGTTATCTTTATATAATTGTTGGATACAAATATATTTAATGAGTAATCATTATTGATATTATTTGGATACATTTATATTCTTTGTTACCATATATTTACCACAACCTTCTTAAGTGAAATAAGTCAGGAAAATAAATTATACGGACTCTTTACAAATATTAACCCGTGACACACGATATATCTACAGGTGTTGATCAGCAAACCAAGAATATTTGCTGACGACGAGAAAAGTTAAAGAAAAGCCAATACTTGTTTTATTTCATTGACACACTGGTGTAACGGATTAAAAGTATTTATTGCACTCATGGTACTGACAGTATAAACACCGATGCCTGCTTTCAAGTAAAGGTCCCAAAATGAAAAGGTACTCTGTTCTCTTAATGATATTTTTGGTGTTCCTATAGTTCATTACACAATTGTTAGTAGAATAGACAGGAAGTTCGGTATGATTGTGATCACTGGGCGACAAGCACACGTGCTCCGCTTTCCCTCGCTTTCGTTATTCGGCGATTTAAAGTTGCACGAGCAACATTGACTATGTTGTCAATTTTGTTGGCATTTTGATACTCTTCTGTGTAGAAAATTGCGCATGAAATTACTTTGATTTCTTTGATGCTATATCGTCTTCCAGACGATTAGGAATGTCACAAAAGGAAACCGGCAGCAGTTAAATCTAGCGAAGACACTTAACACAATTACGTCATCAGTCAGTAAACGTGAATCAGTATGCTAAATCGCCATGGTTAATAATAATACACTACAAGGTAACGTTGTACGCGGAAAACGAGACCATTTTACATTTTCAATTATACATAATGCATCATCATTTTTATACTGATAATTCCATTTCAATGAGTCCCGCTGAATCCAAATCCACAAATATTGCTCTTGTGTACATTTTTTACAAACTATTTTACATTGTTTCCCTGAGGAGGGCCATACAAATAATTTGTTTATCTAATTCACCCATGAATGCATTTTTAATAGTGACCAAGTGATAGGTTATAAGAAACACAATGCTAAAATGTTTACATGCAAAGGAACACAATTGCTAATACCACATGGAATGCAGTTCACGGAAAATCAAAATGCTTTTCAACATTTTTCTAAGTTAATATATAAATTAACATTTCTTTATCTCTCCATGCTTCCAAACTTTGTTTTCACTTGCACGTGTGGCAGAACTAATACCCAGATATGAGACTAGAAATCAGTTCCTAATGATTATTGACTATTATGTTGTTTACTATCCTGACCGAACTCGTACACCACATTATTATCGAATATTTAAAGGGCTTCTTCTGCAGCCGGGAGTTTTATGTCGCACCTTTGAATTAGACCAAAAGTTATCTTATTCCCTCGATTAGTCGCTTCTTGTGACTGTGAAAACCGCAAAACACATTACATATATTTACACAATGAGAGAGGGGATGGTCCGATGTTTGATCTTTCAAACATATTATAATACATGAGCAAATCAAAACTTTTATTTGCTAGAAAATGACAAATTTCACGGGATCTTCTTTGTTGTCTTTATACTTTTACTACAGCCGGTATGTATTACGGCGCTTCTTTCAGAATGGCAGGAAATTAAAAACAACTTAAGATTTACACCTAGTTAACGCTTGAAATTAACCTTTAGAGACTATTTTCCTTCAAAGATATTTTAGATAATTAATGAAACAAAGAAAAGAGATCAAAGCTAAGAAACAGATGATGAAACAAATAAGAAATAGTTTATAAGTCTAAGTATAACCATTGGATCTACTATAAATTATGTATTAAAATATAACTAGCCAAGTTTCATTTAATCAATTTTCTTATTGTTTTAAAACGTATCTTTAAGGAACTCAATTATTCCTGCAACAAGATAATTAGCAATAAGATATCGCAAGAAAAAAAATTGTCAAACTGATTTTAAAAGCTACCTTTATTATACTGCCAATGATGCCAGAAAAATAGTGTGCAATATTTTGAATCCTAATTTTGCTTTATCAAGGATTGTATTTAGAGTACTTCCGCTTTCTGTTAAATGCCGTGCAAATGTTGCTATGGATAAATCAAGAGTTGCTGAAATCATATATATATAACTAAGGAGTTATTACATAGCTTTCTTTAAACATTTGTTTAAGCTTTCATCTAATGGTAACTTTTATCTAATTCTTGATATTTCTTTTTATATTTCCCATAAAGGTTCTTTCTAAATCTTTATATTTATATTAATGCTTTTATCCATGAAGTTTCTTTCTAAATCTCTATATTTATGTTATTTATATTTCCCATAACAGTTCTTTCTAAATCTATTAAAATTACCACCTATTTGTGCTATTGTATATTCAGCAGTTCGTAGTACATCCTTTGTTATGCTTTTGCTATATCAATTTGCGTTTTCTGAAATGTAATTTTCTTTGTCTCTTTATCATATATATTTAAATAATTATCCACATGATCTAATTCTGATGTGTCTAGCGTTACAACACCAACATAGTTTGATAAATCTCCTTCTTCTTCTAGAGAAAATAATCTAGTGGGTGGTTTCCGTCTAATTTTTCAGGATATATAAGCATCTATTAAAGTCACTTTTTCTCTAGCCTGCAAGGTTATTAATTAGTTTGTGTTAATTACTTACAATTCTGTATTAGCTGGAAATGAACCCGCTTGCCAGAAATAAGCACATACGTTTAAATTATAATAGAAAAAGACTGAATATGTATATTCAAATGACACATGCAAATCATGGATTATATTGTCACGAATAACATATACTTATTTAAGAAAAGCAAGGAATAATTTGAAATTAGCAGATTCATTTTGTATTATCTTTATGACCCTCACTCCCATTCCTATCCCATCAGAATCCACGCCCCCGAAAAATTTGTTTCTAATTTCATGAAGAGTTGCTCAATATAATAGAGAATGAATTTCATAACAGACACGTCATTCCAAACAAAGAAAACATATATAACCTTTCCTTCCATTCTATTATTGCTTAAGAAAAACAAATAGGGACTGGAGTATATAACTACGATATAAATTGTTTCACTCAGTCAATGCCAATTATAAACTAAAGAACACAAAATGGCGGGATTTTTACTTTAAAATATGAATGAGAAATTAAAACTGTATGATCTTTATCATTCCATGTTCCTCAAACATTGAAGGAATTTCACTTTGAATAGTCTTGGGGCTTTGTAAAGAAACGGTACTCATATCTCAAGCAACAATTTGCATATCGAAATAAATTTTGAACACACACTTTCAGCTTAGATATTCAACTTTTTAAGCCCACACCACATTCGACTTACTATTACAACTTTAATGAATGCCAGCCACTCAATATAGTCATAATCAGGCCCACAAGAGCAAAGTGCTGAAGGGAATCCTGCCCTGAATCAGCATAAATAGGCTGAGATCGGGTACGATCATGGTCTTAAAATGTCCTGGGGAAAGTGAGTTTGCTCTCATTTCCTCGGCATAATGTAATCATAATACGTTGAAAAGCGAACTTAAAATAACCAGCAAAAAACAATCCTCCTTAACGTAGGATTATTGTTTTTATATACTGATTTATGGACAACAAGTGGCAGGTGGAAAGTTTTTTTGTGTGGATATTTGCTGTGTTCAATTTAATGTTGTTTATAAAAAAATTTAAAGATTATATTTGCCCTTAACCTGCAGATCTCGAAAATGTAATGGGTAGTTTAACATTAGTTCTGGATTTATGTACATTAAACTAAAACCCTCGCACGGTTCATTGGTATACCTCAACATGACTAGTATTACGATGATTATCATACAAATAGAAGCATGGTAAGATACTGGTATGTTTTAAAGTTTTAAATGGTTCAATCCGTTGCAGTAAATTGCATTTTGATGTATTCTAAAATATTTAACAGTACGCACCTACAATTTGGATTGAGCCAAATTAATTAGGCGTTTTGACACTGTTGAGAAAGTAACAAGGTCTAAAGGGTAGCTGACTTTGTAGTGAAGCAACCATTGGTTTTCAAATATTTTCGGCTAAAAGAATTTTCCATGCCAAGATGGTAATGAAGTTTCCAGAAATATGTACGTTACGCCGTCTACACAATTAGACAGTATTCCAAATAAAGTATTTAAATTAGAAATACGTAACGCTTCGATCTGTACATACGTTTCTGTTTCATCATGGTTTGAAGGAACTACTTTCAATACAATACAAAACGAATTTGGGTCTACTTTTAACCATTTTAATAGATCTTCCTCTGAGGAACACGTTTTTATCTGGGTTTGTTTGTTTTGGAAATGACTTAAATAAGGCGATTTACTATCGATTAACGCTGTTGGGATTTAATCGTTTATGCATGGGGTACGTCTTTATGAAAATATTAATGATTGATAAATATCTTAATGTGAAAATTTAATTAGCGGTTCCCGGCAGAATTTCTATAATAAAAAAATCTTAAGGCCCAACGTCATCTTATATTTTGAAAGCATGACATGAAGGAATCTTGAAAATAGATACAACAACATAACTTAAACCAATAAGTCATCAGAGAGGAATCAGCCATGACGACATAAGAAGGAAAACACACATCGAATATGTGCCTTTTTAAATATTCTATGCACATATTTGCTACTTTCCGATATCTAACCTGTAGAGTTATGTTAATGAAGAGAAAGCACCTTATTAAACAACATCGAAATTACATAATTTTTTTAACATGGATAAAAATTCTGGACTGATAATTTAGCTAATGTAAAGAAAAATCATGACACGGTGTGCCGCATGTGAATTTTTCCGTTTCATGTTCTGAAATAGAGACAACAAAAGTGAACGAAATTCATCGACCATATATAGTTTATTAATATTTTTGAAGGTGACTTTTATTCACAAGACCATATCAATTATGTTTAACCAATGATGAACATCCAATTTATATGTTTTAAACAAGGCTCTGAATGGTGATCTATACAATTACAAAAGTAATATGCTTCCAACTTTCTCTCAAATTCTATTTCGACATATTTTCGATAGAGCATTTTGTTTGGTAATCTTATAGGAAATATCATAGATCGGTGGGTTTTAGAAGGATTTCAGCCAATATATGATTATTAATTATCGATTAAACCTAAATACGTGTTGCCACCCTAATAGTCTGAAAATAATTGTTTCCTAAGCTTATATAAAAAAACTAGTGTTGTAAGTCAGTAATGAAATTACATAATTTTAAAGGTTTCATTATTGGTCACTGTTTCAACTGCTAAGGCGATCCAGAGATTTCGTCCAGTAATTTGCTGTCTCCCTTTTGGGAATATCTTTTTAATACACGACACAATTTTCTTTTAGTTTAAACGTTCCCTACATAATAATGTCAGTATATTCATTCATCGCACTTATAACATATATCTTGTCTAACCTTATTCAGAACATATATTTTTTGAAAATTGCATTATACACGCAAAACAATTGTTTGAAGTAGCAGTCTTGTTTTAGTGTGTTTTCGAAATATTTGAAATAATACTTTGAACATTACAAAAGTGTATCTTTTACCATTTGACATGTTCTGCGGTCTTAGAAGACTGCATTTAGGCCTATTAGCAATCATAAGAATTTACAAAGGTACCCCTTGCTTAGCAGGCTTGGAAGAATCACAAAGTGTAATCGGATACAATACCAATGCTTATTGTGATATGTTTTATGGCGATAGATTAGAAAGGAGGAAACCAAGCACTCCCTCGCCATAGATGAAACAGTATTTGAATATTTCCTAAATCAAAGTTCGTCAGTGTCAATGTTTCCTGTTTAAATTATTCCATATATCCAAAGGTGTCCATAAGCGGTCCAAGAATATTCTGCAATGTCGCGAAATATTAATGAAGTGCCCCTACTTGTTTTATTTCTGTGGCACACTGTTGCAACGGACTAAAATATTTATTGCACTAATTGATCTGGCGGTTGAAAACCGTTGCCAGCATTGGATTATAGGCCAAAATCTGAGAACATACACTTAAGTTTAATATGTTGGTTTTTCTTCGGCCCATTACAGAGTTTGAAAAATAACAGATTGGAGGTTCAACACAATAAACACTGAGATCAGCCGATAGTAATCCTTGAGCAGCAAGTACGTGTGTTTTGCCTTCCCTTGAGTTCGTTTTAGATGGACTGTTTACAGTTGCACGTGCAACACTGACCCTTTTGTCAGTTTAGTTGACAATACGATATGCATGTGCGGCGAAAATTACATTTGAAATCTAAATGAACTGCTAACTCGTTTGTCAAATGGTTGGGGGTGTCACAAAATGAAATCGGGGGTACTGCTTAGGGAGAGTGGCGGGCGTTCGATCTTGCGAAAACACGCGGATGTCAACGGATGTGAAAAATGTATGAACCTTATGATCATATATCACTGATATATGGATATATCAAAATAAATGATCGATATATGGAACTTATAAACTGATATAATTGATATATTGATGTATCAACATATTCGATCAATGTTTTGTTCCCCAATAAATATAATTAATGCACGTTTTTATTTTCTCTACGTATTGTTCATCAACAATTATGATGCTGTACTCGATTGACTGTCACATATATAGTGACATTGAAGTTTAGTTTAAGATATGTGATGGTATATATCTCACTGCACCCAGACGAAGAACAAAAGTTTCAGAATAAATATCTGACGCAACAAATGATGAAAGAGCGACCTCGCATGGTAAGCTCCAAAAAGCCTACCGATTCATTCAGGAGAATCTCTATTTTCCCCGCAGACCCGTTTTTCAGGACACAATGAGTGAACCAGTATCGTTCCGCGGACAAAGGTCCCCACTACCCACAGTATCTGTATTAGACAAATCCTACATAGTTCCATTTCTAATTTAACAGCTAAAAATTATACAAGTACTGAAAAGTGCAATACATTACCTTCCATTGAGAATGAAATGATATACATTCCGCATGTGAGCACATGAACTGACTCCTGCACATTAAATTCGTTAATAGGAACGACTAAACGAGATCATTATCATAAAATCTATGTTCATATATGAATTTGTCTCGAACAAGAATAATTATACTGGATTATAAGAACTTCAACATTTCTTATCATTTAATGTGTACAACATATGCCTTTTCAGCTATAAAATGTCGAACTTGGAATAGACGATATTTTGTCCCATTTCGTGGCATCATGTGACATAGGTCTGACTTTCTAGAAGAGATTCAGTTAATTCCAGCACATTCAATATATTAAATAATTTCATTACATAGTGTTTATGTATATTTGATTATATTATATCTGATTTAATATATATTTATTTCAATTTAATTGTTTGTCAGTTTTTATTTTTTCATTTTTCATTACATAATATTGTAATGTAAATTTATTCATTAGAGATGATACTTTTTTTTTAGAAAATAGTTTGACCTTGACTGTTTGTTTTATAAACACCAGGTGTTGATCTAATTCCTGACCTTGTTTCAAAAAGTGTTGCATCCGTGTAAACAAGTTCTATTTTATTTTAAAATGACTGGTTGTTGTCGAGGTCATGATGAGACTTAGGGTTTAAGATGTAAACAATTTTTATATATTTTTTATTAGAGTAAAATAATTGGTTTTCGTCAGGGTCACACAGGGTAGACGTGACCTTTAACAAGTATTTAGCGTTTATAAACTTCTAGAAGATGATCACATGATCCCTTGTTTACGTTTTACAAGATCATAAAACCTCTGTTTTGGAGAATTATTCTGAATTGCAGCCGGGCTTTTTCTGTATGTTGTGCTATTTGGAGTTATTTCAAATTATTTGGATTCAAAAGGATTAATTCTGTTATTTTCTGGAAAATACATTTGCGCATGTGAGATTCTTAATCAAAGACAGTTCTTATAAGAAATTTGTTCAGTTATTAAAAACCGGAGTGATGATTCTTGTTACTACAGGGAACTGTAGAATTCAACACTACGGATTTCACCATACGTCATCGTCTTCCATCTTGGATTCGTCGTCGGGATTCTAACTTAAAATCAGTAGAACATTTTGTTATTAGGACAAATAAAATTTTATTCTTGGATTATTCTTAGATTATTTTTGGATTTGATTCTATAAAACCGTAAGTTCATATTATTTTCATTTTTACAGAATGTTTCCAGGGAAATAAATTATTGTATTTTTTCAAAGCTTGTTGTTTTCACTCTTTCTTGTGTTACTGTTTATTCAAACCTAAACACGTGACCTAAGAATAGAAATTAATACTAAAACCAGGATGAGGATGAATTATTCATTGCTAGATCATTTGAACTTGTCAACAAGGTCTGGACCTCAATAATCAATTAGAAATCATGTGACCCATAATTTTTTCTGCTGAAACCAATTACCTGAACTCAAATCATATAAAATTTGTTGAAAATATCACATCTAAACGGTCCAAGGACAAAGACTAAAATACATGTTTATCAAAGAAAATGACATGATCTTAAAGTACAACCCACATTTGATATTACCAATTTATAATCGTTTTTACTACATGACCTTTACAATCTACAATCATAAAAACTAACACACACAATATAGATATGCATAAAAGTAATATATAAATTAACATCGTTAGAACGTTAATGATTTGAAACATTTTCATAAACGTATAAGTAATTCATACAATTAACATTAATTCAGAAGAGTGTCGGTCGATGCAAGATACACCATTAATTTAATAGTCAGTAGTTGCGTAATGACTTATTACTGATAATATAATTTTCATCGAAGTTTCTTACAAAAAAATAAATACAGTCGTCCTATGGGTTACATAAAGTACCAACTATACTTTATATAACCCAGTTAAAAACTGATTGACAATTTATTGAGGCCTCAAAAGATTTAAGCGCAAATTAATATTTTGTGTAGTTTGTATAATACTCTCAGTACAACCGGCGACTATTACGGTACATAATACATATTGATAGGAAATTAAAGACAACGTAAGATTTACACATAACTGAATGCTCGAAATAAAGTATTATATTGCCTGAATTTCCTCAATGATATCTGAAACAAGATTTAGAAAGACTTGCTTTAAGATATAGGGCTGAATTCGTTTTTGCCTACAGACATGTGTCCCTTTCAGAAAGGTCAACGAAGTCAGTTCAAATATTCTTTCTACACACGTTTCATGCTAGTGACAAAGCTTGCTGAGGACTACTACCGCTAATTTCAAACGCAGTTTTCAACAGATTAAAATTAAGAACATCTGATCTTTTCGCAAATTGCATACAATACACATCAGCCAGGTCATATGGTATACATTACGTTAAAATTCCCTTTCAAATGAAGTACATTTTAATTAATGAAAGTGCATGCATAAAGATTATCATAAAAAAGAAATATTGTTACATGTGATGTTCTGTTTCATTGACGATTTCGCATCCGTGGGAGACTTGCAAGATGAATAAGGATTTATTCGTATAATTACGCAAAGCACAAACAGCGATTGTTGTAATTAGAATGTACACCATTATAATGACATTTACAAAAACTTATTCATTTTCATGCCACAAGTTGAAATAAATTACTGTGCTAATACTAAAAACAGTAAGAACATAAAAGAACACTGATGAAATCTTATCAATAATAAAACACATGGATGTATTCAAAGTCGAATTATGGGGAGGCGAGGGAGTACTTATGGGTCAGGGTTCGTAGTATATTTCAAAGTTCTTATGTTTTGAGCATGGTTACTGAATTTAGGTTCATGCGAAAACCTACTCAATTGTTAATGATGATGCTATTGCTTTTAAAGTATCCTATTGATGGCATTCAATTGTATTTCCCTGGATGACATGGGACTGCTCATATTCAAATCGATTGGAATAATAATATATTGACACACCTTCTCCTTGGACTTTTGGGACAGGTTATATTAATAATTTTATTGACTGCTTTTCACACGAGCAAACCATTTGCTCAAATAAACAAATGAAGAGAAAGATTAATATTTTATTGATGGCAGCATATATAAAAGGAATGTGCATTCTAATTCAAAGTTGTGTATACATTTAGCTTACAGAAACATATCAATTAAACAAAATGAGAGTTCACTTCAAGTATTTCATCTTCCTGACATTTGTCTTCACTACCATCTTTTTAGAAGGGACGGCCTTAGAAAGTTACTTCTGTGAAAGCGATAAGTGTACAAATTTAGACAACCGGGTATGTACCAAAAATATGCTATGGACAGTTACTCAGATCCGAAAATCACAGTGCTTCTTGAAATGTTTAAGTCAAGAATGCCAGGCTGTATTCTACAATGATATAACTCAGACATGTCAGGGTCATTCCTCAGTCTTGACCGGCCAAGATGATTGCCGTGATGAGGAGGGAAGCAAGTACTATCAAAAATGCACAGGTGAGATATAGTTCGAGTATGTATAGTTCGAGTATGTATGTATGTATGTATGTATGTATGTATGTATGTATGTATGTATGTATGTATGTATGTATGTATGTATGTATGCATGCATGCATGCATGCATGCATGCATGCATGCATGTATGTATGTATGTATGTATGTATGTATGTATGTATGTGGGGGGTGCGTGGCCTGGGCCTGACGTCCCGCTTGCCAAAGGAAAGTGAAGCGTCTCTCATAGCCTCTCCTTCCCAGGTGTAGTGATCGCCGCAGGACCACTGTCTCGCTCTGCGGGGCAGGAGGTTACTTGCATATGGCCTCTCCTACACTATTGTGTCCACAGCAGCACCTTCACGCGGTGCCCCCTGTTTTTAACAGAGCCTGCTGTGTGGCGCGACCGAGTACCCGGCGGTATAACTGGGTGGGCAGACTGGGCTCATTAGCCTTGGCAGGCAACCAGTCTAAGAGAAGGGAAACTCTGACCCCAAACCCGGGCAGATGAAGCTCGTTAGCCTTGTCAGGCAGTTCATCTAGGAGAAGGAAACTCTGATTCAAAACCAACCAAGTCCCATCCACTGGATTATGGCTCCACTGCCTTGTGGATATCTTCGGGAGAAGGAAAGGCTATGGGAGTAAACCCAGACAGAAAATCAGGAGTGGAGCCCCTAAGGCGGCTGGGGGTCGACTACGACCTCCTTCCGGCAGCTCCTGCATCCAAACTGGTGCCAAATGACATGCTCAGCATTCCTTTGGACCCCACCAGCAAGAACGAGAGGGGGATCCTGACGTCTGGGCAGCCCAGGATCTCCATACTCCACGCCCAGGCTTGCGCCCTGGAGAGGACACTCCAGTCTCGCTACTGAGTGAGGAAAGAACACGGAAGCTGACAGTTTACGGGTTATAAGTCCCACCCGATTGGCGTAGGGAAGGGGCGCCACGGGTCAGCTTTGACGGTCGGAGGCATCATCGTGTCCCACTGGCCAACTATCGCCCGCCTCAAGCCGGGCAGCCCCCGGTCAATAAGGTGTTGACCCGCCATCGTCTGCCTGCTCCAGTGGGTGTCTGGAGCTCAGTGTGTTGTTCAGCATGACAAGCAGACGGTAATTCCACACCAGACAAAAGAAACAAGAAACCAATAAAGAAGACTCCAGCTCTTCGATTTGCAAGCTGGAATGTGCGCACCATGTGTACAGGCATCTCCGACGACCTCAGAAAAGTGGACGACACCAGAAAGACGGCCATCATCGATAGAGAACTCACCAGACTAAATATCAGCATAGCTGCCCTCCAGGAAACCAGGCTCGCCTCTAGTGGCTCCCTCAGAGAGGAAAACTACACCTTCTTCGAGAACCTGAGGAGCCCCGTCAGCACGGAGTGGGCTTTGCCATCAAGAACAATCTCCTGGCCTCGGTTGAACCTCCCACAGGGGGCACTGAGCGTCTCTTGTCCATCCGCCTCACCACTACTTCAGGTCCTGTCAACATCATCAGTGTCTACGCCCCAACCCTCACGTCATCAGAAGACGTGAAGGATCAGTTCTATGGGCAGCTGGACGAACAGATCAAAGGATGCCCCAAAAATGAACCACTATTCCTCCTCGGCGACTTTAATGCCAGAGTAGGTGCGGACCAGGAGTCCTGGCCTACCTGCCTCGGATATCATGGCACTGGAAAGACCAACGAAAACGGCCAGAGACTGCTGGAGCTATGCACCTACCATGGCCTGTGCATCACAAACACCTTCTTCAAGTGTAAGCCGCAACACAAAGTGTCATGGAAACACCCCAGATCTCATCACTGGCACCAACTCGACTTGGTCATCACCAGGCGCTCTGCCCTTAACAGCGTCCTCTCCACCAGAACCTACCACAGTGCAGACTGTGACTCCGACCATGCCCTTGTGAGCAGCAGAGTGCGACTACAGCCACACGCGCTACACCGCTCAAAACCAAAAGGACGTCCTCGCATAAACACTGCACAGATGTCAGTCCCTGCCAAGGTGGAGGAGTATGTGTCTGCCCTGAACAAGGCTCTCCAGGACCTGCCTGAGTATGACGCTACAGCCAAGTGGAACGCCATGAAGGGTGCCATCTACAGTACAGCTATGTCAACGTTTGGCAAGAAGGAACGACCCAGCCAGGACTGGTTCAATGCACACCTATCAAGGATGGAACCACAAATCGAGGAGAAACGAAAAGCCTTCATAGCTTACAAAAAATGCCCTAATGAACAGACGCTTGCTGCTCTCAGAAGTGCCCGAAGTAACACCCAACGCATTGCTAGACAGTGTGCGAACGAGTACTGGCAACAACTGTGTGAAGGAATCCAGCGCAGTGCCGGATCCGGACACATCCAAGGCATGTACAGTGGCATCAAGAAGGCTGTAGGCCCTACAGTGAAAGGGGTCGCTCCCCTGAAATCCCTGACGGGAGAGAAGATCACAGACCGTGGGCAACAGATGGCCAGATGGGTGGAGCACTACTCAGAACTATACTCCCGAGAAACGTCGGTCACTGATGCAGCCCTCAGCAGCATAAAGAATCTGCCCACCATGGAAGAGCTCGACAAAGTGGCAACCTTAGAGGAGCTCAGCAAAGCAATCGACTGCCTTCCAAACGACAAAGCACCAGGTAGTGACAGCATCCCGCCCGAAGCTATCAAACGTGGAAAATCAGCATTGATTAAACCACTGCACGACCTACTTTGCCGCTGCTGGGAGGAAGGAGTAGTCCCCCAAGACATGCGTGATGCCACAATTGTGACCCTTTACAAAAACAAGGGCGACCGCAGTGACTGTAATAATTACAGAGGGATCTCGCTCTTGAGTATTGTTGGTAAAGTGTATGCCCGCATCATACTCAACAGGCTGCAGTTGCTGGCAGACCGTGTGTACCCGGAATCACAGTGCGGCTTCAGAGAAGGCAAGTCGACGACAGACATGATCTTCTCCCTACGACAACTCCAAGAGAAGAGCAGAGAGCAAGGTCAACCACTCTACATGATGTTCATCGACCTCACCAAGGCCTTTGACTTGGTCAGCAGGAAGGGCCTTTTTGAACTTCTGAGTAAGATCGGTTGCCCCCCAAAACTCCTCAGCAT
Organism: Sinohyriopsis cumingii; assembly: GCA_028554795.2. Lineage (NCBI taxonomy): Eukaryota > Metazoa > Mollusca > Bivalvia > Unionida > Unionidae > Sinohyriopsis > Sinohyriopsis cumingii. The sequence goes on along the minus strand of CM068824.1, from coordinate 113,075,319 downwards.
GATAATCTCTTTCCATGCAGATATGAAGGGAACAGTCCTGTATGATGGATCATCCTCAACTTCCTTCCCAATTAACAGTGGTGTGAAGCAGGGCTGCGTGCTGGCACCAACACTTCTTGGGATCTTCTTCTCCCTGCTCCTGTCCTACGCCTTCGACACGTCCACGGATGGCATATATCTACACACCAGGTCTGATGGGAGGCTGTTCAACCTGGCACGACTGCGCTCAAAGACCAAAGTGAGAGCTGTGCTCATCAGGGAGATGCTTTTTGCAGATGACGCAGCTCTTGTGGCCCACACCGAGGAAGCCCTCCAGAGACTGGGAGACCGTTTTGCTGTTGCCTGCACGCAGTTTGGTCTCACAATCAGCTTGGAAAAAACAAATGTCAGCGTGCAAGATACCACCATTGCCCCTTCAATCAAAATCAGCGGTGTCATCCTGGAAGCAGTCAACAACTTTACCTACCTAGGGTCAACCATCAGCAACACTCTCTCGATTGATATGGAGCTGGACAGAAGGCTTGGAAAGGCAAACACCATCATGGCTCGATTAACAAAGAGGGTTTGGGAAAACAACGCGCTGACAGAGCACACCAAGGTCCGAGTCTACCAGGCCTGCGTTCTCAGCACCCTTCTATATGGAAGTGAGACGTGGAGTACCTACATGAGGCAAGAACGCCGGCTCAACTCCTTCCATATACGGTGCCTAAAACGCATCCTGAAAATCAGCTGGCAAGACCGTGTTCCACACAGCGAGATCCTGCAGCGTGCAAGTACCCCAGCATGTACTCCCTGCTAATTAAACGCCGCCTTCGATGGCTGGGTCACGTCCGACGCATGGAGGATGGAAGGCTGCCAAAGGACATCTTATATGGACAGCTGGCCACTGGCATGAGAAGAGTCGGACGCCCCTCACTCCGTTTCAAAGATGTGTGCAAGAGGGACATGAAGGCATGCAACATTTCACCCGATGGCTGGGAAGAGCTGGCTGAGGACCGAGGCACCTGGAGACTGATGGTAAACAATGGCATATCAGTCGCTGATGCGAGGAGAGGCCAGTTGGCGGCAGATAAACGTAAGAGAAAGAAGAACGCAACAACAACCACAGTAACGCAGACTTCCCAGTATGTCTGCACCAACTGCAGTAGGGACTGTCACTCACGTATAGGCCTGCACAGCCACAGCAGACGTTGCCAACAGAGACAGACAACACCCCAAGGGCGCTATTCGCATGGTCTTTCGAGACCGAGTCGCCAATGATGATGTATGTATGTATGTATGTATGTATGTATGTATGTATGTATGTATGTATGTATGCATGCATGCAGGCATGCATGCATTCATGTATGTATGTATGTCTGCATGCATGTATGTATGTATGTATGTATGTATGTGTGTCTGCGTGCGTGCGTGCGTGTGTGTGTGTGTACCGACGTACGTATGTATTCATTAATGCTTGACGATATGTGGAGGCATGTGCGAATTTACATATTAAAATTACATGTATTACAAAATATCAAAAGTTCTATCGTTAGTTTACATTCACCATTATACAACTACCGATAGAGAAGAAATTTCCCATATGCCGATCTAAATATTCATATTAGATATTCAGATCATACTTTCATAGGCTTTATGACAGATTAAATGTCATTGATACGATTCATCAAATTCATAAGATCTCATTTGAATCCTACCAGGTATGATTAGGTTATATCTGGACGGATTTTGTCAGATAGATGAATAGAATATATTTTATTTTATGTGATAATTTTAATACAATATTATTCAAGAACTTGGTTGTGAAATTTATCTTACTTTGCGATCTATATCCCCAAACCGTACTTAGCATCAAAGTCAAAAGCCAAATCCTAAATGCAGTGAACACGTTCTTCTAGGATTACAACGGTTTTTATCCCACACGAAGAAATTTACGTTATATAATTTATAACGTAATTATGTCGGTGGTGTCAGCAGTGTTGTTGCGCAAAGCAGGCCGATGGACAAGTGCAGTCTGATTCAAGGATGGTTCTCAGCTGCATAACAAGTATCTACGAATAATGCATCATATACGTCATCACCTTTATAATGCTCATTCTATATGACATATCATTCATGAGTGTTGAGATGTTGTAGGTAAAGAGTTGGTTGCCTTAAGGTGACGAGCAAGGTTTTCCAATTGGCTATTGATGATACATATAACCCTGCATACCAAGCAGTCCGTGTAAAGGTCGTTAAGTTGCTGATACTTAATGTCATTCTCTCATTGATTCTTATAAATTACACTTTATGGTTTAGGTCTTTTCCTGCTTTACAAAAATAGCTGAATGTCACTGGTGATATTTAATGGACTAATAGATACGCGGGAAATGGAACACGTCATGTTTCGTGATATTTAATGGACTAATAGATACGCGGGAAATGGAACGCGTCATGTTGCGTTTGTTTCTGTTAAAGATGAAGAGTTACATTTTAATTCTGGTTTGATTCGTTGCGTTTAGTTGAAAAATAAGAGTAGAATGTGTGGTACCTGTTTGAATATATTGCATTAATATTTTCAATGAAAAAACACAAAACTTATTATTTTAATCAGGAGATTTCAATAAATATTTGCAGCATAATTAAACGTCTACGCACAATGTATCAAGTTTAACAGAAGCAAGAAGAGATACATACAAACGGATGGCTAATGGCATTAAATATTGGAGGAGGGTACTGGTCTAATTTGTAGAACACTTTTCCCAATTGAAAATGGAAGTGGGTCATCAATGATTAAAAATATAAATAAATACAGATGCATTTTAAAAATGTATGTTTTTGAATCCTAAATTTTCAGTATTCCGTTAGGATGATTCATTTCCATCCAAGTTCCCATCTTTCGTGCAATCGGAAAGCACAGCGGTGACATTGATTAACTTTGGTTTACATTTATGTCAAAAAGGAAAAGTGGATGAGATTGATTTAGTTTCAAAGAGAGATCTTGAGCCTGTTGTTAAGGTATTTATATCAACAATTTTTTAATCATTTTGTTGTGGACAAATTGGAATCTAAATATTTGTGTTAGATGCACTAACCCCGGAGTTATTATTTCATCTTGAATCATTATCATCTTATTTTTGACAGGCAAGCGGCCACAGAACTGTAAAGAAATTCTCTGTTCAGGACAAAATACTACAGGAATTTACACCATATATCCCGCTGATGATTCAAATGGCGTGAGTGTTCGATGTGATATGGACACAGACGGCGGGGGTTGGACAGTATTCCAACGCAGAGTGGACGGGTCAGTTGATTTCTATCGTCCATGGGCTGATTACAAATCTGGCTTTGGAAATGCAGACACAGAATACTGGCTTGGTCTTGATAACATACATAAACTGACTTCCCAAGGAAACGTGAAACTTCGTGTTGACCTTATTACCCCAACACCTCTAGAACGATCCGCGTATGCCAAGTACTCTTCTTTCCAAGTAGGTGACGAAAATAGTAGCTATTTACTCACCATTACTGGATACTCTGGAGATGCTGGAAACTCAATGTATTATCAAAATGGCATGAAGTTTACAACCAAGGACAGAGACAATGATCTTAGGGTAGGATCTGATTGTGCTATTGACTTCTTTGGCGGCTGGTGGTATAACGACTGTCATGCGTGTAACTTAAATGGCATTTATGGGTCTGTAACGTATGGGGTAGGACTTAATTGGGTTGGACTTTCCGGACTTAATGTTTCCATGACGTTCGTGGAAATGAAGCTAAAGTAGATTTAAGTGTGCACAAATAAACTGTACTAGATTCTGCAGTTTATATATATATATATATATATATATATATATATATATATATATATATATATATATATATTGGTTAAATGAAAGAAAATGACCGAGTGCTTGTCAAGTTTCATTTTGATTCCCATAAATTACTTCTAAATAATTTCAAAGGATGTACAAAATTGACGTATTATAGTGCATCTTCGGTCATCATTGAACTATAGGTGATTGGGTGTATCTTGATAACGAATAACTGTTGTGACATTTCCTCATTAACCTTATGTATCGCGAGAGGTAACAGGCATTTAAATTTAATTTTAAATGGAGAAAATATGTCATGATATTTATAATATGATTTTCATAGGACGCTGAATGAATTTCACATCGTGACAAACGTCTCAATTGAATGCTGCCCTCACATTTGTCGACCGCAAAAACGTTACCAGTAAGTGCAGTGTATCATTTTCGGCTGACCAGTTATAGGCCAGTATTCCATTCAGCGCTCTGCACATGCAAACCACTTAGGGGTACAATCATGCCCTCATAATATACTAGGGAGTGGAACTTTTCTCTAATTTTCTCGGCACAGTGTAATCAACAATACGTTGCAAGTGTCGTGAAAACTATTCAACCAAAACACCTTTTTCCTTAATGTAAGATTTTGATTTTGTACATTAATGTACGAACAAATAGTATCATGTAGAATTAGAATTATATATGTATTTACTGCGATCATCATTTTGTTTTCCTTCATGTCTTTGGCAAAATGCACGATAGTGTTAAGAGTAGTTCAACACTCGTTCTGCAATGTGATGTTTACAGTTTGTTTTAAGCACATAATCTCACTCTGATAAACGTGATCTCTAGAGATTCTGTACATCAGCAATTAGTCGTAACATGTTTCATTAGTACACCTAAACAAAAATATTATTAAGAGTATTATCATGCAAATCGGAGCATAGTAAAAGAATTATCACACAAATAGCAGCATGGCCCGAGAAGGGAAGGTTTGAAATGGTTGAATCTGTAGCAGTAAGGTAGATTTGATACATTTTAAATTATATAAAAATATCCACCACAATACTCAGATGGAATTAAATAGTTAACACCGACGTTTATACATTGTTGAGAGAGTAGCTAGGTCTAAAGGGGAGCTGAGTTTGTAGAGAAACAATCATTGTTGGGTCAACTATTTTCGACCACAAGAAAGAGATGTTAATGCATTTTCCTGAAATATGCACGTTCAACTATCCACACAATTTTATACAGTATTTAAAATGAAATGGGGCCCCGAGTGGCCGAGTGGTCTAAAGCGCTCTCCGTTACGGATCACTGCCATCTCACCTCTGTCTGCGTGGGTTCGAGTCTAGGATTAAGCCAATGTGGGTATGTGAGAAAGCTTGCCAGTAGTTCTTTCCGGGGTTTTCCCGGGTTCGTCCTCCACCAATACTACCATATCATATGCTAAAATATGACTTTTTAATATGAGACTTAATTTCTAGAATTGTCTCACACAAATAATACTTGGTGGTCATACGGTTTAAGTAAAAACACAAATACCACTTTTTATTGCATTTTATCGATAATTTTGAATTAATATACCTTAAAGTGCACTCCATACACAGGCTAGCTTAAGACATAATTCAATATATAAAATCGTAATGAATTCTCAGAAATCATAATGGTTGGCTGACATATATGCTATCTGGTGCCAATGAAATCTGAGTAAATTGTCTTGCAGTTTTTTTTGAAAATGATTCAATAAGATTATTCTTGATGAAAAATAATGGCTTCATATTAGCGCAGCTCCAATGTTTGTATCCTTTAATCCATGAAACAACGTTCAAAATGTCCTTATTAGAATTTTATGCAAAGTAGCAAGCCTCAACAAATGTTTATTTTCTAAAGCTTATAACTTTTGTATTGAGAACTAAACATAGCTTATATAGTACATATTTTATTTTTTAGACAGTTTTGTTATTGTTTTCTGTGCTTTTCATTTACAATTATTAGTTTCAAATGAATTATTGATCCCACTAATAATAAATATAGGATTTAAAGTGCAAAGATACAAACACACATAAATGAACTGACAATAGACAAATGTGATGCCTGTTGAATGCCACGGTCATAGTTAACTGAAGGCGATGCTTTGAACCAGATGTCAGTCAGTATAGAATTTAAACATCTTACCTGAGTTCAGTACAACAAGCAGAAGACATATTTTTTTTTAAAATATGCGTCTTGAATCTTCGTCAAAGAGAAATTTTTCTTTATAAAGTCAGCCATTTATTACGGTTATATGGTCTTAAACTAAGTAATAGAAAATATCGAAAATCAACAAGTTTTGTAAAATTCACCAAAAATTAATTTCTTTAGAATAAAAAGTTAAATTTTTCAAATAACTTATTGTATTGTGAATTAAATCACGAATATTCCAAAAAGTTCTGTCACCAGTCATAATGAAATTCTACTGATGCTCCAAAGAAGATTCAGCGTTAGATGTGTTGGTGTTACTGTAGTCTTGAATATACTAATGTATGTACCAGTATCCTGAAGTGTGATGATGTGCTAGCAGCTTTTCAATTAATTGCATTAATAAAATCCAAGACGTCATTGTCTGAATTCATTATAAATCCAAATTAGTGTTGATGTCTAAGAATTATATTTAAGAGAATTGTTTTGTATTTCCAGTGAATAAATAATTTGAATAAATAAATTCCGGCCCATATCAAATACTAAACACAGCAAACGAATGATTCTGCATCAGTGTTTTACAGCACGATTGAATACTTTCTAGATAAAAAAGATTATTGAGACCTGTACTTGAACTAAGTCACGATAAGCAATTTCTTGTAAATACAATGACTTAAAAGGATTTTTCATTCTAAAACAGTCGAGATTGTTTACAAGATAAAATCTATCACAAACTTTTTATTAAGGAAAGTCGTGAACAATGGGTAGGCTAGGAATTTGTATGCGGAATACTGATAACATATACCCAGCCCCAAATAAATATGTTTACTTCTACTGATAAAGATCCTCATATTTAACACACACAGTTGTAAAAATATTAGCTATGAATTATTTGTTTAGAAACTACACACAACATCAGTATATATGTCAGTAGCAACTTGAACTTTATTTTGAACAAGGTCAAGACCAAACTACAAGTATCCATGGCACATAAGGAATTAATTAAATCCAACAAATAATGCAAATGAAATAGACATAAAACAATAAAAATGCAAAGCAAATGCATGTTCTGCAATAACAATAGTTAAGACTGTGTTTAAACAAAAGATGCAAAAAAGAAACTGATTAATGAATATAATACAGTATATATGACTAACATACAAAAAACCGTGGAGTCTCTTACGTATGTGAGCTAGGAAGAAATAAATAAGGCACGCCGATAAATAAACAAAACTTTATCATATGGCTAACATACAAGACGTGGATCAATCTGGTGTGTACCCAAGAAATGGAGCTATACAAGACTGATCAATGAGTGACGAAAAAGATATGCAATATGAAATGAGTAACTACCCATTGTGGTGATAGGCACTGAAGTTCTAATATAACTATATCCAGGACCAGATGCTCTACCTACCAAGGTGCACATTTGTTCCAAGAATATATGACTCAAGTAAAGATCTACAGATCTTAATTTATTTCCCATATCTAGACTGTATATATATATATATATATATATATATATATATATATATATATATATATATATATATACCAATATGGCCAGTGAAGTAAAAGGGTATGGAAACATTTGCAACATATCGTCTGATTGCAAAACAAGTGGGGACAAATTACAACCCATTTATTACGTGTTTAACTTGAAAAGAATTCGGACTTTAAATAAGAAATAAAAAATTATTACAAAAATACTTAAAGATTTATCTGGAAATTTAGACGGGCACAGATCCTATGACAATGATGATCAAGATTTGCATTAACTTTGAAATGACGTTTAACCGGATTGTAAGAAAATCGTCTTTCAGAAAATTCAGTTCGGTTCTGTCAAGGTACCGATAGGCTTGATGATAAAACTTGTGCAGCAAAGGCCTGTCAATATATGATGCAAATGAACATTTATTACGCATTTTACATGGCAAATTTGCACAAGACACATCCGAAATACAAGATGAATGTTTGACAGGATTGAATATTGGACATTTTACGTTGATAAATGCAAATCACTCAGAGGAAAGTTATAAACAGATTTGGCTGACTGGGTTATGAGCAAACACAGCTTTATAAATGAATAACCTTGATAGAGTGATGTTTTTTTTCTAATGCAAAATATGCGTTAAAAGCAACAAGTAATCATGTAGATAGTATATCATATTACAATTTGGATATATAAATTTCATGTGTCTGGGGAAAATATTCACTTCATAAGGGAAAGTAGAAAATATATTAAAAAAATTGACAACAGATTTAACATGTCAGTATATATGCTTTAATCCAGGAAAGGAAAGACATTGAACCAGATAGAATAACTGAGATTAAGAAAGCCAGGCACATTGACAAATTCAGCTAAAGTGATGCTCTACAATTGAAATCTGGTAGTACTTGTATTGCAAGGTAACAAGAAAACTGGGTTGGGGTCCGATTATAATGAACACTTTTGATGGTGACAAAAATACAATGTTTATTTATGAATGATTCAATGGAAAAGATTATGTTCAGTTTGTGCGTGTACTAGATCCAAATGTTGGACAATTAACATAATATGCACGAACCTGATAATGTAATGTAATGTAGGAAAAGAACTTTAAATAGCACAGACATTTACGATTCAAAGTGATTTCACACAATGAAATCAAATGATTCACGTAGACGTCGACAATTTTCACACAAATAACAATAATGATATAGTTCAATGAAATATGACATGCTTTTGCTCAAATAGTAAAATGTTGCATTTCACATAAATAGTGAAATGTATGAAATATAATATGCTTTACTCAAATAGTAAAATGTATGAGTTTTCACTCACATAGTGAAATATGATATGAAACATTGGAACAGATATCTTGCGGAGTCAAACACTAATCCGAAAAGTCTTCTCTGCTCCAACGCTCTGTCGAATGGTTGAGGAGCCACAAAGACAATACCCCCCCCCTTAGAAAACAAAAGTGTCAACACTTTTAGAAAATCACGGAATGTGAATAAAAACAATTATTGAAACATTAATTTTCGAATAATGAAAGAAATTGGTATGGTATTTACACCCTGCGTAAAAAAATCAGCACCCACATTTTCCGATCCTCGAATCGCCTCGATTCGGAAACTATACGGCTGTAAAGATAAACGCCCAACGCATCAGTCTTGCGTTGGCGACTTTTGCTTTGTTCAAGTAAAAGAGCGGCTCATGGTCCATTTGTAGGATAAATTCTCTTCTGGAAAGATATGTGTGGAATTTCCCTATCCCCTATACTAAGGATAATCACTCCCTTTCAATCACGGAGTAGATTTGTTCCCGACGGAGCAATTTCCTACTTACAGCAGCATACAGGGTGATTTAAAACCAAGCAATTGGTCATCCCGAACGACCAAACTAGTACACCCTGTGTCTAGTAAAACGGTGACTTCCTGTCCATTGAAGGTACCATTGGCCGTCGGTACCCTTGCCTCGGGAAAACACATGTGCCGATCGAATGGATAGCATCGCGACCAGTCACTGCACTAACCCCCGGCTCGTGTTCTGTATCCAAGTTCCTATGCTGGCATACAGCATGTTTTCCGCCTACAATGCCTTCAATTGCAACCGCGACTCTCTGGAGTAAACCCTATTGCTTAGGACAATCGGGGGAAATATGACAACAATCTTTGCAAGTGGAACATTGCTTGCCCTTGTGATTTCACTTGTTATCCTTACCAAATTTTTCACGGACCCTATGTTTTTTCTTTTTAGCCTGATTCCCACCTTTATTGTCTCGTGAGATGACATTCTGAGAACCTCCCCGAGCTTCAGCGAATAAATCTGCCTGTGTGACCATGTCATATATTCGTAAAGGACTTTTCCCTCAAGAAAAGTTATGTCTTTACCATAATTTGTCAATTGCTGGTCTTGAAGCAAGAAATCGATAAGACCCTCAAATGTCTTAACGACTTTATCACATTCCACCCATCATTGCAAATAATTGCTGGTCCTACTGACGAACTGGGTGAATGTCTCGCCTCTCTCGGGCTTGCTATACTTAACATTCTAGCGAAACCCTTGCTCGGTTAGCTTGTAGCTCTTCAGAAGTACCTTCTTCAATGCGAGGTAGTTTAACTAATCGACCGCTGATAAACAGAATATACATCAAATGATTTACCCTTTAGCAACCCGCTAAGATTGAACAAGCAATCTTCTTTTTCCACTTCTGGACAGTGGCGTACATTTCAAATCTGTTTAGATAGCTATCCATGTTATCCTTGTGGCCTTCAAATGGGGTCAAGTTTGGACCTCGCAGTTTAGAATCATGTTTCCCTCTCCCTTATAGCATGCAATAGCTCAGAATTTCTTTTATACTCTTTTTCTTTATTTCTATCTTCTAGCTCCAAAACTTCAATCCTTACTTTTTTTTCCTTTCTAATTTCCTATCCTCGACTTCTTTTAGTAGCTATATCTTCTCTCTCTCTGTTTGCTTTTCTAACTGTATCTTCTCCTTCTCTGCTTGCTTGTCTAACTCTATCTTCTCCCTCGCTGCTTCCCATTCCCATCCTTTCCTTTCTTTTTCGGCCTGTTTTTCTAACTCTGGCTTCTCCTTCGCGGCCTCCCTTCTTTCCCGCTCTACTTGTCGCTCTATTTCTAATTTCTTCCTGAATATTTCCCTCTCCTTTAACCTCTGATACCAATCCCAAGCCTGTTTTTTTTCTTCCTAAACTAATCTTCTAAGGAACTCCCCCTCGTAACCAAACTGTTTCCACAATTCCACAAATGTTTTCAGGGATGTCATTTTTACAAATCTGACATGAGGACCAACCTAAAGTACACTACTATGCAAATATATGCAATCATTAAATTTTTCAAAAAATCAAACCGTGTTTTCCTTCTCAGAAGACAACAAAAATATATGAACTGTGTACTACAGAAAACTAAACTTAATAAAGTAATGTTAGATGATTTTGTCAAAGTTTTGTCAGGAACGTCACAGTCTGAAACACACAAGAGTACATACAAGACTAATGAAGAAGATAGCTTTAGTGCTCGGTTTAATCCGATCCCACTTCTGACACCACTGTAACAAGATAACCGGGTTGGGTTCTGATTATAATGAAGAACACTTTTGATGGTGACAAAAATATAAAGTTCATTTATGAATGGTTCAGTGGAAAAGACTATGTTCAATTCTTGCGCATACAAGATCCAAATATTGGACAATTAACATAATATGCAAGAACCTGATAATGTAGTGTAATTTAAGGCTTTATATGACATAAAACAATTTAGTAAAATATATTTTTGGATTTCTCTTCTGTATTAATGTTTATTCCTTGTTATGACCAGTTTGATTTATTTATAGCTCTATGCATGTATAGATGGATGGATAGACGGATAGATCGGCTAGAATAATCAGGATGGTGAGGCTATTATCCGTATATCTGTTTCATGATGGGAATTGTTGAATAGGGACGTATAATTCTGGAGGATTAGGAATTATGACGTAAATTCTCAACTCCTGGATAAGGACCATTACGTTGTGTAACGTATACCAGGCACATAGTTGTGAACCATATTTAATTTTCTTTGTAGCACATGGTTATTTGAACCATATTTAATTAACTTTGTGGCATATGATTGTTTGAACCATACTTAACTTTCATTATCATATGGTTGTTTAAACCGTACTTATTTTTCATTTGTATCAAATGGTTGTGTGAACCACTATTTTTTATTTTGTGCATCATACAATTCTTGAATCATACTCGTATTTATTCGTTTATATCGTATGATTCTGTAAATCATATTATTTTCATTGTGCACATTGTGGATATGAGGACCATACTCGTATTCTTGTTATACATATGTGGATCTGTAACATGTTCAGTATAATAGTAGTATATTATATGTAGTGGTTGGTCTGCGAGTCAATTTGCATATGTATTGTAGTGAACAAATATTTATTTATTTTTTGTTTCATAAACTTTAATACCCTCGCATTGTGTTGCGTTATTACTCAGTCCATGCATCCATTCGGTTTCAGTCCTTTTCCACATATCTTGCGGAGTCTAACACTTCTTAGCCCCAATGCTCTGTCGAATGGTTGAGGAGCCACCACGGACGGTCTGCCCCTCCTGGTCTGCCAAAAGATCCGTAAAATCTCTTGTTCTTTGTTGCCCATTGGTCCAGAAACCTTGGTTCTTCACAACATGATGAACTTTATCTTCTTCCGGGGGAACGTCACCCTCAACAGCAGCACACTGGGTATAACACAACCCAAATTAGCACCACGGCTAAACACCTACAGTAGGGTGCACATACGTAGATGCAGCATAACTATCACTCCGTCCCTCCTTCACTCCTTCAGCACTACACTCAGCATTCACCAGTCATTGGCCATCAATCAATCAATCGCCAATTAGTTAACTGAAAATATAATATCCGAACCCGTGTACTTCAAATGACACGGTCATGTATAACGGCACGTAATGACGTTATGTACTGTAATTATAGTAGTTATTTTATACAAATTATATTATCGGGACTACTGTACAAGGTGATAGCCAGGTTCAGAAGTGAACCTATGTCTGACAAGAATCTCATACTACTTAAAGTAACATCTTCTCTTCCATAATTAATACCTTATTATTGCGAATATAATCGTTCCGTTAAATTACATACAGGTAAACTAGGAAACATACTATAACATTGCATTATACGATACAAGTAGGAATTACCTAAAATACAAGATAAACTTGGTAGTAAAACAATTATATCCTATAATACAAATAGGAAAATAATATTTAACTCGCATGCCTCTACAGCTGGAGATTACACTTCATATTGTGGACTGCTCACTGGCAAGACTTCCTGTAATGTGATGTTTAGCTCTACAATCAGGTAATTTATACACAGGCCACGTAATCATACACTACCTGTGCACTCAAGGTGTATTGGTTTTCCCATCTTAAGCACTTTGCTTGTGCAGCATGGGATGAACTGAACTCACCATTTCAAAATAATATACGATATACATAAACCACCCTCGGTTAACACTGTACATATACACCCAGAGGAAATTGTCAGTCAAGGAAACCTGAGAACGAAAAGAAATGGACAGATCAAGGGAGATAACCATGAAAAGATTTACCCATCATCCAATATTATTCCTTTAATTACAACTTCAAACAGAGGAGTATTAATATATGATCGATGCTATGAACCTGTGAATATTTACTTCGACTTATCTGTAAAATGGCAAAAACGGAAAGAATTAAAATTATTCATAGATGGAGACAACTCAAAACTTTGGAACGAATTTTTTACACGTCTAAATTTTCTTCATTGAAAGAGAGGTCCTGGTATCCAAACGTGGTAAGAGTACTGCATACTATACTCTAATATAGTAGAAAGAAACATGATTACATTTAAAAATGAGAAGTTATTTACATTTGAAAAGGACTCGAATTGCCATTTAAAAAATGTGATTTTTGCATTCGTATGTGGAAAACGTGAAGTCTTTTGCATTGATCAAACGAAAAATGAACTAAGAAAGAGAATGACAGTTTTCAACACTTGCACAGACTCTCCACTGTACAAGTGTCAAGAAAGGAGAAAAAAAAATCCTATCCAATTTTTGCCACTTTCGAAAACACGCATACTTGCACCTTGACCAGAAATCTGTACTTCTTTATTTGTGAATTTCCCACAGACCCATCCCAGCAAATGTAGTTAAGAACTTCAGTTTTCAGAAATATAAAGATATTTATTTTTATATTGTCCCTGTTTTACCTTTTTCTAGGTATATTGCCTAAAATACATAGAAACAAATTTGAAAAAATAATTTTGAAGTGAGGTTTCTATCTGTTTATTTTTCTTTCTTCAAGTTGTTGATACATGGCAAATTGCATCCGCATACCTTCTCAAAGTGACAGGCATTTCTACACGTCATTACATTTGTTAGATTAGGCTTTGTTGGTTAGTCATCGGTGATCTTTAATTCTATATTTTGATTCGTTTCTTTCTATAGGAGACTAAAGGCTTATTATTGTTGTAACGATATTGATGTCGTTTAGTCTGTTGTTGTAAAAGAAAATATCAATAGCAAAGAGGTTAAGTTTATTCAGTTTTCTTATTTTAAGCTCTACAAAAGGATGTCAAGTTTGTCTTGAAAAGGGATTGAAACGAGAACGTGAAGGAAAACATCCCCTTTGTTGGTACAGTAAGCGGTCTTTGTGTTCATTCAAATCATGCTTGCCTTAAAACTTTGTTTTAGAGTCATATTGTAGCGGAACTCCCTCGGCTACACTATGCCGAGTCTCGCTATCTCGGGTTCTTTAGGACAAGTCTTTGTATTTGGAGTCATACCCTGATGTATCTGTCTGAGGACTGGCGCTCCAGAGTCAGAGAGATTTCTACTCCAGTGGGATAACGTCATATTCCTGGCTTCTTGGCGCATAATGGGTAGTCGGCTGAGTCAGTGAGTCGTCCTCCTGGGTCGTCGACTGTGTCGTCCTCTGGTCACCGACTGAGTTGTCGACTGTGTCGTCCTTCTTGGTCGCCTATTGGGTTGTCCTTGTGGGTTGCTGATTGGGCCGTTGACTGGATCACCGACTAGGTCATTGACTAAGTCGCTGACTGGGTCGCCAAATGTGTCATCGACTGGGTCGCCAACTGTGCATCGACTGATTTGCCGAGTTGTCGACTGGATAGCTGCAGGGGTCGCTGACTGTGTCATCTTTCTGGTCACTCTACATCGAAACTCTCAGTCGTATTGGAAAACACATCACGGCATGCTTGGAGTGAGAACTTTACATCCACATTTTCAACAAAAAATATTTTTTAGTCACCTATATCTTCAGTTCGCTCTTGTGATATTTTATAAGTGGATTTTTCCTATTGATGGATTGTCAATATTCAATATATGTTTCTTTGAAACTTTCTAAAGGGAAATATAATATACAAACGTAAGTGTCATGATATTTTTAAAGGTAGAAGGAACATTCTCTGTTCCCGTTTTAAGAAACATCTCAAAATATGTGATCAGTAGTCACAGTAATTACGTAAACTGTTCTGTTTGTCATGTAATTTTTTTCAAAAACTTACACCCCTAAAAATTGAAGACGGTTTTTTGTTCTTCCATAAATAAATCGTTGGATGATATGAAATCTTGAGTTGACTTGAATTTGTGCACTTTCTGAAAAGAAACAAACACGTCTTTTTCAAGAATGACAAGAGTACTACTGCACTGTATGGCCATGCCTTTTGTAAACTCTCATTCCAATACCAAAACATGTGCCCAGAAAAAAATGTAACAATGTTTGACCTATTTTCTCTCAGTTTAGACTGTCGATATAACAAGGCGTTTTGGTGCCGTTTTGTTTCTGCCCTTAGTTTTGTGGAAACTTTGTGTTTGCTGCAAAAAACATTACATCTAATAAATTTGGAATATAAAGCAAATGTTACTTGCAGTCAGTCGACAATAAATAAATAAATATAACGTTACTTTTATATGAAATTAGTGAATGAATGAAAACCAACGAACATTTCCCATATATAATTTATGGTTGTCTTTATCCTATAATACCGCAAAAAATGACAGAACCCAAATGGTATCCTACGTTTCTTTCTCTTATTATTCTTTTTTTCTCTCTCTGTGCAATGTAATATTAGTCATTATTTACCCATCTCTCAAAACAGTCATGGTCTATTCGCCAGACTAAATCGATCACATGGATTTGAGCTAACATTTCAGCTCCTGTGTGTGAGTCGATACTGCAAGTTATTGCCTCCTACTTTCTTCAAGTGTCTCATTGGAACCGTTTCATCTTGATTACAAAAATTTTGTTTAACAAGGGTTCAAATACAGCAGGTACCTATATAGGGTTAGTGTTTAAGAGTTAGAGTATTCATTCAGTTCTTAAACGGTCAAGAAGATGTAAGTCAGCACAGATCGTCCTGCTGGTCAGAGATTTGCTAAGAGTCATACGAAAGCATAATTTACAGATTGACCTTTCTGGTCAGAGATTTGATGAGCATCATAAGAAAGTTTAAAAGTGATGATGTTTGCTATATATCGACATTTGTCTCCAGAATGAGAGACAAAAGTCGAGATACCTGCTATCGATGTCAGAAAAAAGGATACTGGGGTTCAGTGAATCCTAAGAAAAAAGAGAAGAAATAGAAAAAAGAGGTGAAAGAGGAGAGGTGAAAGAGGAAGACGAGATGACGATGAGGAAAAACTTGTACCAGTAAAGAGATTCAAATGGAAAAATGGACAATGTCATATTTATTAATGTGAACACGTGTCTCCTGGTCCTGATTTTTATAATAAGGACTACACTCAAGCAATCACACAGAAACATCATTCAATCATCAAAATGAAACAGGGGAATTAAGTTTTCCTTGATTTGGCAAACTTTGAGTAGTCACACTATTCTAGACATGTGTATCCTTGTAAAGGACCATTCAGTGTTTGTTTGTTTTTTAAACAAACTCATGAACTGCAGGCAATAAGCTTTGAACTGTCTTATACCCTTGCCATGACCAAGTTGTACTTCTTCACCTGCTACTGTCAATGATTTGGTAGTAATCAATGCTGCTGCCAATGGCCTCTCAGTGGTAGTCAGCATAGAGGTCTTGATGACTGGGTTGGAATGATTGACTCGGGAAGGTCTTTTCCTCAGACGTCTCAGATTCTTGAGCTCTGTCAAAATGTCTAGTAGCACAGTTACTGTTTGACTTTTACGACCCTTCTTCTCTTCTTCGTACTTTTCTTCTCTTCTTTGTTTTGTTTTCTTCTTTACTCTTCTTGCTTTACCTGTTAAATACAAAGGCTTGTTTTGCTTCGTTCTTCTGTTGTAAAAATTTCTTCAGTTCTTTTTCTGCTTGTGTCTAAAATCCTGTACTTGAGGTATGCAAAGGAAAAGATCGTGAAGGTATTGGTACCAGAATAAATTATTGCAAAGAGGAAAGAAAATTGATTAAATCCCAGTTAAAATCATTCTCTTCTGCAAGTTTCGCTGTGGTTGTTTTGGTAGCCACCATGCCATCACTGACCTCGTCTCCACCGCAGGCACACCCCAATATCGTCTTCTTAGTTTCAGCCATGTTCCAACTTTGTTGCATTGATTCACTGAGGACGGGCGCTAGCGGACCTATATAGGGTATAGCACTCTTCTGTGTGTGCGTGTGTGCTTGTGCATGCGTGTGCCTTATATGACCGTATTTTTAACATTGGGTCATGATATGTTGATTAAAGTTTCATTTGTTCCTCATGAAATTTATTTTATATTTGATGGCAAGATGTAGAGAATTTATGGAGACATAGTTCTCATATTTTTAAAACTAGTGTATTTGTTGCACATGTCAAAGATATATCCCTTCATTTTAACATATAAAAATGCAAGATGTCCTAAGCATGTCATGCAACACTTCAGTATTTATTTGATGATATAGAGACATTACAGGCAGAAAAAATCATTTTGTGACCTAGAACAAAACATGGAACTGCATAATCTGTTAGGCATAGAAAAATAGTTTTATCGCCAAATTTCACATGCATAAGACATTATGGATATATGTTTTGCAATATCTGATCCTATCATAATGTTCCCTATCAATGGATTATGTTATGATTGTACATGTGAATTTACTTTCTCACGCCCATTAAATGTATTCATGTTTAAGAAACGGCATCTAAATAGTTTCCAAATTATGACCCAGAGCATGACCCTTTCTTAATTTACCTTCTCATGCTGTTACGACTCTACGGTCTGTAGCAAAGTAACAGAAAAGAGTGAAAGCCATCATGTTTTGTAAAATTCAACAGATAATTTATTTCTCTTTAATACAAACTGAAAAGGTAAGAACTTACAGTATTGCACATTAAATCATAAATAATTCTACAATTACTAAGACAAACCCTAATGAATAAAGTTCTGAATAAACTTTGGTACTATTCCAAATAATTCGCAATGCTGAAGGTATTTGTATGCCTGTAGTGACCTGTATAGAGGAGATGTCTAAATAGTCTTTTTTTTAATCACAGTAATATAATCCATGGTCTACTTGGACAAATTCACTATAATTACCAGTTATTGTCTCTTTACAAGAATATTATATAAAGCATGCTGTATTTCCAGAGAAGAATAATTTTGGATTAGATAATGTCAGCAAAAATGAAACACTGAATACAACTATGATTCTGCTTCAAGAAGTTACAGCATTAATAAATAATTTTTGCAGTATATAAGATTGTGTACTCCTCTACCTGACCTAGGTCAAAATTAGCATTTTCTAAATATAAACAATTACCTAATAAAAAATTTAATTCAGGAAAATTCCTAAGGTTTACAAGAAAAAATCTGTTACTCAAATTATAATATCGAACGTGGAAAACACAATGTCCTTGACACAAACCAAGATAAATATGTTCACTTCTATTGATAATGATCCTAATATTAAACCCATACTCAAAGACAAACTATTAGCTAGGTATTAGTCGTTTACAGAATTAAAAATTCAACAATTTTTGTCAGATATGCAAAGACTTTGATTTTGGACAAGGTCAGCTACAAGATACAATTTTACATAATCCTCAGCACATAATGACTAAAAACTAACAAACAATGCAAATCAAATATATATAACCAATTCCCATTAAATTTATACAGTTTTAGTCTGGGGATCTTAACTGTTTCCAAGCTCAAAAGCATGTGTTGGATACACCTGGGATTGTATCTCCTCATGCCCAGTAAACATATGCATCATGGTTATAGGTTGAAGACCTTATCTATTTCCAAGCAGTGTCTTAAGGGCTTGTCGCTACCTCAAGGGCATGATCCAGTACCTTTCTTGGATGCATCCATGAATTTATCTTTATGTCTTTTAAAAATATAGACTTGGGATGTTAAACAGTTTGCAAATTACGATTTTGAAGAAATTCCCACTTCCTTTGGGGCATTATTAAAGATCTGTATTGGATGAATGACACTCTGATCTTTTTGTTTTTATATCAGTTAAATTTAAATATGGGTATAGGGTTTGGATTTCGTAAGTTTGCAAGTGGCAAGTCAAGGGCACCATTCCAAAGGCCCTTATATAATGCCCCAATGGTGTAATTATAAAATATGTAACACATATATATAGTATATACTATTAAGACATGGTAAAATGTTGTCGAAACATCAACCCCACCCTCAGGAGTCTTATTAAAATTGGAAAACAGTTTTGCTTTCCCTCCCTGAACACTCAACAGCAAATTATATCCCAGTGCTTCAGGTTTGTTTGTTTAATGTTGGAGGATGGGACAGACTATTTTATAACCTGACTGACGGGACATACAGACAGGCAGGACAATGGTATCCCCACTTGTTTGTTACAAAGTGCTGGTTTGTCGTACAAGAATTTACAAATACTGATATATTAACTAAACTCTTGGCCTTCGCTAAATATTACATTGTTTTCTACCACATAATGAAATATATCCAGCATTAACATACTGCAAAATATTCTCTATGTTGTTTCTGTATCTTTCATAGGCATTTGCCCTTGACAAGGGGATCCTTAGGTCCCACAAGGGCAAAGGACAGTTAGCTAACTGAACAATTTTGTATGCAGTGCGTGTAATCAGAATGTTTTAACAAATGTGATCCTCTGAAATACAGTGCATCATTTTTCAATCCTCACCCATTTTGCAGTACACATCACCTTTGTTCTGGATTATCATATCACTAGCGGATGAGGAAGAAAACGGTGCGGTATGGATGCTTTAATATATTTTCTAAAATATTTGGTTATATCCCCCTACAAGAGTTAGTTATACTGAGCTAGATGACACAGGCATTTTCACATTTTTCATTTTATAAATACTTGAACTCTTAGAATTAATATAGAAATAGAAAGGTACTTCCTAATCAATATCTTTGTGCACACAGTTTATTGTATTTGGCTTTAATGCCGTACATATGGTTAGATTCTATTTTCTTATGTAAGCTTCTGATGCAAGAGTTCTTAAAATGTTTATGTGCTGCACGTTTATATCTTGTTTCAGTCGTTTTTTAATGTTTCACCTAGGATATAAGTATTTAGATTGTTTCTTTTAATGAGATGAATTTTTTATTGTCATTTTTATAATAACCCAGAATATTTTTGGAAAAACGGATATGTAAAATGTGTGCCATGAAAATTTTCCTCAACAATAAGTTTTGATATAGGGTTCAATAATTTATCTTTATCAGGTGGGTTTTTTGAAAACATGTTATATGGTGGCGGGGGTCATTAAGCTAGAACAAAGTTTTATTCTGCAGGTGGTAGTGAACCACAACATTGAATTGGATTTACATTTTTACTAAACATGGACAAAATTATCAGTATGTAAATGAATAAAACAAGAGAGAGATAGAGAGAGAGAGAATGCACTGTGCGGTTCAATATGAAATGATATATATCTTGATTCCCAATAGAAATAACTAACTGCAGAGAATACAATAATAAAATTAAGAGGGAAGAAAAAAAGTGATGAAGTATGCATTATGTTCTAGTACCAAGTCATATAAACTTTTTAAGATACAAAATGAATAAGTCATCTAAAGATACAACTGAATACCAAAAACAAATGTTCTTTAGATAAATCACAATTTCGTATATCAATACATTTATTAGTAGCCAGCAACAGTCTGCCTAACATCTCAAAATGGCGCATGGATTCCTGAAACTACCCACAATAAAGCACATATCACCATCTATTAAAGGTGTGCAGTATTACCAGTATACCGGTGTACCGCAGCATATTTTTCTGGTGGAACTTACCATGGTATGTTTGTTATGAATTTAATGATTATTATCAGCAAGTTGTTATTTTACATGACAAAATATAGCAAAATAGTAATCATTCTTTTTTACAAAATAGTTGTATCTGTTACAAATTAATTTTTCAAACAAGAAATATAATTATATTTATGATCATTTGATAACCAATTTGACATGTGTCATGTATGACAATATAGTAGCCAAATGGGATGCTGTGAAAGATTTTCGATCCAAATCCAAATATCTTGAAAAATTGCGGATAAAAATGAAGAACAAAAAGGTATCAGTTGTTAGCTACTTTCTAGCGTATAATAATGTGCTAAGGACATGTATTCCTTTGAAAAAGTGCAAACCATCCTAAGATTTCCAGGAGGGCATATGCGTTCTGTTTGTACTGTACTTAATTTCTTCAAGTCATCTAAATAATTTATCATTTTAAGGTGTACGAATATATGGGTCAGCATTCTTAGCATCACTTGCAAAAGAATTCTTGGAGATACATGTACAGGTTGTATAATTAGCGATCATAATTTTTACTTTTTCCATCACCACCCCACCAACTACCTTGGTTTATAGCTTCCTATGTTGTAGTTATTTTGTAAATAACTGAAGGCATGTTATATCATATGAACATAACATGTTGAAGCTTCCTATGAAATTCTCAGCTGTGATGCATAAAACTATATTCCATTGGTTGAACGAGTCATGTGACCCCATTCCCAGGTTTGGTTGGTCCCAGAGGGTCTATATTGCTTTGCTGACAATACCCAACAAGACCCATTCACCCCCTCATCACAAATATCCTTGCGCTAGCGCAAATAGTTTTGTGATGAAGTGTGTATGAGAGGATGACAATATTAAGAAGGAAAGTAAGGAGGAAAGTAAGAATTTGAGCATAACGACTAATGCTGGAAAACGACTTGTTGATGCAGGCTACATAATGACAATTGTATTGAAAATAATAATATATTCATATGATCTAACATGCATAAGGTTATTTACAAAATTACTTTAACATAGTATGTGATAAACTACTTAGTTTAAATTCAGACCTGAATGTAAATTTGTAACCATCAAACCAAAAAAACAATCCATTTGGGAGCTGAGACCGCCATAACACAGGAACCATGTAAGTCACCCACTCTGCATGGGGCCTGTGCAGCCCCAAAATGGACTGAGGCCGCATCAACCATGTTCAAATTCTGCTCTCAGACATTTGTGGCTCCCAAGTGAGAAGGATATAAGTGCCAACTGTGAAGATTGCAAATAGTGAAAAAATATCAATGATGTTATATCCGCGTTAGAGTTTATATGTTTCTTGACTTCCCCAAAATTAAGTCATTCAGTGATTTGTGGCTGTTGTAATTATTTGACTGAGGCTCCTCATGTGTACTTTTCCTGTCATATTCATCCGCAGTGAACCCACTTGCCATTCTGAAGAGATTAGACGGTGTGTTCAGGTCTCTGTACCCACTAGACCTGCAATGGAAAGCAACACTTGTGCGAGTATTTATGACAGAACATGAAAATAACGTGATATACTATATCTATATATAATGTAGGGATGAATGGTGGACCTGATATTTACCCAGATTATAATTATGATGGAAAATGCTCTTGGACATGGATTTTAAAAAGTGCAACTAAGAACCCCCGATTCCCCTTTGCATGCGAACTTAAATGAATACAGAAAAGAATTATAGGTTGGAATGATGTTCAGAACGTCTAATATATCATTTGAAAGCATCCGATTTCCATCGCCCTAACTGACGAATCAGACAAGCCCTGCTCCGCAGAAGTTGTTGCTGCTCCGATTCCAAAGCTATGACTCTTGAAGCATTTTGGATAAAACTTGCAGACTTGCAGAGCAAGTATGAGCTATGCATTGAATTCTGCCCGAATTATAGGTGTGTTTGAAAGATACATAAATATTGGGCCTGGACCAGTATCTTGCATCTGGATGTATCAATGGAAATTTGAGACAGGACAACTGCAGCATTATTGTTTTTATTAATTTTTAAAGTGAACTTCTGGCCCTGACTGTGTTTGAAGGTGTTAAATATTAGAGTGATGGAATGGACTGGTCAAGAGCCAACTGATCAATGTGCAACAGATTAGGGTTATGGAGGCTAAGGAACTGCACTGTGATCTCCCCGATTGTCAGGAAGACATGGAATGCCAAGGAAAACATAGCTCGAAATAGGAGCTCTTTGTACCAAGAAGTTATAGTACGAGTTGTAGCATGGTTTAAGTTTTTCTAAAATTCACTTGCCGATTGGCAATCTATCATCTCAAGAAACTTTATTCCTGTTGCATGCTTGCAGCAGTTTCTGTATCATGAAAGAGTTTGTAGGGTCTGCATAATTACTGATTTTGTGTACAAACCCAATGGCAGATACATATGAGGATACTGTTGCTGAGGCATAGTGCTTGTTAACCAGATGAGAGATGAAAAGTGCCAAATTAGCCTGAGAGACTGGGATTGAGGTTTCCAAGGTATATTCTGCAGTGAAAGCTCGAAACATGTTCCAGCTGCGTCTGTATGCTGCTTTCAACATTTGCGTCCAAGTACTATCCAGTAGCATATCAAGTGTATTTGTTAGTGAATCAAGTTGGGAAGTACCGGTATTGACACTGGTTCAGGGTCCGCATGTGGAGCCAAGGTCTGGAATCTGTGCACCTGCAAATGAGAAAGAGCATCAGCCAGAACATTTTTCTTTCCTGGGATGTGACAGGTTTGAAATAGTATGTTGTATCTGAGGCATGCAAGGACCAGGTCTCTAACAACCATATGGATTGGATATGGAATCCACGTATACTTTTACAGAAATATCCATATGGACATTTTTATTCTATAGCTGAACCACTCTTATGGATTTGTGTATTAACACGGAAATGTTATGGATTCCTTACGTACTCCATATGGAAAATCCCATGGAATATGCAAATTAGTCCATGAGATCTGCAGGTTGTCCATATGGAATAAAATTACAATTCCATATGGAATTTGGCAATAATCCATATGGAATCTGTGAATAATCTATATGGAATTTGGCAACAGTCCATATGGAATTTGTAAATAGCCCATATGGAATTGGGAAATAAACCATATGGAAATGGTCCATATGGAATTTGTAAATAGTTCATATGGAATTTAATAATAGTCCTTCCCATACAAAAGTTTCCAGGCGTACTTAAGACGGATTTCAGACGGTTTTTTTAAAGCGCTTTCTGTCTAAACCATAAAAAAATCTGCTTCAGATTTCTATTAAACTGCCTAATGATTCTTAGACATTATTGGGAATCAATGATAAATATACACAGTAATTTTTAAAATGGATCATAAATTTTTTTTTGACAGACATTATCAAATAAGATTTAGGTTTTTCTTGTCCTCATTTTCTTTCTTGCATACAAAACCTAATCCATGATGGCATCACTTAAGTCTTTTTCATTTCACTGAAAAGTTTGGTGAGATTTCACAAATATTTTGACCAAATACTTTCACTGAAATTTGTATAGCCTATCATGTGCTGAAAAATGGCGTTAAACCCAACAACAACAGCAACAACAATTCACTGAAATTGTGGTGAGATCTCACTAAAATTTCACTGAAATATTTGTGAGGTTTTACAAAATATTTGACTAAAACTTTTGTGAGATCACTAAAATTTTGATTATTATATGGTATTTTAATGAAGTTTCTGTAGTTTTTTTCCGACATTTCAGAAGGTTTCAAATTAATAATGGATATGAATTAAACATGCAGGACTTTACTAACCAAGGTGATATTAAGTGTGCATGAAAAAATATAAAGATGTTGTAATTATATGACATCCAAGGCAAGAGATATGTGAGTTAATAATAATAATAATAATAATAATAATAATAATAACAACAATAATAATAATAAATATGATTTTATTTAGAAACAGTAACTCAGTTAGTTACAGAACTAATCTACCTTCAGGCCTTCTATCTGTTATGTACAATATATACAGTATATACAACATGATAAGAAGAATCTGGCTTGACACTAAATAATTAAGTAATTTTAAAATTCAAAGTATCAAGCCTGGAACATGTGCATAAGCATCTGTGAACACATAAACATATATAAAATATAAAATATTAATCTGCATTGAAAAATTCAACTGTGAAAATAATGCAAAATTGCAGAAAAGCATCCATTTGAGACACTGATTATGAAAAGAAGACATGCTAGCTCAGCCTGCCTTATGTCACTTGTACTGCAGACTTGAGTTTTGATTAATGTACAAATTACGCTGCTGCTGTGGTCTCTTGAATTAGTCCTTGTTCCATAAGCAGCCATGACAAATATTTATCATGATATAATTACTCTTATTTTACACTGAATTCTAACATACCTAGAATATTTTGATAATATACACAATAATGTCTCACGATATTGAAAGATGATTCTACTTGTGGGCCAAGAAAATTCCACAAAGATATGACTATCTTTGATAGACATGGGTTTTTGGCAAAAATTCCCACCAGTGATCTATACGTTGTCCCTCCTTAAATTCATTCTGGAAGTTAATCAGTTTTGAGTTATATAACTTTGAAATCATCCTGGTTCAATTCCTTGTCATATTTAGCACATTAGCCATGACTGTAGAGCTCTTTATGGCACAAAAAGCAAAATGCTAGTCCTGGAGTTCAGTTTTTAAACAGACTGACCAATTACGTTCCCATCGACTTTGCATTCAAGCTATTCTCATTGCCGCACATTTTTCAAATGGTCATTAAATCTTGTATCCTGCTTGAAAGTTTGAATTGCCATATTTAACATTAGCATGCTCATTCCAATCAGTTTCTGTTAAACAATCATTCATTGGGCAAGTACAAAATTTCAACCAATTAGAAAGCTCTTTACAGCGATCTTCTTTTAAATAATAATGAGCTCATCGCAGAAAAAGTCTGGATAGAGCATTATTTAAAAATAAAGTTTCGGAGACGATATTAAAAAAGGGTCAGTATCGTGGAAAATCAGATTCAGGTCAGGAGAAAAGCGAAATTCTGTTTTAAAACGGAAAACAAGAAAACTTGTTTGAGGGCAGTTAAATCCAGTTGAAGTTAAACAAAAACACAACAACAACAAATTTGAAAAAGAAATATAACAAGGAAAGATGTGGAAAGAAGTTATTGTGCCCAAAATAAACAATAAAATTACAGCTATCAGAAACAGGAACTAATAAAAATGCTGCTGAAAATCATTAAAACTGTACAAGAAACAATTTTTTAAAATTATATCTTATTGATATTTTTTACTGAAATGTCAGTGATATTACTATCACAAAATATCACTATATTTTTAGAATTTTTGACAAACTCTCAGTGAAATTTCAATCATAAATTCCCACTGATATTTTCAGAAATGTTGGCAGAGTCAGGGAAATTTCAATCACAAAATTTCACTGATATTTTCAGAAATGTTGGTAAAATCTCCTAAAAAATCCCCATAGGATGTGATAAATGGTGAATCATGCAAAAAGTATCAGGTGTTTTCTTTAGAACCAAGCCAAGGGGTGATGTTTGAAATAGTGAGAAAGGGTGACACTTGAAAGGCCCCACAAACCTGCCAGCATAAAGTTCTTTATCTTTTTTGTTTTCAACAATCTCTGGATTTTTTACGGCTGATTTTAGATTATGAGTTTGAATAGATGACAGAGAACCCTCATGCTCCACATTAATTCAAATGTAAATCCATGTATCAAAAAATGTATCTTGGCAGTGTTGTACCCTTTCAACCAATGTTGTAACCTGTCAGCTTTAACAGGAGTAGGAAGCTTACTGTTTTCGCAAGCTGTTTTGTAGAGTTTGCTTTTGGTCCTTGGGACTGAGTAGGTTTGTAGCCACCATGAAAGGGCTGGATGTTGTCAGGTCTAGCCTATTTTGGGGCATATATTGGCAAGAATTTGAACTATACAACCCGCATCTCCAAGAATTCTTTTGCAAGTGATGCTAAACCCATATATTTGTACACACTAAAACTATATTCCATTGGCTGAATGAGTCATGTGACCACATTCCTGGGTTTGGTTGGCCCCAGAGTGTCTATATTGCTTTGTTTACAGTGCCCAATGAAACCCATTCACCCCTCATCACATATATCCTTGTGCTATTGCAAATAGTTTTTACATCAAGATCTGCATACGTGTGAAGATAAAAAAAATGTTAGAGCAGCAGAGAGACTGAGCCCACCAACTATTCCGTCCAACAGAACCCTCTATCGAGAACACTCTTGATAGAGGGTCTTATTTCACAAAATAAACCCTCTATTCAGAAAACTATGATAAATAAGCCTTCTCTGCTGACTAGAAGAGTTATTTCATGAAAAAAAAACTAACAATAAAAATACTTCTTGACGCCGGGGTCTACTAGACGAAACACTTGGTGGCTCAGTCTCTCTGCTGCTAAAAATGTAAACATTTTTAATCCTAGAATTTCTAGTTAAAAATTGTATCTAACCTAACTCGATACCGTGTCCGAGGATCATGTAAATTTATTGTTACAAATCCGTATGGTTTTGCCTGAGCACGACTAAAGAAATTTCTGAATCTATTTATGTCCATGTCACCGCTGCATCAATTTCGATGAATATTTTGTAACGTGTGTGCGTCAACGCCGTTAAATACCGCAAGAACGTTACAGTTATCTCTGATCACTTTCGGAATTTGTGTATACCGTTGAGTTACATAAATCACATCGGTGTTTTTATGCCTGCCGCGTGAAAATATCCTGGCAGGGTTTGATTGTTTGTCCAGCATGATATCATCGTACACGACTAAATTATTAATACTCCCATCAATATCATCGATACTCGGTGCTTCATCAATATCAGTTATAAAATTAACAACATCTTCTTCACTTATCGATTTTGCACTTTCGTTAAAATCTTTTAATACCTGATAACATCGCTGATCGTCCACTGATGGTGCTATCAGATATAATTTATCCCACTTCACCCACTTCATTATTAAATTAAGTAACAACTGTGTCTTACCCGACCCAGATGGGCCTATAATAATCATTCGAATTGAATTTGGTAGCACTGAGTTATGTTTGATTGGCTCTCGTCGCTTTGACGCAGAAAAGTCAGTGATCTCCATTAGATATATCATAAAATAAATATGAATTTATATTGTGTGAAATGCCGAGCACATACCCCAACTGCGGATATGACAACAATTACAACAAAAAATGATCGACAAGTGCTTACAGGCAAGTGTGAACGATGCGGTATAGCGAAGTTTAGATTTATTTTTAAAAAAAAGGGAGGTGATATCGCAGCCAAGTTAGCCAAGTTACCAGGAACACCGTGGGCTAAATACCCAGGAGAAAAACATCTTCCAGGATATAATTACTGTGGTCCTGGAACCCGACTTGATATCAGACTTGATGCTCAGGATCAACCAAAACCAGGTGAGTATCCGATAAATGCTATTGATAAGGCGTGTCATGCGCATGATGTAGCTTACCGAAGCAAGGATTTGCAACAGCGCCATCTCGCGGACGTGAAATTAATTCATGCGTTGGATGCCATCACTGATAAATCTTTCAAGGAGAGGTTAGCATCCTGGTTAATAAAAACTGCAATGAAATCTAAGCTTGTATTAGGCGCTGATAATTAATTATAATGGAGTCGATTTATTATTCCCTAAGAGGATACTGGAGAGGTAACGCAGCAATTAGTAAACTCGCTGAAGCAGCAAAAGTTACAAAAGTTGCTGCTAAAAATTGGTTATCCCGACAGGCAATATGGCAAATTTATCTACCGTGTCCTAAACAAATTCACTTTGCGCATTTTGATGTTAGTGTGCCAAATGAGGTTCATCAGGCTGATATATTATTTCTGCCACATGATACTATCCGAAGACGCACATACAAGTACGCGTTAACTGTAGTTGATGTTGCAAGTAGATACAAAGATGCTGAACCGTTAACGACTAAAACAGCATCCGAGGTTGCTTCTGCGTTTAAACGAATTTATCAACGTGGTCTACGTTGGCCAAATTTATTACAAGTTGATCCTGGCAAAGAACTTCAAGGTGCAGTATCATCGTTGATGAAACAGCATAACGTCACCATCAGACAAGGACATACTGAAATTCACCGTGATCAGGCAATTGTTGAGCGATTTAATCGAACACTTGCTGAGCGGTTATTTGGATATCAATACGCGAAGGAATTCATTCAGGATACGAGATCGCGCGAATGGGTTGCAAGATTACCAAGCGTGATAGCTGCGCTAAATAACGAATTCACACGAACAACCAACATGAAACCTGCCATCGCGATCACAAAAAAAAATATACCCGTACGACGTGATTCTTCAGCACAGCCGATACTGGGTAATGTCACTGTAAGATATTTATATGAACCGGGTGAACTTGAAGGTGGTAAACGAAGAGCAACTGATCCCATTTGGAGTGTTACCACACACAAGATATCCGCTGTGACAAGATCTACTGGCAGACCAGCAATCTACAGGTTGGATTCAACTGCTCCTCAACGTGGATTCACACGTGAGCAACTACAGGTGATTCCTGAGGATACGCAATTACCGCCAAAATCACTTCAGTGATTTCAATCACTTAACTAGCGCTGGCGCCTCTACGTCGATTGCACTCAAGACAGGTCAACATGATATTATCACGTGTATGACCGCGACTGTTATCTTTTCTGTCTACGGTAAATTGTTTTGAATTTTTATTCGAATACTGCCATAGCATTATACAATTACAGCTCGCGCAGTGATTATTCTGCTGTTGTTTCAGCGCTCTGATAAATTCAATATCAAGATCAAAATCGCGATTATTTTTTTTGTCACTCTGTTTGTAACCAGAGAGTTTTTTTCTTATTACATCACCATCGCTGTTGTTTTCATTATTAATTTTATCAGCGTTTGATTCATCCAAGACAATTCTTCGCATTTGAGATATTCTTCTGACTCTGGACACAGCCAAGTAAACTAAGTTTGACCATTCGATTCGATCATCAACAATCCAGACAGTTGTATCTGAAATAGTCAGTCCTTGAGATGAATGAATTGTCATTGCGTATCCTAGCGTCCACGGGGATTTATTTATTTTTAGTGCATCTTTGACAGCATTAATATCAACTAACACAATATCATTCAGTACTAAATTCTGTTTCTCTGTTTTTCCAGGAATATCAACATCTATATTCTGTAACCGCGTATCAGCTGGTCTATAACATAACGGCACTGGCAGCATTGGAAACTTTCCTTGTTGTAATTGAAATAGCTGTTGTTGAAGTGTGTCTCTGACTATCTTTCTACTTGCCACTATCAAATCGTCTGGTTTCCATACGCGTAAAAAGTCACTCATTGAAGTTTCAGAAATCATCTCCCGCATAATTTCACATTGAATTTTATTCGGTTGTAATCTGATTAATGTTTTAAATTCTTTCAACGTTGCATCAAGTGCTCTATGATCATCAGACACTTCTTCGTAATAATCAACAAAATCCCT
Organism: Sinohyriopsis cumingii; assembly: GCA_028554795.2. NCBI lineage: Eukaryota > Metazoa > Mollusca > Bivalvia > Unionida > Unionidae > Sinohyriopsis > Sinohyriopsis cumingii. The sequence goes on along the minus strand of CM068824.1, from coordinate 113,045,041 downwards.
CAGCCAATCATGCGGAGATGCGCCGACAAACGGAGGTGGTTGACCGTGATCGCCGCGCATAACGACTGCAGTATTTTTCGTTAGCAGCCAATCAAGAAATGTTTTTAATGTTTCCAGCGGTACCGTACATATCTCATCCCAAATTATTTTCTCGGGAATATATTTTGTTCCCATTCGATCTGGCGTCCACACACCGCCGCTATATTTGAAAAAGCTGTGATAAGTACAAGAATTGACTCCTCGTTTTTTCATCTCCCTGGCAAGCCTGTGTGTAGGTGTTAGCACAATCATATCCGATTTTCCAAATAATTCAATCGCTCGAGTTGTTTTACCAGACCCCCCCCGGTCCGTTCAAATAAACGGTTTTGTGTCTAGTGATTGGATCATACACAGATGGTGCGGAAGATATTTCTGACATTTCTGATTTACAATAATCATCCTTAATTGCAACATCAGCGGATTCACAATATTCGTGTAACATCTCCGCTTTTATTCTCCACGAACTCCATGATTCATCGTAAAAGTCTTCGACTTTCCTTGTAAAACGAGCCAGTGATTCTGAATATCTTTTATTGATGTAAAATGAATCCGTTGAAACTCTAACTGCGGTGTCAGGAAATCGGTTTATCATTGATAGTAAATTTATAGAAACATAACCCATCATTGAAGATCTTAGATATTTGTATTGAGGCGACTCTCCGTCGATATAACTTACAATTGTGCCCAACTTTCTTCCGTCGGACAAGAACACATCCTCCCGATTACAAAATATATTTCTCGCAAAAGCGTCAGCAATTATAAAATCCAATTCAGCATCATCGATAATCAGTCGCGAGTGATGCATTTTATGATCAAATGCTGCACCCTGAGTAAATTTACCGATTATTCTTCGTCCAAGATCTTTTGCTGCTTTTTCACTGTTGCTGAGTTTGATCTTGAGAACTTTAGGAGCCTCACTGACAATGACATCCATCGGGGTATTTGGACTCTCTCGTGCATACTCGCCGATAACTTCATCTACACTGACACGCTCCAATGTTGGCAACCAAACTGAGCTCTGCGGTTGATATGATATGATTGCTTCACTGACAGTCAACGATACCAGTATTCGGCTGTCAAGCATATATCGCAATAACACTATTGGTACCCAGCGCTTTTCACTGAAGTGTCTGCCAAACCAAACATAACAGCACGGATGAAGTCCCACGGCGAATTCAAACGAAGTCACACGAGCAAATCCTGTCAGGTCAAAGTCGGGTAAACTGCCGTTTATAGCAACTCGTGTCATCGAGTTCGTGGGATGTCCAAATCGCTTAAAGTATTCGCTGCACTCGCCGTTCCCGAGAAAGCTTCCTGGGTAGCAAGCAATCATATCCACGGAAATCATATCCCGGTAGTCATACCGGGTATTCCACAGCCCGCCATGCCCATACTCAACACAGCTTAATTGTATATCCGAAAGAAACTGACTTCGGGTTGGTCTCCACGAATTTCTTTCTCTGGCGGCGTGAGCGGCAACACTTGGAACTGTAAAAAAATTAACCAATAACTGCTCAATGTTTTCTTTCACATATTTCTCTGCGAGTTTTTTCATTTGTTGTTGCAACGACTCTGTCCGGTATAATTCCCCGTTGGGTTTTACAAATTGATCATACTCGGAATCTTCGGAACTCCTAAATAACCACACTGACACAGGGTCGGTTTTACTCATCGTGTAAATAGCATCAAATATGTTTCCGGAATAAAGTTTAACAACACGATCTCGTGGAAATATTGTAACTGCATCAGTCCAGGCATGAGAGTTATGATCAATAATTTCAATCAGTGATCCTGACTTTTTATAATGTTTGGAATTATATAATATTTCCCCGGTTAGTGTTTTTACTGTTATTGAACATTTTAATTTACTTGATAGCACAGCAGCATCATTTATTGTTGCCCCAGTATCTTTTACTTGCTCAGCCCATGCTGTTATTTTCTCACGTCGCAGATCGGTTAAACCGTTTCCTCGTTTTGCGTTTTTAAAGTGTTCCATTACTCGCACGGCTACACAATTCAGCGTAGAAACGCTTGCGTTTCCAGAAAATCCTTTGGATTTTGATGACGTCTTCATCGGGGTGAGTTTATCAATTTTTGTTTTTTTTACCAGATAGATTCCATAAACGACTGCGGTTACAGGATACGCTCGAGCGTAATATGGTTTATCAATCCCGGTCAGCATTCCTGGTTTGGAATCTTTACTTAACAGAATGGTCTTTCCGTTAGCAAGAACAGGGTCGAGTTTGTCACGGATAATCCATTCATCGGAATCTGTTTGCACAATAAATTTTATTCTGAAAAAATATTTCTTACTGTGTTCATCGCTTTGATGAATATCAAATAGATAATCAATAATTGTTTTTGCTCGGGCATCAGTCATTGTAGCATCGATGACTTCGTCAGTTTCGCGGATAATTTTAAATGACGACCATACATGAGAAGCGCCGTCATCGCGGAATTCTTTTTTACCCTCCCTGATAATATTAAATAGATCAGTTAGATTCTGCCGTCGTAAGTCTCTGTTTAGCCTGTCAAGATCAAATCTCCCAGCGCCAAATAAACTCTTCATATTATATTTAAGACAAATATTTAAATAAGAAATATTATATATAAATGAATAACTGCAAGTGGTTAAAAGTTGGATCTGTAACAGTCTGTGGTAAGCCCTACAGGAAGGAATTCTGCGGTGAACATATACATAGCATCAAACGAGGAAGCACAGGACCTATTCCCTGCCTGCGATGTGGCATTGGTGTCAGGAGTAAAACACAATTATGTGCGGGATGCGGGGGGAAACGATACCGGGAACTCAAGCGATATTACAATAAAAAATAACGGAAATGCGCTGAAATCCGAGAGTGATTATATAGCTAAGTTTTCAGACAAATTATAAATTAGACAAATACATGAAGTATAAATGAATCAAGAATTTGTCCCACATCCTATCATTAAGAATTATGAAGCATCTCGCGAGGGAATAGTGAGATATTGCAGATTGAAAAAGCCAGTTGGTGCTGCCGATAATTTTGGTTATCTAAGATTTACTGCTGGAAAAAAGAGATATTATAATCACAGGTTTGTGTTTGAGGTATTTAACGGAGAGATCAAAGATGGTCTTGTAATCGATCACAAAGATAATAATAAACTTAATAACTCTCTCCAAAATTTACAATCCATTACTCCGAGCGAGAATTCTGCAGGAGGTGGCACTGGTAAATTTGCAAAAATTCCCAGAGCTGTTAGATCTCTCAATAAAAATACTAATAAAGAAAATATATTTCGCTCAATGAGCTCAGCTGCGAGGTATTTTGGTATTAAACCCCGTTCGGTTCAACATGTTGCAGAAAAAATATATAAATCAACTTTTTCACGTAAGTTTGATAGCTGGATTATATTTTCTTATGTAGATAACTCTATAGCGACTGCGTGAAAGTCAATGATACAATTATTTCCCCTTGTCAGGAAGTGTTGCGCAACACTCCTTGACAGGTAAATTTATCCAGTGCGTTTTTTTTTTCATCCAACTGTATACACACTGCGTCACAGCCTCGCGTTTGTCAGTATTTTCATAAATCAGAGCTTAAATTCAGTGTTTAAAATTCAATTCAGAATTTTTTAACTGTCTGTTACCACTACAGAGGTATATTATTTTACAGGTAACACAACGAGCAGACGATTTTCTGCAAATAACCTACCTGTATAAATTTCACAACAGGTAGATCAGTATATAATAATTTTTAAACCCTATATTATCAGATTGAGCAGTGGCACAATGGTAACGCGTTTGACTTTCGTCCCGACGCTATCAAATACCATGTTCGAATCCTCGTTACGGACATATTGTCGACGGGCCCATTTGGTTTTTTTATAATAGTGGGAGCTCCAGCAGGGGCCTTGTGTGCATATCTCCTCCACGTCGAATCGTGGGGGTACGTTTTACCCCTGGGATTCGATTTGGGGGGGGGGGTATGCACACAGGCAGTTCGTTTGGAGCTCCCAAAAATAAACAGCAGTCATTGGATGTATAAGCTCTACGGTCAAAAACAAAATGGTTAAAAGAACCGATCACGAGGATGCCGAGAAGCTATAAGAAAAGCTCTGTAAGACTGAGATAAAAAATCTGAAAAATAAAAATGTCACCTTGACAAAGTGACAAAATCACCTTGACAAAATCAAGGAAGTAAAAAATCTAGTCTGAAAGGACCTGGTGGAGACCCATAAGCCAGTATAAGACTAACCGCTCATCAATGATGAATTAAATATATAAAAATATATATAAATGTGAATTACGAAAATATCAATAATGTGATTGATGCTATTAAAAAATTAGAAAAACAAGGATTTAATATATTACTAAATCCTGAAACAATTCTGTCAGATTTTGAATCATTATATGAAGCTAAATGCGCATTGCGTTATATTCTTCCTGCTCAATATCGATTCATAAAGATGATTCAAAATAATTTGTATAAATCGCTGGCCAGCGTAGCGGAGGCACAAGTAAATGAATTTGTTCCACTGTCTCGTGCAATCGAAAAGATCAGGCTGGCACTGGCAGCCGAGTATGAAACAAAAAAGATAATAAATAATCGTGTTCGAAAATTAAAGCATTGTATGTCCGCTGACGAAGTCATCGCTGACTTTGTCACTGACGAGGAAGTAAATACCTCACCTTGATTTTGTCATTGAAGTCAAATACTTGGAAGTGAAATCGAAAGTAAAAAATATTACTTTTTTTTTACTGTGTAAATTATGCAATTGTCCGATTTCGTTGGTTGCTACTAGCAAATACCCTGTCAGGATCAGTGAAATGGTCAGTGGTGTAAAAATCATATATGATAAAATTATGCAATTGTCCGATTTCGTTGGTTTTTACTAGCAATTACCCTGTCAGGATTAGTGAAATGGTCAGTGGTGTAAAAATCATATATAATAAAATCAGCAACTTGGACATTTTCGTTGGTTTTTACTAGCAATTACCCTGTCAGGATCAGTGAAATGGTCAGTGGTGTAAAAATCATATATAATAAAATCAGCAACTTGGACATTTTCGTTGGTTTTTACTAGCTGATACCCTATCAGGATCAGCAACTTGGACAATTTCCCTGATTTTTACTAGCAAATACCCTGTCAGGATCAGTGAAATGGTCAGTGGTGTAAAAATCATATATATAAAGTAAAAATTCTTTACAAATATTTTTACTGCACAAAAAAATAAAATTATCGTCCGATTTCTGTGATTTTTCCCCTTGACTTTCACTGCAGTATCTTATCAAGATGATCCCGTGAAATGTACGAGTGAGCATAATTCATGATTTGGTCTGGAAAACATGTGATCGCTATGATATGATTTTCTTGTAGTTGTTTCAACTGCGATTCTGTCAGTAAAAAATTATCATTACCGTATTTATCAATAACTATTTTAACTTCACCTATAAAATGATTTTCACCGCTGAATATTTTCCTGATATATTCTTCAAGTGTTTGTTTGTCATATATTAAACATTTTACGTGCTGATACGTGCTATATTTTTTTATCATTTAATATAATTTATTGTGACAGTGCTGTCATTGATGGTGATGTTACCAACAGTGCCATCATCGTCGTCGCTGTCACTTAAAATAAAATCACTGTCAGAGACATCTTCATCACTAACAATAAAATCACTGTCAGTGGAAACACTTTGTGTTTCACTGTCACTAACAATAAAATCACTGTCAAAGAGATTTTTATCATCATCATCATACTTCTGGTAATTCTTCGAATTTCTCGGAAACGCTTTGCATTTCTTGTAAGTCGACGGTTTTTGGGACATTATTATGATATGATATTATTAATTGAAAGTCTACGATTTTACCAGTAAATTGATACTAATAGTGTCATTTCTCAAGTCCAAAAGTCTACCCTGTTGGTCAGTGACTTTAAAATTTATCCTTGTCAGCGTTGGACTCAAAAACTGCAGAAATACTGGATTGATTGGCTCTTGTACAATCAAAAACCCAGGTGGTTCTTCAGGAGTAAATGAGTATAGTATAAACCCTTGCTGGGCTTGATTTGATACTGTTGTGTCTCTGTTGTAACTGCCATCGATTACGTCACACACAAGATTGACCGCGACGACATCAGTGATATTTACGATTCCCGGAGAAATATGTCCGCCATCGCCCGCTGTGGAATTATCGTGTCTGAGGATAGTTGGTGATGGCAGTATTCGCTTGTGCTGTTCAAGTATGTCATCGAAGTATTCATCGATGACATCAGTAACAAATTTTTTTCAAGATGACCGGGGAAATATATCCTGGTAGTTTATAATTTGCAAGTTTATCCTCGCTGATTTTAAGTCTATCTAATGCGGCTCGGAGATCACGCAGTTTATCTTCTTCGTTTTTTCTTCTTTCCACAGCTTCTCGTAATCCTTCGTGTGGAATATCATGGTCTCTAAAAAAAGCCTTGTTGTATTCCTCACTTTCCACAGCATTCCTTACTAATCCTTTTTGCTGCTCGATCGCTTCGACTATAGCAGCAACTGCTCTGTTGTTCAAAGTGTCCATGTAACTCGCGACTTTGTTTGATACTTTGATCTCGCTGATGATATTGTCACGGGAACCTGTTATATCGCCGATATGTGATTGAAAGTGCTAACGTAAATTCTTTAGTCGTCGATTATGCAATTCACGATAATAATTAAATAGATCAGTAAGATCCTCCAGCGAATATTCATATGTTTTATGGTATCTTACCGCCCAGTTGCCGCTGTCTGGTGGTACGTAGTAAAACCAAAATTCTGGATCTTGAACAGGAATATCCGTTAGTATCGGGACAATATATTTTTCAACATCTTTGGTAATTGTGAAATGATATTCCTGTTCGTCAGTGATATAATCAGACTTTTTAGGTTCAGGTGGTATCGGTGGTGTCGATGGTTTTGATTCAGGCCATCCTAATACTGTTCTGATTGAACTGTTATAAATGTCTACGGCGTAACCCGGTGAAGCGACTTCGATGGTCGCTGACAACGTTGGCTCGTGGGCGGCCATTGATATTTTTGCTTCTTTTCCGGTGATACGCTTTATTTGACGCTGTATTTCGTTGTTGATTTCTTCTATCTGATAAGACCCTGTTGGTAAATGAATGACATTCCAATCTGGTGTGCCGTCAGGTTTATTCTGATACGAAAATACAAATGAATTATCTGGCAACTGTCCGTGAAATGATGTCGACCTGATGTTGGGCCAACTGTGATATACCCGTAATTGTGCCAACTCGATTTCGCTTGCTGGAATCGCAGTTGGAAAATTAATATTAAACTCTGGTTGCGTTGAAGATATTGTTATCATTGATGTTTTTGCCGGAGCTGTGTTTGCGGCTATCTGCTGAAGTAATTCCGTCATTATTTATCTTCATCGTTTTCAAATCAAAGTACTTTGTGCTTTTGTAATCGTTGTATGCGCTGGACATCAACGTGAATTCGGAATCGGATATTGTTGTATCGTCAATGCTGGATGATATCAACGAGGACAATTTCGAGTAGGTGCTTGTGGCCGCGCTGTTTAACTTTTCGTATTCGTGTAATTTTGTTAGCGCGCACGAGGATATTTTTTTTTGCAATTATATTAGCAACTCCTGCAATTGTCGTTGATGTTGAAATTGTGATTGTAATCGCGATTGCAGTTGTCACTGGTGTCAGCGCTGATAATAGGACACCCGTGGATGCAACTACCCCGGATACCGAATACACTATTGTGTCTAATACAGTTACACGCCGTTTGTATTTTTTTTTATCTTTGTTGCACAATTGTCAATAGTGGTTTTTAACTCTGACTGCCATTCGTGTACTTGATCATACCTATATTGCTGAGCATTTAGTGTTGTCGTTGATGCCGAAACACTTTGCATTTATTATTTTACGCGGTAACCAATTGAGGCGTTTCAGCTACAAATTCCAAACACCACCAGTACGATGTTGCGGTTAATTTCTTGTCTGCGGCTTCAAGTATAAAATCCTCTTCGGTTCCCTTGTTTAATATGATAGTCACAACCCCGGAATATTTATCGGTGGAATATCTCCAGGGATATGTTGTGAAGATTTCAAACTTAGCGGCACTGAACACAGACAGTCTATACACGCCAGTGGCTGTTGCTGTATATTTGATAGCATTATTTTGTCGGGACCATGTTGCGAATCCCGATGATACCGTGTATACGATGTTGGTGATATGCCCGGGGGTAACTCCAGTGGGGACTTTAATCAGACTGGCTTTGTTAACGATGCCAGGAATACCCGATACGACATCCTGCTGTGTTTGTTTGATCGTGTTAATGCTATTTTCTATTATCTGGATTTGATCTGAAAAACTTCTATCTGTTCTGACTTACACCTAACCAGGTATTAATCTTGTTGATATCGTTGGCGTTATTAGTAAGATTTGGTATGATTTCAGAAAGTTTCATGTCGATGACTGGAGGAACCCCAAAGAACTTATCAATGGACTCATCAGCTTTTGCGAAGTTTCTTCGAAGTCTTGTAAACGCGTTCACGTGAACATCATACTCTGCCCGCAACGTGGCTAGTTTACCGTCAATGGCGCTAGTGACTGTTTGGACACTCGTGTCTACATATTGTTTGTTTGCGGCATCTTCCGGGGATGTTGGATCTTTTAAAACGGTTATTTTGTTACCGTTCATGCTGAGTTCACCTGTCATTGTATCACCGGTCTTCGCTACACGTTCCCCTGCGGATTTTCGTGCATCATCTCGCAGCATCGCAATTTATATCAACGAATCTCTGATTCTGCCACTGTCAGTGAATACAACGATGTTGTCCGCGGTAGCTCCAAGGACCCTGCGAATTATGTCATTCCACCTAATGTTACTGGTTTTTAGCTTGCCATGTCGATCTTGAAAAATTACAACCTCATCTGGGTCTATTCCGGTTAACGTTAAAAGATTATCAATTTCATCTTTGGTCGCATACTTTGATAAATCGATATCTTTTTTTTCTTCCTTTGTTCTGCTTGATATTCCGTAAATATCAACCATTATTAGTTATGGGGTTGTTTAAATTTGGAAATCACATCTGTGATTGGAAAAAATCATCGATTTTTCAACGTGTATTCATGCACGACTTTGTGAGGAGAATTCGCTGATTTCGAGATCGCATCAAGAACATTTAATACTTCACGGCCACATATCGGAGGATCGGTTAGTGTTTGTGTTGGTAACGTTGAATACCAAACCGCTGCTGACGAAGTCAGCGGGGATACATATCGAAGAAACTCAATTGGCGGTCCTAGCCCGTACGAATCAAAATAGATAATTCCACGTGGATCGATCGCGTAAGCAACCCAGTGAGTTCCTGGACCATCGCTGTTATCAAGATTAATAATTCCTGTTTCTGGATTGCGCGGTTGTTTCGGTAATTGATCTCGCATAAAGACACCTCTGAAATGTTTTACACGTAATCGTTTAGCGGCTTCAAGTAAATCAAAGTTGGACGCTGGAAGTGAGACAGAAACACCTTGTGGCTTCAAAACCTTTTTGGGTACCATGATGGCGGAGTTCCTGGAAGTCTTAGCCCTCGGCCCGTTTTTTTTCTGTATCCGGATCCTGTTTGAGCTCTTTGTAATCCTGAAGAGCAAGGGGTGGCACTCTTGCCGCTAATGCAGGATTGGAAAGTAATTTTTGTACCACTGGCAGAGCTAAAGCGCCATGAGTGCTGCTGCTGGTATATTTCCTGCTTGTTTCTTATATTTTCCTCCAGTTGCTTTCTTTAGTGCCATTCCAGCTGCGGTTCCAACTGCGCCTAACGCTGCAGCTTTCGCTACTGCTGGTGCTGCTGCGGCAATCATCGCTGATATTGCTGAAAGAAGCGGAAATATTCCACCGGATTTGATCATATCATGAACAGCTGCGGCACTAAAATCAAGTCTGATTCCTCTTCCTGTCGATTGAGCGTGGTTGATTTGATTAAGCTGTGTTTGAGTAACTGATATCTTATTTTGACCACCACTTAATTGTCCATGTTTGAGTGTTATTGATATCCCTGAGGCATTTGCTTGCTTTGATTTTAATTTCTTGATCTGACCAGGAGTCAGAGTAACATTAACATGACTGTATGACATTCTATTTAATATGAGATTGATCTAATTGTTACGTATCTTCGGAAAATATTACATATTTTCCACTGGGGCATCAACGAGTATCATTCGGCCGCCAGCACCTTCAAGCAACATTGCTTTATCGGAAAGTATGACCACGATTGCTCTGTAATTAGCTATAACTCCTGCGTCTCTATTTACGGTAGCCCGAAAGTGAATATCAACGACAGACTGTCTGGTTAAATCAAGATGCTCCAGCGAGAAGTAATAGATTGGATAATGAGATATAAAATCCAATTGTGATATTTGCAAACCAGTGTCGATATTTAGATCACGCGCTAGATATTTTGTCAATCGTTGATATGCACGTGCAACATGATTATTACCAAAATTTAGTATTATATTCTCGGATGGTTCTTGATGTCCGTTTATTCTCAGAGAAACGTCAGTGATACCAAGTTGATCAAATATCATATGCGAACGTGTTTCGTTACCCACCCGTGCAGCATCCTGAAGAGCAATGAAAATATGTCGCGGCGCGGCAACCCCCTGCTGTGATGCTATATGCCATGTGAATAAACCATTGATGGCACTTTGAATACTATCTGTGGTTGTTGTAAGCCACGATAGCAGCGTTTTGCCACCTTGATCCATAAAAGAAAGCAGTTGCTGTTCTTCAGTAATTGCAGGAGTCATTACCGGCATCCACAGTGATAGTTTTGTTATGTTTACCTTACCAGCGTCACCTAGAGGTCGCCATAGTGCATCATTGTCGTCGGCTTTTCTAACAAGCACGACTGTATGTTTTGCTCCAAAAATCACCTTTCTGACATCTCTGCAAAATCCAAAGATGTGCGACAGCGGAATGGCACATGAAAAATTTCTACGATTACCTTTTAGCATTTGTCTACTGGCAGCGAAACCTAAATTAAATTCTGCATTAGCACAATGAACCACCGGCCACACATCAGCGTCAGCGTTATCGGCAAAGTTTCTTGGTCGTCTAATATCGTACTGATCAGTGTTAGGAAAATTAGAAGTGTCCTTGGCAAACATCATTGATGGACCGGCTGATCTTGTATAATCATCAGAATATCTCGCTAGACCAATTATTGTTGTAGCAACATCGACATCCTTCTGAATTGATTCAATATTTTTTCCATCGATCATGTAGATAGCACTATCAAACAAGGCCATAATTCCGTTATTGACAAAACCGATTTTAACATTGGGTCCGTATTCTGTGTCATCGGTTTTTATAATTTCACCTTCTACCTCAATAAATGCTTCAGCGGGCAGGAAATATCTACTGGTATCCTGAACCTGAAGTTCAATTCGTCCTCGTTTATTTGGTTCTCGTGCGTCATAAGAATAATACTGATAATCACGCACTGATTCATTTTTGAGAACCGGTTCGTCTATGTCGAATGGTGGGTCGGATTCCTGTTTAAACATTTTATTATAGAAGTTATCGTCTAAAACGAAGACCACTTCCCGCAATCAAACTTGTATTTATTTGTTCAGGATTTATCAGCGCCGCTAGTTTTTGATTTGCGGCTTCATTTATTACTTTACTAACATTTGCTGGCATGTCCGCGGTGGCTGGTAATTTTACCGGCGGAAGTTTTCTACGTATCAGTCGTGCTAGTCTATCCTTGACTGATTGAAATGCTTTACTGGCAGCGCTTCCAACAGCGCCAATAGCGTTATCTTTAATAACATCAATGGCTTTCATCGATAATTGTTTTGCGATTGGTATTGCTTTAGGTGCCATCCTCGCAAATAAACCCTTGACAACATCGCCTAATCCGTTTCCATAAGTCATCCTGTATACAGGTACTCGTGAATTTACCACCGTGACCATGACTGGTCTACGATGAGAATTGTGTACAATCATTTTATTTAATTGTTATTTCTCGAATCGCTGTCCACGAGTTCATCAATAAGTTCCCGATAGATGTGAGCATCCATGATGCCGCCTTGAAATAATCGCTGACAGATATCAGCTGCTTCATTAATTATTTCTGGTGAGTTATTTCCAGTTCGTTTTCCTCCCAAGAGAACTTCTAGCCGTGATACATCATTGATGATATTATCAGGACAAGTAATGTGACCACCAAGACCACTACCCGTTACGCCCGGGTCAGGCGATGGTTGTCTTCGTGGTCTTCATTAACTTGCTCAACAAACTCATCATAATCGCGCTTATATTTTTTACTGATCTGTGAAATACCTCTCCACTCACGAAATACACTCGCGTTCCACTCATGTTCTGGAGTGTTATGAAATTCTGGTCTTAGAAGCTGCTTACGTGCTTGATATTTCGTTGCAGCAGTGGCATGAGGATCAGACATAACTTGCATGTAACCCTGCTGAGTAAAATATTTAGTTTTAAATTCTGGTTTAGGCAGATCCTCGACGATATTTTTAACGTCTTCGATTTCAGCACGTGTTTTGTCAGCAGACTCTATTGCTTCGCTGATCTGTTTTGGTAATCCAGTGATAACTTGCTGTGTTGCTGTTGTGGCTTCAGCGATCTTTTTGGTTGGCTCAGTGATTGGTTTAAATAATTCTTCTGCACCTGTTTCAAATTCAATTTGTGCTTGTTGCCGCGCTTGTAATTTTTGTCTTACACTGTCTCGCACAGGAATAAATTTTTTTATTGCTTCTAGTCGCTCTCGAGCTAGTTTAGCGGAATGTGCTTCTCCAATGTTGGCCATTATTGTTAACTTAAATTTTTAATTCACAGCAGAAATCCTAGAATATTTACATTTTTAGCAGCAGAGAGACTGAGCCACCAAGTGTTTCGTCTAGTAGACCCCGGAGTCAAGAAGTATTTTTATAGTTAGTTATTTTTCATGAAATAACTCTTCTAGTCAGCAGAGAAGGCTTATTTATCATAGTTTTCTGAATAGATGGTTTATTTTGTGAAATAAGACCCTCTATCAAGAGTGTTCTCGATAGAGGGTTCTGTTGGACGGAATAGTTGGTGGGCTCAGTCTCTCTGCTGCTGTTAGTGCTAGGTAGACATTAGAGAATCAAACATGAGTCATTACATGCACTGAATGACACAGCCGAGAATACAGCCTTGCCAGAATATTACGGTATAGATAATCTTGCACCAGCGTCAACTGGGCTATCGGTCCATGATCCATTTGTAAGTCATAAATTTTGTTACCTCAATCGTGGCAGATCATTTGATTTGTTTTGTACCTATGTACAATTGTAATTTAATTGTCTTAAATTTCAATTCACAGACTTACTTCGGAATTGAGTCTAAGACGTGTTACCGCAAAAACATATAACAGATTATATAGATGGAACAGTGCTGACACGTGGACATCAGTTCGCATGGGACAAAAATATTTTGCGTGTAATAATCTGTGATGTAATTTGTAATGTTCCAAAATGAACACTAGACATTTGTATCATGTGGTTATTAAAGAATAATGATCACGTTATCACATGTTGAAATCAAGGATAGCCTCTGCCAATCACAGATGATTTCCCTCGTCATTCACTGCATATCCTGATTGTTACGAAGAATCCCACAATGATTATCAAGCTAAAGATGAAACGTTAAAACAATTAAAAACTCTTACGTGTCTGCGGTCAGATGAGGTTCGGTGGAAAGAAATGCATAAATACATCCCATATATATAGATGAAACATTTCCTTTCCAGATGATTTCATCATAGTTTCACAAAAAGAAGTACAAAATAATCCTCAGCAAGATTTTTTTAAATTACATCAAGAAAATGTCCAATATGTCTTGTGCTGTTGTTATATCATCCAGAAGATAGTCACCAATGAAGTATATCCATAACAATTCCAGACATAACAACTGTGAAATAAATTCTTATGCTAAAACAATATCGTATAAGTTGATGTGCTCAAATTCACATTAGACAGTACACCTTTAAACTGACGTTTTGGCTATGCAGTTAAGAATTAACAATCCTCATCACAAGTGTGTCTGGATTGTTGAAGATCGCATCGAGTGGTCAAGGTAACGTATCGCCCGTGTATTACTGCAACGAGTTGCATGTAATATTTTGTGTGTACTTAAACTCCAAACAAGATCAGTAGCTCTCCTAGTTCTATCCTCAATTTTACCAGGTGCTTATAAATATCTTACAACAACATTGTGATCACAATATACACATAAGCAACTCATTATGGCTAGACTAGAAGTAACGAATATGTTATTTTTTATTGCATGAATGGGTTTTCATATAGTTGTACATGTAGTTTCATGATTTAATGTGGCCATGACTGCGGGAAGCCTTGTTACCCATTTGTGATAACTAGCATCAAGGGTGCTAATACTCCGTGTGTCAATACTCAGCGTTAATATGTCCTATGTCTATTCATGTCCAAATGATCGGTCCACAAGTATAATGATTAAATCGTTCCTTCAAGAGCTTGATATCAATGAATTCCAGCATGTCCACGATGAATCTGTATCTGGTACTGTTTCATCAACATTTACACATTCTGGCCACATAAATGGGCCGTGCATATAAATTCGTTGCAATGCTTCTGCTATATTTATTGAATTTTCTTATTGTTTTAATAGATAGTAATGTCCTCTTCTTGTTATATCCCGTTATAGAGCTGATGATAGGACAAGTAATATGCTGCTTAATGGTATTATGAGGGTCATCTCAAAGTGTTAGATTACTCGTTTATCTCTGTGTCGTACAATGTGAACAGTAAACAGATGAGCCCTCTATCTGTTTATTTACAGGGTAAACACACACTAATCCTAAACTTAGCAACTTTAAAGGTAATAATGGAAGCTAGATATGAGTTTAGCATTGACATGGAAGACAGATGGATCAACAAACATAAATGGACAAAGTAAATCCCATGTACCGCCAACTTAATGGCATTAAAGTATAAAAAGATATCTGAACATGCCCCAATTCTTGATGCTTTTCAAAAAACTGAAGTAAATTTTATATGGGTAAATGAAACATGTTTTTGGCTCAGTAGGCTTACATTTAAATAACAGTTCTTGTTGTTGTTGTGAGCTTAACGCTATTTTCCAGTACATGATAGGCTATACATAGCAGCCAGTATATCTGAAGGAGGAAGAAAAGGGAAAAACCCTGGAAGAACCAGATACTCACACTGGCCAAGCCCAAGACTCAAACCCACTCACAGATGTGATGTCTGAGTCATCTATAAAGGCAAGCACCACCGATCACTAAACCACCAAGTGATCCTGAAATAACAGTATAAATATAATAGTAATTTGACTTCAAACTGGGTTCATTAATTTTTCTCCTGGCTACATTATACTTGTGGACTGCCAATTTAATTTTCATGGTTGGGGTGTGTGTGAAATATTTTAGCCCCAAAATTACACATTAATCCAGTCTTCAGACAGCTTGAAATTAAATCTTGCTTTGTGGAAAGAGAACTTGTATAATCTTATTTATATTTGTTTAAAAGAATTACCTTTCATGAGGTAACAGAGGGGAAAAAATCTGGTCTGAAAGAAAATCAAAGGTGTCCCCCTCCCCCTGTCAAAATAAATGGTTTGTCCCTTAGCAGACAGTTACAAGTTCTCCATAGAAACAACTATTGTAAAGTTTGAATTAAATTGCCATAAAAGTTTTAAAAATATTAAAATAGGTTGCCATCTGGTTGATATCAAAGATACATAGCTGCTATGACACTGTATGAAACAACATTAACTAGAACATGTCACACAGAGGTCATTCTTAAAAGTTTGGTAGCATTAAATGAAGTGCTTTTGAAGAAGGTGTGAAAATTATGATTTTCTTCTGTCTGTAAGTACAAGATACACAGATTTCTTTGTAGATCATAACATGATAAATACTTCCTCCAGATTGTTGATTACAATTTTACCCATGTAATTTTTGAGGGAGTCTGAAAAATGAATTTTCTACTGGTTGCTATTGGAATTTCAATGGCTGCCATCAAAGATGTAAAAAAAATAACCTGCCTAAAATACTCCTGGAAAGTTACACGTCAAAGGGTATTTTTGTTTATCTGGTAGTTATGGAAATTAAAATTTTGTCACTTCACAAGTTCATGCAGGATAGATGATATGTGAATAATGTGTGACATTGTCTATGTCATGTCTCACTTTCTATGAAAAAAAACCCATTCATGTGAAGAGTTCACCAATGTTTGTGTCATACTGAAATTAATGGAAAGTTATTTTAAGAAAGAATATTGCTTTACAAAAGTAGTGTGTCTGCATGATCTTCCCTATAATGCATTATTTAACCCTATACTGATATAATCACATGCGCAGAAAATTCATGAAACTTCATGACACAGGTGGCTAAGTTACACATATTCAAAGCACCAGAAATCCTAACAGTGTCACATGGGTTGATGGCAAAAGCATGCACAAGAACACATTCAAAGTCTACAACTTTGGTCTTGAAGATGGCACCAAAACAATGAAATAAGACTTGGTCTTGAAGATGGCACCAAAACAATGAAATAAGACTTGATCTTGAAGATGGCACCAAAACAATGAAATGTGACCTAACCTTGTGGCTTTAAGTAACAAGAGTACCAAACAGTACATTATATGCCCAAATCATGCTCTTTTCCCTACCAATGACCTTGACCTTCAAGCTACAAAATGCTGCATGATAAAGTGTGGATTCAGATAAAATTTCATCAAAATATATGAAACAATTAAAAGGTGAAAGCCTCCATCAAGAATTTTAATTTTTAGCTTAACCTCAGGGGCAGAGGGTATGACTATGAATACATGAGACACCAACAAGTCCAGCTATAAAGAATGCAGGCTAAAGTTTACAATAAAATACTTTCATTAGTTCAAATGTAACATACATGGATAAAGGTCACCAATTTATATTGTTATTGACTGTGACCTTAGACTTGAGATTGAAGTCATGGCCATGGTATCTCAAATTATGATTTATAACTAATTAAAGTTTCATAATAATATCTTCAGTAGTTTAAAAGTTATTCTGCAGAAAATGAGCAAAAATCACATAAATATATATCCCTTGCCATGCTGTGAACTTAACCTAAAGGAAGGGATCTTATATATGGTATGTGACACAGCCTAATCATGATATATAGATGTACAGACTTGAATGAAATCTCGGCAACTTTCACAAGCCATGGGCTAAAGAAGCAAATATTAAAAGAAGGCTGGACAGACATAATATATCTGATTTTAAACACTTGTAAAAAATACAACATTTCATAGTTAAATATGACACCAAAAGCATTCTGATGACTTTAACCTTACAGAATGAAATGATAAAAAACATGCCCTGTATTAGTGTACAAACATGCCCTGTATTAGTGTACATACACGCCCTGTATTAGTGTACAAACATGCCGTGTATTAGTGTACAAACATGCCCTGTATTAATGTACAAACATGCCCTGTATTAGTGTAAAAACATGCCCTGTATTAGTGTACATACATGCCCTGTATTAGTGTACATACATGCCCTGTATTAGTGTACAAACATGCCCTGTATTAGTGTACAAACATGCCCTGTATTAGTGTACATACATGCCCTGTATTAGTGTACATACATGCTCTGTATTAGTGTACAAACATGCCCTGTATTAGTGTACATACACTCCCTGTATTAGTGTACGTACATGCCCTGTATTAGTGTACAAACATGCCCTGTATTAGTCTACATACATGCCCTGTATTAGTGTACAAACACGCCCTGTATTAGTGTACATACACAACCTGTATTAGTGTACAAACATGCCCTATATTAGTGTAAAAACATGCCCTGTATAAGTGTACATACACGCCCTGTATTAGTGTACAAACATGCCCTGTATTAGTGTACAAACATGCCCTGTATTAGTCTACATACATGCCCTGTATTAGTGTACAAACACGCCCTGTATTAGTGTACATACACACCCTGTATTAGTGTACAAACATGCCCTATATTAGTGTAAAAACATGCCCTGTATAAGTGTACATACACGCCCTGTATTAGTGTACAAACATGCCCTGTATTAGTGTACAAACATGCCCTGTATTAGTGTACATACACGTCCTGTATTAGTGTACAAACACGCCCTATATCAGTGTAAAAACATGCCCTGTATAAGTGTACATACATGCCCTGTATTAGTGTACAAACACACCCTGTATTAATGTACAAACACGTCCTGTATTAGTGTACAAACATGCCCTGTATTAGTGTACATACACGCCCTGTATTAGTGTACATACACATGCCCTGTATTAGTGTACATGCACTCTTCTAATATCTTAAACAGCTTCAAAGCTACAGCCTGGATACAGTAATTAAATATATTAACAGGTAAGATTCAACCATGAAGGTTGTATATAAAACACTATCAGATTATCGTATTTAGTTTAATCTCTCTAAATATGGATTTTTCATTCAAGAATTTACAAGAAAGATATGCTTATTCATGTTACCATTACTTTGTGCCAAAGATTATAAAAGTCACCAAAAAAAATGTCAAGATGTAAAATTATAATGCAGGATAATACTAATTTTAATGGCTTTAAGTTATAGGTGACATGACAAGCAACTTTGCAATAACTGTGACCTTAACTTTGCAGACAAGATTTTTTTATTTTTTTTTAAATTTTTTATATAGACATATAACCCGGGGTCTGTGCTGGATATATATGTATGTCTCCTAGTGCCTTTCAAACCTATATACAGTTATAAGCTGAGGTTTTCAACAGTTTCCAAGTGATGACCCAAGAGCAAGTCTCTTTCATCAGAATGTCCTTGAAAATTATCTGATTTCTTCTCAAGTCCTTCAACTAATACACATGTATGGTGAAAAGTTATGGATCTCAACTGTTTCCAAGCTACAACCTGTGGGCAAATCCATGATATAAGGGGCATAACCCATGGTCTGTATTGAATAGACAGGTACATCTGATTCAATCTCCTGTCCTTCAAGGCTAATAACTGTTTAATGAGTGGGTATCTCAGCAGTTTCCAGTTGAGACCCAGGGGCATCACACCAACAGGGATCATCCCTGAGGCAAGACCAGAGTGTGTAATCCTAGAGTCATAGTTCAAATTTTTAAATGACTGTGTATATCTTAAGACCACACACAATCATATCACAAAGTTTCAAGTCTGTATATTTAATGGTGTAGAAGCAGGGCTGGATTTAGTTATGGTGAGGCCCTAAGCTATGGGAAGCTGTAGAGGTCCTATTTGGTAAGTGTTAACAGAGAATAAGGCTGTGTAACAACTGAATTTGACAATGTTTTGCTAATTATTACAATGTACATTATGTAATTAATACAAAATATATTGCATAGATAATAATAGTGAACATATTATGCAAAAAGCAGAAGTTAAATTATTACTTAAATATAAAATATAATAAAACTGTAACAAATTAAAAGAAATTATGACATTTGAGAAGCCCTTTCAGACTGTGAGGCCCTAAGGAAGATATACTCCACACAATTTTTTTAAAAAATGGATGGGAATAAAAATCATTGCTTTTTTGATATATGTATTTAAACATTATAAATGTCAATGATAATTATGAAAAGATTTAAAACACCATTGAAACTTTGAGAAAAATCTTTGATTGGTTGAAAAGTACACTATTTATAAAATAACTTTTCATGAATACATTTATACTTGAATAAGAAATTTACATACATTTTAACATAAAACCAAACACATTACCATATCTGATGAGGCTGACTTTTATTATAATTTCTAACCTTTATTACACCTATACACAACAGAACCGTAAGCTATATGATAGTTTTCCATGTACCCTATTAATGTGATGTTCCAATTTTCTTCCACTTTTTCATAAAATAACATTTGTCCATTAAATTGTACTGACCATAGAAGGATTCTATGTTGTGGGTTGCATACAAATAATGAAAGAAAAAAAATAAAATAACAAATAAGCTATGCACACTGCAGCTGATTACTATTACTATTATTATTATTACCTCAAGGTTTACAATACTAACAAATGCCTTTACAGTTTGTTATTTTGTGTAAAGATGTCAGATTACTAGGCATTAAATGTCTACAATAGTTTTGGAAACAAGAAAATTTAATTTCTTCCCCTCAGATGATAATTTTAAGATACTAAACTAAATCACATGACATAAAGGACATATTTTGTATTTAAATGTCCTTTATGTCATGTGATTTAAATGTCTTTTATGTCATGTGATTTAAATGCCATTTATGTCATGTGATTTAAATGTCTTTTATGTCATGCGATTTGAATGTCCTTTATGTCATGTGATTTAAATGTCCTTTATATCATGTGATTTAAATGTCCTTTATGTCATGTGATTTATATGCCCTTTATGTCATGTGATTTAAATGTCCTTTATGTCATGTGATTTAAATGCCATTTGTCATGTGATTTAAATGTCCTTTATGTCATGCGATTTAAATGTCCTTTATGTCATGTGATTTAAATGCCCTTTCTGTCATGTGATTTATATGCCCTTTATGTCATGTGATTTAAATGTCCTTTATGTCATGTGATTTAAATGCCATTTGTCATGTGATTTAAATGTCCTTTATGTCATGTGATTTATATGCCCTTTCTGTCATGTGATTTATATGCCCTTTATGTCACGTATGTAATTGTCCTTTATGTCATGCGAATTAAAGGTCCTTTGTGTCACACTATATTATGGTACTGGACAGAAACAATGGTTTATATGCAAACATTCATTTAAAACACACTTTTCTTCTTTACTGAACACAAATTTTAATGTATTTTGTAAACAGAAACTTAACCCATTCTTTGGATTGTACTGTAGGTAAAGTATAGATATGATCAAGATAAAAATAGACCTAGAATCCTTCACCATAAAAGTTACATTTCTCACAGTGTAAGTCATGTTCACACAAAGTCTACATAGATAAAATGGTTTTGGAATCTACTATAGGAGAGTGACTGTCAGCCTTATGCTAACCTGGCTTGAATAATTCTGTTAAACAATGGTTTTATGAGTCCTTTACATGTCCCAGTTTAAAAGTATTATTATGATGTGATTTAAATGTCCATTATGTCATGTGATTTAAATGTCCTTTATGCCATGTGATTTAAATGTCCTTTATGCCATGTGATTTAAATGTCCTTTATGTCATGTGATTTATATGTCCTTTATGCCATGTGATTTATATGCCCTTTATGTCATGTGATTTAAATGTCCTTTATGCCATGTGATTTATATGCCCTTTATGGCATGTGATTTAAATGTCCTTTATGTCATGTGATTTATATGTCCTTTATGCCATGTGATTTATATGCCCTTTATGTCATGTGATTTAAATGTCCTTTATGTCATGTGATTTATAGGTCCTTTATGTCATACTAGTTAGAGACCCTTTATATCATGGGATTTAAATGCCATTTATGTCATGTGATTTAAATGTCCCTTATGTCATGTAATTTAAATGTCCTTTATGTCATGTGATTTATATGCCCTTTATGTCATATGATTTATAGGTCCTTTATGTCATGTGAATTAAAGGTCCTTTATGTCATGTGATTAATAGGTCCTTTATGTCATGTGATTTAAATGTCCTTAATGTCATGTGATTTATAGTGATGGTCCTTTATGTCATGTGATTTATATACCCTTTATGTCATGTGATTTATAGGTCCTTAATGTAATGTGAGTTTTAGACCCTTTATCTCATGTGATTTAAATGTCCTTTACGTCATGCGATTTATATGCCCTTTATGTCATGTGATTTAGCAGTCCTTTATATCATGTGATTTATATGCCCTTTATATCATGTGATACCTATAAAAAAAATGAATCAGGAATATAAGCTAACAAATAATCATGAAGTATGATACCCTGCTGAATGTATCTACAGTCCATAAAATGTATAATACTGTGAATGTGTCTACAGTCCATAAAATGTATAATAATGTGAAATCTACACTCAATTAAATGTAGAATAATGTGAATGTGTCTACAGTCCATAAAATGTATAATAATGTGAAATCTACACTCAATTAAATGTATAATAATGTGAATGTGTCTACAGTCCATTAAATGTATAATAATGTGAAATCTACACTCAATTAAATGTATAATACTGTGAATGTGTCTACAGTCCATAAAATGTATAATAATGTGAAATCTACACTCAATTAAATATAGAATAATGTGAATGTGTCTACAGTCCATAAAATGTATAATAATGTGAATATGTCTACAGTCCATAAAATGTATAATAATGTGAATGTGTCTACAGTCCATAAAATGTATAATAATGTGAAATCTACACTCAATTAAATGTATAATAATGTGAATATGTCTACAGTCCATAAAATGTATAATAATGTGAATGTGTCTACAGTCCATAAAATGTATAACAATGTGAAATCTACAGTCAATTAAATGTATAATAATGTGAATGTGTCTACAGTCCATAAAATGTATAATAATGTGAATATGTCTACAGTCCATAAAATGCATAATAATGTGAAATCTACACTCAATTAAATGTAGAATAATGTGAATATGTCTACAGTCCATAAAATGTATAATAATGTGAATGTGTCTACAGTCCATAAAATGTATAATAATGTGAATATGTCTACAGTCCATAAAATGTATAATAATGTGAAATCTACACTCAATTAAATGTATAATAATGTGAATATGTCTACAGTCCATAAAATGTATAATAATGTGAATATGTCTACAGTCCATAAAATGTACAATAATGTGAAATCTACAGTCAATTAAATGTAGAATAATGTGAATGTGTCTACAGTCCATAAAATGTATAATAATGTGAATATGTCTACAGTCCATAAAATGTATAATAATGTGATATCTACAGTCAATTAAATGTATAATAATGTGAATATGTCTACAGTCCATAAAATGCATAATAATGTGAATATGGCTACAGTCCATAAAATGTATAATAATGTGATATCTACAGTCAATTAAATGTATAATAATGTGAATGTATCTAGTCCATAAAATCTATAATAATGAAATGTTGTTGTTGTTGTGGGATTTAATGGCATTTTTCAGCACATGATAGGCTAAATAAAATGTTGAGTAACATAATTGAATTATGGTTCAACAGTTACAGTTTCTGAATTAAACAATATTAATGACATTAGAAAAAGTTCCTGCTTATGCAAATTGAATGCAATCATTAAGTCAATTAAAAGTCAAAAGGATGAAAGTATATATCTTCTCCTTTATTCTCCAAGTTAATTTTCAGTAATTTCAAGTAATATACCTTACCATTATGCTGAATGTATATCCATTGTTCTATCACTCATGTAAAATATCATTGTGATTTAAATTTGCTGCAACCATTGATTCCAAATTATGGTACCACATAGATAACTACTTATCCAGTGTTTTTATAAATAGTCTCCTCTTTCTCTCATATCAACTTAATTTAAACCACTCTCCATTAGCTGGAAGCATCTAGCTCTTCTTTTTCTATCTTCTTGAAGTTATCCCATATGTACAGGTGTTTTTTCAACTAACACGTTTCTTCTTCTGGAATATGGGTCTTCCCTACTCAGCTGCTACAGTAACAGCCACAGTTGTTTGAATAATGTATACGTTATTCCTGTGCAATATGTATAGAATTCAAAACCAATATCAACACTGTTCAATTTGAAAGTTTGACTTTATCTATGTAAGCCAAAAAATTTCACAGGTGGGTCAATTTTCTGGAATTTTATTCATATTATGCAGTAGTGCTCCTTTAAAGGATTTGTTTTTCTGAGTTTACCCGAGTGTATCCATATTTAATTTCCCCCAAATATCAATAGATCAAATTCATCCCACTGATAAAGTTTTTCTCTTGCCTTGAGATAAAAAAAATTGTATAAGTGTTTATAATTGGGTTCATAGTATGATTAAAGACACATGTTACAATTATAGCATGTACATGAGTGATGTCCCTTGCTAACTCTTACACTTGTGTGTCCTTGTTTGGACGATACATATTTGTTGAATTTGTTTTGTAGTCCTGAATACAATAACTAAAATAAACATTTTACCCTGATTATAACTTTTAATGCTGTGTACTATGAATTCAAAACAAAATTATTATTTAGTAAATTAGCAATACCCTTAACAATTGATGCATCTGAGCACAAAAAAACCCAATTCATATTGCCATATGGAACTAATATATTTTTTTCAAATTCCAAACAAAATTTAAATCTTATAAAAAAAAGTATATGGAAAATTATTTTGTGTTAAGAAAAACATCTCTTCTTAGGGTCCTCTAGTCACAAACAATTTGTTGGGCAGATCTGATTATCTTCTATTTTCCTACTTTAACAAAAAATTTATTGTGGATGTACCTAATGCCAGCTCTAATTGTGCAGAGATTTTGTAACACAATTAAAAGGAAAATTCTATATCAGTACTAGGTAATTTTGCAGTTTCAAAAGTGACTATGTACACAAATATATATATATATATATATATATATATATATATATATATATATATATATATATATAAATCAGTACAGAGATCAGCACAAAGCAAAATGCCAATATCAAAGAAGAAACGATAAAATGCATAACCATCCTTCTGCTTTATTCTTTGTAATGTTTCTGCCTGACATATAAAAATCAAAGCAATTAAAGCTTAAATCAAGTTGGTCCAGTAATTAATGTCCAGTAATTCCTAATGAATAGCCATTAAAGGAACAGTATAGTGAAAAACAATTGTATAAGTAAGAGAGGTAACTCGTTACAATAGCTATGTACAACTACATGTATATTCCAAAGAATAATATTTGAAAGTGTTAAAGCTTCTAACTGATCCTTCAATAAACTATATTCTTTACAAATAATAATAATAATGATGAGGACTTTGTATAGCGCCTAATCTTTAGAAGCTCTAAGTGCTTTACAACATTAGACAACACCTATAAGATAAAAAACATATAATGATATGATTACAAAAACAAACACCATGAAATTAGAAAAAAAAAACAGAAGAAAAAAACATGCTGAGAATATTTAAGGTAGGAAACATTATTAGGTCTTTAAGTTTGTTCTTGCAGTCGAAATAAATGAGTTTTGAGAGCACTCTTGAATGGGATCACTGTGTCTTTGTGTCTAGGTTCAGTGGGCAATTCATTCCACCTTGCTGGGCCCTGGTATGCAAAAGAATGCTGTCCATATGACTTTGTTTTCATAGTGGGAATAATGAGTATACGATTGTCAGAAGAGGAGTGTAAGTATCTTGCTGGTGTGTACACAAGGGTGAGGTCGGATAGGTATGTTAGACTAGAGTCGGACAGTGAAACGTAGCACAGAGAACAAATTTTGTGTTTGATTCTGGATAGAATAGATAGCCAGTGTAGGGTACAGAGCAGCGGGGAGGTGTGCTCTGATTGTGGTACTCTAAGTATGATCTGAGCAGCAGTGTTTTGACCTTTCTGAAGTTTCTGGAGTAGATATTGAGATGAACCAGACAGAAATGAGTTACAATTGTCCAGTCTTGAAAGTACTAATGAACACACAAGTGTTTTAGTGGCATCATCTGAAAGATATTTGCGAATTGAGGTGATACGTCTCAGCTCAAGATATGCAGCCTTGCATATGTTCATGACATGTTGGTGGAATGTGAGAGTACTGTCCAGAGTAACACCTAGGTTTCATACTGATTGTGAGAATTTAATGTTGGTGTTGCTGATATTTATTGTTTGAGGTAAAGGATGTGAATGAGAAAGTCTTTGTGTTGTGATCAGAATAGCCTCAGTTTTATCATCATTCATCTGCAGCTTGTTACATGACATCCATGATTTGACATCAGAAATGCACCTCTCTACACCTTGGATGGTAGCATCAACTTCAGTTGGGTGGCTAGATTTGTATATTTGGGTGTCATCAGCGTACAAATGGTGAGACACTGGATGATGATCTATGGCACTTAGAGCGACTGAGTATATAGAATGAAGAGAACAGGTCCAAAAACAGACCCCTGTGGAACACCACAACATAGATCAACTGGGCTGGAGTGTATATATTTCATTTGCAGATACAATTTGTGTCCTGTTGACCAAGTAGGACTCGAACCACAGTAAGGCTATATCATGAATGCCAAATACATGCTGGAGACGGTGACGTAATATATCATGGTCTATTGTGTCAAATGCTGCAGACAAATCAAGGAGGGTGAGGACTGCAATCTTTCCGCTATCCAATGCAGAGAGAATGTCATTAACTACTTTTAGAAGAGTAGTTTCAGTACTGTGGCAAGGGCGATATGCAGATTGTACATTGCTAAAAAGACTTTGAATTCAGAAGAGATACAAGCTGGGATTTGAACAACCTTTTCTAAGATTTTTATATGAATGGGAGATTAGAAACTGGGTGGTAGTTCTTTACATCGTTATGGTCTAGTGTTGGTTTCTTCAGCAGAGGTTTTACAATGGCATTTTTGAAAAATGATGGGAATTCCCCTGATGAGAGAGAGGTATTAATAACATCAGTTAGTGAAGGCAATACTGGATCTAAGTACAAATAACATTTATATATATTACTAACTTGCAAACCTTATACAATATTTAAAAAATCCTCACATGCCAAACATGAAAAAGCAAACTATGCATTAATCATGTAAAAATGTAAAGATGGATGCTATAAATTTACTTACCCATTCAAGCAACCAAATTTAATTGATCACACAATTCTTAATAACAATTCATTTGTCTATTACAATTGATATTCACATGAAAGACAAAAATAAAGAATCAGTATGATTTCACTGAGTACTTTTCTATGTACATTATATGGTGCTGAAATAAAACAAAAAATTAGCATTCGTTTTGTTAATAAACCAAAGCTGCCAATGCTAAATGCAAGCATAAGTTGAATAAAACCACACTAAAGTATCAGACACAGCATGGTGGAAAAAGAAATTTAAATAAAAATTGTAATGGAGTAATGGACATAACTCCCTAGAGTACCAATGTACAAATATATTCCTATGTATGATATTTAAAGGTATTAAAGAATTTTAAGGGATACTTTAATAAAGCAACTTCTTTAGAGAGTTCATTCATATATATTAGCAATTCGTAAACTAAATACAAAAATACAAAAAGAATCATTGCATGCGCAAAAGGCAATAGCAAATTCTGCTTCAGACTACTGCACACGTGGCATGTTAAGATGGATGTCATATATATATAAGATATATAAAAGGAATTATCTGTTAAAGCAACCAATTAATTAGTCACACAATTATTTATTACAATTGGGTTTCACAAAGAAGACAAAAATACTGAACAAAGATACATATTATTATGTACTTTTCTATGCATGTTTTGTGACGCTGAAACAAGAAAGAAACGAAAAACATCACAGCAACAAATCACCACTGAATTTGTTTATAAAGCAAAGCTGCCATTGCAAAACAGCAAGCATAAACTGAAGTAAAAACAAGTTGAATCATTCTGAAGTAACTGAAAAAATAAAATGCCATGCATTAATGTACATTATTATCAATAGCAAACAAAAATACTGAAAAAAATATATACATATAATAAAATTTTGCCTGCTACAAGCAGACATTAATCTAAAAACACCAGAAAATAAGAAACAAGAATTAAAAAAATATGGTGATGAGATATTAACCAAATTTATGACATTTTAAACAAAAATTAAACATAGTGTTTATAATGGAGGTAATTCGTATCTGAATCGATTGTATATATAAAGATATATATAGCCCTTAAATCTTACCATAGGATCCAAAGAAAAGTACATATCAGTTTACTGCATTGAATAAGGCTTCAAATGGCACTTAAATGTAACTATATTCAAATATTTATCTATTTATATCATTAGTGTATAAATGCCTTGTTCTGAATTGTATGCAATGCCTTCCATGAAAATTAGCAGTACACACCTGAATTTGTTTTACATAACTTGAAATCTAGAAGACTTAAAATTTCATACCTTATGGTTTGCATGATGTTGTGTTGAGAGGTTGGATTCACTATCCAAAATGTTATCAAACCAAGATGGTCAATGATAAGTCAAAGTAGGGCATTTTTACTCAAGGAAACAAAATCAATTTCATGTACAAAAAAGATGACCAAAAACATGGGTTGCACTCCACAAAATAAACAGAAGTGTAGACTGATACATACAGGTAGCAAACATCATATCAAAGAGAACATATCAAGAAGAAAATGAAGGTAAACAAATTATGCAGAAAAAATAACTCAATACAAAAGACTCTCACATAAGAATAAACCAATCTTGAACTGTAATCATCATTTAATCAGCAATTTTGATTATATGTGCTACTCTCACCTTTAAAAAATAAGGGGTGGGAACTTCTCTGAATCTGTACGGAAAGGGAAAATATGCTTATAAAGACTGAACCTTCCACAAAAAGTATATCTTATTAGTGTGTATGGCTTATACTCTATATTATTTTGCCACTTCTGATTTCTCTTTTTGTTAAGAAATGAAAAGCACCGACTATAAGCAAACTCTTCTCATGGATGTGCAATTTGAACATTCATGCTTTTGTTCTGTATTAAAAAAAAACGCAAAAAAAATAAAAAGTACTTAAAAATGACAGCTTTATTTACTCCTTTGAATATAAGTCCTACCTTCACGTATTGGATTCATTTCTCCCATGTTCTGAATCTCCCTTGTCTCTTATTTCTATAAGATGCCCTGTACAGGCAGGGATTGTCCTGGGCTTCGCCAATGTCGCAAATTGCTATTTTTTTCCTTATTGGCGACAAAAATATCCCATCTGGCGATTTTTTTGGCGACAGACTTTTTGGTTATTTAATTTGTACATACAATCATGGATTTGGACTGGAAAAATTAAAAGGGAGAACGAAAGGAAGCCACAAACTTGACTAAGCAATGTACTGGAATCAATCTGTTACACAAACGATCCTTTGTTCGTATTGACAACCCCATCTTTACAGTGCATTGCTACATCATAATCTGCTGACATCTGGGCTGAGTACTGTATGCTGTGATACAGTCAATCATGCTACCGAACTATACCTACAACTGACCGACGTCTGAAGACGCGAATAGAACAGATACAATTAATTTAATGGCTAATCCTTCTGTCGTTTTTTTTATATATACCAATACAATAGTTTTGCTGAACCTTCATAGAAAACTGATAACCTTTGAAGTACCGACTACTGTGTATAAATACAAAGCAAATGGAAAAAATCTCAATCACAATTATATCTGTCGCCAGTGCAACATTATCATGAGCAAACGGAAGTTAGACGTTGCGTGTTCATCATCTCATCCTAAGTTACAAACATTAACAGCGTTTGGATTTAATGCAAATTCATCAGACAATACAGTCACTGAACCCGATGATAAACCTTGCAGTCCAACATCATCTACATGTAGTGCTTCAAGTGCAACACCACATTATGATGAACGGGGCACAAATTCACGAAAATTTCTAGACAGTTGGAAACTTGGGCGTCCGTGGCTGAGATATGATAAAAAGTTAAAACAGATGTTCTGTGATGTATGTATCAAGGCAAAGTTCGTCTATTCATTTACAACTGGCTGTGATATTTTGAAGGAGTGTGTCACCAAACATGAATCCAGGCGGGGTAAGTAACATTTGTGCATTTTACGGGTAACAACAGTCATACATGTGCACAAACGGTGAAACTTTGAAACTGCATTCAACAAGTGGGCAGCCCTAAAATCGCGACGGATCTTTATGTAACACTTTGTAACATTTTGTTAATGCTTGTTGTAATTAAACTATGTGGAGGAAGAGGTTAGGATATTGATGCACGGACACTGTCTCAACGACTGACGGGAAATGAGAGGTAAATCAGATTATATTACTTTTTTATAGTACAAACCATGCAAAGCAACTCAATCGTAAGGTTCTTGAATTCATATGCTTCATTGTGTAGTAAAAGGCCAAATCATTAGTTGATAACAGAATATGTATAATTCAGGTTTCATTATGGTTTGACGACCGCATTCATAGAGGCCTTGGGTATAATACATTGGCCGAGCAAGGGGTTGGACGTGGAAAAGGAGGAAAGGGTTTAGCACCGGACAGTGGAACTTCAAAGGAGAGGTATCTCTCTCATAATGATCACA
This sequence comes from Sinohyriopsis cumingii, assembly GCA_028554795.2. Taxonomy (NCBI): domain Eukaryota; kingdom Metazoa; phylum Mollusca; class Bivalvia; order Unionida; family Unionidae; genus Sinohyriopsis; species Sinohyriopsis cumingii. Next base: position 113,014,765 of record CM068824.1, on the reverse strand, counting down.
ATTTTCATTACAATTTACAACTTCACTACATTTTTCATAACATTGTTATAATTTATGCACGCTTAACATTTGTTTCACTTTAATTTCGCATTGTATTATACCTTTTCGCGCTAAATTTTTGCGCCAGTAATTTGTACACGCTTACAAGTAATTCGGTACCATTTGAAATAAAAATACATGTGTGACGTTCTGTCGTATTGGGGTGGGGTTCTCCCAATATAATTTAATTAAATTAAATTGAAAGTTCCACCCTGGCTCGTTAGGTTAGGAAGTTAAATTAGTGATGATGCAGATTTACAGCTCTGAGCCCCCAGTCAGCAATGCCGACGGTTAAATTATAAAGAACAAGAAGATGAAATTCAACCAATAACAATTTAATAAATGTGATAATTTAAAAACGATAACTCCCAATCACTCGTCTTTCCCTCGACCAAGTGACAGCCTAATTCATCCCGTGATTTACAGTGTGAGTTCGATTTTCCACATGTCCTTGCATCTACTCATCTATTTCTTCCCGCTGATTCTTCCTTCTTTCCGCTCCTCTAACTCCTTCTTTGTCTCTGTTTCCTCTCTACTATCTCCTCCTACAATTTCGCTCCCAGACTTCAACTTCTCCTGACTTCTCACCTTTCTTCTCCTTTCCTCCGTCTCTACTATCTCCTCCTCCAATTCGCTCCTAGACTTCAACTTGTCCTGAGTTCTCTCCTTTCTTCTCTTTTCCTCCGCCTCTCTATCTGAGACTACGGGACCAAACTATAACTGGTCTGTCCCTCAAAGCTTCCTGTGAAAAACCACAAGGCGTTAACAAATGTTTTATCGAACCTCACCTCACACTATAACGACAATTAACCATCAGATAGCTGTCACTGTTTCGGCCACGCATGCATACACATCGAAATTCCCACACACTTCTTGCAGGGTAAACAATGGCGTAATAACACAGTATCAGCGAATTGTTATACAGACATCAATACATTGCGTCACGTCAGTATATACACATATATATGTAATCTCATCGTACTACAATCTGACAAAATCAGACGCATGTCTGTACATTACAAATATTCAACAATGGCAAAATCTATAATCATATGAACATATGTGTTAGTCTACTATAAAATACCCACATAGTAAATTACAATATTAACTCTTACGACGGCTGGCAAGCTATATAATTCTTTACAAATATCAAGTCATTTCTTCAAAATATGCAAACATATTAACAAAACAAAGTAATTCTTCGTACTACGATTCTAGTACTAATAAAGTATACATACGACCTACAATTAAAATGCAGTCGCATTCCACAAAGACCGAACAAATATCTACTGACCTTTGAAGCTTTCTGTACTTAGACCTTCCCGCTCTAAGATTTTCCCGCCAATAACGAATGGCTATTCGGAGTTACGCTAACCTCTTCTCTGGGTAATTTCTCTCAGCGAACTAACTTTTGCCGGAAAACGCATGGATGTCATTCTACCTAAATCAAGGTCTCCCCCCCATCTCGATTCTGATTGGGTGGCGCTGTGCCCCTGTCCAATCGTCTTAGCGGCCAGTTCAACCTGTCTGTCTGTTTGCTGGGGAAAGAAGTTAGGACACTCCCACTTCTTCAGGCAATTTATTTTGATCTTGGAAACATTTCGACACCTAGGTGATAATTGGCTGTCTGTGACTTCGCAACTCCGATGTCCGGTTCTTCTATTCTAGCCACAACAGTCTTACGTAACGGATTAGTGCTAGCCTTCGGCAATGTTCGACATCAAACAATGACCCGTCAGAATTACCTTGATTATACATGTTTCAAACTGACTACTCTGGGTCGGGGTAAACATGACAACATGTATTTTTAAAACATTCTTGTTAGCTATAATATCTCAACCTTATGATGACCCAAGCTGCGCCTCAGGGAGAGATATTATCACAATACTTTAAAACATCCCATGAAGATGTGGAGAAAGGGAAACTAATTAAAGTACATAGAGCCCCGTGGGTCCAGGCCATTGATCTCTCCGAGGTCAACCAAAATGAACGACCAACCAACGTTCAAATAATAGCCGCTCTTGCAGCAAGAGGGCTACAGGACAAAATTGAGAGTTTCCAAAATGTTGGCATGGGGATTTTCCTTGTCTTTCCGAAAGGCAAAGAGAAACTCTTGCCAAACAAGAATATTATTATATGTGACAAAGTGGCGAAGATCATTGATCCCCCACCAATTACCAAATTCGTACAAAGGAAATACACCGACATCCACATAGCAAATTCCCGCATGAAATTCCTCTGGAGGTTTGCAAGGAGGGATTCGAACAAAGGCTAACAATTAAAGCCAATAACATCAAAAGGGACACATACAAAGCTTTTCCGGAACTTACAAACGGAAAAATTATTGTCCAAATAGACTCCAAGGACGCGACACAAGTACCCGAATTCTTTAAAATTTACGGAATAACGGTATCCACTTGGTTTTATAATTGTCACCTAACCAGACCTTGTGCTACCCGTAAACAAACAGGACACAATATGTGGAAATGTCCACAAAAAATTAATCAACCAGGCACAAGTGACACACATGCAACACCAACATACGCACAAGCTGTGCAGAGAAAAAAACAAACAAACACTCAAGAAGGAACAGGCACAGAAGATTACACACAGACAGAATCGGAGGAGGAGGAGATGGAGATCACTCCCCTACTTAGAAACAGCACACCATCCACCTCGCCAGCAACCTCACCTATACATACAGATACAGAGACTCTAGAAAACACACAAACCTTCACAAATTCAACAATTAACACAATGGAACTTGAAGAAACTTTACCCAAACAACTAGTACATGACATAACACAGACTACATCAGCTGTAGAAACAAAATATGCACAACCAAGCTTAGCAACACCTGCTAAAAAAAACAAGAAAAGAAAAGCCAACACTCTTAGAGCAAACTTGTCAAAGAAAAAATAACTTGACACCCTAAATAAGGATAAGCTTAGTACCAAGATTGTTAAAAACATCTTCCAGGATTTATCAATCCAACCGTTAACTTCACTGGAATCTCAACTTCCATGTGAACATAATATAGTGACTCAAACACCAGCTATCACTACGACCCAACCACAGAAAGAACTGGGACTAGAAATACCAGAAGGTGCCAAAACAACTCAAACGAGGTGGACAAGATCTAACAAATCTAGTCAATAAACAACAAGCTAATATAATTTCAAGATTGAACATGTTAGATTCCCAACCATTTTTTTATTGGCAGGGCCTATATATATACTGGTTCGGAAAACAAATAAAACTACAACAAAATAGAAATTTAAATTTTTCTATTAAACCACCACCTAGATGTACATATAAAATTAATATGACAATTAGGAAATTTAAAGACCATGCAAATATGTGGCAAATATTTGACAAACCATTAATAGAGAAACAAATAAACAAAATAACAAATTCGGATCCTAATAAAATAGAAATTCAAGTACCTAATGTAGATTGGCTTAAAGTGTGGAAATAAAAGAACCAAATAAATATGGTAATATTTATCTATATCTCCATAATGCATGGTGGACACAAGAACACGCATATAGAAGAAACATAATCCACTCTTTACCTAAATGTTTATTATGTAATACTGCTACGGATAGGAAAGAACACATAATATTAGAATGTATACATTTAAATAATGAGAGAATTGAAGTAATAAATCAAATAACCAACAATTTAGGTATTTTCAATCCACTAAACTTACTATATGCAACATATATTAATGATTAAAAAAACATACCAAATAGTTATTAATTTCATTTACTATGCAATTAATGAAAGAAATAGTAAAATATGGAGCACTGAAGCTGAATAATATCTGGAAAGCCAATTGGCTAGTTAAACACACCAGATACACTGGACAACAAATTTTTACAAAAGTCATGTTACTAAAATAAAATTAGTCAATTCTTATCAATTTTTATGTGCTGAACACGAATATGACAGTCAAATTGCAAAATTGGCTCTAGTTTTTTTGTAATCTGCAAGAAATTAATGTTTACATAACGAAATGCATTCCAATAGTAAAAGGTCAACTGTAACAGCCTACCTATAAAAAATCAAGTCATTGACTACATCTTAGATTTCTTCGCCTGTCTCTTGTACAGCTGTTCGGGAGCATCTCTGAGGAGTGTCCAGCAGTAGTCAGCCAGCATTGTAGTGGACCATTTTCCCTGGTATCTTTGTTCCATTGTTGCGATATCTTGGTGAAAACGTTCGCCGTGTTCATCACTAACAATACCACAGTTGCTAGGAAAGAAATCCAAATGGGAATGAAGGAAGTGAATCTTTAGAGACATATTGCAGCCAAGTTTCTTATACTTCATCATGTCTTCTACTAGTTCCTTATAGTTTTCTGCCCTAACATTTCCGAGGAAGTTTGTAGAAACTAGGCGAAAAGCATTCCATGCTTGTTTCGCGTCACCTTCCAGCAAGTTGTTGAACCGGTCATCTTTGAAAAGCTCTCGAATCTGAGGACCCACAAAAACTCCCTCTTTAATCTTTGCTTCGCTGAGTCGAGGGAATTTTTCATGCAGGTATCGGAATGCTGGCAAAGTCCGGTCAATGGCTTTCACGAAGTTCTTCATCAAACCTAGTTTGATGTGAAGGGGTGGTAGCAAGATTTTCTGAGCCTCAACCAGAGCTGGGTGTTGGATATTCTTCTCTCCAATGGCTACATTCTGCCTGTGAGTCCATTCCTTCCTCATGTAGTGCATTTCCCTTGCTCGGCTATCCCACTCGCATAAGAAACACATGTATTTTGTATATCCTTGCTGCAGTCCCATTAAAAGGGCAACTACCTTCAAATCACCACAGAGGTGCCAGCTGTACTTGTTATACTCAATGGAATTCAGTAGCTGCCTTAAGTTATCGTATGTCTCTTTCATGTGGACAGCATACGCTACTGGAATAGATGGAAGAATGTTTCCATTGTGCAAAAGCACAGCCTTGAGACTCAGTTTCGAAGAGTCCACAAATAGTCTCCATTCTTGTGGGTCATGAGTGATTTTTAAAGCATTCATGAGGCCCTCAATATCGGAACAGAATATCAGATTACTTTCCTTTCTGAAGAAAGGCTCCAATTGCTGGTGGCGCTTTCGATATGCAGTAATTGTGACATCTTCTTCTAGAAGATTCCATTGTTGGAGTCTTGATCCTAGCAATTCTGCCTTGTTCTTTGATAAGTCCAAATCACGAATCAGGTCATTTAGTTCTTCCTGTGTTATTCTGTGTGGGGTTGATGATGCACCACAGTGAAAATCTGGATCACTGCATGCTGATGGACCAGGAGAAGAACAGGTCGACTCACCTTTGTCTTCGTCAGATGAATCAAGAGAATATTCTGCTGGAGGTTCTGGAATAGGAAGTCCCTCACCATGTGGAACTGGTCTCAATGCAGACGGAATGTTTGGGTAGACTATTCTCGACTTCTTTCGCTTCGTTATTCCGCCGGAAAGAGGAGGAACCAAGCAGAAGTAACAGTCATTTAGGTGGTTGCTTGGCTCTCTCCACACCATTGGGACTGCAAACGGCATTGATGACCTTTTGCAATTCAACCACTGTGAAAGCTGTGTTGTACATGTAGCACAGCATATATGCGGAGCCCAAGGCTTGTCTTGGTCACCAACCTTGCATCCGAAGTAAAGATGATATGCCTTCTTCACTTGAGAATTGATACTTTTCTTCTGGTTGGCAAATGTCACTTCCCCACAAATATAGCAAAAATTGTCCGCGGTATTAACACACTTTCGAGGCATTACTGTTCTTTATTGTACGTAAATGGATAAAATAATAAGTTTTATGTAACAGTAGCTTGAACTGTCTCGCACAACGTCTAAAATATTTTAAATGCTGAACCTATCTGATTGGGCTTTATATAGTACACTGCTTACGTCAGCTTCAGCAGCCGCCTGGCATTAGTATAATAGGCCTACACATGTATAGTACACTGCTGACGTCAACTTACTTCAGCAGCCGCATGGCATTAGTATTGCATTGCATCAGAAAATGATGCAATCAACTGTGGATGATGTGAGCATGATGGTATTATGCAATGTTACATCATTATTCCGGATGTTGCTGCAGTCCTACTGGAGAAATTTACACAGTGAAACATAGAAAATGAGGTATATGAATATCTTCAAAACGAGAGCCAATACAAATTTTTCACGGTTATATTCGTGTTCGGCACACCAAAATACTACAGATTAGGGCCTTTTCAAGTCAGTAATGATTTCACTGTTGACCAGTGATATTAACTTCAATTCATCTTTTACAATAAGAAATTTTCCTCCTGGAGAGCCTATAGGCTAGTGAAAACACACCAGGAGAGAGAGAAGGTGTTTGTTTGCAAACACGGAATTAGTATTATAAAACCATGTGGCTACCACGTGACCGCTCTATAATGAGAAACAAACAGACATTCTCTTCTAACATACATGAAGGATACTACGACTGCGGATAAGTCTGTCCGCCGTTGTAGCTTCATTGACCAGTACAAAAGGATTTGACCTACATTATAAAAAGCTGTGGCGGGGCTCCAAGGGGGACAGATCATATCTGATTCTTTAACAAGACCCCTCAGGACTCCTCCACATCCAACTCAAGCAAAACAAATATGATTGAATACAAAATTTCAATTTATCATCTTATATGAAGAATCTAGTAGAGGGATCAAAACAGGAGATCATCATGATCCCCAAAAGGGGCCTGCAGAGATCCCTCTGCTATAAAAAATGGAAAACATTTTCCTGTAATTTAACTTAATTTCAAATTTCAAATTATAAATAAGGGTGGGATGCCATATGAGAGATCATATAAGTGACACCCGAAAGGGACTCATAACTGCTCCCCCTCCCTTATATTTTAAATACATAAATACAAATGATTTAATTTTAGACCATTGTGACTTGAAGATTTATATATAAATAAAGACGAGGCGTGGGATGGAAAATCATACGAGAAATGATACCCGAAAGGGTTTTCATCCGCTACCCTCTTCCTTATAATTAATACAATAAAACTGAATATAACCAAAAATAATGGAAATTTCCATTAAGATACTATTGATTTAACCTTAAAATTATAACTTGATAATGAGATATCACAGTTTAATAGAACTTTCAAATTTGGAAAGTAATTAAAATAGATGAACAATGAATGCGACAGAGAGTTCATCTCAGACGTTTATTAAAGTTTCTGATGATGGAATCTCTGCCACAGTTGTATAACCATCTTATTCCAAATTCAACTCACTAAAACGTCTCCATATAAATGAAGAAGCCTGATGTAATACCAGCGACGTCCAGACGGACTCAGACGGACTTTTCCATCTGGACATAGATTCGAGAACCAATTATTCCATTACAGAGAATCCCGCTGTTTGTTGGCAGAAAACGCTCGATTCAACTCTAAATTGATCTGTCGCGCCATGCGGCAATTTTGCTCACGGGTCATTCCATCAAGATGGGTCCGAAGGAAAATTTTCCCAGTGGTATACACTGAAATCCGTTCTTGAGGAAAATAATACACAATTGAATGCATTTAACATACTAAGACCTATCACATGTATATACGTTCTACGAACGTAAACAATTTGACTCAACCGAAATAGGAACCTAATGAATATGTAATACTACATAACATATGCATAACGATTAGAAGTACAAAGTACTACGGTACATCAATCAAAACTTAATACATCTCAACTCCCTGTTTGACAAACGGGGAAGGATCGAATTACCCGGAATTAAGATTGTCATGTTTACCCCGACCCAGAGTAGCCAGTTTGAAACATGTATAATCAAGGTAATTCTGACGGGTCATTGTTTGATGTCGAACATTGCCGAAGGCTAGCACTAATCCGTTACGTAAGACTGTTGTGGCTAGAATCGAAAAACCGGACATCGGAGTTGCGAGGCGCCCGATAGCCAATTATCACCTAGGTGTCGAAATGTTCCCAGATCAAAAGAAATTGCATGAAGAAGTGGGAGTGTCCTAACTTCTTTCCCCTGCAAACAGACAGACAGGTTGAACTGGCCGCTAAGACGATTGGACAGGGGCACAGCGCCACCCAATCAGAATCGAGATGGGGGGAGACCTTGATTTGGGTAGAATGATATCCCTGCGTTTTCCGGCAAAAGTTAGTTCGCTGAGAGAAATTACCCAGAGAAGAGGTTAGCGTAACTCCGAATAGCCATTCGTTATTGGCGGGAAAATCTTAGAGCGGGAAATTCTAAGTACAGAAAGCTTCAAAAGGTCAGTAGATATTTGTTCGGTCTTTGTGGAATGCGACTGCATTTTAATTGTAGGTCGTATGTATACTTTATTAGTACTAGAATCGTAGTACGAAGAATTACTTTGCTTTGTTAATATGTTTGCATATTTTGAAGAAATGAGTTGATATTTGTAAAGAATTATATAACTTGCTAGCCGTCGTAAGAGTTAATATTGTAATTTACTATGTGGGTATTTTATAGTAGACTAACACATATGTTCATATGATTATAGATTTTGCCATTGTTGAATATTTGTAATGTACAGACATGCGTCTGATTTTGTCAGATTGTAATACGATGAGATTAAATATATATGTGTATATACTGACGTGACGCAATGTATTGATGTCTGTATAACAATTCGCTGATACTGTGTTATTACGCCATTGTTTACCCTGCAAGAAGTGTGTGGGAATTTCGATGTGTATGCATGCGTGGCCGAAACAGTGACAGCTATCTGATGGTTAATTGTCGTTATAGTGTGAGGTGAGGTTCGATAAAACATTTGTTAACGCCTTGTGGTTTTTCACAGGAAGCGTTGAGGGACAGACCAGTTATAGTTTGGTCCTGTAGTCTCGGATAGAGAGACGGAGGAAAGGAGAAGAAAGGAGAAGAAGGTGAAGTTGAAGTCTGGGAGCGGAATTGGAGGAGATAATAGAGAGGGAAAGGAGAAGAAAGGAGAAGTTGAAGTCTGGAGCGAAGCTGGAGGAGATAGTAGAGAGGAAACAGAGACAAAGAAGGAGTTAGAGGAACGGAAAGAAGGAAGAATCAGCGGGAAGAAATAGATGAGTAGATGCAAGGACAGGGGGAAAATCGAACTCACACTGTAAATCACGGGATGAATTAGGCTGTCACTTGGTCGAGGGAAAGACGAGTGATTGGAAGTTATCGTTTTTAAATTATCAAATTTATTAAACTGTTATTGATTGAATTTCATCTTCGTGTTCTCTATAATTTAACCGTCGGCATTGCTGTCTGGGGGCTCAGAGCTGTAAATCTACATCATCACTAATTTAACTTCCTAACCTAACGAGCCAGGGTGGAACTTTCAATTTAATTTAATTAAATTATATTGGGAGAACCCCACCCCAATACGACAGAACGTCACAGTGGGCGCTCCGTCCGGGATTTGAATTAGACATAAATATTATTTTACGACATAAAGTTTATTTGTTAGGAAGTATTAGTGAACAGTGTGAGATATTTTCCATCCTGTGTATTTTGAATTTTTATGATTTTCTCATCTTGTGTTTGTTATATTTGATATTTGCATGTTTGGTAGATCTTTAATTACTTGCAGTAATTGTGAAGCAAATATCGAGCAAATATCTTACCTGAACGAAATTAGTTGCTGTCGACAGGTAAGTATTTGGCTGAGAACTTGTAATATCTGTCCATTGTTAGTAAGGTCGAGACAAGGTATCACTTCCTATTAGTATAACAATATGGCTACAGAAAGGCAAATGATCAAGGAGTACCGTGCCATGGGTTCGGAAGATCTCGGCTACGAGGGAGATCGCCTGGCAGCATTTATTGAAGAAAGAATCAAGGAATGGAAGGCAGAAAAAGCAGCGGAGAAGGCGCTGCCTAAGATGGCGGCGGACCGAGAGCAAGAGCTGGCCAAGATAGCCGTGGACAGAGAGCTGGAGTTGGCCAAGATAGCAGCGGACCGAGAAACCCAGAAAGAGCTGGAGCTGGCCCGGATAGCTGCCGAAAGAGAAACACAGAAAGAGCTGGCCAGGATATCAGCGGCCACAAAGGAACGAGAGTTCGCTCATACTCTTGAAATGGAGAAGGTCAGGTTAGCGGCTAGGGACAATGATAGGGACGACGCCAGCACAAGTTCTGGAGGGACCGGACGACCTTTCATCGACCACCGAATGGTCCAGATAAGTATGCCGCGGTTCAGCGATAAGGAGGAGTCTATCGACGATTTTCTTGTTCAGTTTGAGAAACTCGCTCACGCTCATAAAATTCCTGAACAACATTGGGCGATTAATGTCTCAGCTTTTTTGCAAGGTGCAGCTCGTGAAGTCTACCACGGCTTAGCTGCAGACGATGCCGACGACTACAATGCGCTCAAAAAGGCCCTTCTCTGCCATTATCGGCTGACCGCCGAAACATATCGTAAACTTTTTCGGGACTCGGCGAAAAAGGCAACGGAGGCCCACTCGCAATTCCACACCCGTGTTCGAGGGTTATTTGAGAAGTGGATGAAGATGGCCGAAGTCGAACGATCGTACGACGGGCTACGCGAGGTTATACTCTAGGAACATGTCCTGAGTACTTACCGTCGCGAGTTGACAGTCTTTCTAGCAGAGAGAGAGCACCGGACGCTCGAAGAGATCGCTAGCATGGCGGAGCGATACGAGCAGGCACACTCGAAAAGTGGAGATTCCGGGGGTGCGGATCGACCCCGACCCACTGAGTCGCGCCGTGTGGTTGAGGTAGAGCCGGCTGTCCGTAACCGTCAGGGCGACGGGAGGGTCGGAGGGGGATCTACAGGTAGGGATGCCAACCATAGACCTGGACAGGCCTCACCCACGAAAGCGGGACTTGCAGGTCGGCGAGGGCCGCCGACGTGTTACAACTGCAAGCGCCCGGGGCATATTGCCAGGGACTGTCCCAAGGGCAGGCAGACCCAGGTGAATGCCGTCGCTAGGAAGGAGCGCGAGCCGGAGGCAAGCTGTAACCCAGCCAACCTCGCGTCTGCTACTGTCAACGGAGAAGGTGCCACCATCTTGTATGACACTGGGCGTAGCGTCCCAGCCCTTATGGACAAGAAGTACGTAAAGCCCGAGGATTACACAGGGGAGGTAATCGAAGTTCAGTACGCGAACAGCGCGCGTGACTCATTGCCAGTGGCTGTCATTGACCTCGATTCACCGTACGTGAAGGGGAAAATTGAAGCTGCATGCTTGGATGGTTTGTCGCATGACGTCATACTGGGATGTTGTTATGTGTTGCCACAACCGAACCCCGAAACCTGCACACCGATGCCGGTGAGTGCTGTGGAAACCAGGTCCAAGAGTCGACAGACGAAAGCGAAGCCGGTGGAAGTTACATCGACACCGGTGAGTAACGTTCTTCCGGCCGAGCTGAGGAAGCTGCAACAGGAAGACGCAACTCTGGCGCAGTTGCACCAACACGCTGCAGCAGGGACGGAGAGCGAAACTCCGAATGGCGGGGTGAAGTTCGCATACAAGAAGGGGATCTTGTATCGCTACGCCAGGAATGGTAACGAACACTTTAAGCAAGTCGTCGTACCAAAAGAGAAGCGAGGGGAAGTGTTGAAACTCGCGCACGAGAGTCTCATGGGTGGACACATGGGAATTGCCAAGACGCGTGACCGTCTTGTCAAAGGATTCTACTGGCCAGGGGTCCAGGGAGACGTCAAACGGTTCTGTCTCTCCTGTGACAAGTGTCAGAGAATGGCAGCGAAAACGGCTCATCGACCCGTCCCCTTGGGGAGTACACCCCTTATCGATGAACCGTTTAGACGCGTCGCGATGGACTTGATCGGACCGATAAAACCCGTGTCGTCGCAAGGAAATCGGTATATCTTAACGGTCGTAGATTACGCTACACGCTATCCGGAGGCCGTTGCGCTGCGTAATATTGATTCGGAAACCGTCGCGGAAGCGCTGTTTGGGATTTGGTCAAGAGTTGGAGTGCCCGACGAGATCCTGACCGACCAAGGGACACAATTTATGAGTCGCGTGATGGCAGAGGTAAACCGACTGATGTCAATTAAGCACCTCACGACTACACCGTATCACCCTCAATGTAACCGACTGGTCGAACGGTTGAAAGGGACTCTAAAGAACACCCTCAAGAAGCTGTGCGAAGGCCACCCCAAGGATTGGGATCGGTATATTCCTGCAATGCTTTTCGCCTACCGGGAAGTACCTCAAGCGAGTTTAGGGTTCTCTCCCTTTGAACTCCTGTACGGGAGGACCGTACGCGGCCCAATCGCCATACTGAGACAACTGTGGACGGACGATCACGCTGTGGAGGAGGTACGCACCACCTACCAATACGTTGCGGGCTTGCGCAACAAACTGAAGGAAGTTTGTTCCCTCGCACAGGAGAACCTCAAGCGAGCGAAGACGCGTCAGGCGAAGAATTACAACAAGCGCGCAAAACCACGCCAGTTTGAAGTAGGGGACAAGGTGTTGTTACTGCTGCCCAAAGAACACAACAAGTTGCAAGTTTCCTGGAGGGGTCCATACGTTGTCACCGAGAAGGTCGGAGGTCAAACATATCGGATACGGCTACCAACGAAGGAGAAATTGTACCATGCCAATCTCCTTAAGAGATACCGGGAAAAAGAGACCGCCAGCGATTTTGTTATCGCCACGATAGTCACCGAGGACGCCGAAGGCGATACGGAAGGTGCCAACACTGTTCCGAGCTGTCCGTTAACGAGGGCTGAGACACCCTCGGATGTGGAGTGCAACCCCATGTTGACTGCGGTACAGCGGGAAGAGATTGATACGTTGCTGGCCGGGTATTCCGATGTGCTTACGGAAATACCCGGGAGAACGTCGCTTGTCGAGTTCGGGTTAAAGCTGGTGGATAACCGGCCAGTCCAGCGGAAACCCTACCCCTTGCCCCATGCAAAACGATAAGTCGTAAGGGAGGAGATCGAGCAGATGATTGCTCTGGAAGTGATCGAACCCGCCGACTCTCCGTACAGCTCTCCGGTAGTCCTAGTGCAGAAGAAGGACGGCACCCATCGGTTTTGTGTCGACTACCGGAAGTTAAATCAGGTGACAGAATTTCAAGTCGAAATGCTACCTGACCCGGAACATATTTTCGCTTCTGTCTCGAAAGCGAAATATTTCTCCAAGATGGATTTGTCCAAGGGCTATTGGCAAATTCCGGTAAGGGAGGAGGATAGGGCAAAGCTAGCTTTTGCTACTCCCGACGGGACCTACCAATGGTTGGTCATGCCGTTCGGGGTACAGAACGCGCCCAGCGTCTTTACTAGGATGATGCGGAAGTTGTTGGAACCCTTGCGCGATAGGGGTGTCCACATTTTCATGGATGACCTCTTGTTAGCCACAGCGACGTGGGGTGAACACCTCACTCTGTTAGCTGACGTTTTGGAGCGGCTGCGTCAGGCGGGATTGACAGCTCGTCCTTCCAAATGTCACCTAGGGTTCCGGACATTGGACTATTTGGGACATACCCTGAGCCAAGGTACGCTGTCCCCAGAGAAGTCGAAGGTGGAGCAGCTGAGAAACGCCGCACGGCCCACCACGAAAACTGAGGTGAGGTCATTTCTGGGATTGGCCGGGTATTACCGGAGGTATGTGGCCAATTTCAGCGGGATTGCGGGACCGTTGTCTGACCTAACCAAGAAACGTGTCCCGACTAAGGTTATTTGGACAGATGCGTGTGAGCATGCTTTCCAAACGCTGAAGGATAGATTTACATCCGACGCAGTTGTCCGTCTACCGGATCTGGCAAAAGACTTCGTTCTTCGCACCGACGCATGTGACACGGGACTGGGAGCAGTACTACTACAGGCATACGATGAGACGCTTTTTCCTGTCGCGTACGGCAGTCGGAAGTTGTCAGCTGCCGAGAAGAACTACTCCGTATCGGAGAGAGAATGCCTCGGAATCGTGTTCGGTATATCACGGTTCGAGCGGTACTTATACGGGCGGAAGTTCATATTGGAGACCGACCACCAACCACTCGCGTATCTCGCGCAGCCGAAATTGTCGAATGGACGATTGATGCGATGGTCGCTGTTCTTACAGCAATACCAGATGCAGATCAGGTACGTGAAAGGAACTGAGAACGTAGGCGCCGATTTCATGAGCAGGAGCGCTGGAATGGTATAGATCGCTGTGTATATATATATATATATATATATATATATATATATATATATATATATATATATATATATATATATATATATATTCATGTTCGCACTCAGTGTGTAGTGTCGCGATGATTTTGTTCTTTATTTAGTGTATTAATACCATTGCATTTGAAGTAATTTTGAGGGAATAAAATCCCGATTTTATTCTCAAGCGTGGGGGGGGTGTCATGTTTACCCCGACCCAGAGTAGCCAGTTTGAAACATGTATAATCAAGGTAATTCTGACGGGTCATTGTTTGATGTCGAACATTGCCGAAGGCTAGCACTAATCCGTTACGTAAGACTGTTGTGGCTAGAATCGAAAAACCGGACATCGGAGTTGCGAGGCGCCCGATAGCCAATTATCACCTAGGTGTCGAAATGTTCCCAGATCAAAAGAAATTGCATGAAGAAGTGGGAGTGTCCTAACTTCTTTCCCCTGCAAACAGACAGACAGGTTGAACTGGCCGCTAAGACGATTGGACAGGGGCACAGCGCCACCCAATCAGAATCGAGATGGGGGGAGACCTTGATTTGGATAGAATGATATCCCTGCGTTTTCCGGCAAAAGTTAGTTCGCTGAGAGAAATTACCCAGAGAAGAGGTTAGCGTAACTCCGAATAGCCATTCGTTATTGGCGGGAAAATCTTAGAGCGGGAAATTCTAAGTACAGAAAGCTTCAAAAGGTCAGTAGATATTTGTTTGGTCTTTGTGGAATGCGACTGCATTTTAATTGTAGGTCGTATGTATACTTTATTAGTACTAGAATCGCAGTACGAAGAATTACTTTGTTTTGTTAATATGTTTGCATATTTTGAAGAAATGAGTTGATATTTGTAAAGAATTATATAACTTGCTAGCCGTCGTAAGAGTTAATATTGTAATTTACTATGTGGGTATTTTATAGTAGACTAACACATATGTTCATATGATTATAGATTTTGCCATTGTTGAATATTTATAATGTACAGACATGCGTCTGATTTTGTCAGATTGTAATACGATGAAATTAAATATATATGTGTATATACTGACGTGACGCAATGTATTGATGTCTGTATAACAATTCGCTGATACTGTGTTATTACGCCATTGTTTACCCTGCAAGAAGTGTGTGGGAATTTCGATGTGTATGCATGCGTGGCCGAAACAGTGACAGCTATCTGATGGTTAATTGTCGTTATAGTGTGAGGTAAGGTTCGATAAAACATTTATTAACGCCTTGTGGTTTTTCACAGGAAGCTTTGAGGGACAGACCAGTTATAGTTTGGTCCTGTAGTCTCGGATAGAGAGACGGAGGAAAGGAGAAGAAAGGAGAAGAAGGTGAAGTTGAAGTCTGGGAGCGGAATTGGAGGAGATAATAGAGAGGGAAAGGAGAAGAAAGGAGAAGTTGAAGTCTGGAGCGAAGCTGGAGGAGATAGTAGAGAGGAAACAGAGACAAAGAAGGAGTTAGAGGAACGGAAAGAAGGAAGAATCAGCGGGAAGAAATAGATGAGTAGATGCAAGGACAGGGGGAAAATCGAACTCGCACTGTAAATCACGGGATGAATTAGGCTGTCACTTGGTCGAGGGAAAGACGAGTGACTGGAAGTTATCGTTTTTAAATTATCACATTTATTAAATTGTTATTGATTGAATTTCGTCTTCGTGTTCTCTATAATTTAACCGTCGGCATTGCTGACTGGGGGCTCAGAGCTGTAAATCTACATCATCACTAATTTAACTTTCTAACCTAACGAGCCAGGGTGGAACTTTCAATTTAATTTAATTAAATTATATTGGGAGAACCCCACCCCAATACGACAGAACGTCACAAAGATATACGCACTAAAATGTGCCAATGTTTTGAACTATAAAAAAACCCTCACCCTTTAAAAAATCCAATAATATACAGTATGCTATGGCATACTATAAAACCCCCTACACCACATACAAACATACAAACATATATACACACTTATTATTCTTATATACTTACTTAAGAAAAGACTGGAACCATTTGATATAGATAAGCCAATATAAAAAATACATACGTGGAAAAAATAAACATATATAATAATAAAAAAAAGAGAAAGGAGAACAAGATAATAAAATAATAATAAATGGGACTAAATTACTCTGGCAAAGTCAACTAAATAAAAAACATAATAAAAGGAAAAAAGGTGGAGGAAATTGGCCCATGACATTAACATGTCGTTGGGACAATAGTACGACCCTAAATCGGAAGTCCAAACTTATGGAACTCGGATCTCTAAAAGTCCTAATGGAGGTCGGAAAGTACATAAGATTTTGGCTTCATGGGATTTAAAAAAAACTTACAAATATGATGATAAAAAAGAAATTAACCCTGCAAAATTTATAATTGACATTATTGTTTTATACAATGCACATATACAGATGTATTATGGGAGGACAGGGTCAACCCACACTAAATACACTTTTATATTTAATCAGGGTGTCACTTCTAAGTTCTAACCAGCTCTATGTGCTGGGATGGGGCTAAGATGTGTCAACAATAGGTTGGCGATTCTACTAAATAAATTTTCATCCACTGTTGAAACGGACAATAGTCAGGGCATATGCACTAATGGTACATGCTCCACGACGGGAACTATACTATGGGTTAAATACTGCACCCAGGCTTATGTAATTATAGTCGATAACCACGACTTTTTCCGCTATTCCTTTCGAGCCTCGATTTGATTTTGAGCGACAACAGATACGAAGAAGAAAAGGATCGACTCTTGCGTTAACTATTTGGTCAGGACATTTTTGGGGGGCAGAAGTGGGGTATGTACGTTATTGAAGAGCTTAAAATGCTTTTAAAATAGTAATTAAATCATTCTCTTTAAACATAATAATAAATAATTTACTTTGGCTGGGGCTACGTGAAAGTATAATCTACTTTCGATTTCGATTAGTCCTACATGTAGGACTAGGTTTCGAGAATCGATGTGATATTGGTTATTTTACTTTTCAAAAGTTGATCGCTATTTAATTAAATAATTCTGGAATCATTGGCCAAAATATTATAAAGGTCTCGTAAATTATTATCACGGCCTGCTGTAGACACCAGCCATAGTGATCAATTCATGACCGTTCACAGTTCTTGGAATGCACAGTGCGTTTCAATAAAGATAATTCCACATGCTGTCAATGTTGATAATAATAATAATAATAATAAGGACATGTATCTCATTCAAATATCTCTTGGACCACGCGCTAGTAATTAATAAATTTATTTAGATTAACCTTTGTATCCTGACGGTAAGTATAATCCCTCTTCTAATGATCCACTGCGTTAAATCCTTTAGAACACTCACTTTTTTAGTATAAATCCCTGTCAGAACAGAACACCTGTGTATAAATCGGCTGTTGACCTCAGAGCTGAATTACCCACGCATGCGTGTAAAGCAGCATCACCACATGGAAAGAGTAACGCGTGGAAACCGTCTAGCGAGGCATATATCACTGAGAACTGACTAATGCATGGGTGGGAGCTGTGCCGTTACGGCAGAAATTTAGGAGAGAGAGAGACACGTCAGGTCAGAAACGTGAGATAGAGAGAATGATAAATAAATTGTAGAAAGACTACAAACTGATATTATGATGAACATTATTAATAAAATTTGCAATGGTAATTATGAATACATACATACATACATACATACATACATGTTAATACTTAACATTACTTATAACATGATAAGTATGATGAACATTATTAATAACATTTACAATGGTCTAACTACTATAATCAAAATCAAACCAAACCTTAGGTTTCTTATTTAACATCTATCAGCAGGAGTACACGTATAATTGAAGGAAAGCAGATTCAAAATGGCGTCTGGGAAAGACACATACGAAATAGTATTCTCATTCGATACTACTGGTTCAATGTACAGCTGCCTGGAAGAAGTTCGATCTAGCCTTGGGGAAATTGTCAATCACTTGAGAAACAATATCCCCGGGATACGTATTGCCCTCTTTGCTCATGGCGACTACTGTGACAAGAACAGTACATATGTGACAAAATATGTAGACTTTTCCAACGATGCCAGCACACTTTGCAACTTTGTTAAAACTGTAGACGCCACTGGAGGGGGTGATGCACCTGAATGTTATGAGCTGGTGATGAGAGAAGTGCAGGAAAAACTGTCATGGAGTCCAAACTCTCAGAAAGCCTTGGTCATCATCGGGGATGCACCACCTCATGAAGCATCAGAGGAACAGAACTACCGTCATCTAGATTGGAGAGAAGAAGCAGTCAGACTCAGAAATATGGTAAGACGTTTATTATTTTCAACTGTATTTCATGCTTGTTAAAGTTCTGGATATGACTACATTGACACATAATACTATAACCAGTTGTATGCAGTTGAATACATGGTTTATCCTGGATAGTATGATCATATTATATTCACATCTGTCATGAGAAAGTGATGAGAATTTATCTTTTAAAGGTGCAGTAATTTAGTGGCCTCATATTTATTTTAGTTTGGAACGTATCGGATTGGAGAGGTCAATGATGCCACAAATTGACACACATGCAAACAAACATATACACTAATACACACAGCAATACAAACAACTCTTAGATATACATTTGCTGAATTAGCGGCTGAGGTTGCATTTATGCAGTTATGTGTATTTTCTTCTGAAAATGACATGACTGTGATGGAAATGTTCGAAAAGCAAATGATACCAAAATGAAAATAATTTCACGGATCTTTGACATATATTGGGTCCCAGGTGTTTAGGGACAGAACATATTCTTGAGTTGGTTAACATTCAGAGTCATCTGTAAGGTAAACAATATAAGAATTAATACCCTTGGCCTTGTGTATTTTGGTAGAGTATGCGTTTCACCGGCTGGCTGGTTTGTTGAGACATTTGTGTTTATATAACTGGGGAGTAAACAGGCAACTATTTCGTTGTTGTTGTGGATGGAATTTTACTTTATGCCCGTATGTTACTGGGAATGAGAGTTAATGTATTGATAGACAGTGTGACGTATCAAATAGTCAGATAGATGACTAATAAATAAGGTGTCTGTAAAAGAAAGTGCAATAAAATATATGCTTTAAACCGCTCTAGTGGTACAGTCGTAGGTAAATCTGAGCGATCTAGCGTGATGATTGTTATATATATATATATATATATATATATATATATATATATATATCACTTCAGGAAAATGTAAAGTATTTTTTCAACCATAGGGAGTGAAGATATATGCAGTGGAATGTCATGGTCTTTCAACAGAATTCTACCACAGAATTTCTTCTCAGACATTTGGCTACTTCTTTCAACTGTGTGATATAAAAGGGATTAAGGAACTGATGATGAAGATTTGTTTTCGCGAAGCAGGTCTTTCACATGTAAGTTTTTGTAGTTTTAATTTGCACATTATTTTGCCACATGTGGTTCATAATTCTACTCTTATTCAATGCAACACATTAGAATGTTTGGCACACCACTTAAAAAAGGTGTTTTACTATTGTTTGGAACCACAAGTTTGTAACCTGTCTACACCTTAGAGTTTCTTAATTGCATTTAAATCCATGTTGAGACTGCTTTATGAAGACTTTCTCATATTGATTAATGTAAAGTATGCGTTTTCTGAACAAAATTTTAGTATAAAGGAATGTTTACTATTTGTTAACTTTCACACAGCAGTGTGCTTCATTTACAGTTGTCTACAGGAGCAGTTTCATCTAGCACAGCAACTGCAGTTGCTAAAACTGGAACTCCATCCAACAAAACTGTGTTGTCGAAGGTGACACCTCTTGAACCAACATCATTTGTTGTAAAAGCTGAAGGTTCGTCGATGCCTTTTGTTTGGTCTTAATTTATTCCATTCAACATTTGAGAATTGAGCCAACTCACCTGACTCTTGGCCCCCCTTCCCCCGTATATGGTAATATTCTAAGAATGAAAACAAAGAGAAACCTGAAATCTGTAATCATTAATGTAAACTGCTTTAAAAAATACTATTCTTTATCTCAATCTCTTTAAAGTTTATGTGATTATTCAATGCCACCTTTAATATCTCATACATAAATGCTACCAATACAATCCATCTGAAATGTCCACTATGATTGTATCAATTCTTATCCCCTTTAAGGTATCCAGATAAACTTAAAGATAATGATTATCGTCAATTTTAACTTTCCAGCGACAATGCTAACAGTTTTGTTCGAAATATTATCTTATTATAGTTTGTCAATGGTTGTTTCAATGCCAGTGCATATAGTGATATGATTACTTCTTAACAATTATATAACTCAGATAGTCTTCTTCTAAAAAGTTCTTAGTAATCATTCTGAATCAGTGGTCCTTAAATTCTTCAGCTTTGCAATGTGACATGTGTAATGTTGGGAAACTGTCCGAAGAATTCCCTCCAGATACGCTGACGGAGGAATGTGAACATCCAACCACCATCTGTCTCAGGGTAAGTGTATCAGAAAACATTAGCTCAAAGGTAACTTAGCCTAACCATCATAGAGGACTAACTATATAAGACTGGATCACATAATTAAAATAAAAATTGAATGAGGTACCACAGTTAATTTTGTTTTGCCCCTGTACACTCATTGTGGAAAAAGTTCACGCTTGAATATCAAGTAAATATGAAAACTTGTCCACATCAAACTTGGAATACCAGGGTCTTATTATTCAGTTTTGTCAGAGGAATAATGGATGTGATAAATGAAGTAGAAACCGTCACCATCATCATCGTCATCATCATCATCATCTTTGCAATGTATATCTTTCCTAACAACTTTTGACAATTCCGTACTTAAGTCAGTTTAGTTAAGTTAATCCATTCATCATTTTTGCAAAACCAGTGACAGATTAAGTGTTTTGCTTATACCACAGAGTAATGAGTACTGGTAAGAATTGATTTTCGAGTAAGAAAACAATAACAGTGTAGCAGATCTTACGCAATATCAAGCACAGAATAGTTCCCTAAAGCAGTATACATACTACCATGTAATCTCGCTTTCTTTGGAAAGTATCAGAGCATCAAATACATGTAGTACATATTAGCTCCCATTTCAGTGCGTGGTTACATATGCCACAGAGAAAGGCTGCTGTCCACACAATGGATGCGGAAAAGAAGTTCATCCTAGCAACATGCATCTAAAGTGGTTCAGAGCGATACTGGACGAGATGTTTCTGGATTATAATGAGGTTTTAGCTGAAAATCAGAAGAAAGCCTTCAGCGGTGACAAGGATATGCTTTGCGTCTCCACCATGAATGGAGATACCATGTGGATTGAATTCAAAGAAGAAATGACAATCCAGAGCTTGAAAGAGAAAGTCAAGCAGCATTTTTCAGTGGAGGCTAAACAACAGAGATTGCTTTTTAATGGCTTGAGATTAAAGGTGAAAATATAAATTACGATGCATTGATCGTTTAGAAAATTTGAGATTTGCATACATTTTTATTTATCCCAGCTACATTGGTAGATTGGCAGACCTAAGTATCACATTTACTACGGGGATGGTGGCGTTGTCAACGTAAAAGTCCTGCACTAATGCCATTTTGGATAGTTGTTGGATGTCAGATACAGTGGACATGCGTCAGTATATGTTGCCCATTCAATACACCGCGTTCCACAAACACTTGCATTACATCAATCAGCTTAATGTCCTTAAACTTATGAAAATTTAAGTTTCAGTGTGACAACGTATACTTTGTGATCATTACATGAGCACTGAATACATTTTTTCAAACACTGCTTCCATACGCTGACCATAGTAACGGTAACTATGCTATTTCTGAACAGTGTGTCTTCATCTTTTTGTTGAAATCTTTATTTAAATTATAATTAGTCAATCGCTTTTTCTATATAATCGAGATTGTTGCAGCTTGAGCTTTGCTCAGGAATATTTTCTGTAATACATTGTAAAACTTATGTTCTGCAGCCTGTGTATGAATGCTCTATGCAAAAACACATCATTCATTACATCTTTATTGAGACTGTTGATAAACAAATTATCAGTTATAAACCCCAGACATGTTCATCGATAACTTTTGCATTTTTAGACAGCAGTGTTTGAATATTGTTCAGATGCTTTAAACCATTCTCAGGAGGTCTTGTTAAATATTATTTATTGGTTTAGCATTGTATTGTTGATGGTGTCATCTTCATTGTAAACAATAATTTGTTTGATTTAATTCTACATGTTTAAACTATTTTAACTAGTATTGTTCATGTCTGAAATTGTGTGTTTGTGTGTGTTTTTTTTCTTACATTCGATTAAAAATGTGTACAATTACTAAATTCACCAGTCGTGCAGTTGCAGTAAATATATTTTTCACCAAAGTTTTCTTGATTACCATGGTGCTCTTGCAGCAACCAAGGTGGCAGTACCTTTCCACCATCGGCTTTGCAATATACTTATGTATAGTTGTTGGTGTAGCTGCTCAACAGTTTTCAACCACGCATGTTTTAGGTGGATCTGCAGGTCCCAACTGCGGTTTGCAGGAATATTTACATGTGCATTCTGACATCTTCTGGTAGAAAAAAAACAGCCACATACAGACAATACATTATTAATTTCAACCAGGGTGCTCACCATTACCGCTATCACAGGTGCGTGTGCTGTGTGTTTCCAAACAAAATATTGATTCATTGGCCATCAAACCAATGGCAACATCACGTTGTCAATGGGCAAGTTGCAAGGGTCACTTTGGGTCAAATATCCTTGTGAAAAGCATTTACGCGGATACACTTAGAGTGGACCTGACACAGTTTGACATATTCGACTGGACGCACAAGTGAAGCCACCCACTGATGAAATGGTTGTAAACCATATTGATATTGCATGTTATCAGCATGCAGATTACTGCAGAGACATATCATCTACATGAAATTGATCTACCAGCAGAGAGCGATCAAGGGCTCTTGAATATGCGAACCATGTCTGATGGCTGATAACAATGGTGATGAAAACCAGGATATTGGTGTTTTACGGTATTGTATTGGAACCAATTTAATACAGACCCAGTGGTTATTAGGAAGGCACCAACATGACTGACAAATTACCTAACGCAGCACGCATTCATAAAAGGTTTGCATGCAAGTGGTTATCTAGAAAGGAAATATCGCTGAGGTACATGCCGGCACCAAACTAAATTCCATGAAGATGGTTCAGTTTTAGAAAACCCAGTGAAATTCATCAGGCTAATATTTTGTATTCACCATATGGCATGGTACATTGATGTGATGTTGCTCAGGTCGATTACAAAAAGCTAAGACACTGACATCCGAAACAGAAGTCTATGTCGTATATGCATTCGTGCACACCTACGCATGTTGACCACTAACAGCATGAATGGAATGCAACCAAGTAAGGATTCGCCGTGGACATTTTGGCATTCATCACCATGAAGCCATCACTGAGCGATTTAACCGTTCACTTGTGGGATGATAATTTGGACATCAGCATGCATACGAAATATTGATGTAACACACGGGTGTGCGATCTCTGAATGGGTAGTAAGACTTCCCAATGTGGTTGCCGCTTTAAACAACGACTTGCAGAGAAACTCACACTAAAAAAAGAAATTAAAAAGAAAATCTGTAAAATCTATCAGGTATGCTGTTGGAGGAGTGATCTGTCTGCGTGAACCTGGGGCGCAGTGTCATCATGAGATGTTTGTATGTGCCTGGAGAACTAGAAGATGCAATAAAGAGAGCTACTGGTCCTATTTCGAGTTTGACCACACAAATGATTTCTCACGTTACCCGTTGCAGCAACGCACCAGCGATATATGCCATACCCTATCATCCTAGCATGGTTTTGTCTTTATGGAATTGCAGGTGAAACTGGAGATATGCAATTCCAACCCACGTGGGTATTAACATGGTCTAATTAGCTAATCGGCAGTGCTGGGGGAAATGAAAGCACCTTTATCGTGGTTACACTCAATGCGTGATAGCATGACCATACGGTAACAGGCTGATTCAGACCATGGCTGATTTGGACCAGGCTTATTCGGTCCAAATTACTGGCTGATTCGGACCAGATTTCTGGCTGATTCAGACCAGATTTTTGGCTGATTCAGACCATGTGAAATATCAATAAGTTTCGTCCGAGATTTAAATGTGACACTTACATTTGACTAAGACACACTATGTCTCATTATTTCCCAGGTACGTTGAGCAGTTCAAATATGCATTTAAGGAATCAATCATTAAATTGTATGCAGATTGTTGGGGACAACAATCGCTAAAACAGTGTCCATGCAGCAACATTTATTCATACATATTGATCTGAGTTTACATTATTTGTGTAAACACATACAGGTCTGGGTAGGTTTATGCCTTTGCTAGATTTATGTAGAATTAATTTATACTATTTTTTTATATACTAATAGTACTACATAAAACTTATATCTTAAAGGAGAAAGTGAGGTGCTGTACAATATTTTATTTAGTTCGATAAAATATCACACATCAGTATCATACGTTTATATTCTTCTAATTTTGTGGACCTCGTAAGACGAATTATATTTTAATAATATTTGTTTTAAGCAACGTCTGTTAATGTTTTACTGAATTCATAGTCTATCTGTAAAGTGTCGAATTTTGAATAAGTATTGAACCTTAAAGTTGAATGCATTGAGCATTAAAATTTTATCACGTTTAAGCCAGAAAAGTCTTTTTATATT
This sequence comes from Sinohyriopsis cumingii, assembly GCA_028554795.2. NCBI lineage: Eukaryota > Metazoa > Mollusca > Bivalvia > Unionida > Unionidae > Sinohyriopsis > Sinohyriopsis cumingii. The sequence continues at coordinate 112,989,876 of CM068824.1, read as the reverse complement.
CTCTTAGTATGTCTGCAAAAACAGTAATAACTGCTAAACTAAATAATGTGTGTTTCACATGGTTTTTCTTATAATAGTTCACATGGTCCGAATCAGCCCATCATCTGGTCCGAATCAGCCCCTAATTTCGGCTGAATAAGCCGGTCATTTGGGCCGAATCAGCCACGGTCCGAATCAGCCAGCATTCGACCATACCACATCGATGGCCTAGCTGAATGTTAATGTGAACCGTCTAGAACCATAAGTGTAATAAACCAATAATATTTTGATGCTGCATTTGTGACAGTGATTGTTTTGCTGTTTTGCCTTCATGAGTATGTAATCAACGGTGAGGTTGAATCTGTGTTGCTGACATTCTCGGTTGCTGCATTGGTACGATGCTAAGTTTTCCACAATCAAAACACATGAATGACTTACTATTGAGTTGATGGGTGTTGTGGTCTGAGAACTGATGATCCAATTGAAAACCATTCTCATCCAGTGGGATATATAATCAAGCAAGGTTTGGCCATTCAATGTAAATCAAGACTTGTTTTCGATGCGATATTGTCAAACCTTGTTTGCTGTAGACATTTATCACATAACCGAGACACCAGTGGGACGATTTATCATCAGCAGTTGGCCTTAGTCCCGGCCCATCTTCGCTCACAGGCATGTACACGATGTCATTGAGGACAATTGTGGGGGTCTCATCATTGCCAAGTATGTTCACAAGTATATTCTGATGTTGCGTATCCTATGGATGATACGACAGCAGCACTGGCGAATCCGTGATTTGTACTTGATGAAGTTTAGTTTAAACAGTTCTTGCTTAAGTTCTTTGCATACGTGCATTGTGCGAAATCATAGTAATGTCGTCGGGAGTCCACACACAGAGAACTATTTCCATGGACATTTCTGGAATAATTGCATGTATCTCTGCTCACTGAGCTTGACCAGATTTCCAATGTATTCTGTTTTAGTTGTTTTAAAATATAGATCATCCTTGATGCAACAAAATTCATCATGGATCTCTTAGTAATATGTGTAACTACTGGCCAGTCATGGGTAGATCCCCCCCCCATTGGGAATGAATGTCCACAATCTCTGCTGCATGGAACCACACAGGATGGTTCATGTAACAGACATGTAAGAATTGTTTCTAAAGTTTTTCTTGGGAGAGTGTAGATTTCACACCATATGATCATGCATGGGATGTATTTTGTTCTGATGCGGGCTGGATCCCTCACGTCATAGCACCAACAAAAGAAACTGGCACGTCTGTGATTTTAAACTATGTCTCATACCTCATACGAGTTTTTAACACAGTCAAGTCCTGGTTGCAAAACAGGTTGATGGCAGTCATGGTCTTATGGGAACCTCCATCATTGTTAAGTTAAAAGAGCATATGACACAATTGGATTGTTCACCGATGGTGTTGTTGACATCGTTGCGGTGTTACTTTTCTGACGACATTCTTCCCTGGCAGTATAATCTGGCAAGCGTGTAGTTGCCCTTGCTTGATATTTCAATGGCCATAGGGCACTTCTGGAGCCGACATCAGTGTATTCTTGCATACATGCTCGAGTGGCTCAACTTGGTTGAATAATGAACAACAAAAGAGCACCGTATTACCAACGCATGTACGTGTGTGTGTTCAAATTGTTGAGGGTGTTTTCCATCTCTGTACAATGGACTAGTGGCATCTCTGACAGCATACTGGGAAAATCATTAGTATTAATCATCGACAACAAATTCACTCTCACATAAGCGAGTATGAAAGATCACAAATGAGTGTATTGGGGAGATTCTCTGTTGTTGTACCTGATAATCTACCCGATGATGATGTGGTTTGTTTGATCGATTTGCAAGTTTTCTGAACACGAATGTGCCTTTGCTGGTTGTGACCTTGATAAGGAATTCAAATTTGGCAGGATCAATGACTAGTCGGTGGCACAGATGTGCGCACTCCGCTGATGCCCCTATGGCGAGTGTCCCAATTTTCTTTCGGCCAGTATCTTTCACATATGAAATTTCATCGTGGTTTGCATCCGGTGATGATGCAAAAAACCAAACCTGTTTTGGTAATCTATATGCAATGATTTCTTCCGCCAAGGTTAACTTGTTGATAAGTTCTGGTCGAGCATTAAACATCAATTATACAATATTATCTCATCCACTCATGTTTCAACCTCTTGGTTGCGTTGTGGATTGGAGTAGCATCCAAACCAAGCAGGGATACTGGACTGACACTTGGTTGTAGCTCAAAATGGTTGACCTCTGCAAACACAGATCAATGTTGATTGTTCTTGACTGGAGTATTCATGCTTTCGTCGCTGGACAGGTTTGCTGATTGTTTTCAAAGTTCATCCACATCTTTGAGACAAGTTGAGAAGTTCATCGATGGGTTAAATTTAACATACTCAAATGAAGCAAGACCTTGTTGTCTTAGCAACACGGTCAAAACTGCTCTTTCATTGTCATTATATACATAGGAATTGTTATTTTTATTTAAAATATCAGGATTGTTCCGCGTGCAGTTTGGAGGATTTGTAGCTTTAACAATTTTAGTCAATTGCTTCAATGTCTGCAGTGTGGCAGTTTATTGTGATGTCTAACACTGGGGCATCATGCCGCTGACACGTAGCATCATGTCCCACCCAATCACATTTTTCAGAGACTAAGTCGACAAGTAATAATACTAACCTCTTATGCTGAGCACCAAGTGAGGCAGCTGCTAGTACCATTTTTATAAGTCTTTGGTATGACTCGACCGGGTTTCAAAACCGTTACCTCCCACATTCAAGTAGCACTCTCTAACAACTTAGGCCACCGGAGCACTCAGATTCAGAGAGCACTGTGAATTTTTTTATCTGGGTGAGTGTGACACCGCCATCTCATAAGTGGACAGGTTTCTTTCTCTGTTGAAAAAAAACACAATTTGATCCAAATACAATGTATATAATGTGACATCCACTCACAAAAATTTGGTACAATCTGCCATCACCAGTATTGTGGACTTAATGGTCCAGTTCCCTCTGCTGTCTCGCCAGATCAACATCCATTAACAGAACTTATTAGATGATATTTGGTGAAGGCGTGGTCCTAATAGGCAATCACCTTGTTATCTTATGAATAGCCATCAACTGACCTTAATGAAGAATTCCTGCAAGATAATATATATTATCTATAAAAATGAATGTCACACATATATATATATATGTTTATGTGTGTTGAAGAAGAAGTTTCAGAAAGACTTTCAATTCTTGGTTTGTAGGTGTGTCAGATGATAATTTTTCTCACATTATTATTAGCTCATTTCTAAACTATAAATTATTTACAATTATAGGGCAAGGATGCACGCCTGAAGGACCTTTCTGTAACAAAAAATTCAACAATCTATCTCCTCATCCCGCTGTACTGTGTGCCTGAGGATCTAAACCATGTCGTCTTTGACCTGTCCTGGGACTTTCCAGAATCCAACCCGGACTTTCTGGATGCTTCCTGTTTTGCCTTTAAGAAGACAGAGTTTGTGCAGCTAATCGATTGGAACCACTCAAGTGAGGAGTACTACCTGAAGAATTCCGTCAAGCATTCAGAAGAGAATGTTAAAAGCTCAGGTGGAAAGAAAGGACACCAAAAAATAAACGTCTACCTGAAGCAAGTACCATACAACATAACACACATCTACTTCACACTGAGCTCATGGAAATCTCCCAACTTGTCTGCCTTCTCCAATCCCAGCCTCCAGTTTTACGAGGCATCTGAGCCAGATACTGACCTCTGTGAGACAACATTCATTCACGGGCTGAAATCGCAGGCAGTCATAATGTGTTGCCTTGTCAGACATGGAAGTCAATGGGAAATACATGAATGTCAGGAATCTGAAGCCCTAGTAAATGGAAATGCGAAAAACTATGAACCAATCAGAGCAAGAATATCCAAATGTATTGCTGAAGCTGATGAGGACTAGACCAGATATGGTAAGTTGAGGTAAAAGTATTCCCAAAAGTTCATTTTAAGGCAAAATCTTTTATATTCACATTGTTGCTATGAATAAAGGCCAACAGCAATTATTTCTGACTGTGCAAAAATAGGTACTTTGAGGAGAATATTAAAAACACTAGACTAATCGATAAATTTCTCCTAAAATATAAAACCAAGAAAATCTAAGGCATGTCCACTTAATGGTTACTTTCCACTCCAGTTTCCAAAAATTGCAACAGATTATTCATAGACATTGGCATCAGATGGAATCTTTTGAACACTGAAATGGTATATTTCAGGAATTTCCTATAGTTGCGTACCATACACCTAAAAGTCTCAAAGACCATCTGAAACGTCAAAGGATAATTTCAAACAAGACTAAAGATTCAGAAACTGCTGCAAACATAACAGCTGCCTAATTTGCAAACATATGCTTGAGACCAAACCGTTCATCACTCAGATGTTAGGATGTCTACTCAAAAATGTAACCTATCGTCTGACATGCAGTATAGGAGCCACTCAACATGTTGGTGAAACCGTTGAATTAATAAATGGAATGAATAAATGCAAGAGTAACACTCGAAAAAAATAATCAAAGCGAAACACGCCAACCATTATAATTAGACTGGGTATTCAGTAGCACACAATACACATGTAGTTTACCCATTTTAAGACAGTTTGTCAATTATTTCTTATTTCTTCTAGTTTTATATATATATCTTGCTTGTAAATTTTCCCCATTAATTCATACATGCAATAAAATTTCTCTTGGTTACTGCGTTTAGTGTTAGCTTCCTGGAGGCAAGTTGTTTTTTACCATGACAAAGAGCTTGTTTAGCTAGAAACGTTGGGAAACTTATATATTTGCACCGGTATCAATTTTATCATATAATTATATTCAGCTAATCCGGTGTCCTAACATAACATGGTTGACATACTATACTAAGGATCAATGAGCACAACTTCTCGAGAAGTTATGCCACCAACACACCCATTCCCATGTCGAATGGCCCGTTGAAGACGATATTTGCCACTAATGTATCATATATTTAATGGAATGACAAAAGTGAACCATACCTTTTCTTTGACTATTTCATTTATAATAAACCTAGTCAAATGGGTACTTTTTTTAAGGTCCATTTACTCCACATCACATCTTATCTTGTGCAAAATTTCGGCTGGCTATAATCAACCCAGATATTAGTTTTGTTATGCTTATTACAATTGGTCATTCCAGGACATATCTCCAATAATGCTAGCAGATTCATTGTCAAGGTATTCAGCAAGGACAAATCAGAATGTCGAAAAGAAAAGCATGACAGGGTTAATTGTCGCAAGTGGAAATTAGAATTACATTGCTGGCCTGCACCACCTCCCCATTTTTTGATTAGATTAAAGTATGCCTTTCCAGCATCATTACGGTTCAGTTTCAGAAACATTAGGTGCTAATATTGTTTTCAAGGAGCCATTCTAAGTAGACAGAAGTATGTTCTGGACACAAGTAATGTAGCGGAAAGTTGCATTCCTATGTCATTTTATATGTACTGTACCTTTATATAATATAGATACTATTATATAGTATAGTTTCTTTGAAGGGGACTGGAGTATCTAATTTGATATTTTTACAGAAGTTGTTTATACTTACAAGTGAATGTTTACGACAATATTCTATCAATTACTCTCAGCAAACAGTGAAGATGTGAAAAGAAGTTTGGAGGTTATTGACGAAACTGGAACGCATAAAAAGAATGCCTTTTGAAGTAAGAAAGGAGACAGTCACACTGACGTCCTTTAATGTTAATAAATACATATATTTTTCAGTGAATACATGGAATGAGAAGTCGATTGATAATTGTATCTTCACGAAGACCATTAGAATTATCCAGTTTGGAGATTGGGTAAAAACACAAGAGTTGTCCAGTTTTGCTACAGTTTTTAAACTTTGTACATTAGTAGTATTAAACTTACTGACTTTTTTATGCAGTGCAAGTTGTTTAATGCCATCTGGTGATATAACAGCAAAAGCTAGCAGTTTAACAGATTTGTCTTTATTACAATGAGTGATATTCAGACTTAAAATACTTATCGCATTCAAACAATTCTGCACAATTTGACAGATGATACTTTATGTACATCTGTAATCGTGGGATATATTCTAATGCTCAAGAACAAGATATGATTTTGATTCCCTCAAAAGTAATAAGTAACAATTAACAGGACTACACACATTTTGAAAACCATCTATGACTTTCTTAGCTTTTGTGCCATGTGCTAATAAAAGGAAATACTTATTATCAGTGCCAGTACAATACTGATGGATTGTTTTCGAATTAGATTTGACCATTTAAGAATATATAATATGAGAAAGTATATTTATATCTAGCACAATCTGTGCCATTATTTCTGTACTGGATCAGTAAGATATTTCCAGTGGTCAGCTGGACATATACAGGGCATTTTTGAACTCCCAACTGAACACGTTTAAACTGTAAAAGCGTTTGAATTTGGGAAATTCTTTTTCAAATGTACTGCAAGTTGAGCTTGTGGTAGAGATCGCATAAATTATGTAACTTATGCACCTCGAAATCAGCTGCTCTTGAAATCAACTTGGTCTTATATTTCACTCTTGGGTAAGTTTTTGAAAAGTAAGCGACACTATATTAATCACATCTGATCACCAATTAAATGGCCTTGTTGAATATTTAACCACTGGTTCAACTAATAGTGAACTAACTAGAAAAACACACTTTTATAGGTACAGGCAATATATTATTGTACTTCCTATGGAATGAAAGCAATGTATGAAATTTGTACAACTGCTCAAAATTAAAATAAAGATAACTGGATGATTAGATCTGCTTTCAAGCTTGATAGATGAAGAACTTCAGTTTGGTGCTTGCTGTTGTGATTGGTGTTTGCCATGTGATACTTTCATTCATTAAATAAAACATTTCAGGCCACCATGTGCTACATTGGGACAATAGTTGTGGAAATTATGGCCCACCACAAGGATTGGCGACATCATAGATCTATTAAATTTTTGGGCGATGGGTGGTACAGATAAAGTCACTAGATCAGAAAACATCCATATATTTGTGTGTAACAAGTAATGTTTCACAATTGTAGAATAAAATGCACTTTTACCTATTATATATGCTTAGTCACACTTTAAAAGTTTATCTATCTATCTATCTATCTATCTATCTCTCTCTCGCTCTCTCACTCTCTCTCTCTCTATATATATATATATTAGGATGTTTTCTCTGCATGTATAAGAATATGCTTTTTGTTAATTCATAATTATTTTAAGGATAAATATAAATTTTTATTGGTTTGTAGTATGTACTGGGAAAATCCCTTATTTACAGCTTTTTGGGATTCATTTATCTATGATAAAATGTTTAGTGACAAACTCTTAGTCTAACAAAATCAACAAGGCTTTCAAAATGAACTGCGTAGAATAGCAGCATCAGTCTCTTTACTCAAGACTGTTTTTTTCCACCTTAGAACTAGCATCAAGAGTTTTTGCTACTTTCGTAGATATTCAAAATGCCTTTGACAGTGTTAATTAGTATAAAACTCAGTAAAAATTTAGCAGTCAAGAAAAGATTGTACATGTAATAAAGGGATCATACTCAGATATTCAGAGCAATGTTCTGATAAGCGAATCCAAATCCAAATTTATTTCCAATTCTGCAAGGAGGTATTTTGTTAACATGTTTACAATTTGTTGATATCGGTGCCCTTGTTCTAGACCCTACACAAATCAAAATGACAGCTACATGTTGGGTCCACTCCATCCGGACTTCCAGTGTTAGCCGATCGTAAAACTCTGCTCACAAGAACACAGCTCCTTTGGCAAGTTTAACTGGAAACTAGGCAGTCATACAATACACATTTAAAATGTAACTGAACATGTTGGATTTAATATGTATTACCATTTGAAATGTTTGTCAAAAGTAAAAAGGCGTGTACTGAGGGTAGAAAGTCATTTTATTTTCTTAAAGAGATTAGCACCAACAAAAGTATATTCTGTTTTTTTACCTGCGTCAGCTTGTAATATCTTAAGTCCTTTATGATTCAGAAGTTCGGTCGAACATTAGACTCAAACATTTAACATATATTAATATTTAAGAATTTATTTCAATTTTTGTTACAGAAGAAATATTTATAGGGAAAATACAATGGAAACAAATGATAAAGCATGCTGCTCATTATAAAGTATGGCAATTAGCACTTTGTGCCATTCTGACATGTCTTACAAAAGATTAAGAAAATGTTCATGCTTTTATAAAACCCCTCAATTTTGTGGAAATTTCCAAAGACAACAAGAGGGTTGCAGTTAATGTTTCCAAGCATTTATTTGCAGTCTGAGCACTATGGGAGAGAACGAAATATTTTGGACACATGCTATAAATAATTTTGACGTTAGTACTGGTGTGATCTTCGCAAAATATCAGATGAAGAAATTATTTGACATATTCTGGGTAGGAAACTACCCAACAGAGCTGACTTCGATGAGCCCAAAATACTAAGAATTTATAATTTATGCTTCATTGTTTTCTGCATCTCTAATACATTGATTATTTTCTTTGTAATATGACTGAATTTTTTATTCTCTAAATTTGGAAGACATATAGTAGCATAAATGTTCATAGTCGATTTTCGTGCTTGTTAATTGTGAAAAATAATAATGATCATTAAAATGATTTAGTATTGGAGGACTTTGCAGCTTTAAGTATATCACAGCATTGTAATGTGTGACAGGACTGATGGAAGGAAAATTCAAAAATTATTTTAGCAAGATGCATATGATTTGTGGCTTCACGAAAGCTTTGATTCTCCGGAAATCAGTCATTTATTTAATGAGTTCTTTCCTTACTATGTTACTTTCGAGAAGAAAAGCAAGGCTACCTCATGGCGTACTGCTATTAGGCTTCACTTGTCTCTCAGCTATTGCAAAAACTATTGCCTCAACAGTCGTTATCTTTAACATCTGACTTTAGTGTGGTATTCTGGTTGGTTTCTAATATAACATGTCATTATACATGCATATCATGGAACCGCTGACAGAGGCCTAATTTGGAAAGTTTTTAATATTTTTTTGCCAACTTAGTTTAGTGCTACCTTTCAGCGACTTACTACCCGATCTTTTTGAATCCAGTCAATAATCATGAAATTTCGTAGAATTGACAAAAATTCCAAACCTATTCATTCCAGATCAGATGGAAAACTTGTTGCAATGCTCATTCATTCAAAATATGACTCCAAATTTCAATTTTAAGGAGACAAAAATGCCATTTTCTTTTGAAACTTATGTCTAGCACGCGACAAGTGCAAATATATCTGGCCGGAGTTATGTGCTCATTAATAATGTTGTTGTGTAATGATGAATCTGTGCTTGTGTATTTAGTTCAGAATACGGCATATTCATTTACCTTGTTTCTTGTAGTGCATCTTTGTTCACATAATTAAGCCTTAGGTAGAATAAGATAATGAGCATATAATAAAAAAGTTACTGCATTAGTATGGGAAAATATGAACTCGTTTTGTCCGATGGATATACAGCACTCCCAAGGGCATGCAGTATTCCATCCGAAAACTCATTCATATTTCCCCATACAAATGCAGTAAACCTATAAATAGGATGCAATCCTAGAATAACAGAGGGATAATATTACTGCTGTTGCTACAGTGTTTATATTTACACTCTGAGACCATATAGCTCGCCAACTTAGCTCCAAAACTTAGAGGTTTCGATCTTGTGCTGCATGTACTGGTCCCAAAGTGTATTTCATGATTTTTAACGTCTGTAGCTTCGTTTCTCATGTCCTAGTTCATTACAATGGATGGCTAGGCACACCAGATCAGCCTCCCTCCACAGCAGTGGCACTGACTGGTAGAAGCATAGTCCCATGTATGTATAATACCCTTGAATTTAGACGATGGTGCCTGCCTGAAAATGTATAACAGATAATGAACAATTGAATTGTAAACATAATGATTATTTATATATATCAACATGTATAAATATTAATATGATACTGAGAATTATGTCATGCATATTAATAGACTAATGTCTTTATACTGATATGCTTTATTTTTGCTTTGCTTACCTTCAACGTTGTTGTTCGTTTGTACTTTCTGGCGCTATACTGACCAGGCCTCAGTTGGAAACACTGGGTTGTCCAGCTACTGCCTGCAGAGGTACCCGATAAGTGTCTGTGTAGCATCGGTTGTAGCCTTCATTTGTAGCATCTGCACTGCTTGACGTATGTGAGCGCTGGGCAGGGACTGAAAAGCCAGCACTTGACGCATGAAGGAGTGAAGGCCCTCTCGCCGCATGTACATTTAAGCCAATCGAATAGACTGAGCGTATCGCCACACAACCTGGGTCCAGTGGAAAGCACATCCCTTAAGTTCAACATAGGGAAAAGCCTCTCTGATGGCGAGCCATGCAGCTGAAAATATGCAAATAAAAATCCTTTACTTATATTGTTTGTGTATGAAGCCATTCTATGTTTAAAGTAATACAGTTGTCCTTATGATATTGCGTGATGTGATTAATTTTTGCATAAAAAAATCAGTTTAAATTTTACAGTAAATTTATATCCAACTGTATATTTGTCTGAGTTCTATATAAATCATTAACTTCAAAGTACAACGTTCTTGGCTCTTCTGAACACAGATTTGCTCTGGTTCTACGGGCATCTCTTTTCAAAAGCGCCTTCTTTGGGAGAGAGACTGTACCTGGTCCCGAACTCTCCAGAATAGTGTGTTCTGCATTTTCAAGGCTGGTGTGAAAAGTTGCTCTCTAGCAGCACATCTTACCTTTGAGAAAGAGGAAATCTGGTCATGTCAAAGAAGGTAATCACAAGCATATAATTCAACACTAAACATATATGGAAATGTCTTGCCTTTACCCCGAAAGCCACTAACATTATGAAAAGCACTTAGAAATTCATTCTTCGAGTATTGCCTTTAATATCACTACTGTGTCAGGATTGAATATTTCAAGATTTTTCATTACATGTAATATTTATTCTTATAATTCAAATATGCGTTGATTTGTACAAATTGTACAATTAGCTGCCAATGTGACATGCTATGCTGACAAAGAATTACCTTGGTGTACACCTGTGCCTTTAGCTGACAGTCAGGGACAACGGGATGTGTGTGCTGAGCATAGCTTTGAACAAACAAGTTTCCTTGCTGGCATATTGTCACTGGACACTTCAAGCTGACACTTCTAGAAGTGCAACGCCACAAAGTAGAGTTTACGTTATCTCACTGCAATGACAAAAATGCATGCACGTATGTCCTTGAACAGTCTTGTCCAATGAAGAAATGTAATAGAATTAAAGACTTGATATCACACACACACACACACACACACACACACACACACACACACTTGTAAAACCTACCATCAAAATGGGGCCATTTTTATTTTAACAAATTAAGGTCAAGAAAGATGTATTTCATTACGCATTTGATATATACATGTCATTTGTAATTGATTTGTGGTTGATTTCCAAGCAACATGTATCACAATCATTACCATAATCCGAGTCGTCTAAAGCGCTCACCGTTCCGGATCACTGCCATCTCACCTCTGTCTGCATGGGTTCAAGTCCAAGGCTCGGCTAGCGTGGGTACGTGGGAAAGCCTACCAGTAGCTTCTCGTGGGTCGGTGGTTCCTTCCAGGGTTCTTCCTCCACCAGTTATACTGGCTGCCATGTATAACCTATCTTGTGCTGAAAAATGGCATTAAACCCTAGAACAACAACAACCATCAGAACAGGGACACACACATATTCAGTGTTAGAAATTATACAATCAAATATGGAAAATTTAATAAGTATTTTGATTCTAAATAAGGATCAATTCAATCTAAATACTGCAGTAATCTCACCTCATGCACATAGGTCGTATCCATATTAACAAACTAAATTGAAATTATCATGTGGAATGTACGTACATGATTTTGAAGAAATTGAATTGTCAGAAATGTGTGAAAATACAGAAAATGTTTCCCTTTTTCTAAATTGAAATAATCAAAGATCTGCATGCCAATGTTCAGTTAAAATAATTTTATTGGCAAGAATATGGTTTAGAACTTAAAATGTCCCAAAAATTATTGAAAAAAATTTAACTTTGGTGTACTAAAATTTGTGCAATCCCCTTCATTAATAAGCCAGTGCATGGTAAGATCTCATCGACAAGAAACACACCAAAAATGTATTTTTTATGATGGTTTGGTTTAGTTGTAGTGAGTGTCCCTGGAGCCTTATAGTCCCTATTAAAATCTAACTCTGTGGATTGACTCCATGTGCATTATTTAATACCGGCGCAACGTTACGGAAAGGTAATAAGGAGAAACCGTGCAGTTGTGAGGTAGGAAGGCATGCGTGAAGTTGTGAAGTAAATGTAAAGTTGTGATATTGGTGGGCATGCATTAATTAGAGGAAAATTATTAGTTTCTTTCGTTCATTCACTAAAAAGACCCCTTGTACGTAACAGTGTTAATGCTCAGATTTAAAAAGAACATAAAATGTACAAGCACAGATGAACAGCTAGCATCTCTTGCCCATCGTAAAATCCAGGCATAATATCTGCATGAAACCTGTTATTCAGTTTTTTTGTGTTCACGATCTAATTTTGTGAAATGTGTTATGAACATTGGACTACCCATTAATAAACGTGTATATCAATATTGCTCTCTGTGTTAAAAAGAAAATAGATCATATTTATGTGTCTATGTTTACATAAATGATTGAAATACGTTTAGTTCTTCTTGATGCCATCTTTGGTGACTAATTCGGAAGCAAAGTGCGCAAGCCGACAGCAAAACAGGTTCAATTTTTACTGCGTAAACAGGGACACAGGTTTCTGACTGATACACACGAGGTTTTGAGTTGAGTGAGGCATGTGTATTGTTGTATATAGCATGATCTGAACAAATACTGACACAATGGGTGATGTTCAGATACGCTTTTTTAAGGTTTGTATCATTAAGTCTTTGCATTCCATTTAAGCCAACATTGCAAAATGGGGACGTCACAGTTTCGAGGTATGTCCCTAGTCTGTTGGTGTGTATTCACACTGATATCCTGTTTCATGCATTTTACAAAAACACAAACAAACACACGTTTTTGACAAGACATACACAACATTATTATTTATAATTTTGTATTTCTCACACAACTTTACCCCATATGAACAACCAAGACAGGACACCAATAGCCGGGTATGTTTCTGTAAAGATCCATTTAGGATTGTATACGTTACCCCACATAATTTGACCATCATCTCAGTCAAAACACTGTGCACTGACCTGAAGTAAACAATTTTATGCATACAATCATACAAAATTGATGCATTTTTGTTTTAAGGAAGTATAGCGGTTGCACATGTTTCATGTTTGTATATGATTACCAAGGAGTTCAAAATCAATACAAGCCCATTATGGATCCACTTCAATTTCTGTTCACTCAGCCACAGGAATATAATTTGGTAACTCACCAATACTATAGTATGACAATACAAACCCATTTGTTTGTACCCCCCTACCGATTTAAATAATAGAAACCTTTAATCTTTAATGTGATAAAATGTTCAAGGAACTTAGTCAATTCATTCACTGATTTAGTTTCTAATCTGACCATGAGTAGAGTGGCCCTAACACCTTCATCATATGTGCGTTTCATGCTTAGGGGGCATGGGCCAGTTTTTATGTACAAATTTAATGCCACAATCAGCGATCTAGTATAAAAAAATCATAAAAAGGTCCAAATTTTTAGATACCTATATTAAAACAAAGCATAAGAATATTATTCACTTGACCAGAGAAGTCAATGGCAGTTCATAGCAGAAGAAGTTTATCCACCCCATCCCCTATTTTATACATGCATTTTTCACATCTAAAGGCCATTTTTGACAGCATGTGGTGCTAACAGTGCAAACGCAAGCCCTTTCCCTGGATGAAAATTTTGAAAAGCATTGTCTACTAAATAGCTTGATGAAATTCAGAATGTTGTCATCCAAGCCGTTTGTGAAATATTCTACTTGCCTTGAACCCACGTGTCTACTGCTATGGGAGGCTAGCTCTTCCTCCTAGCTGACTATTGGTATGTCACTATCAGCATACTGCAGAGCAACTATGGAAGGTGTAGGACACATGGTACTAATGGTATGGAAAAATGGGAACCAGCCTGGAAGTGGGTGAACCTAAAATAGAGTATATATGGGTTAGGCTGACCAGGATTGGTTAGTAATGTAAGTTATGTTGTAGGAAAAAGAATCTTTTGAGAGCAATTATCCTAGTTGTAAGTGGAAAGAAAATTAGAGACACGGTTTTATTGATGGAATTTCAGTCCTTTAACAGTCTTGAGTTTGGAACACTCATTACTAAAATTAGCACTGACTCTTTGGTGCGGAATTGAAAGCACATGTTTCAAACACATGCTGGTCCAGAAAATGCCACGGCTCATATCCTTTCCTCTACACAGAAGCTGACATCCATGTTTCATCTATACTGATAAATATAGGTTTGATCAAGAGCACTCAAAAATTTAAAGTTATTGAATTTTTAGTATCATGGGGTTTGCATAGGTTTACTATGGGAACTGAATTAGTACCATGAGTCCTATTGACAGCCACAGAAATACACAGTGTCTCCCCATATGAAAGCGCAATTTACTTTACTATATATGCAATCACATGGTTCTATTTGTGGGTAACAAACAAAATTAATTCATTTTGTAAACCAGAGAGTGACTTTAGGTAGGATATTAAATGCGTATTCAGAAAAATCAACTGTTGCCAAGAAGGGGGGAGAGGGAACAGTGTGTAGATCTGACTATGTTAGGTGGAGTGTTTAGCACTTTGGTTTATATCTAAGTGATGCATATATAAAATTTATACAATTTACCATTTATAGAGTAATTACAGTAAGCAATAAGATATTTCCTAGCTGTGTTTTGAAACATAATGATTCAGATATGATCAATGAGCTCTTTTCCACCATGCTTAATGGTGAAAACCTCTCATGACTTTGCATTCCTCTGATTTCTTTCAGTGAATGTTTTGAAAGTTCATATTTTGCATTTTATTGGACTTATGTCTACTTTACTTTAGTTCTAAATTATATGTCTTCTAGGGGGGAATTTTAGTTAATTTTTGTCATTTAAATATTTTTTTCTGTAATAATGTACATATAGATGGTCCCCTTGACCTTTTACTCATCGATTACATAATAGGACAAGGCTGGTAATATATTTCAGCATTAAATTGAAGAGTGATAAATGGTGATATTAAAAAAGATGATCCTTATTAGACAGCTTTATTTGAATATTTTTTCTTACTTTCTTAAATAAAGCTCAAATATTTAAATGTTGCCTGAAATGCACCATTGGTCTTTAGGTGAAGATGAAATTGCAGTATAATATAATATTCACAAATGTAATCTTTGACAAGCAGGACTATGCACATTGCTTACTTATCATTGAACTACTTACTATTCCTAAGGCTGTCAAGAAAATCAAGGGTGAATATATAGGACACGTGGTTCTAATGGTATGGAAAAATGGGAACCAGCCTGGAAATGGGTGAACATAAAATAGATTATATATGGGTTAGGCTGATCAGGATTGGTTAGTAATGTAAGTTATGTTGTAGGAAAAAGAATCTCTTGAGAGCTTATCCTGGTTGTAAGTGAGAGAAAAAATAGAGACATTGTTTTATTGATGGAATTTCAGTCCTTTAACAGTCTTGAGTTTCGAACACTCATTACTAAAATTAGCACCTGACTCTGGTGCGGAATTGAAAGCACATGTTTCAAACACATGCAGGTCCAGAAAATGCCACGGCTCACACCAATTCCTCTACACAGAAGCTGACATCCAGGTTTCATCTGTACTGATAAATATAGGTTTGATCATGAGCACTCAAAAATTGTAAGTTATTGAATTTTTAATATCATGGGATTTGCATAGGTTTACTATGGGAACTGAATTAGTACCACGAGTCCTGTACAGCCTGACATAATTTCAAGAACAACACAAGCCCAAAACACCTTGTTCACAAATATAGCCATATCTTTAAATAGCAAACAATAATAGCTGAAAAAGTCACACCATAGCCGTAAGTTAAGAAATTTGACAGGGGCCAATTTATGAAACTGGACTCTGTCACCTTAACGAAGTTTTCAATGTAATAGACAGACATGCTTGGATCCATTTCCAGTTTCTGGACAAGTCCATTTTTAGCAAAGATGTGTGTCACAACTACAGATGTACATACATAAGTCGTCTGCTTCCGATATTTACAATGTCGAATCAAGCAAAAGAAAATAACAACAGCAAATTTGCTTTTCGTGTGGATTTAACGAGTGGTTTAATTTCTATGTTCATATATGCAAAGGGATATAATAACAAACTCGCAATGTTATGGAATTTATGGAATTATCTGGCAGTTGCCAAACAGGATGATATATGTCATTATGTTGTCTAATGGAAATAAACTAGCCTATAGTGTACGCAATATGGCGCCATGTTAGTATGGAAAGTCTGTTAAGCATGAAAGGGTGCAGGGGATGCCAGCATTAATGCCATTTTGGTCACAGTCAGGTTAGAAATTGTAAATCAATGAGTCAGTTGACTTAGTCCTGTGCACATTTTATCACAACAAACGTTTTCGTTATTGAAATCGGTAGGGGGGTACAAACAAACAGGGATATATAGTCAGACTATAGGGATCTATGAAATAAATCAAACAATAAAAACATACTTTTTTCTTCGCACCAGATAATGATTTTTTTTTATGTTCATCATATCTATAACGACAACTTGTGACATCATATCTATAACGACAACTTGTGACTTACGGTACACAAATATTAAGGCAGTCGATGACTGAGTAGTTTAATTCCTCACCTTAAGAATTCATCTAGCTACGATGTCGTAGCCTCAACTTGATTTGTTGTTTTCCACGAGGTAGGAATAAGGGTTCTAATATTAGTACTAGAATTCATCCAGATAGGTTGAAACTTTGCATGTGAGAAAACTGGCTACTCGCTAAATGTAGGCTGATGGTTGTTGCTGGATGTATCCGTGCTCTTTACCCCCCCCCCCCCAATACTGCCAATAGGCAAATCACGGCACTTTTATATTAAAGATGTCAGCACCATTTCTGGATAACCACCGTGAATTTTATGAGAATTTAATCAATTATATTTTTATTTGTTTATATATACAACATAAATACGCCATGAACATGATTTTATTGATGGTTACCTTATTACAAGTGTCCTTAAAATTCATCGTGTCACCTTATGAAGTTTAAACACTTACACTCCGAAAAAGGCTGGTCTACTGGCTTGTTTTGGTCTTATCTGATACACCTATGGTCACAGGAACCTGTTGTAAACGATTAAGGTATATTTATTAAATGCAAATTTGCCTCGACAAACGCTCATCATGAACAAAATAGTGTTACGACTTGTTAGTAGCACTTCTGGATAACCGCCGTGAATTTTATGAGAAATGAATCAACCATATAGATATAACATCGGAACCACACAAACACCAATTTACTGTTGTTTACCTTATTACAAGTGTCAATAAAATCATCCATTCCTCGTATCGCCTTATGAAGTTTATGAGTATTTTATGAAACATTTGCCTCAGTAAACGCTCATCATTAATAAAAATAGTGTTACGACTTATCAGCAGCCTTTCTGGATAACCGCCGTGAATTATATTTTTACTTGTTTATATATACACCAAAGTTGGGTTCATTTGCTCGTCTTTGTCTTCATCTACCACCGCCATGGTCATACGTGGTAAACATGATTTCTTATATTTTAATTGCTTTATATCATACCTGCTTCAATTCTTTGCATGGCCTGCATGTGAAACTGATTTCCCCTCTATTATTTACAGCCTCCCTGTACGCCAGCAAGGATATACCTAAAATAAATAATTTATTACATATTCTTCTTAGATCATGTATCGGTCCCTAACCCTCCACCTTTATCTGCTACTAAGAGAAACCTCCGTATGATAAATAGAACCAAACTAATGCACGACATCCAAGCTAACCTAACAACTTGCTTACCTCCTACCGCAGAACAACTCGATAACTGTCTGCGTTCATTGCTTGACAAACATGCCCCAGCTACCAAGTGCAGAGTATCAATTCAAAAGTGTTCTCCATGGTATAGCAGTGTTAGGGACCAGCTTCGCACTGCTAAAAGAGACCGCCGTAAGGCTGAGAGGCTCTGGCTTTCCACCAGACCCACTATTCATAAGTAAATCTATGAAGTCGCTAAGAAGAATGTCGCAAATATAGTCCATGCAGCGAAATCAGCCCACTACACTACTAAGATCATGGAAAGTTCCAGCTGCAAAGAGCTCTTCGAGATTACTAACAAGCTAATGTCAAGGAACAAATCAACACCACTTCCGACTACCTTCTCTCCAGTTGACCTTCTGGACATGTTTGCAAATATCTTTCGTGACAAAGTACAAACCATTAGAGATAAGCTTGACACCACAATTTCAATTGACTCGTCGTCACCATACAGTTGGGATACAGGATTTGAGCGGCAACCATTAGCAGCATTTAAACCTGACTCTATGGATTTCGTACGTACAATCGTGATGAAGAGTGCACCAAAGTCATGTGAACTTGATCCAATTCCAACATCACTGCTGCTTGAGTGCTTAGATCCAGTATTGCCTTCACTAACTGATGTTATTAATACCTCTCTCTCATCCGGGGAATTCCCATCATTTTTCAAAAATGCCATTGTAAAGCCTCTGCTGCAGAAACCAACACTAGACCATAACGATTTAAAGAACTACCGCCCAGTTTCTAATCTCCCAATCATATAAAAAATCTTAGAAAAGGTTGTTCTATCCCAGCTTGTACCTCATCTAAATTCAAACGGTCTTTTTAGCAATGTACAATCTGCATATCGCCCTTGCCACAGTACTGAAACTACTCTTCTAAAAGTAGTTAATGACATTCTCTCTGCGTTGGATATTACAGTCCTCACCCTCCTTGATTTGTCTGCAGCATTTGACACAATAGACCATGATATATTACTTCACCGTCTCCAGCATGTATTTGGCATTCATGATACAGCCTTACTGTGGTTCAAATCCTACTTGGTCAACAGGACACAAATTGTATCTGCAAATGGAATACACTCCAGCCCAGTTGATCTATGTTGTGGTGTTCACAGGGGTCTGTTCTTGGACCTGTTCTCTTCATTCTGTACACTCAGTCGCTCTCAAGTGTCATAGATCATCACCCAGTGTCTCACCAATTGTACGCTGATGACACCCAAATATACAAATCTAGCCACCCAACTGAAGTTGATGCTACCATCCAATGTGTAGACAGGTGCATTTCTGATGTGAAATCATGGATGACATGTAACAAGCTGCTGATGAATGATGATAAAATTGAGGCCATTCTGATCACAACACAAAGACTTTCTCATTCACATCCTTTACCTCAAACAATAAATATCAGCAACGCCAACATTAAATTCACACAATAAGTACGAAACCTAGGTGTTACTCTGGACAGTACTCTCATATTGCACCAACATGTCATGAAGATATGCAAGGCTGCATATCTTGAGCTGAGACGCATCAGCTCAGTTCGCAAATATCTTTCAGTTGACGCCACTAAAACACTTGTGTGTTCATTAGTACTTTCAAGACTGGACAATTGTAACTCATTTCTGTCTGGTTCATCTCAATATCTGCTCCAGAAACTTCAGAAAGGTCAAAACACTGCTGCTCAGATCATACTTAGAGTACCACGATCAGAGCACACCTCCCCGCTGCTCTGTACCCTACACTGGCTATCCATTTGATCCAGAATCAAACACAAAATTTGTTCTCTGTGCTACATTTCACAGTCGGACTATAGTCCAACATACCTATCCGACCTCACCCTTGTGTACACACCAGCAAGATACTTACGCTCCTCTTCTGACAATCGTATACTCATTATTCCCACTATGAAAACAAAGTCATATGGACAGTGTTCTTTTGCATACCAGGGCCCAGCAAGGTGGAATGAACAGCCCACTGAACTTAGGCACAAAGACACAGTGATCACGTTCAAGAGGGCTCTCAAAACTCACTTATTTCGACTGCAAGAACAAACTTAAATACCTAATAATGTTTCCTACCTGAAATATTCTCAGCATTTTTTTATTTTTTAATGTTTTTCTAATTTCACGGTGTTTGTTTGTGTAATAATATTATATTTTTTTTTTTTATCTTATAGGTGTTGGCTAATGTTGTAAAGCGGTTAGAGCTTCTAAAGATTAGGCGCTGTACAAAGTCCTCATTATTATTATTATTATTATTATTATAAATGTTTTCAATTGATACTCTGTATGAAGTACAAGTAAAACATGCATGGGCCAAAACATTCATATGAACTTTAATGGAACACATGAAGCTAAATATTGCCATCATTACCAGAGAATTGTCTTGATTGTCTTAAATAAAGAGAATTTACTTAAATAAAGAACAGTTTCTTATTAATTTCTTTTTTCCCTATGTTGTAAAAGTCAGCAATGGGCATAAGTCTCATTTATAATTTTATATGGCCTGCACTGCCATTTTTATATGTTTCATTGTAGTACTTGTGACTTCGAGAATATATCGAGTACGTAAGAATAATAAATGTGTTTGCTCGTGCTCCCCAATTTCCAATTGAATGGTTAAGCCACATAGAAGTGAATGTGAAGATTTCACACATGTAATTTATGTACATATTTTTAAAGCTAGTGCATCAGATTCTGTTTTAAGCATTACGATTGTTTCACATAATATCGCCGACTGTAACCAGTTCTACGGGTAAAATGGATATATATGTTATCAAATATGGTTGATATTGGTGGCAGTATTATATATTACCATTATAGCTTAAGCACAGTCTTATTAATATGAAACTTTATGAATATATTTAAAAGTGTACTTACCAGTGTTGCACGTGCGATGTTGCCGTAACCCACACACGTCACAAGCAATCGCATGCTGTCGTGGCCTAACTTCCCGAACACAATGAATACATTGAACATACGCCATTATAAGGATTGCTTATTTTTTTTTTATAAGTCGTAATAAATTGGCAGACGGGTATGGAAAACAGATTACGGCGAAACAAGATGAAACAATAACTACCAAAGACTTAATAGTGTGTCGTTGACATAAATTGTACACAGCAGGTAATTTGGTAAAACAATGCTGACATTAAAATAAATAGATTGTAATAACATTAACATATAAATAAATCCCTAAACACTAGTAAAGACTTTGCCGTTTAAATAAGTATGACATGTTGTAATTATCTTATTATTTGTTGCTGCTCATGCGCATATACCTTATGGGGGTAGATGTTTTCTCGTCCCATAGGAAGTTTACAGATAATCGCCTGGAGTAGTTCAGTCAGGAGTGTCTCAGTAATCATTATAAAAACTGTTAAAATCATATGACACACCAAGCGTTGTTGAGACTCGAGGCATGGGAAGAGTTGTGACTGTCTAGTCTTTTATTTGCGTCTTAATTGTGTTTATTGAAGTTTCCTAACATGTTAACTAAATCTGAGACAGAAAACAGGTAAAGGAAGTGTGAAAAGTACAATGCGATCTCTGATTTTTTCTTAATATCGGTACCACAATCTGCGTAATCGGTAAAGGTCTGCTGTTTGCTATCCGTGCTTTATTTTTGTCTGGGTGATAATTCTCACTGACCACTGTAACAGATTTTGCAGCTCAGTACTTTAGCAATTTATGTAAAAATGTCATTGACTTAGAAGAGAATAGATATGGGTATTGTAGAAAATCTGTCTTCTCATTCTTCTTCTTCTTCTTCTTCTTCTTATCATTATTATTATTATTATTATTATTAATCAATCTTTTAAACGGCCCTTTGTAACCCGGGCCTTTTCCGTCCAGGTCCTTTCTGACCCGTTACTGGACTTTCTGGACCAGGTATTTTTAACCCGGGCCTTTTCCGTACCGTTCCTTTCTGACCAGTTACGTTCATTTAGAGCGTTGTAAAGAGATTTGTTCATTCAGTACTATGTAAAGAGATTTGTTCATTCAGTGCTGTGTAAAGAGATTGCTTCATTTAGTGCTGTGTAAAGAGATTGTTTAATTTAGTGCTGTATAAAGAGATTGTTTCGTTTAGTTCTGTGTAAAGAGATTTGTTCATCCAATGCTATGTAAAGAGATTGTTTCGTTTAGTGCTGTGTAAAGAGATTGCTTCATTTAGTGCTGTGAAAAGAGATTGTTTCATTTAGTGCTGTGTAAAGAGATTGTTTCGTTTAGTTCTGTGCAAAGAGATTGTTTCATTTAGTGCTGTGTAAAGAGATTGCTTCATTTAGTGCTATGTAAAGAGATTGTTTCATTTAGTGCTATGTAAAGAGATTTGTTCATTCAGTGCTATGTAAAGAGATTGGTTCGTTTAGTGCTGTGTAAAGAGATAGGTTCGTTTAGTGCCGTGTAAAGAGATTGCTTCATTTAGTGCTGTGTAAAGAGATAGGTTCATTTAGTGCTGTGTAAAGAGATTGTTTCGTTTAGTGCTGTGTAAAGAGATTGATTCATTTAATGCTGTGTAAAGATATTCCTTCATTTAGTGCTACGTAAAGAGATTGTTTCATTTAGTGCTATGTAAAGAGATTTGTTCATTCAGTGCTATGTAAAGAGATTTGTTCATTCAGTGCTACGTAAAGAGATTTGTTCATTCAGTGCTATGTAAAGATATTGTTTCGTTTAGTTCTGTGTAAAGAGATTGTTTCGTTATGTGCTGTGTAAAGAGATTTGTTCATTCAGTGCTATGTAAAGAGATTTTTTCATTCAGTGCTATGTAAAGATATTGTTTCGTTTAGTGCTGTATAAAGAGATTGCTTCATTTAGTGCTGTGTAAAGAGATTACTTCATTTAGTGCTGTGTAAAGAGATTGCTTCATTTAGTGCTGTGTAAAGAGATTGCTTCATTTAGTGCTATGTAAAGAGATTGTTTCATTTAGTGCTGTGTAAAGAGATTTGTTCATTCAGTGCTATGTAAAGAGATTTGTTCATTCAGTGCTATGTAAAGATATTGTTTCGTTTAGTGCTGTATAAAGAGATTGCTTCATTTAGTGCTGTGTAAAGAGATTGCTTCCTTTAGCGCTGTTTAAAGAGATAGGTTTGTTTAGTGCTATGTAAAGAGATTGCTTCATTTAGTTCTGTGTAAAAAGATTGTTTCAATTAGTGCTGTATAAAGAGATTGTTTCGTTTAGTTCTGTGTAAAGAGATTTGTTCATTCAGTGCTATGTAAAGAGATTTGTTCATTCAGTGCTATGTAAAGAGATTGTTTCGTTTAGTGCTGTGTAAAGAGATTGCTTCATTTAGTGCTATGTAAAGAGATTGTTTCATTTAGTGTTGTGTAAAGAGATTTGTTCATTCAGTGCTGTGTAACGGTTCATCATCTGCATCTGTCTCATTATTCTTATGGGTGTATGTTTATTATCGATCACTATTTGCCATGTTCATGACTAGTTCATTCAACTAAAGAAAGAAAGAAAGAGGGATATGACTGATTCGGGATGAGGTAGATAATATGTTACAAAACGGGGCGACGGGAATCTTACCAAAGAAAGCTAAAAATTACTTTGGGATTTTATTTCTTTTGAATCAGCTGGAAGTACTACAAAGGGAGGAGGTATGAGGGGATGATTATCATAGACTCTATAATTCGCTTCTCTCTCTCTCCTCTCTCTCTCTCTCTCTCTCTTGGGGTATCTGTAATATTATCATGATTGTATTACATGAGATAATGGTGCCTTATCTCTGCCTCAGGAGTGAAGTAGTGTAACTAAGCACGTTACATATCAATAATCATGCCATCAGGATTCATAAATTACAATGCACAATGTCGTTAGACCATATCATCGAGGTCAAGCTTTTAATAATGAAGCACAAAAAAAGACACAAAACAGAAGAGAATTAAGTGTGAACCCAAAACTTTATATTCAGCAGCTATTCATCACTGGCAGATTTAGCGGGAGGAATTAGGGCACTGATGTCAGTAGCTCCAACCCCCATCTTCTCCCTGGTCATTCCTCCTTGCTACCTTTTTCTACTCGAGCTTCATACCCTGGTAGAATACCTTAAATATTAATGATGTTGGTGATATATTAACAATATTAATAAATTCACCATTTTCTCATGTTTGATATACGACGTACAGTTAATCTTCTGCCAATACTTATACCGAGGAGTACAGAGAAATTAATAAAGTAACATCATCCCTTAAAACTATTTGTTCTTTAAAGGGCGTACGGTGAAAATTTTGCATGCCCGACAATGAAAGTATATTGATAATAATTATCAAACACACTTCCGGGGAACTAGTCTACTGTTCTAATGACAGTCATACCTGGAAATATAGTGAAATGTGAACATGAGAACACAGATACCTCAGTGATTGTTCAAATTATGTCTATCTTAATTTAACTTATTTTGTACTATGCATGGCTGTCACTTGTTACTGAGTCTGATCATATCTTAATAATATAAACACATATTCCAAATTTGACAAAACTGGATAAAACTTTTGACCTCCTGATAAGAAACAAGCTCAGTCAATGAGACGGAAGATGCATGGATCTCTCTCATTATGAAACTTATCTGAGATCTTAATGATGCAAGTGTATATTCCAAGTTTTAGCATAATCAGATCAGAAAGATTGATTCTAGAGTGGTAACAAGATCATATAAACTCATCTTCACATTTTATTCAAAGTGAATCAGAAATATGCACTACAGAATAGCAAGCAACTGTCAATGGATAGATGCACAACGGATGCAGGTCGATACTAAGCTCACTTGGCTTATGGCCAGATAGATAAATAGGAGACATCAAAACCTCTGAAAAGCATTTCTTCTGCTGATGAAATTATTATGATAAGTAAAAACAATTATGTTTGCTAACATATAATAAGCACTACACCACAAGACAAGGAAGGAATGAAATTCCTCCAAATATAATAGGTGGTAAAAGTGATAACAAAATCAAATTTAGAATGAAACTGATTAATGGAGGAATGCTCACCGAATCCAATTTGTATTTTGATACATCCCCATCTTCTGTTTCCTCTTCTTCAACCTTCTCCTCTTCCTCCTTATCCTTTACATCCTTCTGATCTTTATCCTCCACCATTTGATCTTCAGTAGATTTCCCTCTAAACTTTCTCTTCTTTCTCCCAAATTGTCAGAATGAAGTAAATTCAAGATGCTGTATTCATTTGACTTTTAATTACATCAATAATACTATATATAATTGAAGTGTGTAGCTAAGATTTTAGTAGCCTCTTGTTAACAAATGTTATTGTGATTATTAAAATTGTGAATACCACAGCTACAGCTTTTGGTACATGTATTTGTTTTTTATTGTGGGTCAAATAAAGTAGTAAAATTTGTATCAACAGTTCAGTCTAATTAATTTGATTTAAATTGTGCCCATTACAAACTTTTCGTTCAATTTCACTGTTAGATACATGGCTTAAAATTTGCTGGGCATCCTGTAAAATGTTCCCAATCACGACACTGTATCGATGCTGATGTACAGATACATTTTTATCAGCAGGATAAGACTGTGTCAAAGCATGTGATGTCAATTAATATATAAATTATAGGATGTGGAACAGACTCCTGTCATCTGTCTATTACCTACCGATATATATACGTATTGGATTCAAAGGATATCATACATGAAGACTGCAGATCTTTTGCAATTTTAGCCATGTGTTTGTGCAATTCTACGTATGACCATGTTTTCGTTTTGGACCAGTACTTTTCAGTTGGTTGCTATTAAGTGAATTCCCCATTTCATGCCAATTAGCCTAATTATATTTTTTGGTGCAAACCTAAATGGTTTAATTTATGACCCAGAGTCAATTCCCCAGGAGGGTATGTTTAGAGGGTGGGATCTCAACGATTTCCAACTAATGACCCTTGAGTTGGTCCCAAGATGGTATGAACAGGCACAGAGGATTGAGCTAGAGGACATTTTTTATGATAAAGTAGTTTTTGAGAGACTAATATTAATTTTATCCTACTTACCAGCTACTCTTTCATTGCTTTCCTTTTCCCAGACTCCTAGCCAATTTAAAATGAAAACGGATATGGAATTGTTCAGTGAGCAACTCCATTTTACCTCCTTTTTCTTACTGTATGGATATTTTAAAGCTGCATGATCAATTGATCTTGAAGTGGAAATGTAGATAAAGAAACATGACATACTGAAACGTGATTAAATACCTTTCTATTCATGGTAATTTAATTTTTTATTTTCATGTAATTTTGCCCAAAGCCTCTATCTTATTTTAAAACTGTCATTTCCAAAACTCATATCAGCCTATTCATTTATCTATTTCTATACATGTATATCTTTGCTCCTTTAACTACGTCTGCATTCTGAACCTTCCTTTTTTAATCATCTGCATATAAAGATGCAAACAAAGATACAATTTAAATGAAGGCTTCATATTTGTAAAATAATACTGTAATTTCCTGAAAACACTATGTATTTTATTTTACCATATTTTTTCACTTTCGTGGAGATATTCTGATGTTAAATGCTTGGGCAAGTTCAAATCCCACAAATACAAGATTAATTCTCTCATTGGTCTGCCCTAGGGAAGCTAACTTTAACAAAATCTATAACAATCTGAGAGCTAAAAAGATGAGACAATTACTAAAAATGAGTTCAATTCAGTAACAACAAATGTTGTTTGTATAAAAATGTTTCATTTAGCAAATCCGAGTGATTCTAATGTGATATCAAATATTAAAAAACTGAAAGATGCGTCTGTATATAATCTTACTGCTTTAAAAGAAAATCTGTAATAATAGTAAAAATAAATACTGTAAATAAACTGTTATATTCATTTAAAAAATCTCTTGTCACTGATAACAGAAAGTATGATAGAAATAAATGTTTCATTTAACTTGGATCTAGTAGTGTGTCATCACTATTCATAAAACATAGTGTACAAAACTAGTAATTGTCAGCAATAAAAAGTCACCTCATCATACTCATCATCAGAATCTTCTCTCTTGATGTACTCTACAACTTCATCTCTCTCCATGTAGCCACCTATATATCCTGATTGAGAGAAACAGTCAGAAGAGATTTTAATAGTTGTAGAATGCAATTTTTAAAGATAAAGAAAACAAAGAGATTTATGCTATACTTCCCAAAAAGAATTTCCAGAATTTGAAAGACTGAGAAAAATACCAAAAAAGAAATGGTAATATTTTTTTATAAATGAAACATTCTCATAAACATGACAATAATCCTGCCTATACCATTTTCTAGAATTGATCGTAACTTGGTGGTAGATACACAGCAAAAACGCAGCTATTCATGCAAAAAGATGCACATATCGTGTGCAGACATTCATATAAAAGTTCAAGGTTGAAAAACAACGCATCTTGTAGGACAGAATAATGAAACTGCCTCCAGAGAAACAAGTTTGTACCAAGGATTTAGCAAAGCTCCTCTCTGCTACACATTGTATTGTATCTCTTATATTTAGACTGCCCTGCTCATACCATTGCTGGGGAAGATTCTATTAATCTTAACTACACAAATATTCTGACAAAGACTGCAGTCCAATGAAACCAAAAAAGGATTTAACAGATAAAATACTGTATCACCCACACATTTAATCTTACATAGCCAATCTGGTGCTTATTACAGGCAATAAATACAAACATCCACGTTACACAAGCTAAAACTATTTAGACGTTTTGACCAATGTCCGCATATTGACATTATTTGACGCATCAAATCGACCTTTCATAAATTCCAATTTGTTCTGAACTTCGTTCACTTTATTTATCAAATGACATTTGGGAGGCATACAAAAATAGGAGTACATAATAAAGCCAAAACTGTATTCATTTTTCTTCAGAGGTGGGAGAAAGAACTCATTTGATGTGGTACATGTTCATAAAAGTATTTTATACGGTTAAATTTGATGATCATCCACAAAATATAATGAATGTCCACAACTTCACTAATTGGTAATTTGTTTTCAACGATAAATTCAGTGGAAAAAATTACATATTTCTCATTATTGCTTTGTTTAGGTCACAGAAATAGCTGGGTGAGTAACAAAATGATGAAATCTTCCATGACGAATCATTTAAATATGGTCAGTGAACTTGATAGCTGAGTTAAAAAATGAAGAAATCTTCCACGATAATCAAGTATGATGCCAATTAGGTCTGAGAATCACTGGCGCAGTTACATAATGATGAAATATTCTGAGATGAATGTTATGGTGTCAGTTAGGTCAATGAATCATTGGTTGAGTTACAAAATGATTAAATCTTCTGTAATGAATTTTGTAATAATGCGAATCAGTTCGGTGAAATGTATTGCAGCTTCAAATTGAAAAATCTGTCATGAATCATGTATTGCTGCCTAGTATATATTTCTTTCAAGAAATGTGTTCTCAGAGTTATCTTTAGCACCATAATTGATGTTGAAATGCAGATTGCATGTTTGGCAGAATGACCAAGTATTTCCTTTTGTATATCACGGAATTATGGGCCTTGTTTTTAAATAATCTCGAACATCTATGATCACTTCCTTTTCCATTTTCATTTTTGATGTGAGGTCATGGTTTTTCACTTGTCTTGCCTGGCCCAATCTTTTAATGTCAAGATGGTGAATCTAGTGTGCACATATTATTACTAACAAAATGAACTTTAGTATTAAAGATTTATCTGACAGTGGTATCTTCTAATGTAAGCTCTTTAAAATTCATCAAACAATGTCTGAAAATATAGCCTTATATTTAAATACATAGATTATGCTGAAGCCAAAACTGTTCTGATAATTATTTAAAGTATTTGCATTGAAAAGATGTACAAGTTGCTCCTCTTATCCATTTCTTAGCTCATTAAATTAGTTACATTGTAGGTTTTTCAAGTGCTGCTGTAATGTTGTATGGGTAGACAAAACTGCTGCAACCAAAGGTGCATATATTGTTATTACTGATACAAAAATACATGCAACAATATATATATATATATATATATATATATATATATATATATATACACACACATACATATGTACATAAACATGACAAACCCCAATTTCACTCCAGCTGGTTGTGTTTAGATTCTAAAAATCTCATAAAATATTTGTGCTAATGTAAAAGAAAATATTTGTTTGCTTTTGTCAAAGATTCATTTATTTGTTTTATGACTGCAATTTTGCACAGGCTGATATTAACAGTGTCCCTCTAAATGTGAGGTTGTGCAATGGTCTGAAATATGTGTATGATAGTGAATACACAATGCCATCAGGAAGATTTCAGCATATATGCATGTAATCGTTAATACACAACGGAATCAGTGAGATTTCAGTATATGTATGTCACAACAACTAAATACTGATGTTAGGAGATTAATAATTTTTTAAAATAAAAATTGTGTTGAGGCAAAGAATGTATAAAACTGCTGTTCAGTTAAATGACAATGGGGAGAGTTCAGACCCACTGCCAGAAACTGTGATGTGGGAATTTAACAACTTTGTTAACGGATATGGAGAATATTTTGCGGCATTGGGTCATTGAAAAGAGAATGATTATAAATGCCAAGTGATGTTTGTTGAAACATTTAAATGGCATTTATGATTGGTTCGCAATGCACACACCATCAATAAACCACTCACATTTCACGCAAAACAGGAACCATTAATGTATGTTCCATTTAAATAAGTCTGTTTTAAGACAATAATGACCTTTTCATCATAATTAACATTACTTTTACAAGAAGATATTTAATGCTTTGAAGTTACATGTAGCTTCTTACCACACACACACACACACACACACACACACATAATTATCACAAATACATTGTGATCCCCCTATGTCATGCTCCATTATAACACAAATTCGGATGTAACACAATAAGGCGTGGAACCTAAAATGTCATATACACTTATTTTTTGTGACATAATATTTTTTCTTCGTCTTAAAATAGAGAAATATAACATGTTTATTATCATTCTGAGGAAGAGATCATATGAATTCGAATATAAGTCAATCATATACTGACTCCTGAAATTTCAAAAACATATTTTTTCTGGTACACGAAAAAATAATTTTTCTTCTTAAAAGTACAAAAATAACGTGTGAAAGGTGTATTATCATTTTGGGGAAGAGATCACGTATGAACCTAACTATAAAAAGATCATGGCATGCCTCTTAACATTTTAATATTTCACCAATTTCTTGAAGTTTTGTGCCAAAATAAACATAAGAAATACAATTATCTGAACCAATAGCTGGACCTTTTGAGAACTTTGATGTTAGTTTATTGTTGAAAGCTATCAGCTCATGATTGTTAATCTTATTATATATTCCTGATCCATGAACAATAACGCGATTAAATCTTCTTAGTGTTTGTCTTCAATGCATTCTGTATACAATGCTTGCTCAAACAATATCTGATACATATTTTCTTTAAACTGTCTACACAACCAAGCACTAAACAATGCAGTGGTTGATACAAGGATTCCCACCTAAATTTATAAATCAATCATTTTAAGTATATTGCTAATCATCCAAGTCAATTGCAGAGTAAAAACTTGTTCAAATTATGAGGCAATGATTTATAAAACATCATAAAATGAAAGCTGCCGACACGTGCACGTGGCTTGGCAGTGTTGTTCGATGCAGTCAGTTGACCTGTGAATAATCTTGTCCATTCCCTACAAAAAGGACCCAAATTATCCTTGCTGTAGTCTTTCAAAACGAATTGGTGTAAAAGTGTTAATTACTGGACATTAACAATGGATACGGGTACACGGAAATGTAAAGCTTAGAGTATGCTTTAAGGTTGACAGAGACGCAATATATTATGCTCAAATTCTTCAGTTGAGGAATGTGATTGACTTTGCCAAGAGCTAAGATGACAGTAACAGAAAGCATTTGAAAATGATTCAGTTTTTTAAAAAAAAAAACGATAAAGTATTATGATTTGCAGATGCGAAAACTTAGGCAGTATGAAATACAGACTGTTTACTGAACTTGGGACATACTGAACCATAACTGTGCTTCATGTTTCATTATGTAATTTTGTTTTTTCCCCATTGAATTCATACGCATTATGATCTGTGAAAACATTTTTGAATATTTTAAATCTGTGTACATATATATGAAGGTATTACATATATTGTGGATTCACTGTTTTGACGAGATCGGTGGTTGAGTACCCGGTGTTGATATTCTGTTCTTTAGACATGTATACATAAACATATATGTACCAATAGTGGTTTTCTGAATAAGGTAAAATATTAAATATGCAATTTCTGTTTTCATTGCAAATGTATTTCTCATTTAATGTGCATTGTTTTGACTAGTTTGAGTTTCCTCTGTCCCTTGCCACCCCATTTTTGATATTTGGACACTGATGTTGGGGTGTAGGGTCAGAGCCAACTCCCTATCGAAAAGTTGGAATTCGCAAACACCATTTGGTGTCGGCATAGGGTAGCTGCTTAGTAGCTGCCCTAGCAAATTTGAACGACCTTTCATCAAGATATACCTGCGTGAAATTGATAAGTGATCATCAGATGTCGAGCTTCTTTGCCAAAGATGAATTAACCGACTAAATTACAAAATATCTGTACATCAAAGTTACTCAGATCAAGAATAATCTTAGGTATGGATTGTTACCCTTCATGAAATCTTAAGAATATCAATATTTGACTTTAATTGTGTGATTATGGGACAAACCCCCGTTTATTCTAAAGTACAATAGGATGCTTTCTCCATGTACCAGTTCTTTGCTCGTGTCTTCCATACTTGTGAGTGTTACACACGTTACAAGTCATTCTCCGGGCCCAGTTGACATTGCCACAGCTGAAATGTCCAATATTATAAAACTTTAAAGAGCTGAATAACTACACTCTGTGAAGACTGAGACAGGTTATGAAATTATTATCCATTAAATAAGCACTAGAAGTTGAAGGAAGATTATACTGTAGTTCTATTTTATTTACTTACAGATGTGTGTGTGTGTGTGTCTCTCTCTCTCTCTCTCTCTCTCTCTCTCTATATATATATATATATGTGTGTGTGGTTTTTAGAGAGCTTTTTGTTTCTTATCTTTTACTCCTGCAACTAAAATATATTTTGTAATTTTGTCCATAAGTTGTCATGTAAAATGCAACACATCTTGTAATCTAATGTGAAGTCACAAAATATCTACAATTCTTTCCCAAATTTTAATCTAGTAATCGTTCCCCCCCCCCCCCCAAGCTAAGAGCCAACAGCCAATATGAAATTATGCCACTTTCAGAATTGGGATAACAAACAACACAAACGCCGAAATTTCTGTGCAACTAGTTTCGCATTTATGTTTCGTCAGGCACAATATGTTTTGAAAGAAAACGGATGACATCTTTTATTTTAAATATATATATATATATATATATATATATATATATATATATATATATATATATATATATATGACAGGATCTACAAGATAACGAGTCTCTAATGAAACCTGAATCAGTAAAATAATAGAATAAAATAGAGACAAACAATCATACATCTAATTATATTATAAAAGATATACAATATATCGATTTTTTTTAAAAAAACTACATTTTTTAAAAATAATTGTATATAGCGCATTAGCATTAAGGCTGTTAGAATACAAAGTAACTTATGAATCCAATATGTTTCTTTTATGAGTCTATTCATGTCACCATGCACAATATATATTGGCATGAAAGAAAAATCGAGTAGAGAGTGATTACTGGTGTTAAGCTGTGTTGAAATATTATAGGAAAACTGAGGATCTCTATAATATAATCACTTTACAAAGAAACCAATTCTCGCTTATAGAAGACCAAAAAAAATTTGCAAGATTTTCTAAATAGAACTAAACATACAGAAAAAATAAAGACAATTTTCGTCATCTAAATGTAACAGACACCAGTGCTCTCAATGTGCAAACATAAGAGAAACTACTTCTTTCAGTAGCACTGATACAAAAGAGGCATTTTCTCTACTTGATAACACTAACTGCATATCAACTGACGTGATTTATTTAATAACCTGTAAAGAAATGAAGCATGCAATATGTTGGACAAACACTTCAACAAGTTTCTAAGAGAAGTAATAATCATCGTTTTCATATAAATTTTTTTTGAAATCCTCAGTTTTCCTATAATATTTCAACACACTTTAACACCAATAATCACTCTCTATTCGATTTTTCTTTCATGCCAATAGATATTGTGCATGGTGACATGAATAGACTCATAAAAGAAACTTAATGCATTTATAAGTTAGATACTTTGTATCCTAATGGCCTTAATGCCAACGGACTATATAAAATTGTATAATTTTTGTAAACATCGATATATTGTATATCCTTTATAACAATATAATTATATGTATGACTGTTTGTCTCTATTTTATTTTATTATTTTAATGAAAGAACATTATAAATCCTGGACAGCATTTTGCCATTCGTTCTGGGTCGATAGGATTTTAACCTGCCAATATGTGCTTTACAAGTTTGCTGTAAATTTACCCTAACAAAACGTAAGTAACTCATAAAATTCATCACAGATAAAATATTTCTTTTCAAAATATAGCTTTTTATTGAATAATGCAACTGAATAATGAGAAAGGTACTGACTGTTGACAACTTAAAATCCAAATATTATGTTGAATTCACAAGACAAGTGGGTACATTCAAGAGGATTCCAGTTAGATCTGTAATTTAACAACAGTTGTTTTAAGGTAATCTGAAATTTGTATAGTGGGAAGGTTCAAGGCCTATAAACAAGACAAATCCATATTTGTGACATGATAATGAATGCCAGTTCTTGTAATATAATCCAGGCTGCAGTTAAACAAATCAAACTTCAAATTTACTTTACCTTTTACACTGCCAGTCTTCAGGACGCAAACGCCCCGTGCTTTTCTCAGCCATAGCCTCTCCAATTTCAGTCCCATCTTTTCTCTCTTTAAAGTAAACAAACTATATTATAGGACACAATAATAAGAGGTCATCTATTCCGTTGGTAACACATTTCAACTTTTTGTTATAGGACACAATTATGAGAGGTCACTAACAACTGTGATGGTTTGTGTGGTTACTGCAAACAATGAATATAAGTCCACCAACTGACGATTTTTCCATGGAAACGATAGGACACTTCAACGATCCATGACATCCCTGTATAAACAACAGGACACTTACCCAATCCAAGACATTCATGGAAAAAACATGACCTTTTCCCAATTCATGACATCCATGAAAACAACAGGACCCCTTCCTTCCCATATCCATGGCATCCATGGTTTTGTTTGTTTGTATTTTTTTGGCGCACCAGCACTGTTAGGCTATTTAGCACCATCCAAAGGTTATGTATATGATCATTTAAAATGATAAAAGGTTTCATATCGAAAAGCGATATTAGAACCAAAAAGATGAAACTAAAACAATAAGATGGTAACAGTAATATATAAGGCTTCCTAATCAACTGGGAATGTAGATGGTGTATTGTTAATGAAGACAGATGAAAATTTATTTAAAACAAGGGACGGTATATTCATTATATAAAAATGCTTAAGGTGATGGCATAAAAAGTTGTACCTTAAAGAAAGGTTTACTTCTTTCAGGAATTCTATAACACAAGTGACGTTTATTGTATCAAAAAGTTCTTTCGTGTCATGCACATTGCGTTACTGATCGCGCTTAGGTTGTAGGTCAAAACACACTCTATCATAGAGTGCTTAACAGTGAATGGTTTGTTGCAAGAAACGCACTCAGGTGGGTCTTCGCCTTTTATCATGTGGGAGTGGGTTATATAAGTATGACCAATTCTAATTCTTGCATTTACTACATCCTCCCTATGGGTGGTTCTGTTGGAAGGAGTCCATTCTCCTTGGGTTGGCTTGATGGCGTTAAGTTTATTATTCACTGCATCATTCCATGATGCCTGCCACTTCTGACCTAAAGAATCTTTGATACTAGGTATAAAATCAGTATGCGGTATTTTAATATCAGATGTTTTGAGGGAAAGGGCCATTTTAGCAGCACGGTTTGCTTTTTCATTACTTTAATACCAATATGGCTGGGTAACCAACATTATACTATGTTGTGGGATGTGCTCAACTCATTGGTTTTGATGAAAATACTGGTTAATAATGGGTTCTCCAGTTTTATATCGTGTAGTGAATGAAATACTGATAGTGAGTTTGAAAAAATGCTGTTATGATAGGTTTGTTTTCGATATATTGCAAAACAAGGTCTATTGCTCTGATTTCGGCTAAAACAATGTGCCATTAGGTAAGCGAGCTTGTGTTGTGTGTTTTCCACAAACGAAGGCTGCAGCAGCCTTTTCCTCATCCTTTGATCCGTCAGTATAAATTCTTGTGTAGTTTTTAAATTAGGTGATGAGTTCATGAAAAGAATTGTGGAAGATGGAAGGGTTTATCTCCGATTTTTTTCCATTGTGTAGCGTAAAAAGTACTTTTGGTTGTTTAAGTAGCCAGGGAGGAGTTTCGGAGATGGACGTTTTGTGAATTTTAGAAATATCAATTTTGGTACTGTCAAGGCTGGATAATATTCTGATGCCAAAGGAAGGTATGGCATTTGGTTTATTTTAGTGTAAGGTTTTGTATTTGGGTTGAAAACAGCCAAAAAGGCAGGGTTCAGATGGTTTGATCTTAATTTGAGAGCATAAGAATTTCTCTACGAAGTGATAAAGGTGGTTCGTTTGCTTCAGCGAGAAGACTTTCACATGGGGATGTCTTAAATGCTCCCAGAGCGAGTCTTATTCCTTGATGATGAATTGGGTCAAGCATCTTCAAGTATGACTTCCTAGCTGAACCATAAACAACACAACCATAATCCAGTTTGGAGCGAATAAACGTTCTATAAAAAATCGAGGATGACTTTTCTATCAGGACCCAAATCAGTTCTTTAGGTGTGGAATAAAAGTCAGTTTTCTGTTGAAGATAATACCTAAAAACTTTGTTTCCTCAACAACTGGAATAGGTGTTCTGTCCAGCATGAGTTTAGGTTCATCATGATGTCTTTGCAACTGACAGAAATGCATACATACCGTTTTTGATTTCAAGAATTTGAAACCGTTAGTACTGGCCCAATTTTCAATCTTGTTGATATTTTGCTGTATTTTGTTGTATTTCAATTGTATGCATGTGCTTTGATTGATAACATATTAGAAAATCATCAACGTATAAGAAGCAATCCATATCAGGAGCCAAACGCTTGGTGATACTATTGATTTTGATGTTGAAAAGCGTCACAGACAAAATACTGCCCTGCGGCACACCCATCTCTTGCTCGTGCATATCAGAGATGGTGGAGCTCACTTGTACCTTGAATTCTCTGTCTGAGAGAAAGTTTGATATGAAAGAGGGCAGGCGGCCTTTTAGATCCAGATCATGCAGGTCATTTAGTATCCTGTACTTCCATGTCATGTCATAGTCTTTTCTAAAAAAGCTACTAAATGTTCCTTCTTGATAAATGCGTTGCGAATAAATGTTTCCAGTCTAACCAGATGATCATTGGTACTACAGCCAAAACGAAAGCCACTTTGGAAAGGGGATATTAAATTGTTAGTTTCCAAGCACCATACAAACCTAGAATTGATCATTCGTTGCATTGTTTTGCACACACAGCTCGTCAGTGCAATGGGACGATAGTAGGTTCTGTGCTATATTTACCTGGTTTGGGAACTGGTATTACTGTTGCTTCTTTCCAGATCTTAGGTACATTACCAGTAATCCATAAATCATTGAAGATTTTCAAAAGAGATGTTAATGATGATTCTGGAAGGTGTTTCAAAAACTGGTAATGTATTTCGTCAGGCCCAGCGATGTATCATGGGCCTTGTCTAAAGCCTCTATAAGCTCCAATAATGAAAACAGTTGGATATAACTTTCTGAGTTGTTGGATGTGAATTTTAAACGTGAATAATTAAATGATGATGAATTTTCGAGAAACTGTCAGCAAGAATATTTGCTATGTCAGGTTTTGAACTAAAATTGTTATTGTTCAGTTTCAGCTGTTGAAGAGAATTGTGTTTTCTCTTTCTGTTTATTTTGCAGATAGTGTCCAAAACTTTCTTATCAGAGGTACACGAGTTTAACTTATTCGGCCCCGATCCCGTCTGTATGCGTGATCCAGTTTCTGCATTCACTGGCCGATCCAGCCTGTAGTCTTGAATTGTTTACTGCATGCAATGGCAGATCCCATCTCCAGGCGTGATGAATGTGATGAATACCTTATTCTCTGGGCCAAATCTCGCCACACAATAAAAAAGTAAACAAGCATCATGGAAGAAATATATTTCTTCTTTAACTCATTTGGCCCCAGCACTGTTATCAGTATCTCTGCTGCTACCCCCAGAAGCACTAAAAGTTTGTGCCTCAAAGTTTTTAACTGTTTGAAAATTTTTGAAAAACATCGTGCACATGCATTCACTCTTACCCTAATTTCTCTTTTTATATACAATTAAAATCTATGAACTTTTCACCATTTATTCCAAATGAATTTGTCTATACAGTGACGTAATTTTGTCCCTATTTGTCCAAGTCTTTCACAACATATTTATACATCATTTATACATCATTTACAAAAGTATGTGCAACGTTTATCCGCAAGACCTCTATCATCATCTCTGTCAGCATCCTCATCTTCTGACGATTCAATCTCAGAAACATCTATGTCCGAATCTAATTCTCACAAAATATCCAACTGCCGAACATATCTTTCCTCAGCTTGCTCAATATTTTCGAGATCAAACCCGAGAAACTCCTCATTTTTGCTCTCATCAAAAATCACTCTTACGTCCGCCATCATTTACGATTTTTCATGAACAGAACACGTGTAGTGAAACTGCTCTCAAACAGTAACCCTTAGCGTCTGAACAATTCAAATGTACACAAATGAAAGTAAAACCATTTCTGATTGGTTTAATAGTTGTTTATTTCTTGGAAAAAAAAACTTTTCTAACCAATCAGATACGTTGTATCTAACACACATTCATCACGCCTGGAGACGGGATCGGCCAATGCATGCAGTAAACAATCCACGACTACAGGCGGGATTGGCCAATGAATGCAGAAACCGGATCACGCCTACAAACAGGATCGGGGCAGAATGAATTTAGGGGATGACGTTGTGGGGAGCCCTATTGTTCACAACAACAGAAACTCCTCCTGAGGCACTTTCACCATTTTTAAAGTTGTTGTTAAAAAGGGAGTGCGATGTTGTCTGTATCTTTCAAGAATGTTTCCTGCAGGCATAGTACTGCAGGATCATGTTCATTAAGGAGCAGAAGAATATCATTGTAATTGGTTTTAAGTCCTAGACAGTTCCATTGTATGATCTTGTTCTTCATTATAAATTTAAGGTGGAGAGTATGTAGCTATGTTATACCTTTTGCGGAGGCAATCTGCGTGGTTATTTGTCTGGAGGAAGTACAAGGGTGATTTTTGTTGTTGGTAGGTCTGAAGCCACCTTGAGCACATGAAAAAGTTTCTTCTGCATCCATGCTCTCAATGTCTCCAAACCTATCATAGAGTTTAATGGGGTCATCTGACCGCTTTTGCTACCTATTTCCTTGAGATCTGTTTTATTCCTTGGTGATTTCGGTGGTGGGGTATTATTGAAAGTTATTTGTGTAGATGCAGTGTTTTTCTGTTTTTGGTAATGGGGTGTGTTAGAGCTTGGTGGTGAATCGTGAGGATTTGTCTGAATTTGAGCATCCTTCGTTGTTTTGGGATTGTTTTTATTTTACTACAGTGGCGAAGGATGGGCCTGGAAGGGATGTTTTTGCTTGCACAAGCTTTCTGGCCTCTGGATAGGGAATGTTAGATGTGTACTTCATCCTCTTTATTTCCTTCTCCTGTTTCCAGGTATCACAATCCATAGAACTGGCATGGTGATCCTTTCCACAGCTGACACAATGCGGAGTTATTCTACACTCAGATTCCTGATGAGAATGGTCTCCGTATCGGCCAATTATTTCGCTTTTTGAGCATCAGTCTTCATGATGGCCATATTTCTGACACTTATAGCACCGAAGTGGGTTCGGAATGTATATATCTCAACCTTCATTTGCAATAAAGCCAACTTGGACCACTTTTAGTACAATGATGTTGGTGTCCTGCAGATTGTTGTCATGTTTAATATGTATTCTATGGACTGCAGCGACACCTTCGTTTTTCATTCCTTCAATGATATCTGTGTCGCAGACTCCAGCCAATTCACGACAGCAAATCACACATTTGGTCGTATTGAGTGTTGTGTGAGCGAATGAGGTCACTGCAATATCAAAGAAAGTTATCATTTTCCTGATATTTTCTGTTTGACCTCGTCGCTCACACTCAACAAGAAGACATCCCGATTTCAACTTTTTAACACTTTTTGGTGTGCCGATAGATCCCGTTATTATATTTTCAATCACAAAGGTAGAAAGTGTGGCAAGTGGTTTTGAGGCATCTTTAGACTGTATAACTATGAAGCGTGGAAATGACTCCACACTACATGGTTCGTCATCTGACTCAAATCCAGTTTTAGTATGTTTGTTTTGAATTTTCTTTTTTAAATTCCATGTTGGTTTGTTTAAAATTTAGCATAAGTGCTACCTGCCTACCATAAAGTTCAACAAGGGGACACTTTTCAAGTGTCAGGGATACACAGATGTTATACTCAGTATGTAAAATTACCTCCCGATTGACCTGTTAAGCCACCACCTTCTAGGGATAGCAGACCTACCAACCCTGACGAGTCTGTCTTAGCAAGGCAGTTGATTTTTTCCTTAAGTTTGATCAGTTGTCAGTAAGGTGTAACAAAATATCATAAACTGCTATTATAAGCTGGAAAATGTAATTAAAAGTTCGTTATTTGGAACATGCAGCGACGATAAACATTGTTCAACTAAAAAGTCTGTAAAGTACAAGTAGACTTTACCACTAGTACAGTTGCACAAACTTTACTTCCAAATCCTATGCAGCTCAATGGTTTGTTGCTGTCTCTCTACTTGACGTAATTCTTGGATTATTTTTATTTCCATTTCACTTGACGACGGCAACCATATTTCCCGCCACGAGTCATACTCAAATTGGCACATGATATCCAATAAACATAATTATGTTCCTTCCGGGTTTTATTCACAAAAATGTAAAGATTACTTTTTATTTTTCTGTGTTGAATATTAACACATTTCAAGGCTTATTTTCTCTTTCGTCTTAAACATACATCGCTTACTGGATGCCATTTTAAAACAATTCTATGATCAACAATTTGATCATGCAGATGCTTCGCATGAACAAATATGTGCAGTTTAAAGCATATGATGTGCTGCTGTAAAGTTAGTCTGATTCTTTGACCAATTTCACTACTTTTAATATGAAACTCGGATCCAAATCAAACACGGATGAAATAAACTTCCGGATTTTTTTGGGCAATGATCATTTTTCTGTATTTTTTGCTTTTATGCCCTAAGTCCGTATTTTAAGGGTAATTTTCGTAAGAGACTTACGGCAAAATCTTAAGAGTTGGCAGGTCTGGGATAGAGTGTAGGGGCAATGGTGGTATCAAGAGAGATACAAGGAGAAAGATAAAGAAAGTGAGCGAGTAAATAAAGACTTCCTAAGGCTCGGCATAACCAGCTGATTTTGCTGAGACCGGGCCCATTACGACCACCAGTCTAGAAAAAGTATAAACCAAAGTAGTGTATTGCATCGGGAGTCCTCTGCTCAACTACCAGGATCCTTTCCTCCCCTGACACG
This sequence comes from Sinohyriopsis cumingii, assembly GCA_028554795.2. NCBI lineage: Eukaryota > Metazoa > Mollusca > Bivalvia > Unionida > Unionidae > Sinohyriopsis > Sinohyriopsis cumingii. The sequence continues at coordinate 112,949,014 of CM068824.1, read as the reverse complement.
GGATGCAACCCATGGCAAACAGGCTCCCTCTACTTAGTCGCCTCTTAAGACACATAATAAGGCACGTCGAGCCAGTCCTACAACCCCGGATCGACATCCATGGAATCCACTAGACAATTCCCAAATCCATGACATCCACAGAAACATGACCCATTAATGCCAACCCTGAGAGAGGTATAAGTGTAATTTCCGTTAACATAAGTGGCAAAAAATGTGTAAACTGAGCATAAAAAGTGTAAGCTAGTACTAATATTACTACCCTACTTCACTGAGGCTACAACATCATAGCTATTACACGCCAAATTACAGAACACTATATGAAAAATATACATTTACTACTAACCTGGATCTGCAGGTCAAAATATTTGGCATAAATGAGCAAAATCCACGTAGATTAGAACTAGAATACAAACACATACTGACAAATTATTTATATTCAACACTCACTTTAACTAGTCTACATGTATAACATTTGCCAAATGATTGTAAAGTCCAAAAATTCTGCAATGAATATGACGAGCACTCAAAATGCATTACTCTTATATTCTTCTTTACAAATTTATAAAGCGGTGTTTATCTGTACTTTCTCTGATTAGAGATGTTTTGAAGTTCAAAATCAACCATTTGCTCAAAGAATTTTCATCCATAAGTCAAAATGTAAAAGCCCATTCCACTTGATATCTGTTTTTTTTTTTTTTTTTTTAAAGTACATTTTGGTCCCCTAACCAACTTGATTATCAATATAGTGAATCTGTGAGACAAAGTTTCAAATTAAAGAATCCTGTCTGTTTTCTTGGAAAAGGGACATGAACACTTGATAGAAAATTGAAAAATACATGCAGATCTATGATATTTCTCTTTAGAATATTTTTAATTTTTATGCTGAATGGAATTAAAGAGATGATAATATAAATTACAAAAACAACTTTTCATTGCTATAATTTCATTTTTTACAGTGCCAGAAAAGCATAATCCATACAAAGTTAAGCATCAGACATAATCTGGTGAAAAAATGTATGTGTAAACAACAGGACCCCTTCCCTAATCCATAACATCCATGTAAACAATAGGGCTCCTTCCCCAATCCACGACATCCACGTAAACAATAGGACTCCTTCCCCAATCCGCGACATCCATGGAAACAATAGGACCCCTTCCCCAATCCACGACATCCATGGAAACAAGAGGATCCCTTCCCCAATCAAGAAAGTTGTTGTTGTGGGGTTTAGTGCCATTTTCAGCACAAGATATGCTATACATGGCAGCCAGTATCAAAGGTGGAGGAAGAACCCGGAAAACCCCCCGAAAGAACCACAGTCACACTAGAAGCTACTTGCAAGGTTTCTCACGAACCCACATTGGCAGAGCCAGAGACTTGAACCCATGCAGACAGAGGTGAGACGGCAGTGATTCGTAATGATGAGTGCTTTAGATCACTAGGCCACTTGGAGGCCCCCAATCTAGAAAGTGAATTAATGATGAATGATATAATTTTCTGTAAAAGAAAACATAAAAACTGTCACTCATGCAAAACTAATTCACAGTAAGAAATTTTCTGTCTCAAGTTTCACAAATTGCAACACAGCACACTTAATTTTCAAAACATTAATCATGTTTTTATCTGTAGCTATTGACAACAAAGACTAATATGATTTTACCCCTACAACCCTCAAGCATGATGTCCCACCCAGTCACATTATCCTGACACCAGGCCGACCAGTCCTAACACTAATCTGTTAATTCTGAGCGCCTAGTGAGGCAGCTGTTAGTACCATTTTTTAAATAAATTTTTGGTAATATTTGGCCGGGGTTTGAACCTGCGACCTCTTGAATCTGAGACAGACGCTCTAACCACTAGGCCACCGGAGCAGTCCTATCACAGTATGAAAAAAATAAAATAAATGCAAAGTAATAAAATCTTATCTTGCAACGAAAAAAGTTTAACCCTTAATTTATGTGTGCCAATAAAATCTCAAACAAGATTTTTCAACCAACGTAAACTTCTTAAGACGATTTCGTTAAAAATTCCATCATTTAAAGACATTTACAAAAGGGTTGATTTAAATTTCGACAAAAGACCTTCAAAATTGTATATTGTTGTATAAACAAGGACTGAATTTTCTGTAAAATCAACTTTTTGTAGTTAAATAAACCAGTCCCCAAATCTGTATTGATACATGGGCTCTTATCGTTTCTTAATATATAATAAAAAGGACGACAATTTCCCATTTCTCCTGCATTTCATTTAAGATCTGAAATCAATGCTTCAAGCTACATGTCACTATGTAATAGTTTCGCACCAAAGTTCAGCTCAGAGATTCGAAATTTTTCGAATCCGGGTTTCCTCCGAATATTCCAACCCCATTTTCACATTTGGACATTTAGGATGGAGTGTGGGTTCAGAGCAATTACACATAAAAAAAAATTTGAATCTTCCGCCACCTTAAAATAGCTTACCAGTAGGCCTAGCAAATTTAAACTTTGTTATATATTGATATGAAAATTATTTATTTTCTTACAAATGGCAAGTATTATAATCGTTATGTCTTTAATCCGCTGATAGACTAGATGAAGCTCAGCATATATGAAACCTGACCCAGTACTTGCCATTTGCGTTAATAGTCACATGACTTCACAAATGTCAAACAACATAGGAAGTCCAATAGTCACGTGATATCAACAAAAAACCGCCTTTTCAATGTACAAAATTTCAATTATATTAAATGAAAGTCTGATACCAGTCTCATTCATCAATCAGATTAGTCTGGTTCCATGCTTCATATGCTCCCTGCGTGAGACAGCACACGTTAACGTGGTAGTCATGTGACACAACAAAACTCTGAAAGTTGATCTCGGAATAAATATAGAGAATTTTGTGCTTTTTTTTTTGTATTTTTATTACAACCATTTCACGAATTTCATTTAATATTTTTACTACAATATCTGAAAATGACGGTTGTGAGATTCTGTGTTCTCGTGTGACTAGCAATCAAAATCGATGATACCAGCTCAAATTTCATCAAAGCATTAGTTTTATCATATTTCAGCAGATTAAAGACATGACGATTATTTCAATTCCTGATAAATAAATAATTTTCATATCGATTTCATGCAGGTATAGCGATTTAACGTTTAAGTTTGCTAGCCCAACAGCTAGGGGGCTATGCTTTAACGCCACCATGTTGGCCTCTTCATAAAAATAAAAAAAAAATGTGGATATCGAGCTGTCTGTGAAACAAAAAGTCTACGAGATGAATCTAATCCACTTAGCATTTTGATTGTCTCAACAAATATATTTATGGCAAGCACCCAAATGATTCATACTGCAACCTCCTAATATTCTGGTTAGAACTCGATAAATTTAACTCACGATCAGTTCAGTTACAACTCAATTACGTAACTGTTTCGGGCGTGAAGTTGTCAAGGAAAATTCCCCGTTTTTTTCCAAGACTTTCATAAATATTTGCAAAATTCAAGGACTTTTCACCGTCGGGAAAAAATTATCATTTCTCCCAACTTTTCCCCGATAGCATGGCAACCCTGCACGGCGGAATAAATGGATGCTTATGTGGGGTCACACTGTTTATATACATCTTATTCTGTGGTGGATTTAGTTTCATTGAAAATTGCTACTCATTAAAGAACTCTTCCACAAATACTGCTTTTTATTTTAAAATACATTAGTCACTAAAGTCACATTAATAAATTTGGAAGTGTAAAAACCTACCTCTTCCACACTTCTTGCATTTATCCCATCGAGCAAAGTTCACATTCCCACACCTATAATTAAATAAAAGCAAAGGTATATGAAATATTTAATCTACTGGTACCTAATCCAACTAGAACATATCGGATCAAAATATTCTTTTAGTGTTGATGGTTTTGATGTCCTTCCCCCACCCCACCATTTTGTTACCTGGTTCTGTCCATCATGCTAGCATTAAATACTTACAAAAGAAAACTGACAACAAAATGTGTGAAGATCTGGGCAACCAGCTTAAATGCCTGTAAAAGAATGGTGTAATAATTACAAATATACATACATACATAATTTATGACTCTAATTAACGATAAATATCAGACCGAAGCTGCATATTTGTCTCGTGCATTCAGAATGCACGCAATGAGGCGAAAAATCTTTACCAGTTAAATTATCACATATTTTACAGAAAATCACCTGAAGTAAAGAAACGGTCAAAATAAAACCGTATGGAACTGAACATGTACTTACACTTTAGGCAGGGAAAAAGTAATGTTGTTTTCACCAGCCCTTGTATACAATGAACAGAGACCATAGGTGTCAACTTGTACGGTTTACCCGTAATTTATACTTTTTTTCCTTTTTCGTCAGTGTACGGCATAATTTTTTTTTTAGCACGAGATTTCAGTGAGACAGTTTTCCTTTGATAATAAAACGAACTTCATTCATGGTTCAACTCCACTGTGTGAAGATCTTGTCGTTTATCGCTCGGAGATTAGACGCTCACTCGGATTTCTAATACTGACTAACTACTTGTGCAGTAAGTTTTCTTATTTTATACAGTATTATTTTATTATTTATACTTATTACTATCAATGCATAAAGTTTGCAACAATTTTCATACTTTACATAGTGTGTCAATCATGTTGGTGTAACCGCTTCGGTGGCCTAGTGGTTAGAGCGTCCGCCTCGGATGCGGGAGGTCGTGAGTTCGATCCCCGGCCTAGTCATACCAAAGACTCAGCATTAATTGGTTAGTGTTAGGTCTGGTCGGCCCGGTGTCAGGATAATGTGACTGGGTGGGACATCATGCTACATGTCTGCGGCATCTAGCCCCAGTGCTAGACATAAACTGCCACATTGCAGACATCGTAGCGATATGACTGAAAAATTGTTAAAGCTACGTTAAAAATCCAAATCACATCACATCACATGTTGGTGTAACCGAAATTCGTCCGACTTTTCTGTGTGGAGATAAAGTCGATTTGTTAAAATATATAACAATATATAATGCTTATTAGAAATAAATACTCTACTGATTTTAGCACCGACATTTTATTGTGCTGTTATAGTTTTGAGTCAAGTTTGTCAGATAGGTAATGCAGACAGGAAGATGCATTGCCATAATGACATATACTGAGTGACTAGAAAATGTTGTTGTTGTAGGGTTTAACGCCATTTTTCAGCACACGATAGGCTATACATGGCGGCCAGTATTAATGGTGGAGGAAGAACCCGGAAAAAACCCAGAAAGAACCACCGACCCACAAGACGCTACTGGCAAGCTTTCTCACATACCCACATTGGCTGAATCCGAGACTCGAACCCACGCAGACAGAGGTGAGATGGCAGTGATCTGTAACAGACAGCGCTTTAGACCACTTGGCCACTCGGGGCCCCCTAGAAAATATGTAACACTGCCAATTTATATCAAGTTTGTGACCAAAATCGGCACACCATATGGTAAATTCATAACTTTTCAAACACCAGATACGCAATTTTAATAGAAACGATAAACAGCTTACGAAATATAAACTTCCGGACTGCTACTTTATAACTTTTTTTATTTCTAGAGTTCAATTTTTGGATAGCTCTTGGTGTAATATCTTGGGGTTTATGGGGACAAATATAAATCCGCAACATACTTGTAATCGGGGGATCTTCCTTTATCACATGTCAAATCTAAATTTTTATTTTTTTAAAAATTTATTATTCTCATCTAGCTGAAATATTCCATCCATCAATGGCCGAGCCTAACTCAAAGAAACCGAAGTGTGAAGAAATGACCGAGGTCGTGGCAAGTTTCAGGCTGATTGGATTAAGGTCTTCCCTGGCATTGTAGATGTATCCAAGTTAGGATCTTCGCATGCTTTTTGTAAAATATGCAGTAAAGACATTAAAGTGGTGGTGTCGAGCATATATGGTCTTGAGGAACACTGCAGGAGAAAACTGCATGGAAGAAATTTTGAAATGAAGAAGGGAGAATCCATCAAAAGCTTCTTTGTTTAACCAAAACAGGAAGATGATAGTGTTATGATTAAAACGAATGAAATAAAGTTTCAGAAATGTAAATAATTATGTAAATATTTGCCATAATTGTGTATAGCATTTGTTGTTTTAAAACTGTTGATCTTATATAATGTATGAATACATTTTTTTGTGTAAGGTTTTTATTGGTCTGGCGTACAGGTTTTCATCTCAAAGGGTTGACACCTATGAGACACTGACCCTTACTTTTCATCTTTGGTGCAATAAAGGTTGTTTCTATGTTGATTGCATAAAAAATACTAGAAATATAAAGATAATAGCTGGTTACAGTTAATTTCGGCTAAACAACGTAAAAGCACACCGAGCTGATCTACTAAATATAACGGATTCATTGCAAATGAAGTGCAAGATCAATTTCACTGGCTGACAAAAATGTCTTACCAAGTCTGATTAGCTTAAGCAACAACTGAGAACAATTGGCTGCTGATCAGAGAGAGAAAATGCGGAAGGGACAAAATCTTCAGTAAAATCATTTTGCTGCATTTGTTTCCAAAGCAGTATTATTTATATATATATATATATATATATATATATATATATATATAATTTGCCAGTTTCATCTATTGTACATCATTTCCGTCTCATAGTCAGTACAAAGGTCATCTCATATTTGCTCTCGCAACCATTATAATGTGAATATTTATTTAATTCATTCTGCCCCAATCCCGCCTGTAGGCGTGATGAGGTAACTGGTTATAACCTATTTCCGAGCTCTGCAGCATCTGGGCCATTTAAGATACACCAAAGTGGGTGGTATTACAAAAAAGCAGACAGATACAGTTCTACAATAATACCAAATAACCTGGACGTTCTAGATGCACTACAAAATACAGAGGGAAAAACCTAAGTTTTGTTTTTTCTTTCTCACCCAATATTCGCTCGTGGTCGGAATCCGATTTTGTGTCCGGATTTTAGACCTTTTTGCCTCAGATCTAAGGCAGACTGGTCTGAATTGCACACAGACAGGTGAAACTTTGCAAAAACTAGGAAAAGGTGGGCATTTGAAATAAAGAGTGGTCTCCATACAAAAATGATGGGTCCATTAAAAAAAAATTTATTAAAAAAACCCCAACTTTTAGCCATCTGCTCATGTGCAAATGGTAACCTTTGAGACTAAAAACAATCAGTTTGTCAAAGACTGCCATAATGCATGATGCCAATTGTTTAATTGAGCAGGTGTTAACTGTTAACTTGTGAGAATTTTTCTGTCATGTGTGTATGAAAATAACATGCACTTGTCTCTAATGATTAACTCCTTGAAGGATTTTGTCCAAAGTACGATCAATGTGCTGAAATATAGCACCCACAAGCGGTGGTTATCATCTGTTGTTTGTGATATCACATGCGACTAGTACATACTGTTAAAACTCCATGGTATTAAAGTAAGTAATAAAAGAGCAAAAACTGACAAGTTTTTGTAAAATTCAACAAATAATTTATTTCCCAAGAATACAAAGTAAAACTTTAAAAAGTACAGTATTGTGAATGAAATCCCAATTAGTCCTAAAAGTCTTATCACAAATCCAAATGTAGAGTTCCAAATGAATTCCAGTGGTGTTCTGAATAAATTCCGATACTGAATGTGCTGATGTACCAGTAGCCTTGGCTGTGCTAACATACCAACAGTCTTGATGTATCACCATGATATAATCCAAAATGTCCTTTAATGAACATTCACAATAATTCAGAAATAATGATTTTGTCCATGAAGCATTAATGAGCACTTTGTAATTGCAGTAGTAATTTAAAGAAATAAATAAATCCTCCCAAAATGAAAACTAAACACAATAAATCTGATTCTACTTTGGATGTTAAGGTTTGAATATATAACTCTAATATAATCAACTTTAATATAAAAACCAAAGAAACAAGAACCAGGATGAGGGTCATTTTCCAATCAAATTCATTTCCGGGATATTCCAAGCTGTAAACAAGGTCAGGTTTCTTACCAAATTTTTTTTATAAAGTCCACAGATATTAAACAGCAAGAACACCAGGAATTCCAAAAGAAAACATCAATGTCCTGAATTCAAACTCAAGTAAACATGTTTACCTCCATTAATAATGATCTGTATATTTGGTCTAAAATATTAAATGTGTATTATGGTATGCTTACAAAATAAATGTCTCAAGTCAGGTAGGTCCTTAACTTGATTACTGACCAAGCTGAATCACACAAAAAAAAATATACATAATATATAACCAAAGAATAAGTCCAACATACCACACAAATTAAATATACATAACAATACTTATTGCTTATCAAACAATTAAATGAATAAACATGTTTCTCAACTTTAAGAAATCAGCATGCCAAATATTCTCATGCATATCGCTGATTTCAAGGTGACTAGATGAAAACTGGTAATTCAATAGATTTAACATAAGCATTCACTAATCATTCAGTCGTGAGTATTGTTATGGGTATTTATTATGTGTGCTTGATTGTCCATGATTGTGGCCTACCTGACTTTAATCATTTTTTTATAAAAATGTTTGACTCATTGTCACTATCACTGTCCGCAGTTGGAGAAGTACCAGATTTACCTCTCTGAAGAATATCCGTCTCCCAGTCTGGCCCTGAGAAAACATTAGAAGTTCAATGTCAAGCCATTGAGAAGAGGTTCCATTGATGGATGCATGTCCTGTTCACTCTCCTCACTCTCGGGCTTTATGGCTACAACACTGACAGAAAAGCCACACTTGGCAAAACACCTTTCAATGGTGTATGCAGACAGAGCATCCCACACTGACTTAATCCATAAAATGGCATCCAGATCAGTTAGGGTCTTAGATATTTCAGTTGCTGTAAAGCACTCATCCATTTTTTAAAGAATATGTTACGGCAGTTTCTTTCAATAATTACAGCCTGAATTATCCCTGCATCACAGGGCTGTAGTTTACATGTTGTATTTGGGGCAGAAAGACCGGTTTTACATTGCTAAACTGAAAATCTGGGTGTGCACTGCAGTTGTCTACAATAATTAAAATGTTCTGAATTTTGCTTTTCCTTTCATTGACAGTTACAAGCCAGTTACAAAAGATGTCATCCAAGCCTTTCTGTTGGATTGATAGGCAACTCCCCAAGATCTTAAATTAAATGACCTAAAACATCTTGAGTTGCATGATTTGTCTATAACTACGTGGTCCAGTTTTTCTCCAGTTGCACTACATGCTAACAATAGTGTCAACCTCTGCTTTACTTTTTTCCCTCCTTTGCAAACATCATCTTTCTACACTAGGGACCTGTTAGGTAGTCCTCTGTCAAAGAGGCCTGTTTCATCATCATTTAAAATATCACATAGTTTATACCTTTCAGTGATGGATGGTAGTCTTTCTTTCCATGCCATCAACTGTCTGTAAATTCACATCAGTTGATTCTCCACTGAGCACACTTGCTGTGATATTGTATGTATTTTGGAAGCTCTCCAGCCATCCGTTTGATGCTGTAAAGTCATCATAATTCAGTTCTGCTGAGTCAATAATTGACTTTTCAGTTTTGTGAAATTTACAAGTCCAGCATATGGGTGTCATTTGTAAACTGCAGTAAACCAGACTAAAGTCTTTAGTCTGGTTTACTGCAGTTTACAATTGTAAATTTCACAAAACGGGTAGCTAGCCAAATCAAAAAGTACCTTATTAGAACAATCTTTACTATTTATGTGGTCTTTGTTACAAAGGATTAAATGATGGTTAGTGGTGTTTATCTCTCTATATGGTTGTTCAATTGTATTTAATGTGCACTTTGTTTGCATATGACATGTATCCTGAGCTCTCATGTTTACAAAGGATTAAGTCAAGGTCAGTGGTGTCGATCTGTTTTTTACAATGCGGCCGTTCACAACAGTGTTGAAATGCATATTTTGCCAAGACATCACGGTCGCTGTTCGCGTTCAGCAGGTGGTCGCTCTTAACAGAGCTTTTATATAATAAATCCATCTGTGCATTATAATTGTGGTCAGAAATGACAGGTGTTTATCATAGCAGAGGTTGCTCATAACAGTTTTTCCCGTATAAGGTTGAGGTAAACAAAATTATTTCATTCCTACCTAAAGATCAGCCTCCTGAAATTTTTTTCAGTTGTGTTCAGATATAATTTGAGAAAAATCATTCACCTAAAAATTATTCATTGGAATTGCAAAGTGCTCACTGACATTTTGGACAGCTCACTACTTTGGGCTTTTTAAAATTCATTCAAATATTCTGGTCATATCATTTTGATACATCAAGACTGTTGGTATATCAACCTATTGAAGACACTGGTACATCCACATTCTATATTGGAATTCATTTGGAACACTCTATATTTAGACTTGTAATAGAACTTAAGGATCATTTTGGATTTTATTCACAATACTCTAATTTTCCCTTAAATTTTCGCATTATAACCAAGAGAAATAAAATTATTTGTTGATTTGATTAAACATGTTGGTTTTGCCTACTTCTTTTACTTAGTTTAAGACCACACAGTTGTAACAGTATAAAGTAAATCGTTCATTACAAACAGACTATCTTTCATTGATGTAGTTGATGATACAACTGATATCTGGGCATAAAAAGGAATTTCCTAAAAATATCCAATATTTTACTTAAATATTATCTTATTACTTAATATTTATTTTATCGATGTTACAATATAATATTTCAGACAAGCTCAGTTTTCCCACAGGCAAGTTCTATTTTGTGGAGATCAAGCAGACTTTTGCAGAATTTGTAAATCACTGATACTAAATCATTTTACCACTTGTTAAATGTTCCAAAGCTTTTCATTCTGTAACACTATTTGGATGAGCCAAAAACGAAACATATCAGCAACATGTTACCCACATCAAGATCATTAAAGAAATTATATATAAGTTACTTTATAACAATTTCCTAATTTATGACGAACAAAGCTATTTTTATCCAATCAGATGGTAACATTAGGAGTCTGACTCATCTTCTCCCCAAAATGTGTCATTTCTTTTCTATGGATAAAACATTAAACCAAGAGCATATACTTCAATGATCCATGGCATACTTCATTTTCAAATGTTGATGGATTGAGATTCATAAGATTTCAAATTTCATCATAAAATAGTTCACAAATCCAGATCCAAATCAAGAAGTCCTAAAAGGTATAAAAAAAAATGTCGGCAAATAAAGTCACATTATGTGTCAACTGCATATGTCTAAAACAGTGGAATTAATCATGAGTCAACACAGCATGTACATACAGAATTTGTTCTCTTTTCAAATATCAACAATATAATAAAAGTGATGATAACTACAGGACTATATACACAAAGACTATTTCAATTCTAATGTCATATCGAGAAATGAATTAAGGACCATAATTCTTGGCAGGTTTCTTATTTCCACATGTTCAAAGTATTGAAATAAATGCCATCCAAGTTTCCTGTCTCCAAACAATCGTGACAATATCTATTACACTACTTGCTGCTACCAGTTGTTCTTCACTGAAGGGTCATGGGTTATTACTATCAGTTGTTCCACAATGTTAACTTTGAAAATATTTCAATCAGTAAGGAATAATCTTTATTAATCTTCACACACAAAAACTGAGACAGAGTTTTCTGCAATTGGTAGAACTGATACAACACTAAATATAAGGCCTAAAAGAAAACTAGTTATGGTTTTCCCAACAATATCTTGCCTGAAACCCTGTAAATCCCCCTCGCTCATTTTTTAAATAACAAATCTGGATTTATTGAATGTTGTGACCAGTCTGGATTTAATTTGCTATGTAGGTGAACCAATGTTAGCTGTTTGCAGAGTGTCAAATTTCTAATCCACAGGTCATGGGCTTTTTAACTGCCCAAGTCAACTGCTTGGTAAAGGCAATGATATAGCATTGGGCCATCCAACCATTACTGGCTGGGGGGGCCAAACATAAAATGCTTAAGGTCGTAGGCGGCATAGGCAAGAACAGTTCCTTATCACTAATTATGCATATAATTAAAATGCATATTTTCAAATGGACTGCCTATATGGCCATGGGCTGCACAACTGGAATGACTGAGTCGCATGTGGCCCATGGGTTGGACATACCCGATGAAGCCATGAATGCACTAAAAGTGACATTAAAACCAACAAAAACAAACTGGTTTCAGTATTAGACATCATATTAAGAAGATATTAATGGAAGGATTACCTGGAAAATATCCATTGCAAGAAAATTTCTCTTTTAATATAAGTAAGTCATTATGCAAATCTTTACCAACTATTCTGACAGGGCATCTTCCTGCCAATATAGGCATTCAGTCTACCACTCAATGTGTGTTAGCTACGTGACTCACAGCTGATAACTTCGTTAGTAACAGCCTACAATTATGCACAATGTTTTCAAGTTTTATGTGGATCTATTTCTATGTTCAGAGATGGTTCCTTGTGATTATAATTTGGTAAATTTACATGAAATATACTTTGATGAAAGATTTCATAACTAAATCAGCATCTTCTACAAGTTTGCTTATTTACAAAATTAGGATTTTCTAAATGATAAATTAGCAATACTGACTTTATATAAATTTTCAATCAACCTTCTTGATATTTAACTTATTTTGACCAATTAATTGTTTAAATGTTGTTTTAAAATGGTGAGAATAATGATGAAAATGAAACCTTCTTCTCTAATATTATGTCTCTTGTCTGATTTTCAGCACTTCTAGAAAAATAAGTTATGAAGGATACAGAACAGTTTTAAAGTTCTCAAAAAAAGGACTGATTATCTGCACATACACAATCCCAATTTAGTATCGGAAAGAAGTTGTATGCCAAATCTAATAATTTTTTATTTAATTTATTACAATACCAAGATGATATTTCTGAATTTGATTCTGTCAGCTTTTGAAATAATTTCTGTTCAAAACATAAATTACGGTAAATATAATCAAAGCTTTAGGAATGCCAAGTAATAAATTTGAGTTTTCTAACTGCTATTGATGTTGCTCTGCAATATATTTATTGACTGGAGAAGATGTATCATGGCAGCACAGGAACAAATAGTCTTCTCTTAAATGTGTCAAAACATGAGGTGTATTACATTAACCTGTAAATATGGGGTTGTGTGGAAAGTATGCAAATAGTGACAGAATATATCACTCGTTATCCATTATTTGCTAAAAATGAACAATTATGCGTCTAAAGTTATGTGTGTGTGTGATTTGGATTTGTAACACAGCTTTAAAAAGAATTCAGTCATATCGCTATGATGTCTGTAATGTGGCAGCTTATAGTGATGTCTAGCACTGGGGCATCATGCTGCAGACATGTAGCACGATGTCCCATCCCAGTCACATTATCCTGACACCCAGGCCTAACACTAACCTTTTAATGCTGAGTGCCAAGCAAGGCAGCTGCCAGTACCATTTTTTTAGAAGTCTTTGTTATGACTCTGACTGGGCTTGAACCTGCGACCTCCCTCATCCGAGGCAGATGCTCTAACCACTTAGGCCATTGGAACGGTCTAAAGTAACGAGGGGTGTGACTATGATAGGAGTATTTTCTATAAATAAAAACAAGTAAAAGTGCTTACGTGCTTCAAAACAGAGGAGTCCAAGATATTTCTGAAAAGGTGTTAAATGCTTAAGTTCATCAAAAGCGAACGTACGGGATATCCATTTCATCATTTACCAGAGCTAAAAGTACCTACCAAACCTAAACAGCCATAGTACAAACAACCTGAAACTTAAGTGGTCATATAAAATATTAGGTCGCCAACTAATACCAGGGTCGCCTTGCACACTGCAGTATGTCGCAACGTAGGGATAACAGGCCAAATTTAAAATTTCATCTCAGGCTAATAAATAGGTATTTTTGAGAAGGTCAAGGCATCAGAAATAACAAATTAGCAAATAAAGTGTCTCCTTTTCATGGTTTTTGCTCATAGCCGATGCAGACAACTTATATTATTGCCTGCACACAAAAAAAGAAATCTCCAAAATGTGAGCATTTTTTGTATAGTGTATATATTGAAAACAAATCCAGTAATGTTAAGTTTATTTTGGTTAATTAATGAAGCAGTCACTAAAGAATATAACCAGACTGTTCCCGAGGCATAATTTACAAATGTACGTGGTACATAAAAGGAAATTTTGGGGAAATGTGCCTCAGACAATCCAGACTTTGCAGCTTTATTTACTCAGAATTTACAATTATGAGTGTATGTCCAATCCAAAATCCTTATTATGTGTAAAGCTTGTCTTTATTCATGTGAAAGTGAAAAATAAAAGGGATTAGTAACATCTGCCTTCTTACTTTTCAGAAGAAATCTGTAAGGACAATGTAACAAGAAAATCCAGGTATTTATTCCTTTTAAATGTCTACCTGTATTAGAATCTGTTTAGACTAAATCATCTAAAAATATTGTTTTTATGGTTGAAAGATTACATAAAATATTTATTTTTCTCTAATATTTCCTGTGAATAGTTAAATACAGTACTGTATATACTTATCATTTTATTTAATTTATTTATTTTGCAGCTGCTTTATTGCATAGTTGGATTGTGCTGGCATTTTTTGTCATAATATTAACTTATTTTTTAAACAGTGTAAAATTACAATAAAATCACAGACAAATGAAGATGTTTATGCTGGGGGGGGGGGGGGCGGGGTATGGATGTTACAACAGCCTGAACTGTGAGTAACCTTAAAAACTTCAGAAGTTTCTTTTAAATTATTGGGAGGGGTGTGTGTGTGTCTTATTCTTCAAACTGAAAACAATCACATCTCATCTGTAAAGATACAAGTATAAATTTACATTAATCTTTTTTTACTACTACATTAATTTCATATCCAAAGGTTTGATACTATTTGATATTATTACTGCTACAAAATAGTATAAAACCTATTTGATACAGGTTTTATACTATTTTGTAGCAGTAATAATAAAAACAAACTACTGGTTATAGGCAGCAGAGCAACAATATTTATTTTCATCGAGTATATGGGTTGTTTTCACAGACGTCATGATTGAGTACGCAAATACCCACAATGCAAACCATCTTGAGTCCCTAATTTACCTTTGTCAACATTAGTCATCATGTATACTCAAGATAATAATCTGATTTAACTGTCGATAAGGGCATTTACTTCATTGAAATGATACATAGATTATACTTGCAACTAAGTGCCCTATAGCACGAAAAATAAAACTAAAGCTGGAAGTTCCCTTGCTTATATCGAAAGACAGAATAGTGAAGTTGAACCGTAACAGTGCATATTGCCATCAAATACAAATGCAGTTATTTTTTTTGTAATACAAACAGACAATATTGACATGTTTAAAGTGTTACGTATCAAATCCCTAAGCTTGTCATCTTGAAAGAATATTTCCGGAAAATGATTTTCGGGATACAATATCAGTTGCGAATTACAATTTCATAGCATGTGTTTCACGCCACAGCTTTCATGTATAAATACTTTTCGAGTCAACAGGTGTGTGTGCCAAAGACATTTGACAAACCAGTTTAATTAGCATGGTCAGATATGGTATTTAGGGTGGAGATGATCGACGTAAGATGATACTGAATGAAAGCGATTTCAAAGAAGTTTCATCTTCAGTGTGTTCAAACAAAACACGTGCCTAATGGAACATGGCTTGGTGTCGAATGCCAAAATGAAGTATTCCTAAAATGCTTTTATAAATATGAAATTTTATATTAACAATTTAACTTTAACGATAACCAAATGATTGATTTCAGCCCACAAAAATTGAACAGCATTACATGTTTCTACTTGTTTGTGTATGCATTTGTTCATTGATCGATTCATTTGTTTATGAAAGAATAACAAAGATGGTTGAAATTTAAATGTTTTACTTGAAGAAAACAAGTAGAAAAGTCACGCATTCGGTCTCGTGTGGCTGACAGGCACAACAGAATGTGATGTATTATTATATTCTTATGCACACAATATGACACGTGCCCTTGTAAATATGCAGCAAGAGGAATTGGGTCACAATTAGTACATCCAGTTCAGTACCAGTTTGTCTATTTTTAGAACATTTTTTCCTCTCTCGTTTTGGTGGTGATAGAAGAGTTATATTTATGCATTTTTGGTATGGATTTAAAGGTAATTGTTTATTCTTGAGAATATGAGCTCAGGTTGTGGTTTTCCATGTGCATTTCGGTGACAGTGCACAGTGAGTAATAAGGCTTTGTTGATGATCTGGAAGTGAAATCTATGTTCTGTTTACATGCTGCTCTGTTGACAGTCCAGCCTCTCAAAAAAAATGCAGGCCATCTTTGAAGGTATTTTAGATTAACACGTATTGTATTGATTGTCACATAGTAGAAAGGTCAGTATCGAGAAACAAATGTAGAGAACATATAGTAAAATTAATTGTGTTCTGTGTCGAAGAACAATGTTATTTGGTGCTGATTTGCAGGCCTAAGGACTCAAAATGGCGGATATGGAAGTACACACGTTTTGTGACATCACATGAAAACAAGTTGCTATGTTTTGTCAGTAAAGTACCTTACAATAAATCACCTGATTATACTATAAATATATGTATATTTATTATGCTGATAAGGTGATCTCGTGTTGTCACAGATTTTGTTGTACCTTACTGATAAAAAGTCAGCCTCTGTGGTTGATACCTCTGGTCTCACTGGATAGTTTTGTATTTTGATACCCCCCCTAATTTTTAAGGTAGAAGGCATGAACCTAATTATCAAAAGCCTAGCATTTATAAATTCACACATAAGCTAGATCTGTAATGTGGTTTAGATCTTGGAAATGGGTTGGCTTGTTGGTCACTGCCTGTAACAGTTAGATGAGCATTGGAGATCAAATGCGTAACTTGGGCTGCAAATGAGCAGCCAACTTGGCTTATGTATTTATGTGTGTCTGCTACAGAGGTAAATATCTAAAAATCTAGGCGGTTGAGGGGTGATGAAAAGTATGCTAATTTGTTATAGTACTAGTGAACTTTATTCATGCATAAAGCATCTTTTAGCTGCCTTATCACAGCAAAATATTCAAAAATAGCTATTTCCTGTCAAAAATGAATGTAAAATTTAGGGGTTGGTGGCAGTGTTGGTTCAGTATAAAAACCACCAGTTGCATCAGAAATTAACCTGATTGCTGCAGTCAAAATCTCACATATATGCTTTCTACAAAAATCATTAGTTTGTTTCTATTTGTATCTTCAGTGTAAAATTATTCTCATTTTTCTGCAATAGGTCATTGTTGGATGAAAATTCACCAGAAAAACTGTCCAGTGAGACATTATGAACCGGTGTCATTTTTTCAGCCTTGTCAAATGTGATTCACTGCGCTATAAATCATTTCCTTATTACCTCCATATCTTGAATCTGACATAGTTAGGTATTCCAAATATACACTTCATATAGATTTGATAGCACTTAAGCATAGTAGAAGGGAGTTTACTCAACAGTTTTAATATTACCAGCTATTGCTCCTAATTCATTCTCCTAATGAACAACAAAAGCCTTAAAAGTTTCATGCAAAGTGGTTTAATTGCAGTATTTCACATATTTATTCAGTTTATCAATATTTTCAGTACATACTTAGTATATTTTCCAAATTTTATAATGATTACCATAATTTAATGCCCTTACATCCATATCTACTCATGATGTAATATTTAAATACATAGATTTCATCTTATTTACAGAAATTTAAGTTATAATGACCTATATATAAGAAGTTCAGGGTTTTATTTTCTTGTAGGCCTCAAGGTGTATGGGAGCACACCTGCCGCAGTGATATTGCTAATAGCAGGACATCAAATATTTATTGGAAGTTAGACTCACCAATTGTTGTGGAGCTTTCACAGGAACAAATATATCTGCACCAGGTTCACTTAAGTTTTTGGTGAGTTATGTTAAATGGATGTCCCTTTTTACATTGTTTTTCTCCTCCCCTTTTTTACTTTGCATGATTTTCTATTTGCTTTAGATTATATTCTGTGCAGGTGACAATCACTAGCAAAACAAACTTCTAAATAGCAGAACTTCAACAACATTATGTGCCATCCACTGTGAAAATGATGCAAAGGTGACCTTCTTAGTGTTCTTAAAATACATTATCCATGAATATTGTTTTATCAACAGATCGGATGAATCTGGTTATAAAATTTCATTGTTTAAATTTCCCAACTGATGTGATTTCAGTTTACAAAGAATGGTCCATATATTTGATGTTACTTGACAAGTTGCCTCCCTTACAGCCTACCTTGGATTTTGCTATTCTAGAATCGATTTGACCTTCTTCATGAAATCAGTGAGAGAGTTCTGGTCAGTTTATATATGCAGTGCATCATTATTATTCTTTCAGGTATTTTACAAGAAATTCAGCTTGGCTTCTTTTACATCATTTATTGGGGCCCCGAGTGGTCGAGTGGTCTAAAGCGCTCTCCGTTACGGATCACTGCCATCTCACTTCTGTCTGCGTTTGTTTTGAGTCTCAGATTTGGCTAATGTGGGTATGTGAGAAAGCTTGCCAGTAGCTTCTTGTGGGTCGGCGGTTCTTTCCAGGGTTTTTCCTGGGTTCTTCCTCCACCATTAATACTGGCCGCCATGTATAGCCTACCGTGTGCTGAAAAATGGTGTTAAACCCTACAACAACATCTTTTATTCACTATTTCAGATTGCATGAAGAGTTGTATTATTTGTACTCTCATATATCTCTGATATTACCAGGCACTAACAACACAGGATGTATTAGCTATGAAAAATGATGACACTGACATTATAAGGAAATTGTATGTTTCAGAGGAGAAATTAATACATGAAGTATGAAGCTGTCTCATAGCTGTTGCTGTTTGACAGCTTTTGGTCATCGATAAATTCAATAAATCATAGGAAACAAACAATTCTGAATTTTACACTTCTTAAGGTTGCATTTTATTTAGAACTGGCCAAAGTTTTAAAAATAAGAAGATTTTCCCTTAATCAGACTGCTATTTGAATTCTTAAGGTCTCGCTGGATAGTTTCGTATTTTGACCCCCCCCCCTCCCAATTTTTAAGGTAGAAGGCATGGACCTAATTATCACAATCTTAGCATTTATAAATTCACACACAAGCTAAATCTGTAATGTGGTTTAGATTTACTATGAGTTAGGCTTGAAAATGGGATGGTTTGTTGGTGACTGCCTGTCACAGTTAGATGAGCATTGGAGATCAAATGCGTAACTTGGGCTGCAAATGAGCAGCCAACTTGGCTTACATATTTACGTGTGTCTGCTACAGAGGTAAATATCTAAAAATCTAGATGGTTGAGGGGTGATGAAAAGTATGCTAACTTGTTATAGTACTAGTGAACTTTATTCATGCATGCATAAGGCATCTTTTAGCTGCCTTATCACAGGAAAATATTCAAAATAGCTATTTCCTGTCAAAAATGAATGTAAAATTAGGGGTTGGTGGCAGTGTTGGTTCAGTATAAAAACCACCAGTTGCATCAGGAATTAACCTGATTGCTGCAGTCAAAATCTCACATGTATGCTTTCTACAAAAATCATTAGTTTGTTTTTATTTGTATCGTCAGTGTCAAATTATTCTAATTTTTCTGCAATAGGTCATTGTTGGATGAAAATTCACCAGAAAAAATGTCCAGTGAGACTTCTACCCTGTGCTCAATGGAGAGAACTGACATACATTTCCGGTTAAAGATGAGACGTTATGTTATAGGACACACGGTACTAATGGTATGGCAAAATGGGAACCAGCCTGGAAATAGAGTATATATGGGTTTCGCTGACCAGGATTGGTTAATAATGTAAGTTTGTGTTAGGAAAAAGACTCTTTTCAGAGCTCATCCTAGTTGTAAGTGAAAAAATTCGAGACATTGTTTTACTGAAAGAATTTCAGTCCTTTAACAGTTTTGAGTTTGGAACACTCATTACTAAAATTAACACCTGACTCTTTGGTGCGGAATTGAAAGCACATATTTCAAACACATGCAGGTCCAGAAAATGCCATGGCTCATATCTTTTCCTCTACACATAAGCTGACATCCAGGTTTCATCTATCCTGATAAATATACACTGCTGTCTGGCATTTCTGCGCACCTAAGGTTTTCATTTCCAATATTGAAGCAAAACGCATACCGAATTCGAGCGATTGACAAAACTAAAATACAGCCATGCTTACCATTTGAAAAGATGCAATTGTCAGTAGAATATTCTGTTCAAAATAACATTAATTTTGGACACAGTGGATACCACCCTCCCTGTTTTCCTGACTTGCAATATTTTGGCCTATTCTGCGAATAGCTTTGAAAAAATGTAATGTTTATCCACCAGGCTATAGAAATGAAATATATTACTTTTGGACTGTTTCTGTCAGCAGTTCAGTCAAGTAATTAGGTCAGGTTTATAGCTAGTTTTACAAAATTCAACGTAAAAATGCCAATAAACGACAAGAGATATTAAGCAAACTAATCCGATCTTGTAAAAAAGTTAGTAAAGTTCAACATTTTATGAAAAATAAGCTACTATGTGGAAGAGAAACAACCAAGAATAGGATGTAATGTGTTTACAACAACTTGTTGATGGGGAAAAATTAATACAGAATTTAAAAACAGACTATATGCCGGGGAATTTATTGATAATTTATGTTCTAGCGGCAAGTAGACACATTGGGTAGCATACTATTTTGTACGTGAGAAAACTTCTTGCAAAATTGGAAACTTGGATTAAAATACAGTTTTGTTTTAAGGTACACATTTCCATCTTTTATATAATGTATTTATTTGCATGATTCTATAAGATGCATAGTAAATAGAATTTTCTGGGTTATAGATTCATGAAGGTCATGGATGGGTCTTCACATCACATTTTTATGTGCATTTCGAGTATAAATGTGGGATATTTTTGTACACTTTATGAATATGACTTTTCTTAATTAATGTCTGATTGTTCTTTCTGGATACAAAATGGATTTTTGACCCAAA
Organism: Sinohyriopsis cumingii; assembly: GCA_028554795.2. Taxonomy (NCBI): domain Eukaryota; kingdom Metazoa; phylum Mollusca; class Bivalvia; order Unionida; family Unionidae; genus Sinohyriopsis; species Sinohyriopsis cumingii. Next base: position 112,928,060 of record CM068824.1, on the reverse strand, counting down.
ATAGCACGTGATCAAATGTTTCCAGAAATGACGTATCGTTGCGCAGAATTACCCGACGCGCAGAATAGGCCGACATGGCGGTAGGTTTGATCATAAGCACTAAAAAATTTTAAGTTATTGAATTTTTAATAGCATGGTGTTTGCATAGGTTTACTGTGGGAACTGAATTAGTACCGTGAGTCTTATAATACAACCTTATTCCCACGAAGCGAAGATAAGTACCACCATATTCCTGGCACATTCTATATTTAGATACATAAATAAAACCTCTTCCGCGTGAAACCCTCTACGATCCACACGTTTTGTGGATTTTTCATTAAAATATTCTGACCCGTATAAAATTCTTACCAATAACATTTAGTTTAAAAGAAAAGCCAAATGGTTTCCTTTGCGCAGGTTATCACGTAAAATTTTCCCGCTATTCATGAAATTATCCAATCAAAATTAAAAGAATGGGAGCCCCCCCCCCCCCAAAAGAGGGGTACCCTTTCTGTACAAAAATAGTAAGATGGTGGCACTCGGCCCGACTGAAGCGCCCTCTAGTTACGTTGTTGTCGCTACGTAACGATTCCCATAACGTAGACAAGACAGCGCTTTCCAACTATTAATGAAAACCTTATTATATCTTGTAAGCATTAGTAAGCTAAAAATTAACAATAAAGTAAATACTCAGACACTGTTTACAATTAAAAATTAATTAAAAAAACAACAACAAACGCCAAGAGATACTTTGGCGTCAAAAATATTTTGACATAAAACAAAGTCCGTCTAAATTGCCTCGTTATGCGTTCCAGCTATAATTTAACCTTCATTAAACAGAAAATAACAGTTAATAAATACTGAACATTGTGTACTTTGAGTCGGGGCAAAGCCAATCCTCCTCTTTGGGTTTAAATTTTGATGACATCGTTAGCGTATCTCCACACTCTTCTTTTAACTGGTACCCGGCCATTTCTGTGCTCTTTCACGGGGTGCATAGAAACACCGGAACGCACCGAAACGCCGGAACACACCGAAACGCCGGAACGCAATAGAAACACCGAAACACCGAAGCGAACTTCAATTAAATAATAATAATAATAATAATAATAATAATAATAATAATGACTTTGTATAGCGCCTAATCTTTAGAAGCTCTAAGAGCTTTACAACATTAGACTACATCTATTACATAAAAATACATATATAATGATTATTACAGAAAACAAACACCATGAATTAGAAAACATAAAAACATGCTGTAAATACTTAAAGTAGGGAACATTATTAGGTCTTTACATTTGTTCTTGCAGTCGAAATAAGTGAGTTTTAAGAGCACTATTGAATGGGATCACTGTATCTTTGTGGCTAAGTTCAGTGGGAAATTCATTCCACGTTGCTGGGCCCTGGCATGCAAAAGAACGTTGTCCATCGAATGGATAGCCAGTGTAGGGTACAGATCAGCGGGGAGGTTAGACCAGCAAGTTGTTCTCCACCTTTTTTTTTTTTTTTTTTGACTGGTGGCGGAGACCAACGTTGTTCTGCACCACTCGTGCTGAGACGTCCGCGCTATGTCACCTCGGATGATCGGACCGCGCGCTATTAATTAATAAATTTATTTAGACTAACCTTTGTATCCAGACGGTAAGTATAATCCCTCTTCTAATGATCCACAGCGGTAAATCCTTTAGAACACACACTTTTTTAGTATAAATCCCTGTCAGAACAGAACACCTGTGTATTCATCGGCTGTTGACCTCAGATTTGAATTACCCACGCATGCGTGTAAAGCAGCATCACCACGAGGCAAGAGTAACGCGTGAAAACCGTCCAGCGAGGCATAGATCACTGGGAATTTACTGATGCTTGGGTGGGAACTGTGTCGTTACGGCAGAAATTTAGGAGATAGAGAGAGAGAGAGACGTCATGTCAGAAATGTGAGATAGAGTGAATGATAAATAAATTGTAAAAAGACCACAAACTGTATTCAGGTTTGAAAATATGCTACACAATAATAATAATAATAATAATAATAATTTTTTATTATTATTACTAGTGGTAGTATCTTCAATCATATTTAATAACATTTACAATAGTGTAAATGGATTTTATGAGATACATACATATCTACATATTAATACTTTACATTACTTATAAGAAGAACATGATTATTATGATGAATATTATTAATAACATTTGCAATGGTATTTATGAATGCATACATACATACATACATTACTTATAACATGATTAGCATGATGAACTTTATTAATAACATTTACAATGGTATTTATGAATACAAACATACATGCATACATACATATATACGTCTGTTATAATTTTACACCATAACTTATAACAAATGGATAATGTTATATTTTAATCAAAAACAATAGTTTCTTCTTCCCTTCTGACCACTGGTCTTCAAAATTCCTTGATAATTCTGTCCTATGTCTCTTGATCCGTGGAGGAATGATACATTTCAATCAAACGTGTCTTTGCTGATTTTTCGCCTCTGTATACTTGGTCTCCCATTTCTTCAACCAACCATGACCAAACATTAAATACAGCACTGTATGTTCTGAAATAATAATAATAATAATAATAACGATCCTTTTCATATGAAATATTCCCCCGCACTGCTGGTATCAGACTATGTACATCCGACTCACTTCCCCATTTCCTGTTTTGACTGCACATATAAACTTTCTCCGTCATACTTTAATCCCTCGTGCAACAAATCGTTACTTACAACATGATTAGTATGATGAACTTTATTAATACATACATACATACATACATGTTAACAAATAACATTACTTATAACATGATTAGTATGATGAACTTTATTAATAAAATTTACAATGGTATTTATACATACATACATACATACATACATACATTATAAATTGACATGTGAGTTAGCGATAATTTTGTTTCTTTTGTCAAATTTGCGTGATAATTTGTTTATGTGCGAGATGTATATGTCTGGGTTCTTTATTCTTGCTAATGAGCGGAAATTCTGATAAGCTCTGTGATATCTTCCAGGGATTTCTCTTAAGAGTTCCTCGTCTTTCAGTACTCTGACAAAAATCTCAATATCCTTTCTTCGTGAAAACTTTGATTTTCCTGTCTGGAAACTTTCCAATTCGGAGACCGTTATAGAGTATATTTTATCTAGAGCATGGCCAACCCCACCAGCCAACTTGCTATGCCTGTCCAAAGTGGCGTTACTCAGCTGATGACTGGCCGATCGTAAGCTTTCTATAAAGATAATAAAAAGTCAGCATTAATATTTTAACCTCCAAAATTAACATTATGTGGTAGTTTTCAAATTAATGAACACATAATATATTAGACACCAAGAACATCATGTTAAAGTCGTATTTCAACGAATTACAAAATACTGCATATACTAAGACTTCATATATTTATAAAACAAAATTCTTCCAATTTAAAACGATTAATAATAATTCCGTTATCAAATGATTTACCTTTGAACTCCTTGTTCAAAAATTCATTGACTAGGTCAACCTCATCATTGTTTCTGGCACCTCCTCGAAGATTAACTGTTCTGTTCCACATCAAGTCTTGCTGCATTCTGTCTGATACGCACCCAGATAAGTCTGCAAGAATTTAATTTGCTTTGTTACTTAGGACTGTTTTCTCGTTGTTTAACTGATTCTTATACAAATTTACTGTTACTGACCCACAAATGAAATAAAGATGCTATATACTACCGCAGAATGATCACACTAAATTAAAACTATTTTCTTCAGAATATTTTATATATGCATCTGATGATTCTGATATAGTCCTAATCAGGGTCGGCGCTACCATATAGGCAACTAGGCAGCCGCCTAGGGCGCTGATTTCAGGGGGCGCATTTTTTATTTTTATTTAAGTGTTTATAAATGATGAAATTGATATTTTCGGGGGGGGGGGAGCACCAGAATCTAACCTTGCCTAGGGCGCCAGATAGTCTGGTTGGGTTTGGCGCCGGCGGTGGTCCTAATGGGTATTCAGCTGTCACTTCCTTGATGTTCCAAAATTATATTAATTATAGGTGACTTGTTTTTAAATAAATGAACCGATAGAATCTTTACTGTGGAACTTTTGTAACATCCAATTAAACACTTGTCATAACTTTCATAATTTATTTTCACATGACTTTTTAATATTTTTTGTACAGTAACCCTAAAGCAAACACTAAATACCGCAAAAAAGGACCCCCAAAAATATAATGCAGGAATTTTTTTAAAAATTACTTTATGAACAAATAAGCATTTAGCGGATTTTTCTTGTATGTGTTTTATCATGGATAACCATTTTGTTCTTTATATTCGCTGGGATAATGAACTAATATAGAATAATTACAGTAATAAAAGGCTTCAATATAGGTTGTTCCTTCATAGATGTTAGATAGAGTTAGCTTGATCTAATTAACCTATCAGAGTAAGAAAAGAAAAACAATTGCAAATCTAAAACTAAGTGCACACATGTCTCCTCAGATCGTAAAAGTACATTTGTTTAAACTGCTTCATGTAAACTTTTAATCCTAAACACGGACAAATCGTAGGCACTAGCATAACAATGTTGAACATACATCAATACAAATGAACAGTACATCGTTTGAATGAGATTATTGTTATTATCGTGATAGTAGAATGGCATTTAGTATAAATATCAGGCAAGTACATACTACTTCACTTTTCCGCCTTAATTCGGACCAATGTTTGTGATCAATATGATGACAAACAAGGTCCGCCAGTGGATAGAGGCATGGGACATTTTCAGGGGTCGATTCGAGACACCACAGCTTCCATTCTATCCCTGGTCGCATGTATCTCCTCTAGAGAAGGAAAATAAGTGGACATTGGCAGATCTACAGCTCTTCTCACATCAGAGGCCTCCTTGTACATTATGGTGTTCACTCTGTTCTTTGCTATATATGCTAAGGCCCAAATCATGTACTTGTTGCCATGGTTCCTAGAATGATGCCTTGCCTTTAACTGTCGACCAACATTGTCCCAGCAAATAGTATAGCCTATTTATGGGTGTGAAATTTAGGAAACTAATTAAATGCTGTGTTTAATATATGTCCGTGATTCACTGTACTATGATTTATAGTCAGTATTGAAATGTATCATTCTTCCACGGATAAAGAGACACAGGACAGAATTATCAAGGAATTTCGAAGACCCGAAAGCATAATTGCCTGTCTTGTTGCTACGGTAGCATTCGGAATGGGGATCCAAATCAGCGATGTAGATATCGTTATTCTTTGGGGATGCCCAAAGAGCATTCTGTGCTATTGGCAAGAGATTGGGAGATGTGCCAGAGATGGGAGAAAATTTTATGCTTGTCTCCTACCTTACAGGACAAGCATGATGAAGACAACAACAGATGAAGACATCATAGAAGTTGCGAAAAATCGTCAACTCTGTTTAAGAAGAAAAATTCTTGAGGCATTGTGGATCCCCGAAATGGATAAACTTCCCGCTGGCATAAAAGAATGTTCCGCGGGAAGTTGCAATATATGCTCTTGCGGCAAATGTAATTGTTGTGTAAATTGTTGCAACACTTGTCAATGCAGTGGTCAGAAGGGAAGAAGAAACTATTGTTTTTGATTAAAATATAACATTATCCATTTGTTATAAGTTATGGTGTAAAATTATAACAGACGTATATATGTATGTATGCATGTATGTTTGTATTCATAAATACCATTGTAAATGTTATTAACAAAGTTCATCATGCTAATCATGTTATAAGTAATGTATGTATGTATGTATGTATGTATGTATGTATGTATGTATGTATGTATTCATAAATACCATTGCAAATGTTATTAATAATATTCATCATAATAATCATGTTCTTCTTATAAGTAATGTAAAGTATTAATATGTAGATATGTATGTATCTCATAAAATCCATTTATACTATTGTAAATGTTATTAAATATGATTGAAGATACTACCACTAGTAATAATAATAAAAAATTATTATTATTATTATTATTATTATTATTGTGTAGCATATTTTCAAATCTGAATACAGTTTGTGGTCTTTTTACAATTTATTTATCATTCACTCTATCTCACATTTCTGACATGACGTCTCTCTCTCTCTCTATCTCCTAAATTTCTGCCGTAACGACACAGTTCCCACCCAAGCATCAGTAAATTCCCAGTGATCTATGCCTCGCTGGACGGTTTTCACGCGTTACTCTTGCCTCGTGGTGATGCTGCTTTACACGCATGCGTGGGTAATTCAAATCTGAGGTCAACAGCCGATGAATACACAGGTGTTCTGTTCTGACAGGGATTTATACTAAAAAAGTGTGTGTTCTAAAGGATTTACCGCTGTGGATCATTAGAAGAGGGATTATACTTACCGTCTGGATACAAAGGTTAGTCTAAATAAATTTATTAATTAATAGCGCGCGGTCCGATCATCCGAGGTGACATAGCGCGGACGTCTCAGCACGAGTGGTGCAGAACAACGTTGGTTTCCGCCACCAGTCAAAAAACAAAAAAAAAAAAAGGTGGAGAACAACTTGCTGGTCTACGGGGAGGTGTGCTCTGATCATGGTACTCTAAATATGATCCGAGCAGCTGTGTTTTGAACTTTTTGAAGTTTCTGAAGTAAATATTGAGATGAACCAGACAGAACTGAGTTACAATAGTCCAGTCTTGAAAGTACCAATGAACATACATTTGTTTTAGTGGCATCAACTGAAAGATATTTGCGAATGGAGCTGATGCGTCTCAGCTCAAGATATGCAGCCTTGCATATGTTCATGACATGTTGGTACAACGTGAGAGTACTGTCCAGAGTGACACCTAGGTTTCGTACTGACTGCGTGAATTTAATGTTGGTGTATATACCACAGTGTATATTGGTTGTGTATGTATAATTTTTATCTGTGACATTTAATATTAGTTATATAATAAATTACTATGTAATTTCTTCTCTGCAAGAGATGCAACATCGAACTAAACAGAAGCTGGAAATTGCGCAATTTGGCGACATTTTGAAAAGTAACAAAATTTAATATTAACAGCGTGTATTGCAATTCATACGTGTGTTTAATGCTTCAGCTATTAATAATAAACACATATTAATATTGATTTATTAAGCTGAATATTATATTTTGGTTATTAATAATTACATTTTTCTTATTATCTTAAGTTCTGGGATGTGTAAGATTTGCGCAACTCAGCAGGTGAAACAGCCGTATAGTTTAAGTGTAACTATCATGAATTATGTGCGATAATGGTCTAAATGCAAAGAAACATAGAGAGTGGCGTGTCAAATCATTTCCGTCTTTCTTGATCGTTTTTTAAACCTATTCTGCTATTGGAACAAGAGTATGTGATACTGAAAAGTGGCAGAAATGGGTTTAATACACAAATACAATTTTTAGAACATATTTCAAAACGTATTTGTTTCATACAACACACCAATGTTTCAAAATTAATATACAAATAAAGGAATTCGGACTTGCCCACATGGATATATATATATATATATATATATATATATATATATATATATATATATATATATATATATATATATATATACAGGGCCGGCGCTACCATATAGGCAAACTAGGCAGCCGCCTAGGGCGCTGATTTCAGGGGGGCGGATTTCTCCAAATCAACAACAGTTTTGAAAAATAAATAAATAAATTTCAGTTTTATTGAAGGTCGCTTTTTTGTCCTGGTTTATTTCATACAGGGACAAATAACAGGATAGATTCAGTCTGACCGAAACACCAGGCTGACAGGAACAAGCAAAATGAGTGAGTGAAAATCGCGCGTATACGAAACTTTCAGGACGTAATTACGTTCGCGTGTTTTTATAGGCCACGAGTTTTTCCGTGCAATCACAGGTATACAAAACCTTCAGTTTGCCGCAGGGGGTGGGGGTGGGGGCGCCAGAATCTAACCTTGCCTAGGGCGCCAGATAGTCATGCACCGGCCCTGTATATATATATATATATATATATATATATATATATATATATATATATATATATATATATCGTTCACTAAAATGTACCAAGTAATTAACACGTTGCCATACTATATATTCCAAAGGACAATTTACTGGTTTATACCTGTTTATATACAAAGTATCACTTAACATACCATACAATTATGATATAAGTCCTCTTAATATGAAATTTAAACCTTATAAAAATATGAACAAGAAATGTGCGCATGTAAAGATACTAGTTTCATAGCAATCAATCATTGGATTTACCGCGTATGTGGTTATGAAAATCAGTTTGAAAATAGCGAGCTAAATCAAAACACATCAATAGTACATACAAGTTTTTATATAGGATCAGAGAAATTATCATGTAACAAGAAGTGCGTTGGTTGCAATGTACCATATCTAAAATCATGATATTTGCTTGTCTTAGTCTTTTGTTTCGTCACCGTTCGTTCGTTTATTTTCCGTTTTCTTTGTCTTGGTTTCTTTCCACGTGTCCTCGGAGCCACGATTTCTGAATGTCCGTCTGATGTTGTCACGTATTTACTGTCTGTAAGAATGAATCGTCTGAATTTTGTGTATCATTTTTCTCTTTGTTGGTTGGTTTGTGTCACCCAGTCCGTCTTCGGAATTTTGAAATTGCCTGTGACTCTCAGCGAGTCGGTATTCACCAGTCCCAATTAATGCACTTCTCAAGTCGTGACCTGTCCGTCCACCAAGTCATTTAAATGCGATACAAATTCTGCCAGTGGCTTCGATTTCCATTCTACAATCTGCTTTAACACGTGGTTAACTGACTCGCAGTTGTTGTTAGTCCATTCGTCGTCGATCAAATCCAGTCGTGTTGGACCGATTACCTTGGTCAGCAACTGATTTTTCAGTCTTCACTGACAATAGTCAATACAGTTTGAGGAAACTTCCCAACAGAAAGACTCCAAGTTATCACATTTCTTCAAAACAAATTGTGTCATTAGCGTCCATAATTTCTCCAAACCTACATATTTTGTCCAAAAGAAGATCTCGGTCCTTTTTATCAACAGCGTCGTCTTTAATTTGACGCGTAGTGTTTTCGCGAAGGATTCTGGTACATAAGACATGGGTCGAATCTGGAAATGCGGTCTTTATGGCTTTGACCATTGTCATTTTGTCGTCGGTCCTAATCACAAGTTTAGTCAATTTTGTGTCTACTAATTTCATCTTCAAATGATGGAAAAAGTGGCAGTAACTCTCAAAGTCGCTGTTGTCGTGCACGAAGACCGGTCCTATAAAAACTGGTGGTTGTCCTGTACGCTGTCTAATTAAAGAAAGTTGTTTATAAGAAGACACAGTCACATGCATGTCACAGAGGTTAAATGTTTTGTCCACTCCTAAAACAGTCTGTCCAGTGCAGCACATATTCTTTATATCAGTTAGCTGTTCATCGTCATAAAGTAAAATGCATGGCGATTTTCCATTAGTCCGTATTAGAACTCTTACGAAAGGATGGCTTCGTGTAATCATATTCTCAAGTTGCTGACTATGATCCGCGACAGTTTTTCTGTGCCCGGTGGTATGTCCCTTCGATTTTTCATACTTTTTTTTTAGTAACGTATTTGCTGCATTCCAGTCGGTCGCGTCACCTCGTCATATTTCTTCTTAAGCTTTGCATAGATCAATTGCGGTTTGTCTGTCTGTAACATTTCCTTTATTTCTGTCATTATAGAAGTCTGGTGTGCGTAAATATTCTGATACTCGCTCTTTTGAATTTCCATGCAGGGCTAGACCAGGAAATGCGCCATTGTATTCTATTACAGCAAGTCGACAGTGAACGCGCTACACAAACTGGTATGGGCTAATTGAAGTGGTTACATTCGGTCCACGAGACTTGACGAGAAGTCAAGCGAGAAGTAAAAGCAAGACGCTCAAAGAAATGACACTGTCCCCCTTTTGACTTTGGAGCTTGATGTACAATATCGTGATCTGTGTAACTTAGATATCATTGATTGATTGACTGATTACTTGGATTTACGTCGCATGCGCCAAAAAGGGCATGTGCGACGGGTTTATTCCCGCACAGCGGGATGCTAAATGTTCCTGGGGGAAGGAATTAGTGTCCCATCACCCAAGCGTTTATGTGCTCAAGGAGCACTGCTAATTTAGCCGTCAGGTCGTAGGACTATATGTAGCGATAACAACGTAACTAGAGGGCGCTTCAGTTGGACCGAGTGCCATCATTTTAATATTTTTGTACAGAGAGGGTACCACACTTTGCGGGGCTCCCATTCTTTTAATTTTGATTGGATAATTTCATGAATAGCGGGAAAATTTTATGTGATAACCTGCGCAAAGGAAACCATTTGGCTGTTCTTTTAAACTAAACGTTATTGGTAAGAATTTTATACGGCTCAGAGATTATTTCAATGGAAAATTCACAAAACGTGTGGAGCATGGAGGGTTTCATGCGGGAGAGGTTTTATTTGTGTATCTAAATATAGAATGTGCCAAGAATATGGTAGTACTTGTCTTCGCTTCGTGGGAATAGGGTTGTATTATAACTCCGTCTCATCTTTAACCGGAAATGTGTGTCAGTTCTCTCCCTTGAGCACATGGTAGAGGTATCAACCACAGAGACGTTTTATCAATAAGGTACAACGAAATCTGTGACAACACGAGATCACCTTATAGTATAATAAATATACATATATTTATAGTATATTCAGATGATTTATTATAAGGTACTTTACTGACAAAACGTAGCAACTTGTTTTCATGTGTCGTCACAAAACGTGTGTACTTCCATATCCGCCATTTTGAGTCCTTAGCCCCGCAAATCGGCACCAAATAACATTGTTGTTAGACATAGAACACAATTCGTTTTATTATATGTTCTCTACATTTGTTTCTCAAAACTGACCTTTCAACTATGTGACAATCAATACAAATCATGTGTTAATCTGAAATACCTTCAAAGATGGCCTGTATTTTATTTTGAGAGTCTGGGCTGTAAGAGCAGCATGTAAACAGAACACAGATTTCACTTCCGGATCGTCAATAAGGCCTTATTACTCACTGTGCACTGTCGCCGAAATACACACCCTGAGCGCATATTCTCAAGAATAAACAATTACCTTTAAATCCATACCAAAAATGCATAAATATAACTCTTCTATCACCACCAAAACGAGAGAGGAAAAAATGTTCTAAAAATAGACTAGAACTGGTACTGAACTGGATGTACTAATTGTGACCCGGTTCCTCTTCCCGCATATTTACGAAGGCACGTGTCATTTTGTGTGCGTAAGAATAAAATAATACATCACATTATGTTGTGCCTGTCAAAGGCAGGAAACCTAATACGTGACTTTTCTACTTGTTTTCTTCAAGTAAAACATTTAAATTTCAACCTTCTTTGTTATTCTTTCATAAACAAATAGATCGATCAATAAACAAACGCATACACTGAGGCACACGAGGAAGTGACCAGAAAGGCAGGCGACCATCTGCAGGCAGGAGTCCGCTCATTCCAGGGTAATGATCTAAATGGATGTACTTGCACGAATTTTGAATTTTGGTTCCTGTGTTCGAAATTGTTCTAATGATGAGCTAGGTTGGATTGGATGAAAAACTCTCTGCTGCTTTAGAGTTAGTATGGTCTGTATCACAGAAGTAGGCTGCATTATTACCTTGGCTGTCTTTCGTGTTAGGCTAGGTAGAGAGCAGAGAAGAGGGGTTTTTGGTTAGGTTTTTTTATTACTTAAATTTTGTTTAACTTAGAAAATGTATTTTTTTAATTTAATTTTGTTTTTAAATCTTATTTTGTTGATTTTTACGGATATATTTGGGATTTAAGAAGACGGGAACCTTTGCTGAGAATTCAGGTCTCTAGGGACGTATCAAAAGTGCCCGTCTGCCTGTGTATATTAATCTGGTTTTAGAGAGTATTTGGATGGGTTATTAATATTTTACAGGTTGTTATATTTGAGCTAGAGGGACACCCTTGCTGAGTATTAAGGTCCCCAAGGACATGGCATGGGTGACCATCTGCAAGTGGAAATTTATTTTTAAGTGAGTTTGGGTTGTTTATTTTATGTTTTTAGGGTGTTTTATATTTTTGGTTTTAGCTTGAATGTGTCTAGGAATTTAAGTCTGTTTTGGTAGGTCAGATATTTTTTTTGGATTGTTATATTTAAAGAATCTCAGTAAGTGGTAGGGGATTCAATTGTTTTTTTTTTGGGGGGGGGGGGCTTTTTGAAATTCCATTCTAGCTACCTGATATTTTGAGCAGCTATTGAATATGTGTGGCAGGTCTTTAATGGTTTTGCAGTGATAGCAATTGATATTAGCAGGCTTGGGTTCTAAATGTTTGCCAAAACTTCCTGCAAATTTTGTTTTTCCGGTTACGATGTGATTGGTAATTTTTTGGACCAGGCTGTTCACTTTGGGTGGTTTGATGGACCTATTGGTTTCTTTTATAATGGAGTAGAGTATTCTGACTTTGGTAGTGGAATTCCAGTGCTTCTGCCATTTCTGGTTAATATAGTTAATTGTTATGCTTTGGCCTTCTGTTTTGCTATATCTGAGTGGGGCAGGGTTAGGGTTCCCTAACATGTTTTTTTTGCGACTTTGTCGGCTAGCTCATTACCAAGGATTCCTATATGCGAGGGTATCCACGTGAATTCAACTATCTGATCCTCTGTGGATAATTCCTTAGAAAGCTCTAGCCAGGAATTGCTCTTCTGGTTTGGTGCTGTGAGATTTGATGGATTCTATTATACTAAGTGAGTCGCTGATGATAACTGCTTTTGGAACTTTTTGGTCTTTAATCCATTTTAATGATTCATTTATTGCCTAGAACACTGTGGTGAAAGTAGAGCAGTGGTCTGGTAATCTGGATCTCATTTGTATGTTGAATTCGGGAATAACCACTGCTGCTGCTGTTCTGGGGGAGGGGGAGGGGTTCGGTTGTTTTAGACCCGTCAGTGAAAAATTTTACGAAGCCATGGTAGGTGTCTTGTATTTCCACTGCTACGATGCTTTTTAGTTTAGATTCTTGTTCCAATTTGTTTCCATAATTGGTGACTCTAGTGTTGATCCTTAGAATAGTGTTTGTCTAAGGGGCGGGGTCAGGGGAGTGAGTGTACTCTTCTTGTAGAGCAAGTGTTGGCAGCTTTTCCCTGTGTTCTAGGATTTGTTTGCCACCTGGTGGGTTAGGAACTAGTTTGCGGCTAAACGGTTTGTTGCATTTGCTAATGGTTACTTTTGTAGGATGCGAGTCTGAGTGATTTGTTAATCGATTGGAGTATCGGATGAGCATTTCCTGTCTTCTTATTTTAATGGCAGTTCACCGATGAGGACTTGAAGTTCGTCCAATGATGACGATGGTACAGTGCCAGTGCAAACAGATAATGCTTTCCTTTGGATGGTATCCAGTTTGTTCAGTAATGTTTGCTTTGTTGAGTTGTAAACTTGGCATCTATAATCTAGCTTCTACCTTATAAGTGATCTATAGATAGTTAATAAGGTTTCTTGGTTGGATCCCCAGGTGGTCCCATTAAGTTTTCTTAAGAGATTAATATCTTTATTGCAATTTTGAATTAATTGTTCAGTCTGGTGTTTCCAAGTTAGGTCATTATTGAAGAACATACCTAGGAATTTTACTATCTTAGCATATTTGAATTAATTGGTTTTGAATACAAAAGTTGGGGTAAATTAGCTGGTTATTACGTTTATGGGAGAAGATTATTGCTACTGTTTTCTCATGTGAGATCTTAAAACCCATTGATAATTGTTAACATTGGGTTTGATTACGAATAATGTTTACGTATATAATTCGACTCGTCTGATTGGCTGAGATGCCCACCAATTTAAGATGTCCTTAAATTAGCCAATACCGATCATTTATTGTTTATTGTTGATTTGCGAACTCAGTTACCTGAATTCTCATTGGTTGATTCCTTAGTAAGTCGCTCTGCAGCCCCTCTGGAAAAAGATGACAAATCATATGGTAACATGGTACCTTTTGTTTTACCATATACATCAATGCTAATGATTTGTGAAATAAATATATTTTATATCCTACCTCAGCATGGATGTCACACACTGTCAAAGAGAACAATGTTAGATTGTCATTTTGACAAGGACAAAACCAGGTACTCCTTTGCATTTAAGATAGATAACTCTGCTGGAACTAGACAAGGGTAAGACTTATCTAGCCACAACAGACATATTTTCAGCCATGTGTACCACATTTTAAAAAAATCTTAGAAAATACAAAATATGATCTTGATATGAATTAACATAATCTCACATGTTGCCACGAGGCTCAACATTTTTTTAAAGCCTAAACGAAATTACATGTCTTACATAATGCACCAACACAACTAGTGTTGTTTATTTCTGAATACAATATTCCCTACACCTTAAACTCCGCCCACCTGGGCTTGTACAATTGGTACCGTTATACCTATAGACAACCTTAATTTTTTCAATAATCTGTGATATAGCTCAGGACTGTACAAGTAACAATTGTACTTGGTCTCATTTTTTGTTGTTGCCAAAACAATTTTGTGAGGTACCAAGCTGTGTCTTATATTTATGTGTATGTAATGGTCCTTGAACTATTTCAGCTGCTGATTTCATATTTGTGCTTTTCTACAAACTACATACATGTATTGGGAATAAAATGAATTGTTTTAACGATGAGTTGTGTTTTATTCACATCAGCAATTATTGAACTTCACATGGGTGATATGGGATAAATCACATTATATCATGTTATGTAAAAACTAGGTCAAATGTCAAAGTACCAAATAGTGTGTACCTCTCCTACTTCATAAAGTACAATTCACCTAAAAGAAAGGAATTTATATTTGTTTGGTAGGTGCAGAACTTAACATCAGAGACAGGTGGACATGACCCAGTCTTATTATAAAGTGTAAGCTTTGAACACTTTACACTGTCTGCATATACATGAGGTCACTAACCCCCAGTCATCACACAAATGTCTACCTACCCATCCTCTTTGTAACACAAATAGAAAGCTTCCTTCCTTTGTGTTGTGAATAAAATTGATGCTGTAAGCCAGTCAGTCACCAAATATAGTAGAGTACTGCTTCTAAGTGGTTATGTTGGATTGGGGTTGAAATTTGGAGAATATAATACAAAACATGCAAAATTTACACAACAAGTTTAGTGAGTCAATGGAGTTAAAAACAGGAGGAGTGTATCTCTAAAAGGGAGAAGTAACTTATGATCAAGGAATTAAAGGAGATAAAAGCAGCTATGAGAAAAATGAGAAGTGAAAGTTTGATGACCTTACCTTGGACAAATATATGGGGGCAGGGCCCCATAGGTCCAAGGACAGTCTGAAGGGAACTGTGCTATATAGCATCCCTTATAGGCACCAAACTTTCAGGTGAAGTGGTGTTCATTCCCATCTAATATGAAAGGGTGAATAATTTAGATAAGATAGATACATATCATGTATCTTTCTTCTATATAAGAAATTAACAATAATGGGCTTAAGTAAGGCAGAAAAATACCTAGACCAACCCAAGACATACTTTATCAGTTTTTAAACTTGTAAACTTTACTGTGAGAAATTATTAAATCGATTCTACTTACATTTGCATCAAGACTGAGGGCTAATATAATACTTCACAAATCTCTTCTTTATTTTCATAACCAATTACTGAAAAGGTAAGTTTTTATTTCTTGAAATGTTATGTCTGGTGCAAGGGAGATAACTGAATGATATACATAACGTGTGGTATTTTTATTTCCTCCAATATATTTTCCATGATCTTCTATTAGGCTTACTGTGGTATCAATTTTTGTATTGCTTTTTCATCAGTGCTACAGACATTGCGAGAAACGCACATCAGATTTTTAAATTGGGGAAGAAGTGACTACTAAAGTGTTCATACTCAACGAACGAACTACTATTATAATTATGACACTGTCTTATCCCATGCAAAACTGTTTGTCACCAGATAATTTCTTTATTTCACCTGCTGCCAACTGGACTCTGTTCATAAATATAAGCAAACGGGAACTATCTTTCCGTTTGACCTTTCGTTACCTTCGTCATTAGACCTCGTTGCACCAGAGAACGATAAGATGGTGTGCATGTATTGTCCACTTTGCTTCTTGTAGAAACTGTAAAAAGAGAAACTGAACATACTCATGTAGAATTTGCAAGAACAAAAGAACAATTATTTGATAGATGGTGTTCAGCCAAGAAGGATGGTCAAGGCTAGGATTTTATCAGAAGCTCATATTAATTGAAGAGTTCAAGAACTGCGTCCACAGTGACGTTTGTACATACCTTGATGGGAAAAGGTCGAAACTTTAGAAATGCTGTTCCTACAGCTGACGACTATTCCTCTAATCATAAAGTTTCTTTTGTCGTTTAGTCTTCCACTCTGTAGTTTATTAGTAAAAGGCCATTTCAGTCTCATACAAGCACTTCCAAATCTCAATCTGGCACAACTTTTATGATCAAGTTTCTGATAGGACTGAGCAGAAATCCGTATCTCCCTACGTGCACCTATTTCAAGAAGAAAGGGCACGTTATTTCTGATTGCTCTAGATTAAAAGTAAGCAACAGAATCACGACAAAGCTATTCCAAATTCTCTTATTTTTAAGGGTAAAGAACACGGTCATATATTGAATGCAAGTCATTTATTGGGTCAAACAAACACCAGTCTGATTTTTATTATGGATGTTCTATATAACTTATTAGTGATTCTGATAATACTATCTCTATTAAAATGTTAAAGGGTGCAGAGCTTCTCAGAGTCTTTGTCAGAGAAGTCCTCTAATGAACGTGTTCTTATTCAGGGGTTAGAGTGGGGGTTTATTGTTGCTCTTCCCTATTGTATAAATTTAACATCAGACGTAGATTCAGGACGACCTCTCCGGTGGCTTAGTAGTTAGAGCGTCCGCCTCAAATGCTGGGGGTCGTGGGTTAGATCCCCGGCCGAGTCTTATCAAAGACTTACAAAAATGGTACTACCAGCTGCCTCACTTGTCTTTCAACATCAAGAAGTTAGTGTTAGGACTGGTAGGTCTAGTGTCAAGATAATGTGACTGGGTGGCACATCATGCTACATGTCTGCGGCATGTTGCCCCATTGCTAGACATCGCTATAAACTGTCACACTGCAGACATCGTTGCGATATGACTGAAAAAATGTTAAAGCTACGTTAAAAATCCAAATCACACACACACACACATCCTTGGTTTTCAGGGTCATAGGCAGAATATATAAATTGATGGCTGCCTAGTTCAAACATAACTTGCTGGAAATTCCAAACATGAAATTTGACCCCTGATCAGATTGGACAGATTCGGGAAGGCCAACTTCAGTGTTTACTGGAGAACGATTTCATAAAACCAAGTAAAAGTTGCCGGAGTTCACCAAGTATTATCGTGCCTAAACCAAATAATACCTTCCGCATGTGTTCCGACTATAGAAAAGTGAACGGTGTGATTGAAACAGATTAATTTCCATTGCCAAGAATCGGTGACTGCATTGTCATAATTGAAAATGCAAAATATGTCAACAGTTTTGACCTTTTGGCATGATTCTGGCCAATTCCACCCATAGAAAGGGGAAAATAAATTTCATTATTCGTAATTCCACATGGACTTTATCAACATGAAGTGATGTCTTGTGGGAAGAAAGGTTTGCCTTGTATTTTTCAACGTTTAATAAGCATGATTAAATTTCATCTAGTTAATGGTGACCTTCTATCTGTGACGTTATCATGCACAACGACACCGGAAAGATCACTTGGAAGCCATCGGGAAATTCTATGACAGACTCAGTGACGCAAATTTGACAAGTAACTTATCCAAAGAGAGTTGTGTTGTGTTTTTATTACTTTTCTAGGACATATTCTGGGACACAGATAAGTTATACCAATATAATTTAAAGTTAGGGCTATCTCTGAATCAATGTGCACATCAGTAACATGAAGCTGATGCAATATTTGGGTATGGCTGGATGGTATTGAAAATTTTGCTACAACTGGTCCATAATTGCTGAAACCCTAACCAATTTGTTAAGTATGAAAACCAAGTTTAATTGGTCCGAAAATTGTCAGGAGGCGTTTTATAAACTAAATGTCATGCTTAAGAGAGCATCAATTATTTCGGCTCCAAATTTCAATCAATTATTTAAAATGCATATTGATGCAATGATGTTGGTGTTGGTGAGGTACTGATTCAGGAAGAGAAATATAGATTAGATCATCCAGTGTGCTATTTTGTCTAAGAAATTTAATAAGGACCAGAGAAATTACTCCACAATCGAGAAAGGATGTTGGGTTTTAATATTGGCTTTGTAACACTTTGAAGTTTATATTAGTTCACCTCCTTTCCGATTATTTTATTCAGTGATCACAACCCCCTTACTTTCACTGGCAAGATGAAAAAACAAAAGACTATTCAGGTAGAGTTTTGTGTTCCAGGAACATAATATTGACATCAGGCACATCAAGCGAAAAGATAATCTAATTGCAGATTCACTTTCACGTGTATATAAATGTTATATTGTTTCATGTATATGTCACTCATAAGACTTCATCTTATTTAATCTTTAATCACGCGTGTATTTGGCTAGTAGTTTTAAAGAAGCTTTAGTGTATAAATCTTCCTTTTTCATGAGGGGTGGTGTTATGTAGTTTTAATTTGTATTATTTATTGGCTTTTCTTAATGATTTTGTGTTATATGTATTTATAATTTGTAACTGATCTTCGACCAAAATCACGTTCACTGTGTTCCTGACATGGGGCATTGATTTTGTAAACAACATAATACATAGGTAATATTTCCCTGTGAGTTTATAGTAAATATTAGGATCATTATTAGCGGCTGTAAGCATTATTATCTTACAATGAATCTGGGACAATGGAATTACCCATAGAAAAACATGGGGTACATGATGTTTGCCATTTTCTTTATTATATGTTTGGTAACATACCATATCTTGTTGACAACTTAGAATGTTCTAGATATGAGCTTCTAGATTTGAACCTCATCCTGGTTCTATTTTTGTGTCTTAGTCTTTGATATAATGCTGGCTACTTGAGAAATTACCCAATCTTGCCTTAACGTCTTGAAATAGAATTGTTTTTTTATATATTAAGTTTTTCGTTTGGGTGGACTTATTTATTCAAATATTATTTGCTGTAAACACAAAGTGCTCAGCAATAATATTCTTGCACATAAACGTTAATTGGGAATCAGAGTTAATTCAGACAAGAACATTTGGATTATATTATTGTGATACATCAAAAGACTCCACATCGCCACACTCCAGACTACTGTCACATTACCACGTTCGAGACTAAAGGCACCCTTTCAGTATTGGAATTTATTTTGTATACCACTTGAATTCAGTTATACATGTAGACTTATGATAAAAGGTTTAGGACTATCGTTGATTTAATTCACGATACTGAACGTTTTTATTAAATTTTCACTTTTTGTTCTGGGGAAATACATTATTTGTTAATTTGACAAAACGTGTTGGTTTCCGCTCTTTTATGTTTAAAATTATAGAGTGGTAACAACAGTTAATGTCTTATTCTATGACTGAAATCAAAACTTATACAGTCATGTATTATAGTCTGAAACGAGCTTTCGATTGGAACCCGATTCTGTCCTTCTGATGATAATATCACCGAATTAAATAAGTTCTTCATCTTGAGTTCTAATATATTTCCAATGTGGAGTGTCTCTTCAGGCAGATCAACAACCAAACTATATGACATCGAATAAATAAAAATAGAATAAACTGCGTAGTTGGTATTACGCTGTATCGTGAATGCACTGACTCCTGAAAGTACGCACACACAAAACAGATACCTCTAGTACTGGGTCTCAGCGTAATATATAGCTACTTTTTTTTAGGTATTACTTGTACTATAATTAAATTTATTTATTCATTTCTGCATCTTCCTAATCTTTTGATAACTTGCAAGTTCAGATGCACCAAGACTATCTTGCTTATGTTAAGCTAAAACATGGGCAGAGCCAATAAAAAAAACAGCATAGGCTGTGTTGATTTGTTTTAGGAAATATTTGCATTCGGATGAAATGACTGGAATGTTTAAAGTTAATGAACTTTCAGGAAGCGGGCGGATCACACATTTCATGCTATACGAAAGTCAAACGTTGAACTCATTAGGAACTCAATACACATTTTATTTTCTGTTTAGGCTTTAATACTGCTCTCTGTATAATGCAAATAACATCTTTACTGGTCAGCTTAGTGGCCGAGTGGTCTACAGCGCTCTTCGTTACGGATCACTGCCATCTCACCTCTGTCTGCGGCGGTTCGAGTCTAAGATTCAGCCAATGTGGGTATGTGAAAAAGCTTGCCAGTAGCTTCTCGTGGGTCGGTGGTTCTTTCCGGGGTTTTCTCTGGTTCTTCCTCCACCATTAATACTGGTCGCCATGTATAGCCTATCATGTGCTGCAAAATGGCGTTAAACCCCACAACAACAACTGGTCAGCTTATCTCCAGAAAAGTCAGAGAAAAAATATTGTTGAGTTTATATTCGAATCTGTCTGAAAAAAATTTCTGAATTAAATCAATATTTTGTTTGTTAGAGCCAATTTAATAAACTTTGGCATATATTGTTAAATGTTTATATTTCAAAACATAAAATAATAAAAAATATCAGTTGTTGCTCTGGAAATAAATTGCTCGCAGATAGTTTAGAATGATGTTTCTGATATGTTGGTGAGTTCTTCTGATAAAATTTACTACTTCTGTGCACTTAAGGTGAACTATAAGACATTTTGAGATTCACAGACCATTTCCAGAAATACAAAACTGAATATGTATTATCCACATCAGGATTGCCATGCAGACTTTGAAATGAGAGTGTAGTAAACTAATATGAATGTTGATTTTCATTTTAAATACGGTGAATGTTAGAATTTGAATAGGTAGGACACCGAGATCTAGCACATTCCTTACAACTGGCCGACCAGGAGTACCATCGTATGCTTCATCATTGCTTCTTGTGTCATCTTGAATGGATACATATCAAACACGTTTCTTAAGAAAACTGTCAAGACGTATCTTAATTTACAATTCTTTTCAAGACAGATTGATCATTACTACAGTTGTGGTGTCAGTGCCTACAAATTCAACATGGTCAAACCATCCATATGTGTCCTTATTATAACACAGCACGTTCTCTGGGTATAGAAAACAATATAAAGCAACCACTATGCAATCAATTTTTGTTTGCATCTATCTGAAGTTTTGAATAAATTCAAAAGCTATGCTACCACGCTACAACTTATACTTGTAAGTAATAGGTGTATTCGTAAAAAAAAATATTTGAATCTGATGGTTCTCGCATTTAAGAAAGAAATTTGTTGAAATAAGCATTCCCGAAAAGCGATGTCTTTACTGATTTCCTTTACAGGTATAAACTAATTAGCTGTTAGTGCATAATGCTTAATTAAAATACAATGTTCACGTTATTACAAGGCTAATTAAGTTCTTGATATATTTTCTTCTTTTTCTGCATTTTAATACAATTGATTCAAAACTATTGTATTTCTGTCAGGCTGCAAGATATCCAAAAATCAGAATATGCCATGTTGCATCGTCCGGAAATATTTTATCTGAATCAAATATCCGGAAAGTTTGGCGCAAAATACCTTTCGATAACCGGCCAAATCATGCTTTTTTGCTTTTGTTACCTTCACAAACGTCGGAAGGCTGACTAAATTAAATGTTTCTTTCCTTTTCAGGTCCTAATGATTATTTTTAATGAATGCAGTTAACATTTGCTCAATTCTAGTGATACCTTTTTAGTGTGTTGTTATGATTACCACAGAGAAGGGCCGCTGTCCCCATCATGCCTGCGGCAAAGGAGTGAACTTAAACAACATGCACTTGAAGTGGTTCAAGGCAATACTGGACAAGATGTTTCTAAATTATAGTGAAGTTTTGGCTGAAAATCAGAAAAAGCAACCAGCGTTGACAAGGATGTGATTTGTGTCTCCACCATGAATGGAGATTCCATGTGGGTTGAATTTAAAGATGACATGACTATCCAGGTTTTGAAGGAGGCAGTCCGGAAGCAGTTTTCAGTAGAACCAAAACAACAGACATTGCTTTTTAATGGCTTGAGATTGAAGGTGAAGATTCTAATCAATACATTTAAACGTAATTATTTTCTTTATAAATTTAACTTTACAAGGATGCAAATAAGTCATAAAGTATATAAATTTTCATTACGGGCGTGTTTCTTTCTATTAAATTGAAAACAAATTACTTGAAACGTATTTGTCAAAACATTATGCTTGCAACCATTGTCAAATGTAGAGTGATCAAACAATGCATTCTCATAATGTTCATTCCTAATCTTTTGAATGTCGCATTGACAAGGTCTACCGAATTTTAATATGGTGGTCATTGTTAATTCAAGGGGCGCAATAATGACTTCTATGACGAATTTATTTTTATGTTCTCTTCTCTCGTCAATCTCATTCCTGTGTAAGACAATACAATTTGCCTTTCTAAGTTTAAGAGGGTCTGTTTCACGATAAATGACAACCATCCCGAACATTTTCACGTCTGGACCGTAATATGTATTATCACTGCCATTCCATGTGCATACAATCCTATCTCTTAATTTTCGTATATAAAAGGTCAAGATTTCTCCGTTCATTTTCATGAAATGATATTTTACCGCTAGCTTAATAGCATTGTTATGAAGCACGTGTTTTACAACACTTATACGTTATACAATCATTATTGGTCGTAAATTTTAATTGCCTGCTACTGAGATGAGAAATCATCTCACATTGTCGAACTGAAGCGGGAAAATATAAATTAACTCATCTAATTAGGAGATACTTGGGACAGAAAATATCCGATTAGGCGACTGTCTGTATGATATATGGATAGGATAATATTAATGCAATTTAGATTCAATGGAATGGAATAAAGATTGACATTCTGAAAATAAATTATTGTTGCCTGTGTGCATATGTAGCAAGTTAGCCATATTTTCCTTTAATAAAAAACGTTTATTTGTAAATCACGTATCAGCAAATACCAAAGTAATTTTTTCAACAACATGGCAAAGAACCACGTTTGAAGGATCACTTTGTAACGAAGAATTCAATAATCTATCTCCATACCACTGTATTGTGTGACTGAAGATCTCAACCATGTTGTTTTTTTACCAATCCTGGGACTTTCCAGAGTCCAACCCCGACTTTCTGGATGCTTTTTACTTCATCTTCAACAAGACAGAGTTTGTGCAACTGATTGACTGGAACCATTCGAGTGAAGAATACTATCTGCAAAAAATCTGTCAAGCATTTCGAGAAGAAAGTTATCAGCTCAGGCGGAAGGAAAGGACATCAAACCATAGATGTCTACCTGAAGCAAGTGCCCTCCAACATAATCCACGTATACTTCACACTGAGTTCCTGGAAGTCTCCAAATTTGTCTGCCTTCTTAAA
Organism: Sinohyriopsis cumingii; assembly: GCA_028554795.2. Lineage (NCBI taxonomy): Eukaryota > Metazoa > Mollusca > Bivalvia > Unionida > Unionidae > Sinohyriopsis > Sinohyriopsis cumingii. The sequence continues at coordinate 112,904,583 of CM068824.1, read as the reverse complement.
CCCCAGTCTTCAGTTCTATGAGGCTTCCATGCAGGATACTGACCTCTGTGAGACAACCTTTGATCATGCCATGCACTCTCAGGATGTCATAATGTGTTACCTTGTCAGACGAGGAGGACTGTGGGAGATACACGAGTGCCTGGAGTCCGAAGCTCTCGTGAATGGAAATGCACAACATTATGAACCAGTCAGAGCAAAGATTTCCAAGCATATCGAGGAAATTGATGATCAATAAATAAGGTAGAATAAACAAATTGTAGAACATATCACAAGATGTTTTTTATATAACCGATTTTTCTCTCTTCAAAGTTTTGCGAATCGAGACTATAACGATTTTTTCACTCTGCAACGTTTTCTGTAAAACAAAGTAGTCCTGCGTCACAACGTTAACAACGGTACATGGTAATGGTCATATACAATATAATTTTAACTACGTTCTTTATGGAAATTACATGCGCATGATCGTTAAGCAGGCTGACACTTGCATGAGTCACTTAATATTTAAAGATTTTTCTGGTGTTTAATTTAATTGATTTTTCTTCATATATGAACATACCAAGGTGGGTCTCACAAAAGGTTTACAGTAAGTATTCAAAACAATTATGTAATATGACTTTTTAAGTGAATTAATTGGATGCAAAACCGCTAAATGAACGTCAGGAAAACTGTAACAAATACTGTTCATTTCTAGCATGATTCTGCGATAGATTGTACATTCTTAATGTGTAACTTATTCCACCATCGCATAAAAAGTAACATCCTAAATGCTACTAGCTCTACACATATTACTCTCGGATTATTTTTGTATTCATTTACATACATTGATGGAATTTATTTTTATTTTCAGTATGAATAATGGAATGAAAGATTCGCTCAGAGTTTTCCCAAGAAAAAAAAACAACGATTTGTGGTTTCGCCGAATGCTATCGTGCTCCAGTCGGATGATGCTAAAAAAATTGTGCTTCATAAAATATTTTTGTCGTGTTGTTTTCTATATTAAAACTCGCTTAGATTCAGAATTATCAAGCAAACCACTTCATGGTATTGTACAATATGGTGTGAGGGTACATCTAATATACTAATGTTGATAGCTTTTGGCTGCTTCATTTTGAAAGTATAGTTTTATTATTTTATATTATTTTAACATTTCAGACTTTCCTGACGTATTGGGTATGGATTTAATATACTACAGAGATAGCAATAATGGACGTTTTTGAATTCATAGCTTTGTCCTATCTTATCAGCTTTTCTTAGATCCACGTTTCCTCATAATTTAAGATACAGATGAGATGAAAGACCATTGGATCATCCAAGCAGAGGCATACTAAAGGTAAATGTCGCCCGGGGCTATGATTGTGCCCAAAAAGGTTTTGCCCCCCCCCCAAAAAAAAAACCCCTCTGGCGACAGCGGCAACCGCGTCGTCCGTCCGCCCCCATCCCTCTGTAGAACACTACTGCATCCAAGCTCAATTAATATGTGTCTGAGAGTTCCTGCTCTAGTGGTAGAGTTTGACTGCCCGTGACATCTCCTGTTACAGTGCGTTAAAGTTACGACACTTGGATCATCCAAGTCATACTGATATAGAGTTAAAGTCACGACCCCATTTTATTGACCGTTTCCTCTAGTTTAGTTTCCAAAGTTTGAAATATGATCGCTCATAACTTAGATAATGGCTAGAAGTTGCTATAAAGAAACTTTAAAACTATTTTGGAACGTAGACTCCAGAACCAGTTTTCGTACCTTATGAAATATGATGCAAAATTTGCATCAGCTGTCATATAAAATGTTTACGTTTGGGAGGGATAAGTGAGTAAGATGCATTTATAGCCGAAATGTAGCCTTCTCAGACAATAGTTTAAGAAGTATACTATTCAGAGCATTAGTGGTATACATCCGTGTGAAGGAGGAGTCAACATGTTACATCGAGAGTTTGCTCCAGGGAATGATGAGTTCTTCCCTAATCTTAAATTATCGGCAGCACACATAAACAATTTATAGCATATATTCCATATTGCAAGCAATGTTTTTAAACTTGCAGTACTATGTTCATAACTTTCCTTCCAAAAATTATTCCATGGAAGTATCGAGGGCACTTTTGTAGGGGTTTTGGCACTACGCCTGAATCTTGATCATGAGGTTGTAATGAGATTTAAGATTAAGTGGCTATATTGAAAATTTTCAGTTTAATATATTTTACTCTTAATTAAACTTACCTCAGTTAGGAGTAAATCAAGCTAAATTTGTATATTTATAACATTGTTTAACATTATCCTGATTGCGGTGTAGGAAACTTCATGAAAGAGTCATATTACTCCTTCCTTTTGCAACGGGGCACCCTGTTGTCTAATTGTCCCGTCTGTATTACACGCGTTATGTAATTATACCAGCGTTAATTTTGTGTGTGGTCTATCTTAAGCATACTATTAATATGTTTGTGTAGCCCAAAGTCTTGATGTAATGCCTCTATCTTCAGACTGCGTGGAACTTCACATTGTTGTCAATGGAGATGGTGTCTTGCAGTTTAGAAACTCAGAAAAAGACGGTGGAGAAAAATATAATTTACTCTCACTTCTGTTTTGTTTTTTGTTCTTGACTTCTCCGATTTCGGCTTTATCTTCTTATTCTGATATACAGATCTTGATAGTGACTCTTGTAGAAAAGTTAAATATTATACACTGAATCCGGTATCGCTTTGCACTGTACATAGCAAATTTCGTAGCTCTTTGTAACTAAAGTTTACTAGGATGTCGCTGAATCTTTGCTGTTCGGAATTCATTTCATTAAGAAATGAGACTTCCGTTTAACCCAGTTCAAAAATATCGCCTACTAGACATACATCTTTTGTTTTGATATGGTTGAAGAATGCTTAAAATGCTTATAAACTGAATGTAATATTACAATTTATTTCTTTTACTTGTCTGAATATTGATGTTTTTGTAAAGGAAAAGTGTCCTTATTCTATAAATGGAAGGTTGTTGACTAAGCTATCAAAATATGTTAGTAAACGAAATTAAGAATAAATTCAGCGATGTTTGTTAACGGGGTAGTTAATTTGCATGGGAGAATATTCCAACATATTTGATTTTAAATATAAACATCATTGCCATTTAATTAGCAAAGTATATTGCAAATTAAACAGATTGAGTTTTTGCTTGTATAATAGTCAACCTTTAGAAATAACTCTTGCAATACCCAAAGACATTATCACGTTAGCAAACAGTCAGGAAAGGTGTAGAAGTCAATTATCAGTTCATGATTTTTACATGTTATAATTTCAATTCATAATCTCTTATTCATCTTATCCTTTCAAACGATTTGCTCATTTATCTTTGATAATGCGAAATCATTGCAGTGTAGTAATTTCTATTGATTTTACGATCAATCCATTTTAATTATTATTACTTTGTTTTTCTGTAACTTAACTTATGAAATAAATTTTGTTTTGAATTTCTCGTATCCCTAGTATTACTGCTCTTGAAAAAGGAAATAAAGGCATACAGCTGATATTATAAATGTGTAGTGTTTTGTCTTATTTGAGGAATATACATTTGATGGAGTTTTTATGCGCTGGTCTTAAGATGTAGCATTTCTGTCGGTCTTTCTGTATTGTTTTCCACATGATAACTTTAATGCTAGTTCACCTGCCCTTAAGCACCACTAGGGTATAGTCTCCGCGTTTTGTGAAAAAAAGCTTTTTATTTAGCATTGATGTGAAAAAATAACGGTCACGACAACGTGATTGTCATGTAACTCCTGAATAAAATGTGTTTACAGGTTAAGGTAAAAGCAATACCAAGAAGGAACGCGTAATTTCTGTATGATAATATTTATCACACACCTTTTGGTTTCAGTGAACTTCGTGAAGATTACCCTTTGGATATGTAAGGAGGCCGGCCTTTTGCTTTTTGACTAATAACGTGATACTCAGTATTACTAAAACAGGAATAAATTTCTTTGTTGAAAGTTGAGATTGAATCTATATCTTTAGTGACTTCAAATATTTTGCACTTAAAGAAAACACTTTATTGGTAAAATGTTAAAAAGGTAAAATGTCAATGTCACTGGCAGCCAAAGTCCTTGGCAACCAGAAGAATGAACGTGTGTGATAGTGCTGCCTGGTGCCTATATGTTGCACTGTCGTATACAGGACGGTTGTATGCTTTACCGTTCAAGGTTGTTTGTATTTGTTTAAAACAAATATGTATAATTCGAACGAATAAAATTAACTCAACTTGGTAAATCACTTAAAGAATAAAAACAACAAGGCAAATGATTTAGACAAATTATAATCTACTATGCACCCATGTGTTTGCCATTCTTCATTGATAATATAAAAACACATTTTGTTGCAAAACCTTTCAATCAACTCTCGGTAGCTGACATAAATATTTGTGGAAATATTAACTAATATCGTCTACCGACAAGTTTACTATATTATCTACTCATTAACATATACTAGCACAATATCCTTTTCACGTTAAACATATGATTTCACAACCCTTCAGATGCCATTGAAACTTGATATATTTATAAATAATCTCATTATAACTGTTAACGTTTCTTTGTAATATAATCTATACAGGCCACATATCACAAATATATACATGTATAAGACAATCTTACTATGGGCATTCATGTTGAACAGTACAGATGCAAATTGATCAAAGTAACATTGGTAAAAACAATTAATCACAAATATAACTCGATTACATTTCTTTGAAAGCTTCATTTGTGTTATAGATAAAACATTCGAGTGACAACTATGTATTAAGCAAATATGTTACCTTGTAATAACACATTACAGTCAACTTTTATCTACTGAGTTCTCTGCATGTACTGCTATTTCATTTCCTGAGCATGTAAATACCCATTACCTTAGTAGTACATATAGTTCTATAATCAAAATACCTCAAAATATCAATATCTGTATACCACCGTGAAGACCCTTTCAAAGCAGGTCGTTCTTGATGCAGAACATTAAGTTTGATATATCCAATTTAGTTTAAAATCAGACTGGGCAGAACACTGTATGGGTAGGACAACGATGAATACTCAGTGCTCAAATTCGTTTCCTTTTTCAATCTAGCATACGCTCAAATGCTTTTGTTTTACGTAATATTCATCGTGCATTTATTTTAGCTGATGTGCGTATTATTGTTGTTGCATTATTGTTGTTGATACTTTCTAAAATTGCACAAAAACCATTAACTCCATAAATTCAGATTTTAAGGGCACTCATTTTTGATAGTAGTAGTCCACCAGAAAAAATAGCTGTATTGATATGAACGCATACACTATGCTTGAGGTGGACAAGGTAAACCGTACACACCGCGTTTGTAACACCCATGCGAAGCAGCACCTATTTGTTGATTGGACATGGTTAAAACACTACGTCCCTTTGAACGGCCAGTACGAGTTACAGCTCTCTGACTGATCCAAAATCATCGAACTTAGTTATGGTTAAAATACAAAATAGTAGGTGAACGCTTCCAATAGTCATTTTTAAATATATAAACAAACTTTACACATTTATGCCAGTGACATTTGTAGCAAAAAGCCATCATTTAGTGTGACCTCAAGTCTTGGAAAACATACGAAATATTGATCAGCGTTTGCGTCTTTAATTTCACTAGCAATATATATATATTCATTTCTTTCAATGGAATCCGGAATGACTGTGTATACAGATGAGAACCAATTATTAGGTCGTCATGCGAGTGTGTCTGCTACACACGAGTGCATCTAACACCGACTCACTTACGTCACTTGGTGTTGTATGCTTAATCGTGTTGGAATATGGACTGGTGGGTGCCGTTTACCCGCGGACCTCGGTTCTAATCTCCATAGCATACGAATTAAAAAATTCCTAACCTGTGTGGTAGTATAATTTGTATTTAATATTAATTCTGCCTACTGTTATCAAGCATTTCTTCTACAATCCAGTCACTTCGACGTTGTCAGATTCGTAACTAAATAAACAAGAACAAATAAAAGAGTAAACATAACATTGGCTCATACTTAGTAATGTTTTAGACACAATTGTGTGAGCATGCGTATCAATAAAATATGCAAATTAGCCATACTAAGTTCAAACAAACAGGATGCTTTTTTTCTGTAAAATCACTTGTTAATCACGAGTTAAATTATATTTAGTTATGAAAGGTTCGTCAATTTACAGATAACGTCACATAGACATTTGACTGGTGTACGATACAAGTACAATAGAGAGCATATCTTTCATTGGATTTAACCTACGGAATGCACAAAAGAAACAGTCTCCGCTTAAGAACATTGTATTCTGCTCTTTACGTTAGACAAGACAATACCGATCGTAATTGTGTAGAAATAATACATAACGTCATGGATACGCACATTTCAAAATTATGAAAAACATATTAATCAACGAACCGTCGTTAAAGGAGACGAAGAAGAGGTACATATTATTGAAATTCAAGTTACACTATTGCGGGAACTATGATGGTTGGATAAATATTGGCAATGCAGTGGTCTTAGAGTGAAATGATGAAAATAAATTAGAATATTATCACCTATCTAGATCAATGCTCGATAAAAGTATAACTAACCAAAATAAAAAAAAATCAATGTTTTGAACAAAGTTAGCAAATTGTATGTATGGTATACGTGTCAGCCGACGAAATGGAACAAATGATAACCGAGAAAAACACAACATATTTTTCTTTAAAAACCCTAGTGTGCTTCATAAATTCTAACATTTAGTCCATCACGCACACGGCAGCCAAGATCTCTCATTATAAACACGCTTTTTAAACAACTACCTCATCAGATATCAAAACGTACCACATATGTTTAGGCAATAGAGAAGATCAAGGATATTCAGCTCGGATGTATTCTAATTGATCCGAATAATGGATATCCGTTGAATTTAGGTGTGTTTGACTACAGTTTTTAACACAGTGGAACTGATCATATCGGATCAGACATATATACACAAAAAACGCACGCGCGTGTTTGGGGGCTTCGTTTTGTGCTTTGCTCAGGATGTAACATTTTCAGAATGATGTTCGGAAGAGTTACCTCTCCTGTTCTACCTTCTCGTCTCCTTGATATAACTGAATGAAATCATTTTGATTAAAATATACAAGAGCAATAACGGCACTTGAAAAAAAATTGATTTGAAATACTTCGTGTTTCCAGTTATTATTGAAGCATTAAAATGTTATCAACTATACAGCCAGAACTAAAAATCTTCAGGAATGTATTGACATGTGCACGACAAATATATCCAACTTAGAAGATCATATATAATTCTCACGCACATAATTACTGAAGGTAGATATTAAATATTTCAAATGGTAATTTTATTGAATTATAAAAGATGAATTTACTAACAGAACTATACTATGATATACTTTGAAATGTCCGAAAACAAGACAGCACATACATAAGATAATGACTCGTTATATAAAACTCAACTCGTTTCGCCCAGAATAAATTCAGATATGGTTAAGAATAGGAGCGAACATTAGGACTGCATCTAATCTGAAACTAGGACTGCATCTAATCTGAAACTAGGACTGGATCTAATTAGAAACTAAAACCAGTATTTGAAGGACTTATGATAAAAAATAGCTTATTAAAAATTGTGTGGTATATTATTGACACATGTGAAAATACATACCATTTTGCCAGCAGAGTGTGTATTTAGAGTGTTATCATGGATCACATATCTTACCATACAACAGAAGTAAAGTTACAGTGATATACAACAGAAGTAAAGTTACAGTGATCAACATAAAACTTTGACAGCTTCAGGTTAATGCCTTAAACTGAATGCATGAATTCGCAGATAATGTAAAACGGACAAACATTGCATCTAATGGATATTAAGAAGCAAACTTTGAGCATGTGCAAAGGTTATGTGCAGGGCCGGCGCTACCATATAGGCAAACTAGGCAGCCGCCTAGGGCGCTGATTTCAGGGGGCGCATTTTTTAATTTTTTTTATTGTTTATAAATGTTGAAATTGATATTTGCGGGGGGGGGGGGGGGGCGCCGGAATCTAACCTTGCCTAGGGCGCCAGATAGTCTGGTTGGGTCTGGCGCCAGCCCTGGTTATGTGCCTTGTTCTAAACAAAGAGAGAATATCATGGGAATTAACAGCTGCAAGTAAATGCACCACAATGTTAATTTATCAAAAGAATTCAGTACTTCTTAACTCTATGCGAAATTTGCGCTGCATCACCAAGTTCTTGATTGCAAAGCAAAAATAAAAACAAACACTTAAAAGCACTCTTTGCAGTAAAAATCAGATTAAATCAAAGTTTTGCTCTCGGGTAACTTATAAAAAGCAAAGGAATCAACATGAAAGCTCCAAGGAAAGTTATGAAGAGATGCATGAGTGGAAAATAAATGCCACAAATGTTGAAATTAATCACAGACATTGATGCAGTGTAACATAATCTACCATTAAAATAGCCTCAAGTCTCAATGAATTAATCTGAATGTGCCAGCCAAATCAAATAAAAATTATAATTGTTTGATTTGTTTAGTCTCTCACACTTCTGCTTTTGACTTTAAACACAAAGCAACCTGATTTCTGGTTTATACGAATTTGAGGCTTTGTACGCTTGAGATTACTTCCCTTGCACTATTTAAACTATTCTGTTGGTTTTTATTTCTTGTTGTTGTTGTAGGGTTAAACGCCATTTTTCAGCACAAGATAGGCTATACATTGCAGCCAGTTTAAAAGGTGGAGGACAAACCCGGGTAAACCCAAGAAAGAAGCACAGACCCACGAGAAGCTACTGGCAAGCTTTCTCACGTACGCACATTGGCCGAGACCGAGACTCGAACTCACGCAGACTGAGGTGAGATGGCAGTGAAAGTAACGGTGAGCGCTTTGGACCACTCGACCTCTCGGGGCCCCCATTTATTTCTTGAAATAATACTTGCACTAACAACTGATAATATGAATGAAGCTTATATTTTGTGATAAAGTACTGTATCGATAGCCAAACCATTGTATTTCAGAAAATCAAAACATCATTCTAAAGAAAAATGACATGCCTCAAAACTTTGCATTAGAGGATATTTCATCATTAACATTAAAATCCAATTTTGAGTCCATTTTTTTTATAAAGATGAGTTCAAGCATTCGAATGCGGACAAAAATATACTTTTTTGAAGTCACGGTATGGTTTCTGAGGTAAGCGTTTATTCGTCTTATTAAACTGAATTTAGAGTATGCGCTTTCCTTCAATAATCTTTGAAAGTGTTAAAAAAGGATCACCTCGTCAAAAATTATGACGTGCATCAAACTGCACCCGAATTTGACAGATTTAAAGAAAACAACATCTATAACAGAAGAAAGCGTTCAACGTACTTTGAAAGAGTTGCATTCTGTAACCATCAGCAACAAATCATGACTTTGCACGGATTCTTCTTTAAGCTGTTGTACTATATTTTTTAATATATTTCCAAAGCAAAACAGTACAGATACATGTCTTGCACCAAACTGATCATGAGTGTTCTAATTTTGTTTGGAAAAAATCTAAGCGCATCTTTTATAACAGAGGATGTTATGTTTATCTAGCCATGCTTCTTTTCTTGTACATCGATTCTTCAAGCATCAAATCATTTGTGCATACCATCCTGTAGCCTGCTGTAACTAAGTAGCCTTCCATGTGGTAGACAATTTCAATGACCTTGAAAATCCATTCCACATAGTCAGTAGCAGTTCTTGTGTAATTCGTCCCTGTCATTATCATGGTTCCTTTATTATATATGCTTTATCCTGTCGTTGAGAAAACCCACAATCTTCAGCACTTATCTCTATTGGAGATGTCTGACTTTGGAGATATAGAGCCGCTTCTAGGTAAAGATGCCTCTGAAATGGGAAAAAACTAAATGCATCACCTCAATAATAATAATAATAATAATAATGGCGAAAGAAGAATTCAAACCACTTGTCAGGACTATGTATAATAATTTGAGATTATGTCTGTAAAAAGTCGAGACAACAAATATGTTTGCTACCAACCTTATCATTGAGAATATGCTTAGGGGGGACTTCGCCAGAATACATTTGTGTTTTTATTTTTAAATTATACTGGAGAACTAGCATTGGGATGGACGTACGTACCTGTCCGCCTAAAACGCGCCATAAGAATGAGAACCAATATGCCCACTTGTTCTTAACAGTTAATGCAGGGCAATACAGATAGTACCGGTTAATTTTATGTTTGACTGTGGAATGTTAATCATGAGTGTGATCTGTTAAGTCAAATGGCAAGTACCGGGTTGTTGCGACCAGATTTCTAATAGATATTTTAGGACTTCTATATGTTTCTTGAACTCTAATGCAGCATTATCGGAGGAGGTAGGTGAGGGACAAAGCAACACAGGACCAAGGCAGACGGCAAGATTATCCAAGGTCATCTTGTTTTTATCACTGTTGGATGCTACCTTGCGAAGATGGTTCAAAATCGTTGCCATAGTTTCCTGAAAATTTAAACAAAAGTTGGAATGAACTAAACGACAACGTTTTTATTTCAGCAGGATACTTAAACGCGAAGAACTAGAGTCACTTTTGAAACAATGTTTAAAATCGGTTAGTATATACACTTTATAGATTGACCTAGATATATAAGTACTTTTGTGCTATTACCGAAACGATTCGAACAATCTACATTAGTCGCATGTGAATCTACTAGAACAATTGTACTCTAAATATTCAGTTTCAAAGTAGCGAAATGTTTGTCTGATATATATTACCAAGAGTCTTTCAAGCAGATTAGTGTGTGATGTAAATAATAAAAAAAACGCCATATGCTATTTTTACCTGATGGTCATATTATCTTCGATTGTAAGGATGTACATGTCGAGTTCAAGCAGAGTACGATATAACATTGTTTGTTGCCACATTTTTTAATGTTGATTCCAAATTTTAGCAAAATACATTGACTTATTGAGCTTCGTAACAAATAATCTTGTCAGAAGAACTGTGCCGCGCCTTACCTGGTTTGCCTTTGGAAGGCACTCTAAAATGCTAAGCATCAGTTTGGCACTTCCATCCGGGTCACTTGGAAGCCTAACGCTCAGGGCGTCCAGCAGCATTTGGTACAGAGCGTTTGTGAAAAGCGGCTCGGGCAATTCTCGAAGGTAGTCTTTGAGGACTCCTGGAATAATGGATGTTTTGGTGTTTAGGTTATCTTCCGTTACACAAGAATTATATTTATGATTAAAGTAGGATTTAGTACTAAACAGGCTCAAAATGATTATGCCTGTTGAACTTCCATCGAGAAAAGGAACAAAGTTCCGTGGCATACTTTGATGTCATCTCGGTTTATAAACCTGACCTACCTTATTATTATTCGCACGGTCTCTTTGTATCTTTGTTTCTCTGACCTTCTCTTCCTTTAGACAGTACTCCTAGATTTTCTTGATACTGGGTCAAAAAAACTAAGCCAATTAAATTTTGTTCTTGTTTTGCAACGATCAATCTACTTTGATTTATTCCAAGTGTCTAATTAAGTAGTAGTGTCTATTCATTAATTTCCTAAGGTTTCTAACCTTTCTGATGTTTTTATTGGCAATTTGGTATTCGATGTTCTTTTGGGAAAATTTATCGATATTGTTCCCTTGTATTTTGTCAAGCATGACCATATAGAAGTATTCTTATGACAGTAGACAATGCCTTGTTTTATTGCTACTTCGGTGACAAATAAGCATGTTCGAAATAATAAAATAATATTCAGCTCCGTCCATAAAGTGATATCTACTTAAATAGGCGTCGTCTATTTCGACACACTTTGCCATACTATTAAAGAATTAGTATCTGCTCTTGCAACTGAAATTCGATCTTCAAGACTAATCCATATTGATTCACAATCCTTCATTCTGAAATTTTCTACACTACATTTAGGGTATCATCATATTTTATGCGTTGCTAATCATCCAACACTTACAATAAAAATATGTACAATCTGTACAAGTATAATTGCCAAAATATTTGTGGTTTCTTGCAGATGTTATTTGATCATAGAAAACATTTTTTTCTTCTTCAAACAACACAATTTCCAATGATGTCATAGTTAAACATATTTACAACACACCTGTCAGACACAAAGCGTTTTGTTCACGACAAAACGAATTTTTTTTTTTAAGACCACGCAATATGATTTAAACAAGCGGATAAAACCAGCTCGCGGACAGTAGGTAACCCATGACTGTTCAGACTAATCTAATGACAATAAACTCTACTCTTTACTCGACATACTGCGGGCTTTACAATAGCAAAGATGACACTAGTGAATGATTAGCCGAGAAAAGAAATATCACCTGCATGCAATTTTAGTGTGCGTTCTGAACATATGGTCAAACTATAGATGTCAAATCGTCGTGAATGATTTTCTGCCTAATTCTGGTAAAGTTGTGTCAAGCGACATATGTAAAATTAATTTTGATAATTGTATCGGATTCCTAAAAGCTCAGAGATTACAGATGGACTAATGTTGCCACCATGGATACATTGTTCCCAAAATTGATTATAATGGACTATCAACGAGGAATTAAAAGTAGATTTGACATTATATGTTGAAAGGTCATGTTCTGTTGACCTCTAGATTCTTCAATGAAAATACAGCTTTAATATTTCTGAAATTTATAAACGTCATTCGAAACACGACCAACGATAATTTTTCACAACACGAAACCAAGCACTTAAAAAAAGGTCACATTGATATTGGTGGCTGTCAGATCTCCCTTATGGTGGAGATATCCATTTTAATAAACTATTTCAGTTTCAGTGATTTAATTCCCGTTATTGATAGAATATAAATAGGGCACAGCCATCAATGTAGTTCAACACAGATTTAGGCAGAAAAAAGCAGTTTCATACAAGGTCGTGATCATTTACAAAGTTTGTCTGATACACACATATCAAAATTACACAGGAGCTGCAAAGTTCTGTTGAAGGAAGAAACTAGAAATGTATTGGCAAGTGGTAATATTGGCGCACGGGTAATTTATTGGAAAAATGTAAGGACAATAAACAAGATCTTCGCGCGGCCTTGCAGCTTTGGAAATATAAATCGATGTTTAACACAACTGTACATTAAATACATGTATTTAATGCTTAATTAGTTTAGTTCAAGGTAAGTAAAGGTGAAGAAATCTTTACAAATTCCCATGCCTTTATTGTCTATTTTGCTATGTATGACGTGTTTTGCGGTCGGAAGCATTCATACACATGTATTTATATTATAACACTTAGTAAACCATTGTTGTTATTTTAACAAAAATAAGGACATCTAAAAATAAAAGTTATAATTTCGTTACATCTTTAAAAAAAAATTGCCGGCCATTAATATACGAGTCATGCAATGCTTATATGAGCAATTGATGGTAATGACGTGTGTACGTGTGTACACAAACAACTGATTTTTTCAATAAATCCCTATATTTATGAAACTGTCCCTGTAAATCATTAACTAAGCCGTGTTTTGTGAAAGTAAACTATTCTATTAAAAAGAAGGATACACGTTCCTAATTACTCACACAACGTATTTATTCATCAATTATGCGATTAATTTCATGCAAAAGCAATAATTATTGAGTTAAGTCAGTCCGAATTATTATTCAAAGACTGAAATCAGATTAAATGGAAGCCTTATAAAGTCACATGTAGCAGAGAAAGTACACAGTTGTGCACGTCTCTGTCTCATTGGAGATTTCCATTTCTTTGTCCATTGATGTGAAAAACTCATTGGAGATTAAAACTATCTGATTAGCAGGATCAGAAACTTATGAAAGTGAGAGAGATGTTTTATTTCATCAGATAGTACTTTAGCAATTTCCCCAATATCTTTCACGATGTCTGTTTTAGTTCGAGGTGCAAACTTTATTTAAGCGCTCGATGAATTGAGTGATTCTAACAGAGCTGCATTCTATGAACGCACACGGTATCCTAGCTTCCATGAAATATTGATACTGTCTAGAGTTTCGGGAAATTGGTACTGGCAGGTATATATTTTATCAACGCTTAACTTCTCCATATGATGTTCAGTAAATCAATCATCAGGATTGATGAACATGTAATCACCCACAGAAAAGATTCTCTAATCTTTTAAAATGCTTCAATGGGTCTGTCTGAAAAGGGTATGATTTAAGTTATTGATATTCCGCAACGTATACAATCATAAAAATATCATGTTCTATGGAAGGTAACAATGTATTGAGGCTTTGATACTTTTGGAAAGAAGAATGAGTTTAATGTAAGAGAAAAAGCACAACAATAACGGACTGCTAGTGCTCTGTTGCTTATTTATTTTTAGAAGTAGATGGTATGATAAAAATAATCTACACTATATTCTTTTGTTATACCGATTTGAAAAATCACATAAATAAAATTGCTTAATATCTGGACAAAAATATGAGCATATTTATATTTCGACCTAAATTTCCTAGCCTTAATTTTGGAGCATTTTTGTTGTTTATTATTGCTAATATATAAATTATCTGACAAGAAAGCTCAAAAGGTCGGAGGAAGAAAAATGAATTAATCGATTATTAGGTATTGTACATTTTGGAAGAGCATGACATTTAGAATGCTTCTTAATATATCGATTTTGTAAATAAAAATCACAAGCTGTCTGAATGACAGTTGAGATTTTAAGATTGAAGCCAACACGTTGTTTCTGTAACATATCCGATATCTCATACTTTTTATCTCAATTTCCGCAAAGGATGTACACGGATTAGGAGGTACAAGGATTAGGAAGTACAAGGATTGTGATGTACAATGATTAAGATGTACAAGGATTAGGATGTACGTGGATTACTTAGGATGTACAAGGATTAGGATGTACAAGGATTAGGATGAACATGGATTAGGATGTACAAGGATTAGGATGTACAAGGACTAGGATAATATAAAACAAGGCATGCCACTAGCATCCAAGTGTTCAAATTCAAAAGTGTTACTCGTCAATATAGGTATCCTGTGGGATAAGTTGATAACATGTATCAAAATTTTCAAAAACAATTTATCTTGAAATAAACTCAGTAAAGGACTGGTTTCAAGAATTGGGAACGTTTCTTTCAAGATATTTTTCTTTCCACCAAATGCATGAAATTTCAACTCTCTGAATTCAAACGATAGGCAAGATGCTGCAATATAGATCAGACGAGTTTTCAAAAGGGAAATTACATCATAGCAATGAAACAGTCGTCTAAAAAGCATAAGTATGCAGCAGGATTCACTGCTAGCTCATTAAAAATGGGGTATGAGTAAAAAATTTAACCTTACATGTTTAATCAATCGTTCGATATAGCTGTTCAATTCGTATTTCCATATAACATCTCCAGGTTATAATTACTTAGGTTTCTTCTTTGACGTCCACTCGTGGATATTTTTAGACGCAGTGAATCAAACTTAATTTAAAAACCGAGTTCATTTAGAATTGCATCCTTACAGTAAAACTAAAAATATTTAGAAAGCACCAAAGAAGGGGTATGTAATAAACACAAAACCGCATTCGTATTTTGTTCTGAGTCGGCGAAAGAACTCGTTTAATAGAATAAGTCTGGGTCTTAAGGACGTACCCCTTTGCCATGTCAAATGTGTTGTTTAACTTAGCTGACTAAGAACAAACATGTACTTTTTAATAAAAGAAAAAATAATTCAACATTACAAATAGTATGACTATTTCATTATCACTTATATTCCGTGAACGTAACAAACTGTATCTATCATAGAACATACATTTCTAATGGACGCATCACGTGCAGAAATTAGTTGCAGCGTGATCTTACACAACGAAAAGTAATTTCTTGCTGTATTTACATCAGTCGTTTTCTGGCACGATGCAAGTGAGAAAGGATGTTCAAGTAATGGTTTCTGATTTTGGACGACACTATATCTTAACAATATGTTCCCCAATTACAAAATTATGTTCATACGCTGTGAAGATTGTTATACCAAATTAGGCTTAACTGTTAACGCACATGTATCTTTTCACATCAAATAAATTTAATGTGATGAGGAGGAATGCGCATTAGTAGGTCCGGTTTAGCGATTTTGGCAGTCTTAAAACAGTAGATCTTAAGTAACACAAAAATTCATCGAAAATTAACTCTCTGAAAGCTTTGGCGTTATGAAATAATTTACGTCTTTGAATCTATCAAATCAGGATCATATGGGGCTATTTTACTGGCTATATTCCAAGGAAAGAATGAAATCCATATCATTCATTCCATTGTTTAAAATATAATTCTGAGGTTATGGAATCCAATTGACAACGACCGTTAATAACTTAACAAGTCAACACACGTAAACTACATATCAATCATTAAGCAAGTCCATTTAATTTTGCGAGCCAAAGAAAACAAACACACTTTTTAAAGCAGACTAAGGGAATCCATCTAGTGATTATGGCCAAAGAGGGGGAATAATCCCTCTTGATTAGCTGAAAACCAGAATCCATATAATGTTCCAGTAAAAGGTAAACACACTTGTTACATCTGATTATCTAAGTCAAACAAATGCAAAGGCAAAAATAGACCACTTGTTACAGCCGAGTATGGGATCACATCTAGGGGGCGCAGAGTAAGCTGGGTGTACTGAAAAATTTAAACTTAAACATATATTTTTGTCGTCGAAGGTAATTTGTTTTCTGATTGGATTGCTGAACCATACATATAGTTTAATTAATGGTACAAAGCATTAGTGTGGTAGTAGAAACATAGCTAATATTTGGGGCTAAATGAAGGAACAATTAAACTTTCCATTGCTCTCCGATAATTGTTTAAGCCTTTATACATTTTTGCAATATACATAATCATTATGTGTATATATTTTTGGATGCGTTTTACACAAACACACACACACACACACGTTATATATAGCTCTTCTTGGACACCAAAAAATAGGAAGTACACAGTAAGTTAATTTTCCTACTTAGCAATAATGCAAAGATGGTCTACAAAACCGTACATTTTCACCCAAAAACCTACCAAATCATGGTAGTATTTGCTTTTTACAAGTCTGAAGTAGCTCATTCTTTAAGAATATAGCGGGGATTTTTATAGTCTAATTGTCTTGAAAACACAAAGAGATGGTCAATATGGGTAGGAGAGTGTTGAAATAAGGTCATGCAATTTTCAAGGAAATTATATGTGTATTCAAGAATCAATCCATCTCTCAAACCATTGGACCATTTAGTCAAACATGCTTGGAAGAATTATGATTAACCAAAGCACTGAAACAAGACATTTGTTATGTATTTTTGATTTAATTATATCTGATTTAATATATACTTATTTTAATTTAATTGTTTGTTTGTCAGTTTCAATGTTTTTATTTTTCATTATAATGCTATAGTAATGCAAATTTATCCACTGGAGATGATACTTTTTCCAAAAAAATAGTTTGACCGTGACTATTCGTTTTAGTAAACACCACGTGTTGACCTAGATCCTGACCTTGATTTGAAATTAGTAGCAACCACGTAATTAAGTTCTATTTTTATTTTAAAATAAATGGTTTTCGTTAGGGTCACACTGGGTGTATTTGCCTTTTAACAATTAATACTTTCGACGAGGTTCTGGAACATGATCACGTGACCCCTTTTGCGCTTTAGAATACGATATAACCTTTGTTTTGGAGAGATATTCTCAGTTTTGGGTTTTTTCTTTACACTGGAAAGTGTCTGCGACCAGTTTTCGAGTTTTCGAATTATATCTTAATTTTTCTCTAGATTATTTCGATTCAAAAGGATTAATCCTTTTCTCCTGAAATACACGTGTACTCATATAGAATTCATGATCAAAGTCAGCTCACATGAAAATTTATTTGGATTTCCAAAACCGATTATTTATTGTGTTTCTACAAGGAAATGCAGACAACAGCATTGAACAGGATACAGCATATGTCATCACTTCCATCTGGAATTCTTCATCGGGACTTGAAATCAGTAGAACATTTTATTATAAGACTCCTAAAATTTATTCGTGGATTATTCTTGGATAATTTTTGGATTTGATTCTTAAAACCGTAAGTTCATTTCTATTCATTTTTATAAAATTTGTCCACGGAAATAAATTATTATATTGTTAAAAGCTTGTTGTTTTCACTCTTTTTGTGTTACTGTTTATTCGAGCCTACATACGTAACATAAACCTTAAAATCGTCAACAAAGTAATCAATATGTTTAAGAAATAGTATTCGCACCTATGTCCAACAAACCTTATGGGGGCATCTATGATGATTTATGTTACGTTTGATTGATACAAATATTACATAGCAAATAACTAAAGTACTAATATTTGCAGTATCCTAACCTGTAATAACATGGATGTCTGACACGTTCTCCGGGGAAAGATCAACCGCCAATGCATTCCTCTCAAATATCTCTCGGAGTTGAGCTTTCCTTCTCGCCGATCCACACAGCCTGTAGATTCCGACTACATCTAGACCCCTGCGTTCCACTTCTGCCACGCATTTCACAACCAATACAGGAACGTTCGTTCCACTGGCCTCTCGTCTGATAACCGTTTCCAGGTCTACACCGAACAGTCCGTTTTTCTTCACGGAGGTAAGTCGTTGTAGAGAAACTTTAGGTTCTTTGTATAATAAAGTTACGTAGAGAAGCCCTTTAGGTTCCATTTTAAGTGCCACGCACTGCTTTTTGCCACACTGTAAATATCCAGGAATTATAATAGAACCATGAAAGCACAACCTATGTTTGAAGTTAGGATCCCAGTTATAAACGAGGAAAGAAACTTCTTTCGCATCTTCCAGTTCTATATCAAATGTTTCATCCCAATCAAAATTAACAGCCCCTGTTCTAATCATAGTCCTTGCCTTATTTAGCGAATCTACTGATACTACGCAATATAGATCCCTTAGGGTCATTTTTGTCGATTTTAATCCTTGCCCACAGAGAATGTGTGCACTCAGCATACCATCTAGTCCACTTATTTTTGAAATTTCTGCACGCTTTCGCAAGTCTGCTTTATAGAATTCAAAATCCCCGTACGCAATCTGCAAAGGGTGTTTTGCTAATTGTAAATCCCTAAATCTTGATGCAGATGTTCTTGTAATAGTTTTTCCATTAGTGTCTATGGACTTTTCTGACTGAGTTGAGGTAGATGTGGTTACCGTGGCCTTTGGCCCTTTCGATGCTGACTGCAAATGAGGCTGTGTTGTGTACCGTGTTTGTTCCTGAGAAATATTCTGGTCCCCCGTCTCATCCATTTGATATGTTTTGTACGCTAAAAGACAGTCTGCACTGTGTTTGCGCATCAGTTTTGACTGATGGGGTGGA
Organism: Sinohyriopsis cumingii; assembly: GCA_028554795.2. Lineage (NCBI taxonomy): Eukaryota > Metazoa > Mollusca > Bivalvia > Unionida > Unionidae > Sinohyriopsis > Sinohyriopsis cumingii. The sequence continues at coordinate 112,885,276 of CM068824.1, read as the reverse complement.
GTTTGGGTGGATGCTGCCTTTCGCGTTGGTAAAGGGGACAGGGACTTTCCACTGACCCCTCCTGCAGAATAGGAGTAATAGTGCGAGTAGTCATCTGAATAATAACCCTCAGCAGTTCTCGGAATAGGTACTACCTTTGAAGCTCCTGCTCCTGAAAACAAAACAAAACGTAATCTGATAAGAATAATGAAACAATACCAAAATATCTAACATTCAATATCTTACCAGTAATCATGTGTACACATTCTTAATTTTCAAAATACAATTAAAAAAGACGTCGGGTTCAAATGATTAAAAAAATGTGACAATTGCGAATGCCATGAGACGCGTGAAATTTAAGTTGTGTACTTATATAATCCAGTATATTTTGATAAATTTGGATTCCTCACAGATTATTCATAATGTTTAGAACAAATGTTTCGATACACTATGCTAGTAACTCATTAAGCTGCGATTAATATTTACATGTTCAGAATGCATGATATACATTAGAGTGATATTTGATAAACTATAAAGCAACTATTCTCCTGTCCCAATTCATTTCAAGCATGGTATAGAGAAGAAGCTAGATATCCCAAGCGCTAGCAAGGAGCACAACACAGTAGTATCTCCTCCAACGCATCCACACACGTAACATTTTTTCTTACTTACTCCTGCCTGCCTCCTAAAGGGCGATAGTCAACCAAAATGCATACCATGCCAGGGTCCACTGACAGTTAAGCGCATTCTCGCTGAATGTATCGAATTCCACCCTGTGAGACAGAAGTTGATTTTTTATGTGAGTTCAGTTAAAAATTTAGACAGATATACCACTCGATGTAATGGTCGACCTCCAGAGGTAATGCGGTTATAATATTTTTTACCGCATATTTCTAAGAATGTTATATATTTTCGATGCATTATCCTGGAGTACTTCATATTCATAGTTAGCGTGATGTGCCCTTGGGCAGTACACTTTACTTCCGCTGCCTTGGAACTAGATACTTTTCTTGTGTTTCTGTACTGTAAAACACCAAAGCAAAATCAGACATTTTAGTTGTTTTCTTTTCAAGCGTTGTTATAGTTGCAATGATTCATTTTTACATTTTGGAACATTACTTTTGTCGGTACTATATGGTCATCGTTGTGATGGGATGCCGTTAAGCATCCATAAATACATACAATTATTCATACATGCATGTGTGCGTGCGTACGTTGGTGTGTGCGTACATACATACATGCGTGCGTGCGTACGTACGTACATACATACATACATACATTGTTTTCAATAATCACACCCATGAGTAGCAAATAAAACAGAAACCTGTTGCAAATCAGCACTGCCCTCAAGCGCTTTAAATAAACCAACTTTCATCCTCTGAATCATATTCTAAGGTTTTAAGCCTCTGTCTTATGGGAAATTAGAAGATTCTTGCAGCAAATAATACTCACAACAAACGCAGTTATGCATGGGTTGGAGGGATCGGGAAACATCCAGCTCTAGATGGAATTGAAATGCGATACCAAAACGACATTCTTGTGCCTCGGCAAATATGTGTGCTTATTGTAAAGAAAGACTGCATAAAGGTGCCTGTTTGGCATCCTCAGTACATTCTACGCTGAATATTATATTGTCCATTCGTTCCGTTTCGTCTTTGCTGTTTTATTGTTCCTGGGATTACTACTGTTCTTAAAATCCCGACACCAATACTTGAGATATGTACACTGAGACAAGAGGCAACAAGCAAGAAAGATAATGACAACATAGCCAGTAAAACTTGCCATGTATTCAATGTAGAAAAAGTGATCATTATGGGCTACTGTGTAAGGCATAACATAAACAGCTACATGTTCGATGTCTGATCTTGTAATTAATATGAAAGAACCATACTATTGTTCATTTATCATATCAATCAACTCTAAAATTGCTAAGCCGTTTACGAATAGGCCAGACAGTACAATTTCCCACCGTGCCTGTGTTATCGTTGAAGCCCTTGCATGGTCAATTATACGATGTGTACTCTGTGTCAACATTTGAGGCAAATATTTTAGAATAAGGATTATTTTGATATATGGAAGGGTATTACATATAACTAATGTATTTTTTCCTTTTCGAGTCTTATCAATAAACTGCAGACAAAATGGTATTTTTAGAACCATTCAGATTTCCTTGATTTTCAATTTCAGGTTTTCAGCTTGGATGAAAATCCCAAGAGCCCTAAGCGATGTGTCTGAAGTGATTATATTGATTGCAAAGCCACATCGTAAGCCACATTTGAATATAATTACATGTAATTGACACAGATAGTAATCTTCATTTGGAGCCAAGAAACGAATTCTAACACTGTTAAAGATAAAGCCAGATGTTGTTTTGTGTGTCTTTCTGATCGCACTACTTTCTTACTTTTGAATTGGTATATCGGCAAAACAATGAAAACAAAACGACCAGCAAACGTGTAATGTTAACCATACATTACAGTAATATGCAACGACAAGCAGATGTTTTTTTTTTTTGACAAGAGACGCTTCTTGACTGACACTCAAAGCAGAACACATTCGGACCTTTACCGACATTTTAATCTCGATTTAAACATTTTAGCGTTTGATAAAACCAAGCAAAATCTGAGCATAAATTTAGAGAACTGAATTTCTACGCCTAAATGATGTTTGTGTTACTAGTATACTTACCACGTAACCATAATGATCAGTATATGCAGTATCATAATCAATCCAAGTGAACAGTTTTGTAAAGATTTTAAATTCAAGATTAACATGTTTTGAAAATAACTCTCTAGACTACAAAATACAATAGGAAAACACCTACGTATCGATAATAATGATTGTGTTTCAAGCCTTTAGAAGAAGAAACGAAACAATCCTACTTCATTTATTTTAGACTTTTCTCGGCACTAATACAATGTAAGCATATTTTTCAAATCATGCACAACAACAGTATTGTATCATATTGCACGATAAAGTATCATGCATCAATTTAATGTTTGCATTTTGTAGCGTTCAGTTTTCGTTTATAGCGCAGTACTCACATGGAAGTACTTTTTCTTACCTATTCGATAGAGAAATCTAGCTGTTGTGCTAACCTTTTCTTATCTCATTCTGATTGTCTCTGTCTGGTCGTCTCAGGACCAGGACACCATGTCCTCGCGTGAAACTACTTTTAAAAAGAAAAAAAAACCGTTGTCGTCTTCTGTTGTAACTAACAGAGTTGTAATAAAACCAAACAACAACAACAGACATATAACAAAACAAAATTCATCCATAAAGTAAGTTTAGGTCTGTCCAACTTTGATAACACACCATACAAAACAGGAGACACGCATACACACTAAGTCGAGCTATTTATTATGCTAGAAACTACAGTTCGTTCCACAAAGCACTGCATTTTTAAAAATCCCATCTGTAACTCAGTACATTTCAGGTCAACATCATTAAATGTAGCGAACAGTAGCCAAAACCGTTTAAAATGCTTTGTGTGAAACGAATTAGGTACTTTTAGCTACATGAAATGACGCGGACCTGAACATTTACTCAGCTACAGATAGGATAAAATTTACAATGTCCTGTGGAACGAAGTGTAACAGAAATCACAGTTCCAGACATGCAGGCTATATTAATCACTGGGTACAAAATTCCAAACTCTCTCAAGTGCCACCGCAAAGGCAGCAATAACCAGAATTGTTTTATGTTAAACCTGCGTTCTTCAAACTTTGTCAAACATTCCAACCAGCCCCAGATGAATCAAAGATTGTAATGTAATTGCAAAACGAAAACTTCTGAACTTATCAATCAGAGTGTTTCATTATTCAGTATGTACGCTGTAAATTTTAATGTAGCGTATCATTCCACTAATAATAGAAACACGTGCCAAATTTCCAGGACTGAAAATATATTTTCCAAGACAATAATGAATTCGAAATCTCCTTAGTCGCTACACACTTCCTTTGACCAGTGAAATCAGTAGTGTACTGTATCGTACCATTGCCTACCATAAAGTTTTTTTTTTCCGAATTGGAAATGATGAAAGTTAAACGTTACCCGTATAAAAGATATTAATTACTTATTGTTATTTATATGTGACAGCCATTAATTAGATAATATAGTAATAATATCAAATGTTTTTATGTTTCCGTTTTCTCATGAGTAAAACATGTGTACTTAGGGTCGACAGTTCACTCCATTGTCTTCATTCACATTATTCGTATTAATGCCCGGTCTTTACAAAACAATAGCATGTGACTCGAGTATCCCATTGTGCAATACTTCCAAAACGTAACAATTATAATTTTTTTTCGTGATTTTTCGTTTTCTAAGAGCGGCAATTATAGCTAGATTCTTAATAGATAATTATTCACATTTTCGAAAAAGAGTACTGGACCTAATGATCAAGTGAGAATCAATAATAATAGGTAATTAATTATGTATGCACTTAATCTGCTAACTATATTGCAAAACTTCAGGATTATTTTAATTGCCAAAAACTCGATGAGAAAAATAATCTATGTAGGTTTTTGTACCAAGACAATGAAATCCCAGTCGTGGGGTGACATCATGTATCGCTGGACTCAGCAGGACCTCGTGTGAGACAAATAATGTAACCCCTTGATTGGGATTTCCCTGTCTCGACGCAAGCCCAAACACAGATTCTATTAGTCTCGGGCTAGGCGGAAGAGGTACATACGTTTCACTCAGACCACAGAAAATTTGATGCATGTTTCTTCCTTGGAACAATTTTAGATAAAGAAAGGCGCACCCAAATGTCCGGTAATACTGTTTCGGTCTTTGAAGCGTTGGTCTGTGGAAAGTCAATGTTAAAAGCAAAAGTAGTCTGGTCTTAGTGACCTTTTTATCACCACCTAAAATAATATATTCAAGTTGTTCAACGATGACATTTTAAAAGGCTGTTGTAACATGTTTTACTCAAAACTAGGCTTTAACGTATTGAGAATTGAAGTTCAACCCTAAAATTGGACCAGGCTTGGACAAATCCAATAGTGTTAACGAAGAACAAATATACATCTGAAATTTCGCCTTAAGGCTCAGGCTCTAAAATTATATAACCACTATGATGTGACATAACTGAGCCCATAAATGAGTCAATGGTTGGTTAATATCTTAGGAGGAAGCAGGATCAATACATTTGGCAGCTGTTGTTCACATGAATATAATGCCAGGTTAATAGCCTAGGAGGACATAAGGTCAATACACGGTACATCTGTTATTCACAGGACGATTATAGATATCCTTCTTAAACATATGGTGATACCTTTCATGAAAATGACGAATACAGATCCTGAGGATTAATAAAATGCTCCAATTTAGGTAACTTTTTTATTTCGTTACTGAGATATTTTGACGTTTAATAACTAATGTTTCAATCTGGTATTTTACGTATGCATGGCTATTTAAGCTTTATGAAACGGATCCGTAATATTGCCTTCTTGAGGAAATTCTAAAGTCAGTAATCGCTCAAAACCTCTTAACATACCTTCAGCAATATAAAACAAAACCCCACTTTAAATCAATCATCATGAACATGAAAACAAAAATAAACTTGGGTCCCAATAGTAGGAAAGTGAATGATACTTGTAATGGTAATCAATAATACATCTTTCGGCCCAATATATAGATCTGTTATTGGAGGCAGGTAAAACGTATGGATTTGTAGGATGACTCACTCATCGCGTCAAGCATGCTGCTCCGGCAGCCTCTGTTAGCACGCCAGTGTTAGTTCGATGTTGTAGTCGGTATATGCTGATAGAAAAGAAGTCTTGTTAATCAATGAGGACAGAGAATGACAATGCCCGTCTTGCACCTACAGGAAGGCAAAGAGTATAGTACCATAGAGGCATGGCATGGAATACAGTACCATCTGCAGGCAAGGCTTATATTAATGAGTCACCGCTGTTATGTAAAACATTTGCTTCGATCTAGCCGCCAATGCATGGTATGGTGTATACTCGAATAGTTTAACACTTTGATACTAGTATGAATAATAGAAGTCTAGCGCATTAGAGTGCCGTCAGGAACATGACTATCGATAAACATTATGTTGTTAAGTATTCCCCTAATTATGGTACAAATTTAGGGTGCCATCTAGTGGCATGTTTAAAAAGCAAAAAATATTGCTCAAAGTCAGATAGAAATGGAATGCTGGATGGTTTCCTTAATGCTAAGTACATGTTTGTTTCTTCTTTTGCGAGCACTGTAATGACTTCAGAGACCAGTCGCGGTGGGAGTTATCGTGCACGAGTGTTCCAAAGTGTCTAACCTTAAAGTTAGTTCATGGTATATAATTTTTCATTGCTTTCTCAGTTTTCCTGATAGGTATGTTCAAACGCTTGGCGTAGTGGTATTAAAGAGCTACAAATAGGGTAAATTGGAAAGAAGAAAACGTCAATATAAATAAATGGCGAATTAGCAAGGTGGACATCCAATTATTCAGGATGTGTTTGGCTGTCTAAACACTATCATACCATGTTTATCAAAGCGCACCTCATGTCTTTAGAACTGAAAAGAGGCCTAGGAAAGTGATATTAAACCTAATATTGCTTTTATTTATTTCCTACGTTGAATTGCATTTTATCTCTTTTATAGCTTTCTTCGGTTCAAAAGATATATGGCTTCAGCTCAAGTGAAGACCAGGTAAAGGTCTGGAGTTTCTCCAAGCAAGGTCATTCATATTACGATTCATTCATAGCTTGAAACAGTATTTACTATACAACTACTAACCAAGTTTTATCAAATACAGACCGACACGGATTAATTATCTATTGTCATCTTACCCAAATTATCTCTAGACATCTTTCATTTTCATGTCCAAATATAGATCAGTTTTACAGTTTCGAAATATAAATGTCAGGAGCAGTGATTAAGGGTAATTCAAAAATTGAAACTTTGTCAACATGCAAACAAAGTAACGCATTGTTTGTTTTCTTGAACTCGAGATATCACCGGTCATACATAATACAAAATTGCAAAGCTTGTATACTGTAATGAAATAACAACTATCTTACTACCATAATATACGGTGATAAAGGAAGTTGACACTGATTATACATATATATATATATATATATATATATATATATATATATATATATATATATATATATACATATGCGTGTGTGTGTGTGTGTTGCTCTGCATTGTAGCGATTAACATTGTAATAGTCAACTAGAATGTATAAATAATAATAATAATAATAAGAAGAAGAAGAAGAAGTGTGAGAGTGTACGATAAACATTTCTAAAGTACAAATAATAATATTTGAAATAGAATACGTGCTGTTACTTTGCACAAACTCGTTACAACGCTTGTTTTCCACTCTTATAGAACATTAATACACGAAAGCATATATCCCACGAAAATAGTGTCCGTGCTTTCCGTAGATAAAGTATTTTTGTTACATGATATTCTTTATTTTAACATATGCATCTCTATTCATTCGGACAAGACATTAGCTCATAACAAAATACAGTGAGAGAAACATATGGAATGATATTCATTCGGACATGACATTAGCTCATGACAAAATACAATGATGGCTGCATAACCTTCCATTGCGGGGAAGACGTCATCATTCACGTGACGTTCATGTTTTGATGTCAAAATGGTATTGGCAAGAAATTTAATATATATGACGTCATATTGCACGACTTTGCAACGCGCTTCTGTCAGGGTAACTTTAAAAGTAATTTTACCTCAACTTATGCGTTTTGTGTGCTAGAATGCTACATCATATATCGTCCATGGAACTGACATTTAGGTGATGATTATATCATCAATACTTCCATGCACCGTATAGCAATATGGCTTCCACGAATACCAACTTGCATCAGAAGATTTGTTTTCGATTTTATAATAGATTTGCAGCATGTCTGTTAATATCCGAGATTTTAAATTTAATTCAGGAAAAAATTATTAAGGAGCCTAGAAATGTAGCATGCAGAAGAAATCAAATTTTTATGGATACATTAGCACATGCGACTATGGATGAATTACAGAAACCTACGCCAGGCTTGGGAGACAGCATGGCGTGTTCAATTGCTCCACCTTCTGATATTTATCATGCGGAAGTTGAGATATAATCTTTTATAATGTGACAACAGATTTAGTCTGTAAAACCAGGAATGCAGTTGTATGCAATATCATGTGATAAATGAATTAGGCTGCAATATCATGTGGTAACAACAGTAGACTGAAACATAACGTGATAAAAGAATAAGACTGCAATATCATGTCATAGAATGCAATATCATGTGACAAATAATTAGAGTGCAATTTCATGTGATGAAATACTTAAACTGCAATATCATTTGTTACAAGAATGAGACTGCAGAATCATTTGATGAATGCATTAGAATGCAATATCATGTGATAACACAATTAGACTGTAATAACATGTCAAGAATGAATTAGATTGCCATATCATGTGATAAAGAATTAGACTCAGATCTGAAATATAGTGTGTATAATATCATGTGACGAAAGAAATAAACTCCAATATCATTTGTTAAAATAACGAGAATGCAGTATCAAGATATGAATGACTAAAGCTGTAATATCAAATGCTAAAAGAAGTATAATGTTAGATAATGAATGTAATTTATGTAATACCATGTGATAAATGAACTAGACAGCAAAATCATGTGATGAATAAATTAGAATGCAAAATTATATGATAAAATACTTAGACTGTAAGATCAGGAATGTAGTTTATATAATATAGTTTATATAATATTATGTGATAAAAGAATTAGACCGTAAGATCAGGAATGTACTGCTTGTAATATCATGTGATAAAAGAAATAGACTGTAAGATCAGGAATGTACTGTTTGTAATATCATGTGATAAAAGAACTAGACTGTAAGATCAGGAATGTACTGTATGTAATATCATGTGATAAAAGAACTAAACTGTATGATCAGAAATGTACTGTATGTAATATCATGTGATAAAAGAACTAGACTGTAAGATCAGGAATGTAATGTATATAATATCATGTGATAAAAGAACTAGACTGTAAGGTCAAGAAGATCGTGTATGTAAAATATATAGCAAGTGATAAAAGAATTAGACGCTAAGATCATGAATATAGTGTATGCATCATCACACTCAATTTGCAAAAAAGCGTTAGATATTGAGAAGAAAAAAACAAAACAATGAGAGATGGAAATGAAAGGATCAAAGAGAATATGCAAAGTATAAGAATGAATCAGGCCAAGTCATCAGTTAATAATAACAAAGACTAAATCAGGCCAATTCATTAGTTAATAATAACAAACACTAAATCATGCCAATTCATTAGTTAATAATAACAAACACTAAACCATGCCAATTCATTAGTTAATAATAACAAAGACTAAATCATGCAAAGTCATCAGTTAATAATAACAAAGACTAAATCATGCCAAGTCATCAGTTAATAATAACAAATATTAAATCAGACCAAGTCATCAGTTAATAACAACAAAGACTAAATCAGACCAAGTCATTGGTTAATACTAACGAAGACTAAATCAGGTTAAGACATCAGTTGATAATAACAAAGAAAACAAATCACGGTGAAGGTGGTATGACAAGGAAAACACAATACAGACTATTCAAAAAGAGGAATCAGCCTGGAACAAAACCTGACACAAAAAAGCCGCAATTATACTGCAGTAGTGCACAATCAATATGTCATTAAGATAACGTCACTAACCACACGAGCAGTATATGGCTGTACACACTGTTTTATAACTGAAAAAGGACATTAGTTTCACACATGAGCGAACTGCTTAAATTTGAGGATTATAAGATTTTGAATGTTCGGCCATTGTACTATTTTCTCTTCAATTTCAAACGCCATTATGCATTGAAAATAGTTACTGACACTAACTCCTTCGAAAAAACTCTTTCTGTTCCTGTCTTGTTTCATAAGCATCAGACCGCAATGTCCATCTCTCAGGCATAAAATTATAAAAGACATGATACACAGTTTTCTCAAGAAAGAGTTCAATTCTACGCCTCCGTTTCTTTAAGATCATGCCATTCTTGAACAGCAAACATTGAGATTGATTTATAAGGAAAATGAAAAACAAAACGCGCAGCACATCTAAACACCGTAATTAATGATTAGGAAATTGCATATATTGGGTGAAAGCTTCAATATTTTTCGTGCCAGCATTCCATCATTTCATCGACACCACTGCGCAAGGGTTACAGAAAGATCAATTCCTCTCTCCCATGCACATTGCTGAGATAATGAAGGCTTGACACGATGACATGAAGCGGAATGAAACATTCCAACCCCGTAATGACGAGGAAATTGAATTACGTCAACCTCTATTAAGAGGGGAATAAAGAAAATTCAATCAATTGAAAATAAATAGGCTTGGATCATCACAGCGAGAATATTGCGAGCTAAAAATCCGACAAGTGATTTCTGGTCTAGACCGGTAAATATGTAATGTCGGGGATAAACTCTGATTCAAGAATTTTTTTTTTCTTTTTCCAATTTATGCCTGAAGCTCTGATGTTAATTAAATCCGAAACATTACGATGGGGAAAATATTACCATCCTCAGACTAAAAAAAATGTTGTTTTTTTTTAGCAATATGACTTTTCTAATTGATATATGTATTATTCTGAAACAAGAGACCGATGTTAACAAATAGCATTTCCTAATGAAAAATTATGATCATTTAATACTTTCCAGAGAGATAAAACACGGTTGTATGCAATAAAACGTTCAGCAAGTAACTTGATTATTTGACTGCCTTTTACTTGTCAAAACCAAATAATTAAATTTCCAAACGATTATATTAATGTTGACATTGCTTTAAAAGTATTGCAAAAAGGTCTTGTGTTTCATTGTTGTACTTCACCAAACTGACATAGAAAGGCTTTTAAAATCACTTATTGAAGGCGACAACTGATGTACCTTTAAAACTACGACAGACTTTCACAACGCAAGACCTCGTTTGTTTTGGTTTTTTTTAGTTTTCTTTTTTTGTAGGCCAATAGATGTGTAATTTATAGCAAATGACTGTAAAGGATGAAATTACAGTACAAATCGACCATCTTTTCAGGATTCATTGTGGGTAATTTGCTGCAGAAGACTGTGAATATTAGAGGTGCTTGGTATTACTGGTGAAGCGATTTGAGGTGGTATATTTGTTTCAGTGGTATGTACCACGCTACTTTTTCACTGTAATTTCCATCGGTAAAGAATATATGAAAATTTCAGAGCATTCTTGTTTCGAATTTAATAATATTATCAGCAAGTTTTCATATTTACTAGGAGAAAAAAATAATCTCAAAAACATTTTTACAAACAATTATATTTGTCGCAAGTTAAGTTTTAATATTACATATATAATTATATTTTTGCTCCTTTATTCATATATTTGATACGTGTCACTTATGCAAAACGTCGTAGCAAAATCGTATGTTGTGAAAGATATGCCGTCCAATCCATCTTTTGGAAAGATTTCATATTAAAACAAACAAAACAAAACAAAATCACGTAATTGTTTTGTTATTTACTAGCTTATGTTAATGTATTCTTCTGTAAGACTGGGAATCATCCAAAGATTTTCAGGTGAGCAGTTGTTTTCTGTTTTGAGTTTGTCGTGTCCACTAGCTATTTTCTTGTTTGTTTTCCTGCCAATTACGTTAATATCGTGACTGGCAAATTGTAGACTTCAGTGTCAACACTTTCTGGTTTTATTAACAAGCTCTTTATTTTGAACTGCCTTCACACTGTGTAAGCCATAACGTATGCTTAGTCATCCCACTTTAGTTACATTGGCCGTTTGTAGGGGAATTCGTCTACCATCGTCTGCTATGAATTATACTTTTTTAAAATTTATATTAATTCACCGTCTCAAAACAAATTGGCTTCCTCGCTGCCAATGTTCAAATTTATGATTTCAATTTTGGTGGAGAATATTAATATTTCTTTGAAAACAAATGAAAGGGTATATCTATTAAAACGTGTAGAAACGCACTCATAAAGCCAGTTTAAGGCAGGTTTTACGACATCAGTAACACTGAAGGAAAATGCTTTTTTATGTTAAAGATGTAGACAAGAATAATTATATCAAGAAAATAAAACCGAATAATTTTCATTATTAGATAAGTTTGTAACTTAAGAAAGTCAGTTTACAACTTAGCGAAAAATGGTATATAGTTAATGTGACTCAATAACGGCCTGAAATCAACTCTTTGTTAACATGAGTGTGTATTGGGCCCAGTCCCACTCATGAAAGCCCTTCATTCAGGTCGTTAGAGACATATAGTCATACGACCTGACGGCTAAATTAGCAGTGCTCCTTAAGCACATAAACGCTTGGGGGATGTGGCACTAATTCCTTCCCCCAGGAACATTTAGCATCCCTCTGTGAGGGAATAAACCCGTCGCACGTGCCCTTCTGGGTGCACGCGACGTAAATCCAAGTAACCAATCAATCAGTCAATTAATGTGACTTACAGATTACTGTTCCTTTGACAGAAATGTCTCGATACGCTATCGGAATAATACAATATATACTGTTGTTTCTACAGTTCTTAAATGTTCAACATCAAAAACCAGCCTGGACACGCTGACATGGCGAGTATTGTAATTGCTTTTTCGGCATGTATTTTGATATTTGCGGTAGAGTTGTATAAATGTATGCACATCTTGCATTACAATGCTGCTGTTGATTCTTTTTATGAGGTTGTTATTTAAATTTACTAATAAAGATTTTTTTGGAATGCACTGGCCTGTATGAGCTGTGACGCGTGATGACATTCGTTTCTGCACCACTTTGATATTTTTCAGTGCTTTGAATTTATCTTTTTTAATTTTATATTTTTCGTCAATAATTTCGAGTTTCAAATATTACCTAATATCACTTCTGTGTTTGTGTATGGAAAAACCTAAGCTCTGTACGGTCTCAATTCACGCGTTCAGTTAAGAAAGGAAAATCTTTATTCAGAGTTTTATCCTGGACTTGACACTAGAACATGAATCATTTGTCGGATTTTCAGCTCTCAATATTCTGCAACCAGAACGCCTCTTGGCTTTTCTACAAAAACTACATATCATAGCAATTCTGATTGAGTGATACAGTGTAACATGGGTGAAAATCGCCGAAAACTGCGGATAGCTCAGGCACTCACTTAAGTATGCTTGGCAAAGTAAAACCATATCAAAAGCATTGTAATACCTTCATGAAATTATTTGAAAGAGTTTAGTATGAGAAAGTTGCTGAGGGAATGCATATATGAAGAAAAATAAATTCGGATTGTTTGGCCAAAAATAAGCATTTTCTGTTGATTCGACCGTAGGGAAAGCAATGATAACATGGAATACTCAGATGACGTCATTTGATAAACAAGTAACATGTATATGCATTAGCGGCTGTTGTTGCATTTTCTATGTATTTTCCCAATCATTGGCGGAAAGGCCCTAGAGTATTCCGATTGGAATATTATACGGTGATAATCCCCGTGACGCAAGTAAACAATGCCACTCCATGTACAGACAGTTTGACCCCGGGGTCAGCTTAGTTCTGAGTTGCCATATCAATCAATTTTGCGTTAACAATATCAGTGCTACTATTGACAGCTAAAGTCTTACAATTTCTGTATTTCCCCCTATTGTTTGGAATCCCTTGCAAAATGAAGTAAAATGAATGGCTGACTTATAGGGAAGAAATGGGCTTATTTCAACTTGTGGTGGCAGTGGTGTTTCGATAAAAGCGAGAGCACCATCTGCAGAGATTTTTAAATGATCCAAGTCCAACCAGAACGTCCTCTGCTTCTCTATCGTATGCTATAAAAAAACCTCAGATGTATAAAAATAACACTGCTATTTTGAACTGCCCTCAAACCTGCCGTTGTTATTGCATTATAATAGTTCGTTGACATCGCAATAACTGTAGTGCAAGTCACATGGATCATATATGTGCATTTATTCATTTTAACTTAAATATAAATTATTCTTTTAAAATTTAAAGCTAATTATCTTTAATCAAATTGTCTATTCAGTCCTGATTGTGGAATGACCTGTACCTTAAATGTTACCAAGAAACTTCCAGACGAAAAGAATCTAACGCTATGGACTTTTTAAGAGGTGGCCATAATATACTCGGTCAAATTAAGAGTGCGTCGAGTGGAATCGTCACAATCGAGGGCAGTACGAATCGGTTTATCAATATGTGTAGCTTTCATTGTGACATCACAGCGACATTCAATCCGGATTGTACTGGATCAATATTTCGGTTAATTTCGTTCAAAAATGTCTACGTACTTCAACAATGATTTTGCTGTATGCACTTCTTGGGGCGTCTAAATAATTACCGTCCAAAGGAATATGGATGTATACGAATTCAAATGAAGTGAATACGTGCCACTTATAGGTACGTAGAATCAAATTCTATAAAATGGCACCCAGTTCTGAAATAGTTTGTGTTGAATGCCAATATGACCCGTGTGACTTGTACTATAGATAATGTATCATCACAAATAGCAACGTAAGCAATAGTTTCAAACTTTTGAAACCTAACAATTTCTTAATTCGGTATTACTTAAAGCTTCAGGAAAAAACAAATAAAATATTAAGTGCGAGTTTTTCATTGCAGGGTCTTCAAGAATTTTTTTCAACATCGATCATTCTGAATCTATTGTACTCACATTTAGCCTCACGTACCTCCGCCGAAAACGTAACCATTCTGAAAGTATCGCTACGATTTTATTAATTGAAAGAAGACGAAGGTGTTCCAGGTGGATCCAATTCATGACGTGAGATCGGACGAAAACAACCATTATTATTAGTATTAGTACAAAATGTACAATTAGAGATGTAAAGATGAGTAAAACCGGCAATTTTTTAGAAATATTCGTGGTAGATCAAAACAATGGGTGTCGGAAAGTAAGGATGTATGTTCAGGATAACTTCGTGAGTAATAGAAGGTTTCGCAAATGATAGGTAAAGCTTAAAATAACTGTCATTAAAAGTTGGCTTCTACAATACTTTTCCATGCATGATGTCCATCACCTTTTATCAATGAGTGTGTGTGATTCGGACTTTTTACTGAGATTTAAACAAAAATCAGTCATATCGCTACGATGTCTGCGATGTGGCAGTTTATAGTGATGTCTAGCACTGGGTCATCAAGCCTCAGACATGTAGCATGATGTCCCACCCAGTCACATTATCCTGACACCAGGCCGACCAGTCCTAACGCTAACCTCTTAATGCTGAGCGCCAAGCGAGGTAGCTGTTAGTACCATTTTTGTAAGTCTTTGGTATGACTCGGCCGGGGATCGAACCCACGACCTTCTGTATCCGAGGCGGACGCTCTAACCACTAGGCCACCGGAGCGGTTTTTATCGGTGAAATGAGTGTAATGTCCAGATAATATAAGCTTTTTCCAAGATAGAGGAACGGAAGAAAAAAACTCAGCACAAGAGACAAGAAACAAAAGCACTGTTTTTAACATACATAGTTATTATTAGGTGAAATTTCATTTCCCCCTCAAATCTTTCATGAAATGTACTTTCAAATGAAGGTCTTACCAAAGCGATATTTGCACACAAAGCAGAAAGGATACTGGAACCCGATATTCCTGTAAAAAGAACATGCATTCAAAGCACTGAATCGCAAATTTCGTACCACATATGGCATAGAAGAAGGGTATGTAAATGTTTTTAAATATATTGTAATAAATGTGGAGTATGTGCATTTGGTTATAGCGCCCCGTTTTAAGGAGTTTAGATTTTTGTGATTTCTTGTCTGCTTATTCAAATTCGGTGCCATGGAAGTATTCCTTAGCCCGAAATAATTAGCCTATTGCTAGGAGCAAACCTCAGTGTGTTAGGCGTTTCAATGATGACATGGTTTACTAGTAGTGAATTCATGTCAAAACCGCATGAGAGTGTACCGGGAATATCATAATCCCTATTAAAATCCTGTGGTGTACATTAGTGGTGTGACTGCAGTGGCAGTATTTACGGTAGGAAACTGGTAAATTACACAAAGGAATCAATATGAAGGCACTCGGCAGATACCATTTATGTAGCAATGGTGGCAAATGTTATGCAGTTGTACTTACGAAATGTGTCTGGCAGCCATGGATTGACTGGCCTAAGGTGGCGTAGTTAAAATAATTCCCTGTGTTAGGGGATAGTTGTATAGTTTCTACTACGTGAACTGCTGGCGGTACGGAAACCTAACGGCGAAAAACCATGCAGATGTGTAGTTGATAGCTATTTGGCAGGATGTGCGATCTGTGGTTTTGCATTGATTAGAGCAAAATTTACGTACAGAACGGACACGTCGCACTTTCTAATTTACAACTGAAGTTGTATGGAAGTCTTTAGAATTTTTTGATAAACGTATGACTTCTAGCGGAAATCGCGCCAGGGTGTGACACCGCTGGGTTAAGTAAAGACCCCTGGCTTTCAACAATATTATAATGTAGTTATAGGTTAATTTCCAACACAAATACATCAACTCTTTTGTTATTTACTCATTTGGTTTTCCTACATAATGCTTAATTATAAAGGAATACACTATAAGAAACAAATCACTTGCACTTAACGCTGTATTTCAAAATAAATACACAACCTTAGTTTCATCAATACACAGTAAGAATATTAATGCGCACATAGCACCGTCCAGCGACGTTTGAACTTCGTCGCGCTGTCGACATTAGTTTAAACAATTCTTCTTTCGGCTTGCTTAAAACTGAAATGTAGCCATATTTTGATTGAACGCGCATTGAAGAAACCTTTCCAGCTGGTCTGGAATGGAAAGATTTTGTTTTTTCTGCTGACCCAAATCAATTCTGCTTTTCTGCTTACGAAGGACAGGATTTATTGGGTCATTTCAGTGCAGCAAGGAGAATGTAATATCAGTTGGAAATGTAGTCGATATTACAGTACAATTTCGCTGTGTATTAGGGTTCCCATGATATGGGTCATGCTATTCGGACTTGCCGAACTAATTAAGAAATTACATTTGGAGGAAATTTAAGATGCATAAATGTAAACATATCAATTACCATTCTTATTACCAGCTGAAGAAGTTATGTTTATGTCCTGTCACGTATATGTTTGCTGTTAGAGGGACCCCAGCTATGACCTGTAGCATACAGTGTATGTCTTTTATCGTAGGCCTAACACTGTATCAAAATAGTTAAACGGGGAAAATTGAAAAGCAGCTGTTGTGTGACAGTCCATTAAGCCAGCGCAAATATAACTTTTTCATCATCTTGGCTTATTGACTCTAAGGCTATTGGATTCCTGTTAGAACCTTCTGTTGCATTTTTTCTCAAATTTAACGTCTCTGATAGATATGTGATAGCCCTTGGCCTCAATATGCTTTTCTGTGCTATTTTTACAGATCTTAAAGAGCACTGGTCATAGTCTGAACCATTCTATTTGCGATAAGTTACAAATATTTCTTCTAAATAGCTCTTTAAATGATCGGAATGATATTTTCAATTACTGCGTCTCTCACGGTTGTTGTTGACATTGCGAATATCACGTTTTTGTTTTGCTTGTTTGAACGTTTCACTTGTTACGCAGTGAACTCTTCCACATCATTACTTTTATCACCTCTGCTTTCAAATGGACGAACCATCTTGTTTAATTTATCACTAACAAATTTGATAAACAAAAAGCAAATGTGTGTTTACAAAGTAGTTCCTAATACACTATGCTATTTTTAGACACAGGTGTCGTGCACTCTGAAGCCGTGTAGTATGGAAAAATACTGCACAATTCTGACAATGTAATGTTAACGGAGAAAAGTGTGCGTTTGATTTGGATTTTCAACGTAGTTTTAAAAAAAAATCAGTCATATCGCTACAATGTCTGCAGTGTGGCTGTTTATTGTACACATGGACATCATGCCGCAGACATATAGCGTGATATCCTACCCAGTCACGTTATCATGACACCAGGCCGACCAGTCCTAACACTAACCTCTGAATCCTCAGCGCTTAGCGAGGCAGCTGTTAGTACCATTGTTATAGCTCTTTGGTACGGCTCGCCAGGGTTCGTACGAGCGATCTCTCGCATCAAAGGCGGACGATCTAACGGAGAAAAAAATGAGCATATTATAATTCCATTTACAACACTGTTTCGTCATGTGATATTGCGAAGTTGAACACACTTACAACAGTCTCTGTATATCACTGATTTTATATCAAAGTATCGCGATTTTTCTTACCAATACTGCCAGGAAGACGTCGAATATGTTATTTTCACAGTACAAACTTATCAATGTTGATTATGTCTCCGATATTCTGAAAATAGTACTTGACACAAATAGCTCAATCAAATTCTTGCACAGTTACATGATTTGTTTAGAGATGTTTTACTATATCTGGATTCCATCAGTAAATGGCATTCCCGGGGGGAAATGGGTTGCAAATAAATGACACAGTTCCTGCACAATATAAATTAAACAATCCCATTCTTCGCAGATTCTCAACTAGTGTTTATGATTGGATGTGAGTCATTCCCATTGATCGGTAAATTGCAGACAGTGCATCTATTTCTCCATTAGAAGAATCGGCTTTGACCTCAAACTAGTCCACGCAGTGTCTTAATTCAATCATCTTCCGGAACTCATTACTAAATCAAAGTTATTTTTAAAAAAAATTCACTTCAAAGATGTGTAATGCAATGTTATATAACTTGTTTGACGAAAATTCTTGGGTTTTTTCTTCTTCTTTTTCATCTCTCCCAAACTTGTATTGCTTTTTTATTATACAGAAATCAGTTAGCTTTGGTAAGCAATCGTACAGGTCATTTTCAGAGACTATTTTTAGCTGGCCAAACCTGTCCCATAGCCACATCAGGTACAGTCATGCGCATTTGACGTAGGGCAACTCGAGTGACCTACACTTCTTACATGAATAGAATATTTGTCATTATAGATCGCCGCAGAATGTAGTAAACAATGTGCCAGTACACAAGTATAAAAGAGTTGAACTGCACGTTTTCATTAAGTATTTTTAACAATAAATGAATATATATTCCGTTATGTTACTGCATCGTGATTCTCATCTAAACTCCGCCCCCCACCCCTTATGGCTGCATGGTAATGAATAATCCGAAAATAAACAAGTTAACTTATCTAGTTAGCAGCAAACAATGAACACCAAAGGCGGCACATCACATATTAGGTAGATTCTTCAAAGATTTGTCATTTATTTAATAAATTAAATGGGAATGAATTTTGAATTCCAAAACTACTTATTCGATTGGCTAAGAAATTTATTCTCTCTCTCTCTCTCTCTCTCTCTCCTTAGTTTTCTAACTCCATGAAACAATATGGATAATAATGATGAGTTAACTCATCCTGCGATACCTTTGCAATGGCCAGTTGCTATAGTACTATCGGCTGTGTGTATAACTCTTGTGGCTTCTCAGATTGAGCTTGGGATCTGATTACGTTGGCATTGATGATGCTGTGTTCACATGTATGCATCCGTCCACTATGAAATTAAGTATATGCAACAATTTGTAAGTCCTCATGTTTTCGCGAGTATATATAGTCTTGAAGAGTCATCTAAGTACACGTCGATTTGTACAAATTGTAATTCTGATCACATGCGAAAATCGTCAACCCACCCATTTCCTTTCAGAAATGGATCATACAACTTTGTAAGTCCTATCCAAGACCGCGGACAGAGTAGGACAAATTCCTTGGGACCACGACGGTCAGGGAGTCCACCTCTGCTTCAATTTGTGATTCAATGGGGCCTATTGGATACTTTTTCCTAGGGCCCACAAATCCTTTCCGCTGTCCTGGTCTTCCCTGATGCTTTTAGTGCTCATATCTACTTTTCTATTTTAGGTAGGTTACTTAACTATTTACTCATGATTTTGAAACACACTATTTCTGTGAAGGGTGTACAGATGTCAAATCTTTAAAAAGAATTATTTGAAACTTTCCTCACGAACATACAATATGTTCATGACAATCGGTTAAAAGATTCCCTACGTTGAATGCGCATGTGTTAAATATTGGAGTGGAAAAACCCAGATTCGACTTCCTGAAAAAGGTCTAAACACCAAGTTAACGAGAATTAGCAATATGGGCGTACACTTGTGTAACTTATTTCATTTCAAGATGTAGGTGGATGCACGAGTTTTTAAGTTCTTTTATTTTGAAAATAGCCTGCTTTCTCTTTAGTTTTTAAATTACTGCTTTTTTAAGAAGTCAATCTACTCTGAGTATACATTTTGAAACCTTGTCATACACTTAGACACTTATTCTTCTTTTAAAAAACGAAAAATCCTCTTGTTTGGTTAGATTACCACTTTTATAAGTATATACTTTGACGGAATTCAGCACTTCGAAGTAGAATTCAACCTGATGAGTCATCATCAAATGGTTTTACATGTTTCTTTTGATTCCACTGCCTATTAGTATTACGTTTGTGCAGACTTGACTCTTATTATCAGTCCATATAAGCATTTGTTATTTTCTATTAGTTCTCTTACAGAAACCTCTGGGTTTGACTGTGCATTCCACATTTATCGTCAAAAACAATAAATTATTTTGCATTTTTGATATAGATTTTTGATACAGTTTGTTGTCAAGTGTAATCCACTATTTAACTTTTATAAAGACTATTGTCAAGTGTAATCCACAATTGTACATGTTTAATACAGACTACTGTCAAGTGTAATCCACAATTTTACATGTTTGATACAGACAATTGCATAGGTATCTTAAATCCCCGAATGCCGCCGTTTATCTTAAATGTTGCCATTCTCCGAATCTAATCTAACTAAAGTTTGGGAGGAAGGAAATGATTTGGTATAAAAGCCATCCTAATCTAATAACAACAGCATTCGCACGTGACGCACAAATTGATTCATAAGGGAATGAAGAGAGGCAAGCCCGCTTTTTAAGCCATCTTAGAAGAAAATACAAACATTAGATAAAAAAAGACTGGTGAATATTGGTGATCAGCTGGAGCGCTGGAATACATTTAAGGGCGAAATTGGGCAAAGACAATCCAACAGTGTGGTGTATGCTTATTATATTTACAACGGTGAGGTCATTAAATCTTGTGTTCCAAAATCGGTTGACCCACGGATGTCGCCGATCAACATTTGATTAATTCGTACACGTATGAAAACATGACAGGGTTTCTCATTTCGAGGGAGACGTTACATGGCATATAATGTGATGAAACGTCGATGTTATCTGGTTTTAATCGAACCCAACTATGTTTAGGAGCAATATCGTTCTAGATTCAGTATTATTTGGATGTTATGGCACATACGACTTTTGTTCTAACGGTGGTGTTGGGGCTTTAAAGATATCCATACAGTCATGTTCACGAGTAAGACCTTATACTGTTTGAAGCTTTCCAGGACCAACTCATTACTTTACCAACCATCGTACCGTTTTAACCCGCGAAATTTTATATTTTCCATCAATGTTTGAATTGTTTCAGACAAAAACTGACATAAACTACTTGCATGCATTAATAAACTCGTTAAAAATCGATGGCGCTATACCTATGCTAGACTGGATGCATTACTAAGTTAAAAGAACTCGTCCATGTGCTATTATAATTTACGTTTCCATTTATAGTTTTTGGTATCTTTCGGTAAGTATTTGTTTGAATATAGACCATAGGTGTTAAAAATAGTTCTCAGACAGAGTAATTAGGCAGTTAGGTGCAGACGTCATACTGACCTGAATTGACGGGCTTCTATGTTAGCATGGACTAGATTTGTTAGCTGACTTCAATACAAATTCCAAATAAAAGGATTTCTTGGAACATGCTCACACATATACGTGTTGTAATTAGATATAGACATAATTCTGTGTGTTAAGTGTTTCGGTCCTGTTTAACGATACTTGCAATGAAATACCGATCTACGACTTAGTATTGCGTACTGATAAAGCATACTAATATGAAGTAGGAGAAGAAGAAAAAAACGTACCATTGTGAAATCCATGTCTCGTGAATGAGCAGTACTAAGTTTTTTTCTTTTCAGAACCCTTTATTGATGATGGTTGTTGTCTTGCAGTCTTTGGAAATATATGGGAAATATAATCTGAGCGTTATTTTGTTTTGCATGTTTATTATGCTCGGTGTTCATGTGAACCATTCGAATGTTGGTGAGCTGGTACGCGAGGAAGGGATGGTTTTCTATCCTGCCAGAATAATGTTGTACACACGATACATTTTCTCCATTAAAATGATGATAAGAACAAGATTCTTTTTCTACAAATCAGAACAAGAGATTTTTTCCAGTTTCGTGGCGGCAGGACATTTAAAAATCACCCCCCCCCCCGCATAAAATATCGGTCCTTTAGGAACTTTCTGAGTTCAGACACCTATCTTGTTACGATATTATGCTAATATCATCTCTGGTTAATCATCAGAATTATAGATGTACTTCCTGGGTCATTTACAGCCGTAGTATAAACATCTACTCCTATAAATTAAGTTTAGATTGAAATATTTTTGGGGAAAAAAATGTTTTCAAAATGTTTTGGAGGGTATTTAGATAATGTGGGTTACATCGATTTTTACTACTCTTTGATGCATCACACTCATGCTAGATTACCGTCCTACTGTCCTCTCATACCCTCTTTGAACGGAGATGAAAGTTTCGCCCTTTTTCAATCAAGATAATTCTAATGAAACCGCATGCGACCTTGATCAATGAACGTAATTGATGCACATCTGGATGGTTGTTATACTTGACACACACGGGTTTTGCTCAGCTATCTTATTCACTGAAATATCAGTTCCTTTTGAAGAGATACAAATGATCCAATGGCGTGTTCCACTCATAAAAAGCACAATAGAGATTGAAAGTAAGCATAGATGGTCCATATCCACGTAAAACATGGATCCGAAGAATATCATAACTTGAGGGATTCTATTCGGACCTTCATTCTTTAGGTCAAAAGTTGACGTCCTAATAGAAGTGACAAATCCATGCATTTTTTCTAGAGAGGATTTTTGATGATCGATTATTGGGAGATTATTTAAATGTCGAGGCCATCTGTCAAAATATCGATGAAAATATTGTATTCTCACATAATTACAGCTAAAGAAATTTTATTTAGAAAATAAAGTTTTCTCGCACACAGTTATTAGTTTCTTGCAACCGTTTTGCGGCACATATTCATGTGGGCACATATGGTAATGGATGACTATACCTTGAAACTAGAATCTATGTGCGTGGAATGTTTGCAATCAAATCGATATCTGACTATATGCTAATCGATCAGGGAAGCATTGACTACGCTTATTGGGAGGTTGAGATATATTGGAAAGCAAAAGAAACAAAACTTAAAATAAGATGGTTTATGAGTGAAAAACGTTTTTAATTCGTTAAATTATTATTATTTAATTTATTCTCCGAAAACATTGTGTTTTCCTTGAACAACTAGGTTTTTTAATTTATATACAGAATTGTTTTTCAATTAATTTGCATTTGTGAAGAAAATGTGAGACGGAAGGGGGTGTCTCAGTAAACCAGGTTTTCTGAAAAAGGTTCAAGAGAAATACATGAAATTTTTGACACAACGACCCTGGTGTTCTGTTTTAAAAAATGTGCATATCTGATGCACACCAAGTGTCTGTTTTAGTATAACATCGGATTTATCGCGACAAAAGCTAAGTTTAAAGAGGAAAATTTAGCGGTAACTTTAAAACGTTGTTTGTCTCCTCTACTCTACATATCAAAGGTTTAACAAGGAGAACCTAGTTTAATAAATATCAAAAGCACAATTATTAAATTAAAACTTGATCTGACGCGGAAAAGAACTCTTTTTCTTCTTATTTCATTCATCGTTTGACATTAGACATTTCTCATAAATAAAGTTTCACTGATGAATGACATATTTACAAAATTGAAAGAAACCTGGCTTGTAAAAGTAAAACTTTATTATTGTTGTTTTATTCAACTCTGAAATCTAGCACTATGGTGTTGCTGGTTTAAAAAAAAAGGCAACAAACAATTCTTCGCTATTCTATTGATATACGAGGTACATGTTATATAATCACAGTACATTTGGCTTAGGAAAACAAGCATACCTTGTGAGCTCGAAGATACTGAGGTAAAATCCAGGTCTATATCTTCTAAACCTGGTAAAGTTGACTAAATACCAGGATTTACTTCCATATCTTTGATTTCGTCATAAACTGTGGCAATCTAAATACGCAAACATTAGAAACAAGGAAGATTTTCAAAGGTCAATTTTTCTTTCAAGACCCATGATAGCGAGCGAGCGAGCGAGAGAGAGAGAGTGAGAGTGAGAGAGAGATAAGTATTTTATATTAATATTTGAGTAAGAGTTTAAAACTATATATTAAAAAAACAAGCCAGGTATCCTGAATCTGTTCTAATCCTAAGCAACAACCCGTTATCAGAATATTAAAATTAGTTAAAATAAAACTCTTATGACAGAAAAAACAAACCAAGTCATTCCAACATAAATATTGAATGACAGAATGATCAAAACCAGGTCCATTTAGTTCTGAATAAAATACTTTTCTCCCGTTTTTTGTAGATTTCTGAACGAAATGGGAGGTTTTTCATCGAAAAATAACGCTTCCTCGCTTAGTGCATAATTATTACAGAAGTAAAAAGAGTGTTTCGACGGAAAAGAACAAAAAAACTGCATCCGGTTTTCCCAAGAGAAAGGTGGATTTGATCATCGCTTGACGATTACAAACAGGCTTTGTTTTCGATAAAGAACTTTTTTCTCCACATGTTACATCTGTCATGCCATATAATATTGTCCGGCTGACTTTGGATTTTCATCTACCTGAATGTGTTTCAACACTTCGACTTATGAATTAATGAATTAATGATAGTTTAAATGAGATCTCGGTTTTATGTACGTTGGTGTTAATCAATAATAAAGATTCCTAAAAAAAAAAAAAATAATTGAAACTCCAGTGATAGCAATATGATGAAGGTTGTCAATCAATTTCAGAAAATTTCAGAATAATAAATCATTGATTAATATTTGGTTTTTATGGCAAGCGATATTTTAGCATGCAAGTAAACTTACCGTTTAATAATTAATCATCTCACTACATGTGATATTCTGCTGTGCATTGTCCCTTTGACGTTATCCAGTATTCTAGGACAAACTGGAAAATATTCACATATATGGTATCCGTTATGTGTAATCCGAGGGAAGAATGTTTTTGTTTGTTTGTGTGAATATAATTAAAGTACACTTTCGGATGAGTGTCAATAACTAGGTGGATTAAAAGGGAGAGGATGAGCCTTACACTTCCGGCAGCATAGGCCTCTTCACGTCCACACCTCTCGCGGATATTTATCACTAGAAATTATCCAGCGACATGAAGATTTAGTGTACACCTAGTCCTTTGAAATCAGGGACTTCTGATATACACAGAATATATCTTGACAGCAAATTATCTTCCAGGCACTGAAAATGAATTATTTTGGTAACAATCAGCGTCTCTAAGTAAAACTTGGTGACCGTACAGGAGTTCTAAGCTTGGACAGCACTCATTCTGGATGGGCACTCTTCGGCATGATCTATATGAGCTGTCTTAGGGTGAAAGTTATGCTTTATCTTTTATAATATAACAGGTCTATATTGCGTGATTCCACCGCTACCACTAAATGCCATATGAGAATAATATGCCATCCAACCAGAGCTCGAACTTATAATTGCCTACTTTTAAACGGGCGGTCTAACACTTGAGCTATTTGAACCGATGCATTGAACCAGATCATGTGGTATACTCCCCTAATTTTCATAAACAGGCTTTTGTCATTTGTGATAATGCAGATTTACCCACAAAGGTTGAATGTCAAGCCCAACAGATGAGCATATTGATGTGCACTATCTCGCCGCGACAATAAAAATATCACCACCCCCATCACCCCCGTGTTTTGAAACTAAGTACTACTGCTGTCACAAATAGTCACATGGGAACAATTCGCTGCCACATTGGGTCTGGAACCCGGAACCACCAGAACTTCCTAAATGTATCTGGGTCTATGTACCAAAATTGTTTCTGTCATATACTCCCATGATACTCTGAGAAGCGTGCTCGAACTGTTTATATCATGTCTTTATAATCCGTGATTAAGCAGACTGAATGTCAACTTCCTAACGAATATGATAGGTTTCTATGTGCTTGAAGCCACCATTCTGATGAACAAAAGAAATTGCAAATTTATAAATTATTAGATATCACACAATACGCACGTGGTCGTGACGCCATATTTGACTACTAAGAAGCAATCTGTGCAACTGGAACTATTTTAAGAAAGATTCAGATTGTTTACACCCGACAAACAATTTCATATTTTTACAGAATATAAAGGTATGCGTCAATTATATATTACTGGAATAATGATTTGGTTGTCAATTATATATTACTGGAATAATGATTTGGTTGTCAATTATATATTACTGGAATAATGATTTGGTTGTCGCATGTGAACCATGTAATAAACGACCACATTTACGTCCTTTAGCGTTCCATGATATCATACATTTCTATAACGGTCAAGTATTAACTACTTTTGAAATGACGCTTATGCTACAACAAATAGAACCACTGATTTTGGCGTAAAATAGAAACTGTCATGTGAAATGTTTATAGATATAAATGAAGATTTTGTTGCATACTAGAATTTTCCCCCGACATGTTTGAGGATTGCATGGAAACAAATCAGTCGTTATAATGTTATGAATATCATCAAAGCGTAAAAGAAAAGGATACATTTAAGTGATTGTAAGAACGTTGCGCTTTGTAAATAAATTATTTCTGTCTTGAACTTATGTAATCACCCAACTGTTCTTTTGACATAGATGATCGAAGATGCATATATGTTCCGTAAATTATTTTGACTTGTATAATTAAACTCCTGTACTTTATGGACACAGACGAAGGATTGTTTAGGTTGGTTAGTTGTGACACATGTTTATAAACCCAACTAGCTGCAGAAACAAAACTGATTTAATTGATTAGGGGGTACTTCTGACATCTTAACTATATCATATCCATGATTTGCTTCAGCTGCACGTTTAGTTTTTGATGGCTGTTGATATGCATTGCGTAAGGGAGCACCAGCGAGATGACCTTTTACATACCACCACACCAAACGCAAAAAATAATACAAATACAATAAAATAAAATAGGTAGTACGCATGCTATATCTTGACCCAAAGACGAAGCATAATCATTGTTTCCTATTTCTTTGATTTTGAGGTATTAGTGAAGATATTCATAGATCTTAATGGCATATGCAACTTACATAACAGGTTTTATATGTCGTCAGTATATAAACGCCCGCGGACCCTATTCCATCTAAAATAACTAAGCATATCTAATGGCGACCTATCAGTAGTACGCTCAGTGTTTATCGCAATCTTTTCTACAAAATTTGTTTTGGATATAATCATATTGCACAATGACTCGTGGACACTGATTTCCAAGCACATGAAGTCTGCATTTAGAAATGATAACAAAATGCAAAAGGGTCCAACCTTTAGAGCTAACTTAAAGTAACACTGCTTTAATAAAGAGCAGGAGATCTATTTCAACATCCGTTTCAGCGCTGTTTTTGCCCGTCTATAAACTAAATTCCAACCAACAGTGTTTCCATTTGACGATTTTCTCGCGAATTTATGTTCACAAACCCAGTAATTTTGTGTCAAATTGATTTCAAAGACTCATCCGCCAGTAAATTCTTTGCTCGCGTGACTGATGAAATAGAATATATGGCAGATGTTTGAAAGACGTCTACAACGATTTTTTAGATACCACATTAGAAACACATTAGAACAAGTAAAAGCACAGAATTCATTTAGCTGAGACTTTCAATCACTGAAAGGTTTTAGGCTTTACAACCAACATAGTAATTATGACATTTGTAGAAAGGTTTCAGGCTTTAAACCCTACACAGTTATTATGTCACTGCTAGAAAGGTTTCAGGTTTTACACCCTACATAGTTATTATGCCACTACTAGAAAGGTTTCGGCAGGCCCGGCCCTAGGATGCGCGGGGCCCAAGAGAACATGCGGGGCCCCAATGCAGCAAGCGATGAGCGGAGCCCCAAGCAAATAAACTGCAATGTGGAGCTGATTTCTTGAAAGCGCGGAGCCCAATGCGGTTGCCTCGTTCGCCTTGCCCTAGGGCCGGGCCTGGGTTTCAGGCTTTACACCCTACATAGTTAGTATGCCACTGCTAAAATGTTGTTAGGCTTTACATCTTACATAGTTATTATGCCACTGACAGAATGGTTTTAGGCTTTACACCCTATAT
Source organism: Sinohyriopsis cumingii (assembly GCA_028554795.2). NCBI lineage: Eukaryota > Metazoa > Mollusca > Bivalvia > Unionida > Unionidae > Sinohyriopsis > Sinohyriopsis cumingii. The sequence goes on along the minus strand of CM068824.1, from coordinate 112,856,985 downwards.
AGTTAGTATGCCACTGGTAGAAAGGTTGCAGGCTTTACGCCCTACTTAGTTATTATGCCACTGACAGAATGGTTTTAGGCTTTACGCCCTACATAGCTTATATGCCACTGACAGAAAGCTATGGGCTGCAACCTGCAAAGTGTGAAATGTTGTATGAAGGGCGTGACACCCGGTTCTGATATTACTGGGGAATTATTATGTACAGTCTTTTCCTATGTTGACAAAGCAGGTGAATTATGATAGTATGGGCGGTGGGTAGGTGGGAGAGAATATATCACGAATAATGTTGAACAGTGGACAGATCTGCTTTGTTCCTACATCGGAAATAAGTTTACCTACCTAATATAGGACATTCGATGACAAAATTTACCTTTAACAATGTTATAAAAGAAATTTACCTGTATACGTAAGGGGATGAGCATGGAAATAATAATTCAAATGTGACTTTCACTAATATTCTGACATTAAAACATTCCGTATTTAATGTTTCAGTGCAGATGACAAATATAAAGATAGACTGAATAGGAATTCTCCAACGATGTTCCAAAACTCCATTTAATAATGATAAGCAAACAAAACACAAAAAATCAACTACTCTAGGTCTTAAAATATGTGTGTGTGTGTGTGCCATTTGGATTTTTAGCGTAGCTTTAACAACTGTTCAGTCATATGATGTCTGCTGGGTGGCAGTTTATAATGATGTTTAGTACTTAGGTATCATGCCGCAGACATGTAGCATGATGTCCCAACCAGTCACATTATTCTGACACCAGGCCGACCAGTCCTAACACTAACCTCTTAATGCTTAGCGCCAAACGAGGCAGCCGCTAGTACCATTTTTATAAGTCTCTGGTATGACTCGAGCCACATTTATGTCACCGGGGCGGTCCTTAAAATAAGTAATAGAAAGGAGGCCAATAATGTAAGTAAAAATCAACAATCAAATTTTGTCTCTAAGCTACGATGAAAATGTATGAAACACAGCTTTGTGAATTAAACCCCAGATAAACCTAAATGTCCAAAAGTATAGAATGTTCCGAATTCCAATAGTTTTAAATATTCTTGATGTATCACAATGATATAATCGAGAATGTCTTTAAATGAGTCCTCAATAATCCCAAATTAGTGGTTTAGTCCAAAAACGTGAACGAGCGCTTTGTGCTTGCAATGAAAAATTCAAATAAATAATTCCTCAGGTTATATCTGGACACAACTATAAATGATTACACAGACTAATCATAAGACAGAAATGAACAATTGTTTACCAAAAGCTTTATATCGACATTTCATTTGACCTATGTCGCAACAGAGTGTTCTAGAAAATCCAATCATCCTAATGGACCATTCCGTCAAACTGTAAACAAATTCTTAGAGTATTTTCAAGTACAGAAGATTCAGCATGATGGACTATTATAGAAGTTTAGGTATGAACTCAGATTTTAGTAAATATCTTGTTTATTTCTTAGAATCATGACAAAAATCAGGTAGAATCCATTCCACGACCCTCAGTCAGGGACATAAATGAATCACACATACACTATATATACTCATAAAATCTGTGCTCATTTTTCTGTGGGACTTATTGGAGTGACCGAGTACATATACGGAGTACATTAAAAACACATGAAATGGGTTATTGTTTATCTTTATTTCATATAATATTTAAAACAAAACCTTCTCTTTTACAAAATCTCAGTCATTTCGATTATCGTAATAACCATTAATTCGTTTCTTTTAAAAATAGGGTGGCAATTACATCATCGTGTTTCATGAAAAGAAATATAAATATTCTGCTGAATTCACGCTTCACTCTTTTCTCAGAGCTTTGTGGGAAAAAACCTCAGTATAAAGATCAAGCATTTTACCCCACCGTCTGTTTCGATACATATGGGGAAAAAAAGACAGGTAGATAGGACAAAACGCAGTCAGACTGTATCTAAAAACAAGATAAAATCAAAATCATGCACACAGGTTGTCATGGAATTAAGTTTTCATCAATATTATGCACACAGATTGTTATGGAATTAAGTTTACATCGATTATGCACACACGTTGTCATGGAACGCATTTTACACCGATACTATGCACACAGATTGTCATGGGACTCAGTTTATACCGATAGTAAGCACACATATTGTCATGGGACTCAGTTTACATTGATAATATGCGCACAAATTGTCATGGAACTCAGTTTACATCGATAGTATGCACACACAGTGTCATAGAATTCTAGTTACATCGATGATGTGAACCCATATTATCATGGAAATCAGTTTACATCGATATTATGCAGATAGGTTGTCACGGAACTCAATTTACATCAATATTATGCACACATATTGTCCTAAAACTCAGTTTAGATCGATACTTTGCACAAAGATTTTCATGGAACTCAGTTTTAATCGATACTATGCACACAGATTGTCATTGTACTCAGTTTACATCGACGCTATACACAATAAAATACAAATAGTCCATCATGCTGAATCTGCCGTACTTGAAAAGACTAAAGGAAAGCATATTTCATCATTTTAACCACCACATGGCAACCCAATCCAACTTGAACACATACAAAATAATGTAAAACTGACTTAACGGAAATAGACCTTTAATGACTTTCAGTGACAAATATCCATCCAGTCATCAATCGCACGTTTTAAGAGAAAACAAGATAATTATTTGACGCTTGAATTTATCGCTACCCGATTAGCACGCTTTTGTGTATTGAATTAGGAAAGTTAGTATTTGTATAAAAGATAGTCTATATAGTTGGAAGGCACTCATATGCTAAATCGTACACCTCACTAAATAAATGTGTATCAGTAGTGGCATATTAAAGTCAGAATAAGCTTACCGTTTGATTTTTAAGACATACAGCTATTATTGGTGTCTGTACTCAAGGTCTCATGGTGGACTATTTAACTCACTGGTGATCAGATCACGAAAGTATTTTATTATGCCAGTCTGAGAAATGAGCATCCAGTTTTTCAGTCCTTGTTGATATTTGGTCCAATGATTCTTATAATTCAGAATAATGAAAAGCCCGTAAAATGTGAACATAAATATTGGAAAGCACGATTTAAAATAAAAAATTAAGTATATTTGTTAAAGTTTCCACCGCACATACATTTGCAGACATCTGAAATAAAACAACTATAAAGATTAGTACGAAGGTTCCAGACCACTTTCGGACTTGATAATTATATGAGCGGGTATCGGTAGTAGCCTGTCTATGTTCCAGACATTTATTGGACTGGCAGTTCTGTGTTCGCGTGTCAGCTGAAATCAGCTACATGGAAATGGATTAAAAATGATTACAACAAAAAAACTCTGATATCCTATTGAAAGCCCACAAAGCAAGTGTAAGACATGGATTTACTCCGAGAATACATTGCTTCGCTCACATATATGGCGGAAGCTCTAAGATTCTGCATTGCTGTCTGCTGCAACGTGTGAAACGACTAAACCTTATAACGAACAAGACTATGTTCCAACATTATTGTGACATTAATGGCGTAAAACATATTGATGTAGGTTGGAAAAAGGTCCAACAATGTCACAGTAGAAACACAGACAGAACATATTTCAATTAAATTAACAGTTGCACTCTACCATTTCAGCAATCTGAGCCTACGACAGTGAAGTAGTGCTCGGAGAAGTGTGGGACCGAAGCATTTTAACTGAAGAGTATTGCTTGGAAACGCGAATATCGAAACCCAAGATGCTTCAGCTGTGATTAATTTCTTGTTAAAATAACCTAAGTTAGCACAGTCGAAGTCGACTGGAACAGAATGTAAATTAAAGACAACGATTCAGAAACTGTCACTTTTCATTTCTTCTTGCGCAATACTTAATGGCAGATGTGCCTTGTGTTAATTGGTAGTAAGAATTAAAAATATACCAACAGAAAGGTGTTAATTTAGTTGATACATGCCATTTATCAAGTTGTACAGTTTTCTGTGACCAACAATTTATACACCATCAACGGTTGTCTAGGTGCAAAGGTATGCCAGAGCAGGAGGAAGGTTATTGAGCCCGAAATTCCAACGTCCTTTGTGAGACCTAGATGACCATGTGTCATTGTTATTCTTTCACAATAAATTATTGAGTACGTAATGTACATACTATGTACCTAAAAGGTGGGTAGTTTGTTTCCCTTTTAAAGCAATTACATACACAGATGCACATCCTGTAGGAGAGCGCTGCGTGTTATTAACATGTTTTAACAAGCTAACTTAAGAGTTTCCCTCGCGTTATGAGCTACATACCGAATTCGCCTGGAGACCATTTCATTTGTAAGCTTGGCTTAGTGATGATTGTGCTTCCTTCATCGTACTACCTTTCAAAAGTAAAATTTTTTGGTATTGGTCAAACCAAAATCTCAAGCTTAAATTGAAGCTCAAAAGCTTTGTGGTCTCTATGCCATCTGGTGTAAAACTTACTAGTCACTGAACTAAATTAAGAGGTAGATTTTGTGTGGTGCACGGAAAATACAAAGGTACGTTTGAACACATATACAGAAGAAACCAACATCAGAGATGATTGAGATAAATGAGGAGGTCTAGGTTCTAATAAAGTGAATATCTAAATCGAACGGTAACGCATACATACCGTGGCCAACATTGCAGTTTAACATAAGAGCACGATCCTTGTTATAAATGTCTAACAAACATTTTTGTGTTCCTGTTACCTGTTAAATTTTTTAATGAACCACTCCATAACCTTCCTATGTGTCACACCACTTCTACTGTTTTTCTACATCACAGCACTTACACGTGTATAAACGCCTAGGGTCTTCGCTCTTTCTCTTAAATTCACAAGTTGAGCTCTCGGTAATTCCCTAATATGATTGAGAATTTTATGACTTGGATTTATATTGTAATAGTTGTGGCACGTTTCACACAAAACCATACGGTAATTTGTTTGCTTTTAAGTATATTGGCTCTTGTAAAATAAATTCTTGCTTCGTTATGAAGTTATTGATGTAAATATCTCTTGTTGTTACCAAAGTGCATCGTAGCACTGAGAACTAAGGGAAAATCTGGACGTCAAAATGGTCTGTTGCAGAGAATTAAGAGAGAGTTTAGATGTTAAAAGGCTTGTTGCGGAGAATTAAGAGGGAGGTTGGACTTTAAATGGCTTGTTGCGACTTTTGCCTCGTATTAAATAATGAAAATGTAAAATGGTTATAGAGTTTTAATAGTGGCATGAACGGTCTGGCGAAAGAAAGTGATAAGGTCAACGAATAAGTATGTGATACCTTGGAAATCATTAGCAATGTACAAATGTTTGTAAATCGGGTTTTGTAGCGAACAAATGAGGTAGTCTAAAGCATATGTCTAATTACAAAATTTATTCAGCATCGTAAACTTTTCTTTGTGTTTTGGGTATCAGGAAACTATCATGTTCAACTTGCGGAAATTGGATGAAATTGTAAATACTCTTTCAGCTATTATAATCGGTGGCATGGTTACTATGTAGGAGCATATATTTAATTCAGAATTTCACCATAAAATACACACTTTCCTATCAATCTTTAAATGATTTTGAATGTCTTCGACCTTTGCTGAGTAAAAAATAAACAATGTTTAAAAATAAACTACTTTAAACATTTCACAACAGATCATGCCTAGAGCTAAATTTAAGATTATCTACTTGTCTCATCTCCATTAGACAGTATGATATCAGCACATTTAGAGAACATTCGTGAATTAAGAAACTGGTTGAAAATTTGTTTATTTTGTTTCATTCTCACTAACATTATGAGTAGGAGGACTACGGTCAATTAAATTATTGATCTCCCTTATCACAGGCGGTAATTCAACTAATTAGGCTTCGCTTTTTTTTTTAGCAGCTATTAAAAATAACCTTTAATAAGGATGACGTTTGAATCAATAATCGTCATGGACTTTTTGAAATTTATCAGCGTTGTGTAACAGGATATTCCAAATGTGTACATACATACATACATACATACATACATACATACATACATACTCGCTGTCGGGGCCCCGAGTGGCCGAGTGGTCTAAAGCGCTCTCCGTTACGGATCACTGCCATCTCACCTCTGTCTGCGTGGGTTCGAGTCTCCGATTAGGCGAATGTGGGTATGTGAGAAAGCTTGCCAGTAGCTTTTCGTGGGTCGGTGGTTCTTTCTGGGATTTTCCCGGGTTCTTCCTCCACCATTAATACTTCATGTATAGCCTATCGTGTGCTGAAAATGGCGTTAAACCCTACAACAACAACATATTCGTTGTCAACGCTATTGTCATCAAAATTACTACCAGCATCAATATATATGAAAATCCTCTAAAAATTGCCTGCATGTAAAACATTTAAACCGGTACAAGGGTATGTTTGATTATTAATTTTCGATTAGTGAGAAAAATTAAAGAAACACATAAGTTTAAAGAAAGGCAATTAGCATATTTCTAGTTTGCAGTCGTAACCTGGGCAAGAACAATAATAATAATAATAATAATAATAATAATAATAAGTACTGTGACTTCATGTAAAGACTATTTAGATAGTTAATATTTACCACGGGATTAATGTGAATTCATTTAAAGACATTTCAGGATTATATCATAGCAATGTTTTGGTACTGTTGACAAACGAGTACATTGCTGACCATCATTAAAAATACCTTTGGGACGCATTCGAATTACTCGATAGTTTTGGAACTGATATAACATTTAGGACATGGAGATTTCATCATTCACCATACAGTAAGAAACTTTTACTTTTCACTTTTCTTTAGGGACATAAATTATATTTTCAATTGTACAAAACTTGTCGGGTTTGCTGTTTCTTGTTACTTATTTTAGGACCAAAGAGCCGTAACAACCGTATGCTATTAAAATAGAAATATCTAAAGTTTAAAAAAGGCACTGCACCGTCTAGGAGAGGAAATAATAGAAAACAAGCTAGACAGAGGTATCCACTGGGAGTAGATGTACGAGCGTTCAGTTTTGTTAGGACAGCTTTCTTACTGCCATTGGAATATGACAAAAGTATAAAAGAGATACTTCTTCAATTGATGGCGGTAAATTGTGCGTCAAAATTAAATCCGATTCATCAACTGTGCACCAGAATAACCACTGAACTACTGTTGTCCTCTCCAGTTAACCAATATATCCTCCCCATATTCCCATGTGACCATTTCCGACTCGTTGCCTGCGTCAGATAATTCGATTATGTTATAAATTGCATGATATTGGAAAATATCTTTTTTTTCCCCTGTAATAGAGCGCGAATCCCTGCAAAGGCGCTTCGTCATGGCGTTAACATATGGATTCTTTCATGGTATGCTCTGAAGAAATGTTCGTTTTCCAGTCTGTTGATGGATAAACGTGTGGAAAAATAAATTCTGCAGATGTGTACCATCGTAAAGGAAATGTTGGAACAGAAACAAGTGAAATAATCGGTGGTAATAGTTATGAACCGTAATAAACCTGACTACTAAGGCCAAAAAAATGTTGGTTTTTTTCCGGTCGGCCGAACATGCTTTTATCATTGCCGACCCTAGCACTTTTTCCCCATATGGTAAAAAAGAAATCACAAAAATCACATGAAACATATATTATTTTTAAAAACAACATCCCTAGCCTGCTTTTACAACCAATGCAATAGGACACACACATAATACTTTGGCCTTTGGATGAAAAATTTTAAGAGCTTTTAGTCGCGGAAGCTAATGTTTCAAAAGTCTTACGTTGCGAATGTCATTTTACATAATGAATCCATGTCTACGACATAAATATGTGCTTCGGGAAGTGTTATTTTAGCGAATTAGGAGAATATTACAAGTAGAGAAAACCTACTAAACTGGAAACAGCGTAGGTAAAGTTAACAAAGTCTTATTAGCATATACGTGTGATGTATTTTCTGAGGATTTCTTACCTTGAATTCATGAAGCGAAAAACATATAGCGATGTAGTTACGAAACTTGTCGGAAAATACGAGCTTATATTTCCAACTCTTCAAGTCACAAAAGATAGCTTGCATTGTATGAGATGTTGTTGTTGGCGTAGTGGGGTGGTTCTCTAAGCGTATGCACACCTTACAGAACACAGCTATTTTATTTTCTCTGAAATAATGTGCATGTGTGTGAGTTTATTTGTTTTGTGTTTGTGTGTGTGTCTGTGTGTGATTTTGATTTTTAACAACTTTTCAGTCATATCGCCACGATTTCTGCAGTGTGGCAGTTTATAGTGATGCAGTCATATTATCCTGACAACAGGCCAACCAGTCCTAACACCAACTTTTTAATGCTGAGCGCGGAGCGAGGTAGTTTGTAGTGCCATTTTTATAAGTCTTTGTTATGATTCGGCCGGGGTTCGAACTTGCTACCTGCCGAATCCGAGGCTGACGCTCTAACCACTTAGGCCAAAGGAGCGGTGTGAATCAATGTTTATATGACATATAAAAATAAATAGAATAATGCACTGAGTTAACTCATGAGTTTTGTGATCTTAAGCGCTTGTGTATTGTTCAACAGAATCGCGTTGCAAACATTCATTATGCTCTATATATTGGTTTAAACTGATTTAGGCCTCAACTGGTGAACAATATTTACCAAACAAAATCGTTTGACAAACGATTTACTATTGTTTTGGAGTTATTTGAATGCCATAATTCCTTGCTGATAGGGACTTTTGACCTACTCACAACATCTTACTCATTCTTCGTTCTACCGTGCCATCTTCTAGCTATAACAATTCAGAAGACTGATTCACATTACCTTCATAGCTTTGTGTCGGCCTCATTCAGGCTAATTGACGCAGCATGACTCAAACCCGTCGAAGGAAATCGATAAAACTAATTCAGAAAGTGTGGAACTGTCTTAATGTTTATAATTAGAGAAGAAAATAACTTTGCAAATTGAAGTTTTTAAACAGCAGAAACAGACTTAAATATATTTTGAAGAGAAAATAATGTATCGATCTTCAAAAACACTGTGTTGTCTTTGGACGTTGCGAAACGCAATTTGATTTAACAAGAGTTCTTCTAAGGGACTCTACCCGCGGGAAAGAATTTCCATGAATCCATGATGAGTCTATTTTTTCTGTTTTTTTTCTAAATATATTTTGCAGCTGAGTTTTGAAACTGTTTCGGTTATTCTTGAGGAATTCCAGCAGATCAAAGTTGGTGACAAATTATTTTTAGATGTTTAGATGCAAGACAAAATGTTTTCTCATGGCCCATGCCCGTAAATCTGATATCATGGATAGATTTCTCATGGCCATTCCCGTAAATCTGATATCATGTATAGATTTATCATGGCCCATGTCCGTAAATCTGATATCATGTATAGATTTATCATTGCCCATGCCCGTAAATCTGATACCATGGATAGAAGATCATTTAGCTGATCTCGGACACTGTCATGAAAATAGCCAAGTCATAAGTATGGCTAAATTTACAATCAATATTTTTGAAAGAACAACCAGTCAATGAACTAGTGCTACACTGAGAGGATATTTCACCTATGTCCATAACCAGGGTTTGATTAAATATTTTCATTCTTAGGGATAAAATGGGTCCACATCCTCAAATTCCATTGCAATAAAAAAAAAAACTTGAGACGAGATTTATGATCATAAAATCGATGTTAGAATGTTTACTATCAACCTATTTATTAGGATGCAACTAAATATAAAGTCTAGTCTGGTATGCAAGTCACTGTTTTCTACCGCGGTATATTTTTTTCCGGTGATATATTCCGAGGTGCTTTTTCATTGTACCGATACTTCGGTAGTTTCCGTCAGTATGGAATGTACGAAAATTCCAGAGTAATCATTTTACAAATTTAATGATAGTAACATCATACTTTCATTTGCTATGACAAAAAAAATATGTTTGCAAACAATTGTGTTTGTCAAAAATTAATTTGGAGTATGAGAAATAGAATTATAGATATGATCACATATTTGGCAAATGTCACATACGCGCGGGCCAGATCCAACTTTAGAACAATTTAGGATTCAAATGAACAAACCAAAGCTATGTCATTCCTTTTTACTTATTTACTGGCGTATGTTAATGTGTTAAGTACATTATTCCTTTGTATGACTGTGAATCATGCGAAGATATCCTGGAAAGCAGTTGTTTTCTTCTTAAGTTTCGTAATTGGTCATAACCAATAGATATTTTATCGTTTATTGGGTAAATCTGGTTTATGCTTACTGGCTTTCTCTGGTAAATATCTTGCGATGATGTTGGCTTCCACTCTGAAGTGTCCCTGCTTATTACGTTAATAGAGTGGTTAGTACATTGTGGACTTCAGTGTCAAAACTTTCTGTTTTATCAACCTGCTCTCTTTCTCAGCTCAATGTCCTTCGCAGGTGTAAGCCATAGTGTATGCTAAATCATCTAACTTTAGTTAGAGTTTTTCTATAACAACTTATACAGTAATTAATGTGCACATATCAAATTCATTTCACTTTCATGGCGGAAGGAGCTTTGATATCTACATTTTTATCGCGAGAAATTTATTTTCTTTCAAATAATATAATGGATACAATGTGGTTTTATTTTGCTACAAATCAAGGCTTTTCTAAAAATTTCATAATGGTTGTTGTTGCAAATATTTTGGGACGTCATATGTATTACTTTTTTTAGGACCAATTGCATATATATGTTGCTAGAATTGGTTTAGAAAAAACCCATACTGGTATAAACATCCATCTGAGATGAGTGTCGGTAACAACCTTTGTTGTTGATCAGATTGGCACCATTTTCTTTAACAGATATCAAACAACATCTTATGGAACAAACCCCATGTTGATATAACCATTTAATTGGGAGTGGAGTGGAATGGACACCCTATAAACAATCTTTTTCGTCACTATTTTCATTTCGAAGACATTTACATATCAGTAGAGGTCCGTTCAAGATAATTAGCGAAAAGCAAGGTTTTCAAGACGGCCAATAACAGACAGCTTATTCTGTATCAATTTTTGTATCTAATGTTCATCTGTACAAAAGAAGAAAAAAAACTCATTAATAAGTTAGAATAACTTATTCATCAATTACTGATGTTACATATGTTACATTTCTGTGGGTATTAAACAGCATTCATATCATATTATATTATATTATATTATATTATATTATATTATATTATGTTATATTATATTATATTATGTTATGTTGCATTATATTATATTATATTATATTATATTATATTATATTATATTATATTATATTATATTATATTATATTATATTATATTATATTATATTGCAGACCAGATGCAAAGCCGCCTTCTGGAACTAATCAAAATAAATGCACTTAATGAAATCCAGTCTCTGATCCTGCATATGGCTCGGTTACTGTTTCTCCGATTTCCATGACAACCAATATCTCCTCCTCTTCCTCCTCTTCCTCCTTCTTCTTCTTCTTCTTTTTCTACTTCTTCTTCTTCTTCTTCTTCTTCTTCTTCTTCTTCTTATTATTATTATTATTATTATTATTTTGGTAGACGTTACTTGCAATCAGTCATGATCTTTGGAATTCCGTTTCGTTTTCAACATCCTCTGTCACCAAATGAGAACTTGCCTGCAGTTGGGTTGTACATTTCACGTTTGGCAAGTCAAGCAGATGCAGTACTCAGCCTTTTTGATAGCATCCGTCAAATCAAAGCATGTATAAACTCCCCAACCTGAATTTCATTCCTTGGAACAAAATAATGAGTGATTTTTATGTCTTAATTACGTTGCGTGCTCATTGTACATTCATTTTCTGATATTTTGTTCTGATAGTATATATTTTGTTAAAAATAGTCGTGCATTTAAGAGACGTTACAATAAACGAAAACAAAACTGACGCGTGTACAACAGAGTCAAAGGAATTAATGAAACTAAACAGCTGAACATAGGCTTCGTTTTTCATTCACTTGGGCTTTAATTCAGTTTCGACAATAATTGTCCTTTCTGATCTCCAGTTAAACAAATAAATACACTTAAAGGACGTTTTATTCCTCCTACTTTAGCTGGACAATGAACAACTACTGACCAAATAGTCTAGCATTTTTTACACAGAATAAAATGGTTGTCAAAGCGAAGCGCAATAAATGAGTCAGCGAGAATGTATTTTCAGAATGTAACCATTTCGTTAAGTTCTCGTAAAATTATGTTCGATCGTAACTCGTGTAACACAATCAGTATCTCAAATCCAATCGAACTTTACCTTGCATATACTTGTACTGTGTAGGCTAAATCCTAATCCTTTTACAAGATAAAAATGGAAGAGGAATGCTATTGTTAAACTGAATCGTTATCGGTAGTGAAAAAGGAAATCGTCTTTTAATACCACGTTCAATCACATTTTCACACGACTGTAAACGAGCCTGTACAGTATTCGATGAAACAGTAGGACCAACTCCATACATTAGGGTGAACCAGTTGAAGCAAATAAGAAACTGAAACATGTTTGAATAATGTATCGAGCACTAAAGAAATTTTCTCAAGCACAAGTGAAAGTCAGAGGTGTAATTATACAGTTCCACATGGAACATGGAGCGTGGTTCCAGGACAGCTTTATGAGATCAGTTACTAGATCTTATCGCCAGAAAAAGCAAAAGCGTAAGGTTTTCAATCAAATTCATTTGCAAATCGATACTTTCAAAGGAATGGTTAGTACAGATCAACTTACCATAAACGTAAAATTCTTTCTGGTCAGATATAAATTTAGAATAAAAGGACACATATGGTTCGGATCATAAATTCATGGACCCGAAACGCATACTAATAAAGTACTTTGGCAGATGTTTACCGACTGTACTCACATCACATGAAATTGTTTCCGTACTAAGCTCTTCTCAGCTAAAAAAAAAAACCTTTATGCTTTTATACTTTTTTATGCCTAAATAATGTTTGCATAATTGTTAATGTTTTATCAGCTGTTTATTTACTTAGTTGAAGACCTAGAGTTGAAACAATATTAAAATATTAGGCCACCTTCATGTGGCGTAGAGTGCCTTCGTAATCGTTGGGCATACTGCACCACAAGTCCTCGTGCCCAATTTTTTCTCTCAATATTCTGTTAAAGACCTATCCAGACTCTACTGCACACGTCATTATCAACGATCTCAAACAGTATCAATGGTATATCTAGATTGGTTGACGATCAAATTATTGTAATAAACTGCATATTAAACATGTTTATTGTTTTTAGTTTGTTCGTTGTTTGACTGTTTTTATAATGTCCGGTGACTAATAGATATTTGTCCTGTGTCCTTGTCACAACGTATTGTGACCAGGCTGTTTGGCGATGAGATTGATTGCGTTTAGTAAAGCCGCTAGTTTCAAATTAACAACTGATTTAGGTGGGAATAGGCACGGGGTGGGGGTGGAGATGTAAATGCATAATTGTATCTGATATGGTATTATACACGGGAATATCGAAAATATAGAAACCCTTTAACTGCCAACCACGGAGGTTAAACCAGCACCGTAAAAATGACAACGACGGAAGGAAAATAGGTACAGCTTACTACTAAAATTCCATGCTCGAGTTCGAAGTATATCTTGTAACTGGCGGCCATGTCTTTTTCCCGTAACATGATGTTGCGGTCTTCCCCTACCGTTGTTTTACCTATCATTGTCATAATGTTGCCGTCTTCTCCATCGTTGTTTTACCTATCATTGTCATAACGTTGCCGTCTTCTTCTAGCGATGTCTTACCTATCATTGTCATAATGTTGCCGTTTTCTTCTAGCGATGTCTTATCTATCATTGTCATAATGTTGCCGTCTTCTTCTGGCGATGTCTTACATGCCATTGAAAGTTTCAGCAAGTGGTTAAGCAGGCTGTGAGTATAAGAAACACTTGTCAAAAGGTCGGCATGGTTTAAGATTCATTAAATGTCTGAGCTGATTCTCTAAAATTGACGCTAACTTGAAAGAGTTGTTGTTGTTGTGGGGTTTAACGTCATTTTTCAGCACATGATAGGCTATGCATGGAGGCCACTATTAATGGTGGAGGAAGAACCCGGTAAAACCTCGGGAAGAACCACCGACCCACCAGAAGCTACTGGCAAACTTTCTCACATACCCACATTGGCCGAATCCTAGACTCGAACCCACGCAGACGGAGGTTAGATGTCAGTGATCCGTAACGGAGAGCGCTTTAGACCACTCGGCCACTCGGGGCCCACTTGAAAGAGAATAAGTAGAAGAAAAAAAACGGACTAAAAGAGATATCCATCTCACGAATCATTAAAGGTCTAGTAGTCTAGTCAGATACACACGATTACACAAAAAAAATAATGTAAACCATCCACTGGATACCGAGATGGAAAATTTATTATTCAGCAGATAAGGAATTTGTATATTTATTATGGGTTGTCGTTTTGCATTTATTTATTACTGATGAATTAGAAAGTGACACTATGCAAGTATATACGGTATTAAAATCGAGAAAATTGATACAGGCCACTGACACTCTTGTTTAAAATACAGCTGTAAGCGATTAGTTACGTAAACAATGACCGTATGTAGGCCTATATTTATCTCATTCTGATTTGTATATAGCTGTAAGCGATTAGTTACGTAAACAATGACCGTATGTAGGCCTATATTTATCTCATTCTGATTTGTATATAGCTGTAAGGTATTAGTTGCGCAAAGAATGACCGTATGCATATTTATGTCATTTTGATTTGTATATAGCTGTAAGCGATTAGTTACGTAAACAATGACCGTATGTAGGCCTATATTTATCTCATTCTGATTTGTATATAGCTGTAAGCTATTAGTTGCGCAAAGAATGACCGTATGCATATTTATCTCATTCAGATTTGTATATAGCTGTAAGCGATTACTTACGTAAAGAATGACCTATGTAGGCCTATATTTATCTCATTCTGATTTGTATATAGCTGTAAGCGATTAGTTACGTAAAGAATGACTGTATGTAGGCCTATATTTATCTCATTCTGATTTGTATATAGCTGTAAGCTATTAGTTGCGCAAAGAATGACCGTATACATATTTATCTCATTCTGATCTGTATATAGCTGTAAGCGATTAGTTACGTAAAGAATGACCGTATGTAGGCCTATATTTATCTCATTCTGATTTGTATATAGCTGTAAGCTATTAGTTGCGCACAGAATGACCGTATGTAGGCCTATATTTATCTAATTCTGATTTGTGTATAGCTGTAAGCTATTAGTTGCGCAAAGAATGACCGTATGTAGGCCTATATTTATCTCATTCTGATTTGTATATAACTGTAAGCGATTAGTTACGCAAAGACTGACCTTAATGCATATTTATGTCATTCTAAATTGTATATTCATTTCTAAATGTAATCGCCATAAGAAGATTGAGATGTATCTTCAGTTTTTAATTTTTTTGTTTTAAAAGTTACGTATTGTGTAATCGTTACAGATATGTTTATCACTGTCACAAGACCGGAACTTAATATCAAAATATTTAGTACCAAAGAGCCAGTAAAGTTGTCATATTTATATAAAGAGCAAGAAGCGACACCCTTTTCAAAAGATTGCTGAATTTTGCAAATTCGAAATCCGAAATCACAAACAATACTCAATAAAAAAGGTCGTTTTATCTAACCGATTGATCATTAGAGATACCGACTCGTGTTATTAAACAGTCAACCAACCACAGTACCAGGTAGCACACATTATTTTATCTCTTTGGACTGCTTAAAATCGTTCGATCAGTAACAACTGCAATGTATAGAACCGTCGAATAAACTATTTAGAAGAAGGATTTGTAAAGATATGGCACTGAAACAAATACAGAAAATTAGATGAATATTTCATCTTACTTATGTACCAGAAATTACACAGGGTTATTTAGAAGGAAGCAATTAATCTCTCATAAAATGTACAACTCATGTATAAAAGCAGAAAAATAGCTTTGGGAATTATTCAGCCATTTTGACACCAATTCTTCTGAGGTGCAAACGTTTCGATTTGTTTGCGTTAATGAGCAGGGTCCAGCGTTTACACCACTCGTGCAAATATTTATCAACAACTGATTGTGGTCTTCGGCGGAGGCATCAAGGTATAGAACCAGTAATTACTTAAGGTCACCCATTTTCATGATAATATCAAGATAATCGATCTCTAATACAAGGCCATTGCTAAACACAGATGTCAAAGGTTATTACCTTGCTATACACTGGTTTTAACAGTTGAAACATTATGTCATTTTATAATTTATCGGAATTCTTCAAACTGAACTTGAGAATATGGATTTGATCAAGTTGTATAATTTACCCAATGTGGTTAAGAAAGATTTATGGCATCATATCACGGTCTCTAACGTCAAAGGCTCTCTTCAGATCAATGAGTGTTGTGAGCACATAATTATTATTCCTGATTATGTTGGTAAGATACTATATACAGATGAAAATATAAAATATTTAATTGTTCTTCAAAGATGTACGCGAATGAAATTCCGTTTCTCTGATGGTGTATAAGATCGACACCACACTGACTACACAATATCTCCATGAACTTTGAAAAGTCAAACGTAGGTGGCTGTGACTTACTTATGTTTTAATAGTATAGTATTTCTGATAATGTTTCATGTACAAGGTAGAATTAATGTAGAGTTAATATTCGTAAACAACGTCAAACAATCATCCTTGTTAAAGACTGACATCTTGTGTAGCAGCTGCCAATTATGGCCTACCTTATATATACAGGCGGAAAACACTGTTCAAGATTATGTCACACTTTTGACGCTTCTATGGAAAGTAGTGGCGTAAAACTCTTTTTCAAAACACCAAAATAATTAAATATGTAGGTCATGGTGATCTAAATATTATATATTGACCTATAACGACGACGTATATCCTTCTGTGTAGCTGTTGGATTTTTTAAACTATTCAAACCTGTAATTTCGTTTGTTCAAACCGGCTTGAAACTAGCAATGCAGCTACATACTGTTACACGCACACGGGTATTTACTTGACCGAGCGGTTGTCAAACCCTGGCGCGATTCTCGCTAGAAGTCATAAGTTTACCCCGACTTTCCAAAGACTTCCATACAACTTCAGTTGTAAATTAGAAAGCCCGACGTGTCCATTCTATACCTAAATTTTCCTCTAATTAATGCAAGACCACAGATAAACCAAACTGCCAACTACACTGGACAACAAATTTTTACAAAAGTCATGTTACTGAAATAAAATTAGTCAATTCTTATCAATTTTTATGTGCTGAACACGAATATGACAGTCAAATTGCAAAATTGGCTCTAGTTTTTTTGTAATCTGCAAGAAATTAATGTTTACATAACGAAATGCATTCCAATAGTAAAAGGTCAACTGTAATAGCCTACCTATAAAAAATCAAGTCATTGACTACATCTTAGATTTCTTCGCCTGTCTCTTGTACAGCTGTTCGGGAGCATCTCTGAGGAGTGTCCAGCAGTAGTCAGCCAGCATTGTAGTGGACCATTTTCCCTGGTATCTTTGTTCCATTGTTGCGATATCTTGATGAAAACGTTCGCCGTGTTCATCACTAACAATACCACAGTTGTTAGGAAAGAAATCCAAATGGGAATGAAGGAAGTGAATCTTTAGAGACATATTGCAGCTAAGTTTCTTATACTTCATCAACATGTCTTCTACTAGTTCCTTATAGTTTTCTGCCCTAACATTTCCGAGGAAGTTTGTAGAAACTAGGCGAAAAGCATTCCATGCTTGTTTCGCGTCACCTTCCAGCAAGTTGTTGAACCGGTCATCTTTGAAAAGCTCTCGAATCTGAGGACCCACAAAAACTCCCTCTTTAATCTTTGCTTCGCTGAGTCGAGGGAATTTTTCATGCAGGTATCGGAATGCTGGCAAAGTCCGGTCAATGGCTTTCACGAAGTTCTTCATCAAACCTAGTTTGATGTGAAGGGGTGGTAGCAAGATTTTCTGAGCCTCAACCAGAGCTGGGTGTTGGATATTCTTCTCTCCAATGGCTACATTCTGCCTGTGAGTCCATTCCTTCCTCATGTAGTGCATTTCCCTTGCTCGGCTATCCCACTCGCATAAGAAACACATGTATTTTGTATATCCTTGCTGCAGTCCCATTAAAAGGGCAACTACCTTCAAATCACCACAGAGGTGCCAGCTGTACTTGTTATACTCAATGGAATTCAGTAGCTGCCTTAAGTTATCGTATGTCTCTTTCATGTGGACAGCATACGCTACTGGAATAGATGGAAGAATGTTTCCATTGTGCAAAAGCACAGCCTTGAGACTCAGTTTCGAAGAGTCCACAAATAGTCTCCATTCTTGTGTGTCATGAGTGATTTTTAAAGCATTCATGAGGCCCTCAATATCGGAACAGAATATCAGATTACTTTCCTTTCTGAAGAAAGGCTCCAATTGCTGGTGGCGCTTTCGATATGCAGTAATTGTGACATCTTCTTCTAGAAGATTCCATTGTTGGAGTCTTGATCCTAGCAATTCTGCCTTGTTCTTTGATAAGTCCAAATCACGAATCAGGTCGTTTAGTTCTTCCTGTGTTATTCTGTGTGGGGTTGATGATGCACCACAGTGAAAATCTGGATCACTGCATGCTGATGGACCAGGAGAAGAACAGGTCGACTCACCTTTGTCTTCGTCAGATGAATCAAGAGAATATTCTGCTGGAGGTTCTGGAATAGGAAGTCCCTCACCATGTGGAACTGGTCTCAATGCAGACGGAATGTTTGGGTAGACTATTTTCGACTTCTTTTGCTTCGTTATTCCGCCGGAAAGAGGAGGAACCAAGCAGAAGTAACAGTCATTTAGGTGGTTGCTTGGCTCTCTCCACACCATTGGGACTGCAAACGGCATTGATGACCTTTTGCAATTCAACCACTGTGAAAGCTGTGTTGTACATATAGCACAGCATATATGCGGAGCCCAAGGCTTGTCTTGGTCACCAACCTTGCATCCGAAGTAAAGATGATATGCCTTCTTCACTTGAGAATTGATACTTTTCTTCTGGTTGGCAAATGTCACTTCCCCACAAATATAGCAAAAATTGTCCGCGGTATTAACACACTTTCGAGGCATTACTGTTCTTTATTGTACGTAAATGGATAAAATAATAAGTTTTATGTAACAGTAGCTTGAACTGTCTCGCACAACGTCTAAAATATTTTAAATGCTGAACCTATCTGATTGGGCTTTATATAGTACACTGCTTACGTCAGCTTCAGCAGCCGCCTGGCATTAGTATAATAGGCCTACACATGTATAGTACACTGCTGACGTCAACTTACTTCAGCAGCCGCATGGCATTAGTATTGCACTGCATCAGAAAATGATGCAATCAACTGTGGATGATGTGAGCATGATGGTATTATGCAATGTTACATCATTATTCCGGATGTTGCTGCAGTCCTACTGGAGAAATTTACACAGTGAAACATAGAAAATGAGGTATATGAATATCTTCAAAACGAGAGCCAATACAAATTTTTCACGGTTATATTCGTGTTCGGCACACCAAAATACTACAGATTAGGGCCTTTTCAAGTCAGTAATGATTTCACTGTTGACCAGTGCTATCAATCAACCGCACCTCTGCGTGTTTTGGCTTCATCATGTGTCCGTACCACCAACCGTTCACGCCTTAGGACATATATGAGTACTCCCTAACAATGGGAACTATTTTAACTCCGCCACCTTAGGCCAGTCAATTTATGCTTTCCAGGCACTTTTCGCCAATATAACTGCACCATATTCGCCCACATGGCGACATAAACGGTGTCTGCCAAGTCCCTTTTTATTTATTCCGTTGTGTAATTTACCGGTTTAATACCGTAAGTACTGTCCTTGCAGTCAAGCTACCAATGTATACCACTAGATTTTAATATGGACTATTTTACTATCCAGGGACATTCATTCGGTTGTGGTCGGAATTCACTACAGGTGAACTAGGACATCATGGAAACACACTAACACTTCACTCCGTGACGTTTGCTCCTAATAATTAGCTCATTATTTCGGGCTAGGAATATTTCCATGGCGCCGAATTCAAATAATCACACAAGTAATCACACAAATCTAAGAATTGCTTAAAACGGGGCGCTATAACCAAGTGCGCATACTCTAAATTTACTACAATACTCTTGACAGTTTCATAACAACAAAATCGTTCTGATTGATTTACAACAACTATAAACAGTTATAATAAAGCTATCATTCAATTTTGTTGAGTCACAGCTTCATGAAATCGTAACGATCTTTTACAGTTTATTCCTAATTTTGAACACTTCATGGCTTAAGAGCCTTTTAATGATAAATTTATTACAATTTGATCATTAATCGGTTAGGTGCACGATACGAAATAGCAATTTGTCTTGTCTGAAAGCCAGCTTATATATTATAGATCAACCATCTTTTCGTGAACTCAGACTACGTGACGTCAGTAAGTTAGATTAATTTATAGTCTACATTTTAACAAATAACAGACTCATCAATTGTAGTATAAAAATTACCCCAGGTCGAGGTTTTACAACAGTCATCTAGTGAAATATGTTGCATATTTGATGATGACATAAAATAATTGCTTGAAAGGTAAAAAGAAAGTGCATACACACATAAGTCAAACGTACGTGATATTGTTTTTTGAACAATGATGTCCTACATGTTGTTATTGATGCTGCAATCGATGCATCAAAAACACATGCACATCTGAACATGTAAGCCACGCGTTCGAATGTGTGTTTTAACTTCTATGATTATTCAAGGTGAAAGATCAATGCATGAAGTTGTTTCATTGAAGACTCTTGCAATGAAAATGGAAACAAGCCAAACTTGAGAAAGGAAACAAACTTGCGCTTTTTCTACTCATGATAATGATATCATCTACTGACATTTCATATTTTTCACACTTTTATTTAGTGATTGACCAAAACTAATTTTATTTAATATATTTTTAGTTTAATGTTTGGATATATTATACAAAATGCAATATCAGACATTCCGTTAACAGAAGATTTGAAATCCAAATGAAGTGCGATGAAAAGCAACATCCCAATACTGTTCTAATGAAATAGCAATTGGAAACGAAATGTTCTATTTCTTATAACTGTATCACTTGTTTAGTTTGCAACTCAGGAGGAATGCAAGTAAACTAAGTGAAGTTGTAAAATGTTCAGACTGGGTTCGCTTCCTTTTGTTTGTTGATTTTTTTATGGGGGAGTGAGCTCTTGGCTTTTGGCTTTTGTGAATGTGACATCTATTTGAGGTCTGTGCCTAGAAAATAGGAAAAAAGGATACCACTTCTATTGGCCGCAGTTCAGAAATGAGGCCCTATCGGAAGTCCCAGGGGGAAAGCCCATAAAATTCTTAAAAAGTTGCAAAATGTCACTATGAGTTTGTCAGTAAATGAAATGCGTCATCACCCAATGCACCCATTGCTCCCACCCCCTCCCTGGTTCAAACCATGTGTTCATTTCTATGTGACATTGACTGGAGTTCCCTCCCTAATTCTCGGATTTGATTTGGCGATAATTTCCAATATGTGACGAACTTTGAAACTTGATATGTTATGCAACAAGTCATATTCTTTGTAAATTATCTGGACCTGTTCTGCGAGTTGTTAATCTCTTTAATGGTGCAAATGCAAACAGATGGAGCTCTTGACTGTGTGTGATAGAGATTGTTGTAGGAGGTTACATGATTACCGAAGTGTTTGCCATCCTTCAAATCAATAAGGTCACTAAGTGGAGTATTCCATTTCACAGTTGTGCAGCGATAACGTCATGAAGAGAAAAACGAGAGCTAGTGACTCACGTATAAACTGTATCCAGACATCTTGGAATCGATTCACAATCTAAACTAAAATCAAGTTTTATGAAAATTTAGTAGCATAAAGTTTCAGAACACATTTGTAAGTCGAGGAATACAATGTTTAATGATGGTACGAGAAATAAAACATTGAATTGATTGAAACAACTTGTTCAAGGTTCCCGGTTACTTGTGAAGTGTATTAATTCTTAAGGTTAAAACATCCCTTGGGAAAAATTGAGAATTACTATTTTAAAACTAATATAAAATGTAGGTAGGGTAATTTACCCAGAATAACAGTATAATACCATCAATGCTTTCTTAAATATAGCTACAAAAAGAATATTTTATCGATGTTCCAGCAATACTGTAGGTAAGGAAAACTGTTCTCTCAAATTGACATCGCGAATGGGAACTCTCGCATGATCTAAGAATATTATTTTTACAAACGTCCTGGAAAATGATTAAAGGCGTCTCTTCTTACACGGGCTTCATTTTTTTTTGTTCTTCTTTTCTCCTTTAACGTGGTTCGTATGCATTTCCTTCACCCTGGAATGGTCAGTATTTGGTAATGTATATTTTCGGCATCCTGCAAGAGTAGCCAGAAGCTGGTATCACTGTCTTGGAGTGACAGCCCTTGAATAATTACGTGCATTGTATTCTGTGTCCTCACTTGCATTCATAGCTTTTAATTTTTTTAATTTGTTTTTGTAAGAAAAATACAAGATTCTTCATGAAAAAATAAACATTTATGCGTAACTCAAAAAGAAAAATCTTCAATTCACATTTTTGCTGATATAATTATTGATATAAAATTAGCTGGGAGATTGTACCCTGCAGACTCCTACAAGGAAAATCATTCGATAACATGGCAGCAGTTTTAACATTAAGAGGGCCTTGTTCTTTTGCGGGATACGTTGGATGCATACTATCTGCGTTAACGTAAATTTCAATACCTTGTAACGTAAATATTTAGCACCCGAAAAGAGTAGCCAAAAGATGGTATAACTCTCTTGGGGTGATATGCCTTGAATAATCACGTGTTCTATATGCTGTGTCTCAACTAGCATGATGTTTTTTTTAAAACAAATTTGGTTTGTAAGAATAAATAAAAGAATCTTCATGAGAAAAAAAAAATATTTTTATGAAACTAAAAAAGGAAATCTTCAATTCGCACTGAACACCCTTGAAGGAAACCATTTAATAACATGGCAGCAGTTTAAACATTAAGATGCCTTGTCCCTTTACTGGATAATCAGGATGCATACTGTCTGCTTTTATGGGAAAAGACAGGCATAACTTTATTTGAGTCGAGTAAAAGGAACTATCTTTGAACGATAATGAAGCCAACTGAAGGAAGACATTTTTAGATCAGCTCCAGAATACCATTCGCGGTGCCGTTTCAAGCACAGTTTAACATAGCATTATTTCAGATGTATAGCATGTTTCTTACAGGTTTTTTCATGACTGTATGTCAGCACATTTATCTCAGAATACATGTGGAATTTTGCAGAATGCATGTAGATATTCATCGTGTATTGTTGCAGAGAAAACTACATAATATTTGTACTCCGTCGATACGTGAACATTTCAACGCGTTTTATGAATATTACAGTTTGATGGCAAAACATACAAAAAAAATATTTTTCACGCTGTAGCCCAAAGCCCTTCAGACGAATTTACTTAGCTCAACAAGTCTCCTTTATAAAGAGGATACAGTTGATATAATGCGTGAATGTGGTACTGTTATACAGAATAGTTGATGTACAATATCGACCAATATCAACCCTCTTACATGTGATTCATTTCGTTCTTCGAGACTGTATAGGCGCCATATTGATTCTTGATCAGTAAAGATATATGATCGTTCTATGACTTTCGCCTACCTTCCATTTTGCATAAATGCACTCTCTGTATTACTGTCGTAGAAAACTGGATTTCTGTAAATATTGGTTTTCTTTACCAATCTAGTTTTCTGCGGTATGACTGAAACCCACAGACGGAAATCTGTTGCGTTCCTTCGAGCGTTACTAATGATTTAATTCCTATCATCTTCAGTCAAGTAAAATTGTAAAAACTATAAGATAATTTAAATTCCAAACAAGAACATACTAATCGATATCTTAAGTGCTTTAAGTGCGAATCAAATATAAAAGCACGAACTGTAAAAAATAAAACAACTAGCTAACAAACAAAAACGGACAAGACTAACAAGTGCTAAACAGAATAGTTGCCCAGTCATAGGCAAAATTTCGAATGAATCCGCCTAGGATACATTGGGACCGGAGTCATAAGGTTAAAAGGTTGATGTTTGAATCTTTACCATTTATGAAAACTTGACAAATTATAATCTGTCCCGTTCTATATAAGAAACAAACAAATAAAAAATACACTAAGTGTATATATCTCAACTACTCTAACGGCTTTTAGTAAGACAAATATATATTAAGCCAGATGTCAGAAATATACAATGCCATATTGGTTTGTAATATAGCACACACACACTCTCTCTCTCTTTCTCTCTCATAAATAAATGTTCTTACTCATGGAGAGTAAAACAAAACAGAAATTGTCTTATAATTTTTACCATGTTCATAATCCGTGACTTAGTCATTATAAACTTTGGTCCATCTGGCGCGCGCTAAATACTTATTTTATACGATTTCAGGACACAAGAGAGCTTGTTTCAGTCATTAAGGATTTAATGCAACATTTTTATCGGTTACAGAAAAATCGGAGAGCAAGACAAAATTGGATTAATTTATGCTATGAGTTGTTGTCTATTACACTGAAAGTTCCTCTACTTGTGATCGCAAAACTACGATTTTTTACTTCTTTTACAAGTGGTCAGGGCTGAAAGGCAGATAAAATAGGTAAGTAACTTCTTACTGAAGCTTAAATCCATTCATACATCCTAAGCAAAATTTTTAAAAAGTCAGTGCTAATGAGTAAATCCACATCTGCAATGCATACAGACTGACGACGCAACTGCACAGTATATATATATATATATATATATATATATATATATATATATATATATATATATATATATATATATGCGTAGCCCCAGTTGCATACATGGGATTTTCATTGGGGCATACAATATCTTTAACAAAAATCTAAATTAATTGTTTTTAAACGATACAATGAAAAACTGAAAAGAATGTGTGAATAAAAAGGAGATATATAATGAAATGGAAAACCACACAAGCGTTTGGTTCCGAGTCGGGGGAGGGGGGAGAATTAGTTTGATTTGACGACGACCTTGGCATAGTCCAATGCTGTGCAAGAGTGTGCAGTTACACACGGCGCAGGTTGGAAATAGTCGGTGCTATTTAAGTATAGTATGTGCACTTTTATATTTTGCATGTGAGAACATGTTAAAATATCACTTTATGAGATTACGATTAGCTCAGTAAGTCAATGATATTCATGCGCAGTATTTTAACCCGCCTTTGGAACCTTTTGTTTTTTCTATTACTATCAACATTGTGACGGCCAGTTCTCTGATCGATTGCCGAAAGAAAATTGGGGAGAAAAGGTGATGTCTGTCTGAATATGGCCAATTTACCCCAAGGGGATCGTTACGACATATTTAGATTATCTTGCGTTCGAGTCAAACTACGTGACATCGTACGGAACTTGCATATATAATGTGTGCTGACAAATTATGTTGCCTGAGTCAAATGTTCTCGTGATTAGGAAGAACAGTTACTTTTTAAATTATAATTTGTAAAACAAATCTAAACAATTTCATTGGTTGCGGAACTTCGCAAAACATATCCACTAATGCCAGGGACTATTTTTACACTCACCAAATGAAATGTACATTGTCTGAGTCAGAATGAATGAAATTATTTATTCTTTCTTTCCAAACTAATTTCATTAAAATTAAAAGCAATTTATTGAAAAATCTGGAGATTATTCAACTATTGTATGTGTTGAAATTCCACTCTTGTTTTTGTTGAAATTCGATTCATGAATAGTTTCATCGTACTGGAAAAGTTGCGTTTGGGTGTATGAACCATCTTCTTTGAAACAAAACGCTGAGAGCCTTATAGATCCTTCAATGTATTTGTTTACAAATTCAAGTACACCGAATACATGCTTAAATTCAAGCCATTTATTGGTTTGTTGAAGTGAAGCCAGAGTCGAAGGGATGTGATTGAGGTAAATATTCTAATTCATACAAGATTGGTTAGAAACTTACAATATGACAAAACAAATAAAAACATATTTAGTGACATGTATTGCAATACGGATGATCAAAAACATAATCACGTTGTGAAATAAATCATAAACGATTAAGATAACTTCAAATTTGCAATAGTTTGATTCATTGTCTATAATGATTGTAAGCTTTTTCATAGAAGAATTCATAATTTGTTTCCTTCGTTAGAGCTCTGCTTCAGAGAACCAATTTACAGCTTAGATGCAGTTGTGTCTGCAAGTAAAATATTGATTTTTAGTTGATCTTTTTAATAACGTCTGATGACTCACAAAAAGTTATTAAAACTAAGTAGTGATGCCTTAGGGATCTTTTATTCCAATAATGTTTTACGATGCTGCTTTAATATTGTAGTTTTGTAATTAATGCATTGAAATGTGCGACTCAGTGCAAAGCTACGTCTTTGCATTTATTCTTCGCTGAAGAGACGTGCTCCAGGCTTAGTTATATCAATAGAAGATCAGTCGCCAGCAAGATTAAGTCGGATAGGTCTACTTACATCCACTCAATACAATTTGTCTTCTTTCATGGTGCGCAGATGTGCCCTATGTCCACATAGGCTTAACACATATGAGAGAATAGAACAGAAATGTTTTATATAACTTAAGCATGACAGTCAATACAAAGATAATGTATATGCAATAGACTGATACAGACATGGCTGAAATAATTAATGAATAACTAAACATATTTCGAGGAAACTTATCCAGATTTTGTTGCAAGGATGGGCTGCAGAGTCGCCGTCGTAGATACAAATTCCTATCAGATTTAGAAGCAAATCTAGCAAGAGACAATCAATATTTGCCAAGGCAGTTTAACATGCATTAATTATGAGTGTAGCTGTTAATCTTTTGTGAAATTAGGACCAGAAAAAAATATTCATTTGCTACTAACGTGTGCATGCATCTAACAGCTAACTTTTGTTATTTTACTTGCATTCAATTGCTATGGATTTCTCGCATAGCAAGATAATTTTCTTGTACACTAAAAAATGATTGTTAATAGGGCCAGATTATCGTCGAAACAAAGCAAGAGATGTTCCAGTAATACATGACATCCATGCAAACATTATATTACAAGTATCAATCTATATCAAGGGCATACTTTTCAGGTCCATTTTTAAAACTTTGCATATGGTCAATGTTGCATTAAGGTCTTGTAAAACGCTTCTACATACATACATACATACATGCCATCTCTAGCTGCTCTATATAAGTAGCGTTTTGAGTTTTTTATACAAACAATCTCAATTTAAATTAATAAATGCTTTCAAATTACGGAAATAATTTAATATTAAGCATTTAGTCCAAAGTTATCAGCGTACTGCGCCTGCTGTTAAGTCCTTATTGTATTATTTAGTGCTCGATCGATATAAACTATGTTATCTGGTTAAATTCCAATGTTCCGTTCATACTTGAGAATAAAGTATCTGATAGCTTCGAGACACACATTAAAACAGAGCCATAAAATCAAACGCGCTGGGAACTAAGGTGGTACATTGTCAGGCTAGAAATACAAGGATATCTACCCAGGGCAGCCCGGGTTTGTTACTTCGGTATGTCTTTGGCAAAGCACTTAACGCACCCTTCCTCTCCATGATGTAGCCAAAATGTGTCAAAAGTGCCCATGACCCAACAAAAACATAAAACTGAACTAGTCTTGGAAACTCAACCGTTTGAGGCATTCAAAAAGGAACGCATTATGAAGAAAAAAGTCTTTATGATTAGTACAACCACCTCTTACAATTTGAACATATTGGCACCTCAGTCAATTGGAAGACATAATTTCCTGATAAAAGCTATGCTTTCAAAATTCTTGAGTGGCACAAACAAGTCTTAGCGGCAAAAATGTCCACTGCCTTCTCCGAATCACAGAAATTATCTAGGCAACGTAACGATTACTTGTCGGATATGGTATATCAGTCTATGAAATATCAATGCCCAGGTTCATGCTGAGAAGAAGTGTTCGTGGTAATTTTTGTTTGTACCAGTAGGTCGTAGGTATATAAAGTCAAATGGTATTGTCTGATGATAGCAGCAATAAAATTAATGCTTTGCTAATATTCGTTTCTGAAAATATCAGTGAAATGTTTGATGACAAATAACAAAGAAATTCGTCGCAGTTCATTGATTCCAAGGCTTAATGTATTACTTTGATAAACATGAAAATAATGAAAATTTCGTAGCAGATAACCGATTGACATTGAAATAACGACAGCTGAGCTTAATAGTTTCATTATGAACATTGTAGATGGTTACTAACGTAAGACCACTTCGATGTAGACTGCAATGTTTGTTTTTTTCCACCTCTAATTACTATAGTCTATTTGTCCTATTAAGAGGTTCTTGATATATCAATTTAAGTTTTCATTAGGGCGGCACATCAAAAGCAAAATGTTTCACAGTGTGAAGTGGTTTACCTGGCATAAATATACATTCATAAACACAGAGTTCATAGGTGTATAATTAATGCAATCTATTGTATAATTAATGTAATTTGTGTGCGAACAGAAAAGGAAGTACAATTGTTGCAATATGCCGCGCGCAGGAAGTCACATTTACTAATAAAGATTATTCTCCAAACATTACATAGAGAAAAAATCCTACAAATATTCCGCTTGATATAAAATTATACTGCATGTTAAAAATGATCATTCGATAAAACAAGTTATAAAGCACTTTATATCATCACGCTTCAGCTGTTGTTCAAAAATATGTGTATGTTTGGATTTTTAACGTAGCTTTAACACTTTGAGTCAACTTGCTAAGATGTCTGCAGTTTATAGTGACGTCTAGCACTGGGGAATCATGCCGCAGACATGTGGCTTCATGTTTCCCCCAGTCACATTATTTTGACACCAGGCCGTCCAGTCCTAACATTAACCTCTTATGGCTGAGCGCTAAGCAAGGAAGCTGCTAGTTCCATTTTTATAAGTCTTTGCTATGACTCGTTCGGGGTTCGCATTGGAGGCGGACGCTCTAACTACTCAGACCACCTGAGCGGCTTTATTTCCAAAACGGAAGCTGCCCTTACTACCCAAGTGACGAATCACAAGTAAATCAAGCAACATTTTTAACGATTGGGTTCGTGAGAAAATGACATGCTATGCAAATCCATACAAAATCTCGTTTAATCTCTCCATTCACACGGTCTTTTTACTCTTTCACTATACGTTAGAGAAGGTATCTGACTTGCTGCAACCGTCGAAATGGATAATGTATCTAATAGCGCGTCTTTCATCACATATATATCCAATATTATATTAAACATTCTTTATCGTAAAGCCACTTTGGAAATGGAGATTGATTTTATGTAAAGGAGAAGAGGTTCAACATGTGAATGAATTAAAGTCTACAGTTGGATCTCACTGAATGTTACTGTCAGAAGAGGAACATCCGAGCATATAAATACTCATAAATACACATGCAAATTACCAAGCCACACACGATACATGATCTAAGACAATACCATGG
Source organism: Sinohyriopsis cumingii (assembly GCA_028554795.2). NCBI lineage: Eukaryota > Metazoa > Mollusca > Bivalvia > Unionida > Unionidae > Sinohyriopsis > Sinohyriopsis cumingii. The sequence continues at coordinate 112,827,523 of CM068824.1, read as the reverse complement.
CAATCATTACAGCAAAACAAGAGTACATCTGTATGAAAAACGTACGAGATATAAATTTTTGACGACAGGCATGGAACCAAACGTCTGAAGAAATATCAGCTTTGAACTTTGAAAATTTAGGAGAGGGTTTGCTTGATTATTCAAAATCTGAACAAGTAATTGAAAAAATGTTATTGAAATTTCTGCGAATACAATTGTGTTTCTGCAGATACAAATTTTAATGAGCCAAATTGTGTCAATGACAACATCACACTGGGACCCCAAATTCTGGTCTCAAACACAGACCAAACAAACCACAAACCAGCAGACATAATTAACACACCTAAACCCCACCAAAAGAAACTACTAGAAATACAAAACTACACTCCAGGGAACAATATAAATACAATGCCAATACTATCGCCAATCCTCTTCAAGGAAGCGGAAAAACCAAACACAAATGAAGATATAGACACCACTATTCCAAACCTAACAAATGAATTTGACAGTAACCTACATACCTTAAACTCCTCACAATTAGACCACATAACCATAACCAGCACCCCAAAATTCACCAAAAATGAAATAACCATTTCTAGAAGCATGCAAACAAACCAACAACAGGAAATCAAGCAAACAACCATAAATCAAAACATTAGGAAAGAAACTAGACACTCAAGCCAAACTCCTGGACCATCTGGGATAATAACAGCAAGGGAACCACCAACCTATGGGAACAAATCCAATGAATTAAACACTACGAAACGAACCAGCAGCATCACTAATATGGTAACCCAAAGACCACAAACAACCCAAAACACATACCTAGGTAATGGCAAGGGCCCGCTAAAACCCCAAAACAACCAAAAATCCCACAAGTAAGGTTAACTCAAAACAGGAAATAAAACAACAACATAACCCCCAAAACAAAATGTACAGTTATCATTCCATCGAACACACCATATACATAAGCAGCAGGTGCAACATAATTACTAGTCTAAGTACCAATAGTATTATGACAGCACTGGCCAAAATTCACACTGGACAATTCAAAGTGATAAGACCAAGGCGAAACTACCTCATTGTCCAATGCAGCACAATTCAACAAGTGGAAAAATTCATCCAAATTGAAACTATAGGCCCAATAAAAATCAAAGTAGAGAGACACCATAGCTCTCAGAGGAAACCACGAGTCACTTCGAACTCCAAACACAGTGAAACCACAAGTAATCTGGCTGAACCCACTAAAACCACTATCTTTAAAAAAGTAATAGCACTAAACGGATACAACAAGGACATAAGCAATGAACTCCTACTTCATAAACTCACAGCAAATGGAACACAGACCACCAAAGTATATCATCTTAAAAATCACAAGGGACAAGGAACAAACAAAGCAGTTATAGAGGCTACCGAGCCAATACCCTCAATAATAAAACTAGGACAGTCAGGAGTGTACCATAAGCTGGAAAATTACATAAATAGGCCAAGATTTTGCACCAAATGCCTGCACTGGGGACACTATGCCCTCAGATGTAGATTCAAACCAAGATGTAAGTACTGCGGAGGTCAACACAAAAGAGAATGCCACACAATTAAACAAAAATGTGCTAACTGTAAAGAAAACCATTATCCTAGATCGGCAGAATGCAGATTTGCAATAAAAGAGAAACAAATAGTTGACCTAATGAACAAAAAACACCTCACCTACCATTCTGCCAAAAACATTATTTGTAAAAACAACCCCAACACACCAAAATCTACCTCTGAAACAATCAATGAGCACCAAAACTCTCCACGCAGAATCAGAAGGGAAAACATTGCACCACAAAACATACCCTCGAATCAGGAAACAAAAGAACCAAAACTACAACCCACATTGTAACAAACCATGACCACCCTGATAACACTCCAGATACAAACAAAACTGTCACCCAAAACATCCCCAAATCTAACACACACCCCAACACAGAATTAATACAGGAAGTAATGAACCTAACAACACGAACCATAATGCAAGATCTCAGTAGCATAATGAGAACCCTCAAAACCATTTTCACCATACTAGCTGATTGGACCACAAGACTAACAGATAAAGACAACGTCAAAAATGAATGGTACAAAAATAATAAAATCACCATCTGGCAATGGAACTGCAGAGGAATCTTTAAAAACCTATCAGAACTGCAGAACAAACTGAATAATACGACCATAAAACCAGACGTAATCTGCCGACAGGAAACCCTCATAACACAAGAACACAAAGGCCTGCCCAAACTACAAGGCTATACCCAGGGAATCTTTAAAAACAGACCCATGGGGCAGAAAGGGGGCGGACTAGCAATTTTTTAATAGATACACTAATCTACTATGAAGTAATAGAAGTACCCCCTAACCTAAACATCAATAATAGCATCGAAATAATGTCAGTAATGATAAATATAGGAACCACAAACATTCAAATAATAAATGCATACGACCCAGGGGGTACCTTCTGCCCTACCAACCTAATCTCACTAAAGGCAATCACTAATAACAACAACAACAATCTAATGATCTGTCGCGACTTCAACGCACACAGTGAATTATGGGGAGGTAAAAAGAAAGATCAAAGAGGAAAAATGGTTGAAAAATGGATAACTGAGAACAATCTGGTCATCTTAAATGACGGTTCGAACACTAGATTAAACCCTGAGGATGGCACTCTCTCAGCCATAGGCCTAACCATCACTACCCCAAAATTGGCTCAAATCACAAATTGCTGGGTGGATCAGGAAGATACGTTAGGAAGTGACCATTTTCCCATCACAATCAATATTCAAACAAAAACTCAACACATTCCTAACGAAACCCCACCTAAATGGAGGTACCAACAGGCAGACTGGGACCAATTCCAATTATTACTACCTTGAGTAAATCCAGATAACTTAGAAAGCCCAAGTATTGACATGTATTATGATAACATAACAGACACAATTATAGAAGCAGCTAACCGATGCATACCAAAGACAACTAATATCCAAAATAAAAACCATGTACCATGGTGGACTAAACAGTGCACTATAGCACATAAAGACAAAAAAGGGCCTTAAATAAATATAAACGCACCAAAAATTCTATCTACTTCCAGCAATATAAAGGTAAAGAAAAAGCACTAAAACAAACTATAAAAACTGCTACAATTAATCTATGGCAAACCTTTTGCTCTAAGCTGAGTCTAAAATCAAACTCAAAACAAATATGGGACAAGATAAAAGCCATAAAAGGGAAAGCAACTACCTCAGCCCCAAAAATTAAAAATGCCATAACAAATAAAGATAAGGCAGACCTCCTAGCGAAGCATTTTTCGAACATGAGTAGCAACAATAATCACACCAAAAACTTTCAAGAACACAAAAAACTAATGGAGGGAACCCAACCTCAAATGTTTCAAGACCAAGGAACAAAAGAATCTCACATAAATAGTGACATCACAGTACATGAATGGAAGATAGCCCTACGATCCAAAAACGAAACATCCCCTGGTAAGGATCAGTTAGGTTACATTATCTACAAAAAACTACCTATCAATATAACAATAGCCGTAATCAAACTCTTTAATAGGATATGGGATAAAGGCCAACTACCCACCAAATGGAAACAGGCCATAGTAATACCAATCCCCAAGCTAGGTAAAGATCCCAACAACATAAATTCGTACCGACCCATCTCCCTTACAAACAATATTTGCAAAATAATGGAGACAATAATCGCAAATAGGTTAAAACACCACCTAGAAACCAATAACCTACTCTCCATCAATCAATGTGGCTTTCGGAACAAACGGTCCACAACTGACCAACTTCTCAGATTGGAAACAGACATCAAACTCGCTTTTAACGTACATAAGAAAACCGATCGCAACCTCATAGCGGTTTTTTTAGACCTAGAAAAAGCGTTCGACCTAGTATGGACCAATGGACTAATGGCCAAATTAAACCAATTTGGAATAACTGGACGCTTGTTCAACTGGATTGGCGATTTCCTCACAGGCCGGAAAATTACCACAAGAATAGGCAACACCCATTCGGAAGAATTTTCACTTGAAAATGGAACACCGCAAGGCAGTGTAATAAGTCCGTTACTATTTAACCTAATGGTAAACGACCTTGACCTCAATGTAGCCTCTACAAAAATAAACTTGTCACAATTTGCAGATGATAATGGTATATGGAGGAATGGAAATCCTGCCAATAACACAGTAGTTAAAGAAATCCAGCAGAGCCTAGACAACATAGGGAGATGGGCGGACAAATGGGGTTTCAAAATATTTCATGAAAAAACTGTGGCAATCATATTCACCCCCAAACGAATAACAACCTAGTCTATCCAAACTTCTATATACAAAATCAATTAATCAAATACGTAACAGTAGTAAAATTCCTAGGAATGTTCTTTGACAACCACCTCACATGGAAACAGCACATTGAACAACTCACCCAGAATTGTAACAAAGTCCTCAATTTACTCAGGAACATCACATGGACTGACTGGGGATCCAACCAGGAAACCCTCCTCACGATATATAAAAGCCTAATTAGATCAAAACTGGATTACGGTTGCCAAGCATATAACTCGGCTAAGCAGCCTGTACTACAAAAACTTGACACTATCCAGAGAAAAGCCTTGATATTATGCACAGGAACACTCCCCTCAACATCATTAGAAGAACTACAAACACTAACAGGAGAACTACCCTTAAAAATTACGTAGGCAAGAACTGCTCCTCCGATACTCCATTCGATTAGATACCCACCCAGACAACCATCCCACCAAAATAGCTATAAATAAGTGTAAAGTTGTCTTCAAACCCAAAATCATACCTATCACACCAAGTGGCAAAGTAATCCTTGAACTAAGAGAAAAGATACTAAAAAAAAACAGGTAACAAACAATACAGACCAGAAGAAATCACCATGGTTACAAAAACCACCAAGGATTAACATTGAAGCTACCAAATTAGGCAATAAAGAAGGACAAGAAAACTTACTAAAACCTGTACTGGTAAACGAAATCAACCAAAAATACCCGGACTATGTTAAAATATATACCGATGGATCAAAAACAAACAACCCACCAAGAACAGCAGCAGCAATAGTCATCCCTGAATTCAATATACAAACGGGATCCAGATTACCTGACTATTGCTCCATTTACACCACTGAATTCTGGGCTATACTTGAATCACTACAATGGATCAAAGACAACCAAATACCTAAAGCAGTCATTATAAGCGATTCCCTAAGCGTTATCAAATCGATCCAAAATCGCAATACACACTGTAGGGAACAATTCCTCGACAGAGCATGCCAATTAATCGACGATATCACCACAGCACATCAGTTAGTCGAACTCATGTGGATACCGTCGCACATTGGAATCTCTGGCAACGAAACAGCAGACAAAGTTGCAAAAACCAAACTAGGAGATCAAAACTCTATCAAGCTTAACTATAGCTCTACAGAAGCAATAAGCTTCGCACAAACATGTATAGACCAAACATGGCAAGATTTTTGGAACTCCTCCACAAAAGGTAAAAAGCACCATGAAACCCCCAAAAACGTAGATAGGAACATACAGCTACCTAAGGGTACCTATTTAGAACAGAAAACCATAAACAGGATAATAACTGGAAAAAACTAAACTAGCAAGCAGTTTTGGAAGGTTTATAGGACCCAAACCAGCAACCATTAACTGCTTTAACTGCCACACCAGCGAAGATCTACACCACGTATTCAATATATGCCCAAAATATCAACCCGCTCGGAAAATATTTATCAAAAACCAAAAAGAGATTGGATCACCACACACATACCCAGAGTTACTTATGGACTCTAATAAAAATAAACAATCAGCATATAAAAATATAAATCAATTCATAGACTCAGCAGGACTTAGGAACAAAATATAATTACTATCCCCACAAAACCAAAAGACCCAGTAACTAGCTAAAAAAATTTAGAAGCCACCACATAAAAAACCATAACATATCATTCAATTTTATAAAAGTATTAATAAATAATTCACTTACGAAGCACCTATAAAAAACTAAGGAAACCGCAAAATCGGATGTCCTAGATGTCCTTAACGAACCGAGTAATCAGCTAGGATTCCTGTCCTAAATGTCCTTAACGAACCGTGTAATCGGCTAGGACTTCTGTCTCTTGCTAAATAAAGTATAAATAACATTCAATCTCTAGAAACATCAATTAATAAATAACTTAAAGAGGTAATATCTAAAAACTTATAAATAACATAACGTAGGAAACACACCCTAAACACCTCGACTAGAAATCCTATAATAACCTTGAAAATCTCTCTTCATACTTGATATCTACTAAGAACCTCTATAAACAGCATAGAACATCCCCCCTCCTTTTAGAACATTTTGAAGAAGAAAAAAAAAACAAAAAAAAAAAAAACACCAGGCAAATGCAACAAGAAACTAGCGATGTAAAGCAAGCAGGACCGTTCCCGAGCTCTCCTTCCCACTAATGACAGCCAACCATTCAACTGTACGGGTCTTTATGGACCCACAGATTGAGGCCAAACTATCAGGGTTCCTTGAATCCATAAAAGCCTGGGGGAGGTGGCACCATCCCCTTCCCCAGGAACAACTAGCAGGCTGCGGTGCAATCAGAAAAAAGTGGCACATGCACAATTGTGCGAACGCTACTATAATTAAACTCAACAACAACAATGATAATTAAGCACTTAAGTATTTTTTTAAGTCCCTACAATGCCGTCAAATTTGACAGCAGTCTCTTCCCAAATATGGGCTCCCTCCATCTAGAAAAGCACAGTTCCTTACCTGTAATGTGAGATTTTGTGAAAATGATATATTTCACTTATACTCCGGTATAATATATATGTAAGTGCTGATGAGACGTGTGGTACCAAACCTCTGAACTTAATCCAGCGTTTTGTATCGCACGTTAACTCCGTGACCTTTTTACAATTCGATTTCTTCATATTTATTAGGTTAAATCTACAGTGTCTGCACATCAAGCAGCGTAACTCGATATTGTATTAACTTGATGTAAAGACTTTATTCAGTGTTTCCATGTTAATTTACAAATTTGGCCGTGTTAGTTTTATCACAAATGTTTCTTGCCTTTACATTATTCATGCGTCATGTAAAATCTTCAACGATGGAGAAATTGTGGCTTTGTACGGCAGTAGCCCTATTTTTCCATGTGCTAGACCATTTTCCAGCCGTGCCAATTATCTGCAGACTGATGTACTAATAATGTACCTGTTAGCTAGCGTTACCAATTTAGTTTGTGCAGAATGACTCATGTCGTCCTAAGGAAATCAATAGTTTTGTTCACGAATGTGTGATGGTTCCTCACGTTCCAAACAAGAACTCAGCTTCATTATAATAGAATCGAGCAAAAATGTATTAGTATAATGTTTCAAAACATCGAGGACTGATATCTTCATCCTGCTCTAGTCTAGAACGCAATTTCACTAAGAAGTACAACAGCAACAAAAAAAAACCAACCAACCTTCAGTTTTTTCCCCGAATCCCGTATGTCGATCTCTTTTCTCATGATAAACAAAACATAAGAAATAAAGAACTATTTGCACTAAAAATGTAGGAAATAAATAACCATCTGCAATAAATAGATATCTGAATCAATGAGTAATAAAAGTTAAATCATAACATATTTAATATGATAACAATTGACAGCTTTAATAACGTTTCGACTTAGTTCCCAATACGTAAATAAGAATTACATATAGCTGACAACACATAGTTTTTATGCTCCATCTCCAAGAAAACTTTCAGTACTTACAGTTTAGATAGTAAGTAATTCTGAAGAAGTGCTTGATTAATTGGTGCAAAATACGAAGGAACTTCAACAAGCACCAAGCGTTAATCATAAGTTGTGAAAAATGATATGAAATATAAATTCAATCATTTGGAATTATCTCGGCTATTTATGGGAGACAAAAATATGCCTCAGATATATGTCGTCGCATACATCATACATTCTGTTCGTTGGAAACTTCTCTTCAAGAAACAATAACAAAAATAAACCAACTTTATTCGGACCACCTAGTTATTTCTACAATTGGATTGTCTGTAGGATTGACTAAGAGTATACAAATAAAATGATAATAATAGTTTGATAATTCACTCCGTGTTCCGGAAATGACCGATGTGGTCCGAATGGCAGCTATCCATATGACTGACCTCGAAAATGGGAATGAAATTCCATTAATTTCTGGCAGGCGTACTCGAACATTGACAGTTGCAAAACAAAAATAATAACTATTGTATTCAAAAGCTTTAATCACTAAGAAGACATACATTTATATCATAAACAATGGTCCATAATCTTACTTTCAATTAAACAAACAATGAATCGAAAAAAACCTGTTAGTCGGTTTTGAAACAACATAGTTATTGTAGGATTCCTATTTGTTATTTGGTCGAATTGTTCTACGAGAAGCAGCTCCAGCTATGTGGCTGCAATTTTTATTTTAAAGGATAGAAAAATATATATAAATCAAACCTGAGGCCTCCTACTCATAATGATCAACAAACAGCGTTAATTATAAAAGACAACAGAAACCAACAACGTTCACAACAACTAATAAAAATGTTATCGAGATAATAAAAAGACATCATATTCCAATAAATAAACTTGTATGGCTGTATTAAATTCAACCCTCCGTCTAAGAAACTGTTCAATATAGACTACACAAAAGGCTTAAAAGAATGCATTCAGATGAAGCTGATGTGAGCTAAAGTAAATGCAATATTTGTGACGGAGTAAAGGGGAAATCACATAAATGGTAAACGGTAGAACAGCCTCAAAGAGGTGAAAGTACCGTCTTTGCAGAAATATTATCTTTTTTTCTTTCCAGTACACACTGTTTTCTAAATGCTTTGAAACAAAAAGCTTCACTGCAACAAAGTGACATTTAAAAAAAAGAGATTTTAGTGTGCTTGATATCGCTCACCACCTCGTATTGGTGTTCAAATCACAATAAGAGAGTTCGATACTTAACGTCCCCTCGGCTTTTTGGTGACTTTGTAAAATCCAAGTAAAAACTGTGCCTAGGAAAGTCGATATGGTCTACTGCATCAAAGGTAAGCATTAAGTCCTAATACAAAGGTCGTATCAACAGCCTGGCATTTCTGTAGGTTTTTTTACGAGTTGCAATCCCCATATTATCAAATTTTAAGACTCTCTACTTTGAACTGTCTTCATGTCAGGATGATCTCCATTAAATTTAGACAAACTTGGCCATGCAATTGATCAATTCTGAATCTTAAAGTGCAGTTTCACAGATAAATCATGGACCCTGATCACCAGTTTTGGCATCTCTGACCAAATGTCAAGGACGTACAACTTTTTAAATAGCCAGTCTCGACCATGAAGGTATCCTATCACCTAGACTACTTTACGAACAGAACTTGTTCTGAATTGAATTTTATATTCTAGCAATATGACAGTAAGCCTGTCTTTAATTCGACCAATCATAGTCCATGAATTTATACTTAAATCTTACAACATGCTAGAAAACGAATAGGAATATGTAATTGTCAGATTTTGGGGAGAAATCCTTTATAGAAATGAATAATTAGGAATATGAATGTTTATGGATCGATGTTAGAAACTTTCAAAAGATGTAATGCTCCCATATGCAAGATGACGCAGTGATATACAACATACATAGAATGACAAGTATTTCAACATACAATTAATTATTCTGCTATACTTTTCCCGCAAAACGGAATAAGAATGATAACCGACGTAGCAACTAACAATGAATTCCTACAAACGTATCCTAAAATGTATAATATATTTCAATAATTTTATATTTTTGTTTCCCTGTAACAAATACAATGTACATTTTATTAACTCACACAAGTTCAAGGTTTTCGTGATTTAAAGTTCGACATTGAAGAATGTTGGTCAGAGATGGAAAACCCTCGAATGATGACGCGTTACTGTCGTCTTAGTTACAATCCACTATTTTTTCTGTTATAATAAATTAAAGAGACTACATGAGAAAAGAAAACGTTTAATGAAACTAAACCAAATGTTTGATAACAAATTACTAAAATAGTTACTGAACGTAAATCAAATGTGAGGTTGGAGTGTATGGAAAATCATTTAAAAATATGGCAGCAGTTTTAACATTAAGAAAGGCCTTGACCCATTGATGGTGAGTTGAATGCGTATTGCCCGCGCCAACGAGAAATGAAAATTTATTAAAGCTCGTGTGAACAAATCTATGTCAGTTAGTGAAATCATCTAAAATAATACATTTGTGGAATCAAGAACACGTATCATTCACGATGCTGTTTGAAATCAACTTCTAAAACATGGAAGGTCAGAGTTAATGGAAGAAACAGCGGATGGTATCACTCGAAGTCTTGCATTGTAAACAAACATAATTGCTGTAATTTATTTCATGCACGCTGTATTATTCAGAATCGAGCAGTGTCTCGAATCATTACAATAAAAAGTTTGTCCCTATACACGATGGCTCATTCTGCTGACACCGTTGCAGTTCCAGTGTAATTGCACGAAATAGATATAACAGGAAAGGAAATTAACGAAATATCATGTTGATTGATAGAGCACGGTTTATCAAAATCAATCTGAGACTTATAATAGAGTTCATCCGATCTGGAACATACCAGAAATTAAAACTGGAGGGAAAGAATGAGATAAGTAAACGAGCCCTAATTTTTTGGGGGTGGGGTGTTTTGAAATTTTTTAACAAGGGTTCTTTTCTCTTTTCAAATCAAGATAATTTATTTCTTTAAATACATAAAATTTACATAATTAGATCTTTCAACAAGTCAGAGGAAGAATATTTGTTTCAGCTATACAGGAGTGGAAATATTTCCAAACAATTCCAGTCCCCCACCACCACCCCTCCCCTTTTTCCAGAAATTTCAGTGGGATCAAACTCTTCACCTGCGTATATTCTAGGGCGAAGAGTCATTGACCCTATCCTGAGATCAATGTCTACAGAAACGAGTTTTATTGGTGCACATCAACACTTTTACTTTGATACTACAGTTTGTAAGAAATAATTGACCCGAACAAAACAAACAGATTTCGTGTTATGCAATTCATTCAGTCGGTCAAGCAGAGTAGAAAAAGATACGTGTCTGACTAATACATAGCGATCGATGAAACCCGTTTGGTCTAACAAGGTGAATGGCACGGCGGTAATTATTGAGCCCTATTCCCATTATGTGTCGTACTACTGAGGTTGCCTCTTTAATTTCCGTTACTATAAATTAACTATCGTCGACAAAAAGAGAAAGAGTGCCTCTAGCTATAACTACTTTGTTCGGACGATACTTTTCAAAAGAAATAGCAGTAGAGAACCATCAATTGGAGTTCTAAATGGCTACAAACAGAGTTAACAAACGATGCTCTGAACAGAGCAAGGGGATCAACGTATCGACTTGCCTTCAGCCTTGGCAAAAATAAACCTGTAGATGTTACTGTTATGATTAGCAACATTTCTCAGTTAGGCAATCAGAGTAATTTTGGACTGAAACAGCTCTCCTAAAGCAAATGACATTTCTTGAGGATATGCGTCGGTTTAAAAACTATAAACTGGCAATACACTTTTTAATACTAATTAAGTTCATAACAATTGACTGTAATGAAGAAAGGGAATACTGGCTTTTTATTTAATTGCGTACTGCTTCCTGCCCAAAAAGTCTGTTGTGAAAATCGTTCCTTTTTCTCTCAGAATTCCGTGACAGGCTCAAACATCCTCAAATTTGATTTCTTCGACGAAATGTAAACCTATTTCCACATTTTACCTTTGCTTATCACAATAGTACTGTGCGAAAAATATCCGTGTATATTTACATGCCTTTAAATTATTATTTTTATTCTTTTATTCTTATTTTTGTTCTTATTCTTATTCTTCTTCTTATTATTATTATTATTAGTTATGTTATCTGCTGGAATCAATAAAGAACCTACAAATAAGATGTTATACTTCAAAACATCAATCAATATTCAGTCAAAATATAGCGCGAAGAATAAAAAGGCCAAAATATTGCTGACCTAAAAACAAATATTTGCATACGTATTGGAAAGTTATCAAGGCAAAGTTGATATATAAACCAAAGGCACAATACAAATAAAAAGATGTTAACTTACGTGTCCTGGCACGATCCGCAGAGAGTTGTCTTTGTAACTTGTTCTGTTCCTGCTGCAATTCATGAGAGAGGGTAGTAAACTTTTTAAGCAGCATCTGCAGTTCAGTGCTGCTGCTGGACGGGAGCTTGGGTACAGAGTACACGGGCTCGTCGTCACTGAAAGCGCCCGCGTAAGTCTCGTAATCCGATGAAAATCCTCTCGTTTCCACCGGTGTAGCCCCGCGAGGGTGGGTGTAGATCACTTCAGAATCAGAGTTGTAACATTCTGGAGACCTACTTCTTGGAACTTTTCCATATTTAGACTTTGAATACAACATATCCCTTAAACCTCCTTGAAGTTTTTTGGTACCATCATGGAAACTTCTATACGCGGAAAAATCCTGTGTAGTCTGGTAAGGGTCACTGTACGCGCCCCTGTCGCTGTCATAATACATATGTGGTCGTTGAGCACCAGTTTGTGATAAAGCTTTGGATGGAGATCGGGGTGGAAACCTTGAGTACCGATAATAATCCTTATCTAAAGCATCTGGGGTTCCTAAACCATACGCAGACGGTACCAAATACGGATTCTCTTCTCCTAGTACGCGTGGAGTAGAATAGCCCCTGTGACCTACATAATGGTCCCTGCCCGAGTCAATACTTCTTGGAAGAGACCCTTCACTAGAGTTTTCACTCTCGTTACTGTCATCCCCAGAGATTAGTTTCGCTTCTGCTTTGTGAGGAGATATAAAAATGCTGGCATATTGAGAAGAGGTAGTTCTATCTGGCCTTTGGGGCCTTCTGCCTAAGTAATCCACATCGGATCGAGAATACGGGTCAAATATATCTGGAGATTTCTCTGTCATCTCGAGTTGGGTAGCCGAGGAAGCCCTTCCCTTTTTGAGAATAACTACTGGTGGTACCGCTTCTTTTTCTGTCATTGCTAAGGATGGACATGAATTGTTTTTCTTTTTATGACAATTTTTCTTAGTCCTAATTTTTAAAATTAGTTTCCTTGGTATAGACATAAGTATAACAACATCATCCAGAGACATATTGGCCACTTCCACATTATTAACGGAGATGATCTCATCACCAACATGTAAAAGCCCATTGCTCTCCGCCACCGTTCCCATTTGAATTCTAGAAATAAAAACTCCATCAGTTCTGTCGAACCCATCACCTTCACGAATGTAAAATCCCAAGGTTTGGCCAGGACGCTTGAGAATTTCAACAGTCTGTATAATAGATGAGTCATCCATCACTATTCTTTTAATTCCCATCTCCGGTGCGCCATTGCCATTTGGGGGTCTAAATTTAGTATCATTGTAGGCCAGACTCTCTCTTTCTGTGTTACCTTTATCACTCAATAGTCTGTTGCGTTCTAAATACCTTGTTTGTACGTAAGGATGCACATCTTTCAATTGATGCTGCTGCTGAGACGGAGTCAGATGGTGCGCGCTCGTGGCAGCAGACGACACTGAGGTTCTTCTCGGCTCGTGCTGTGGATGTTCTGCTATTCGCCGTTCTCTAGCCTGTTTTAAGCCGGCAGGTCCCTGTGCCATTGACTCTTCCTCCTGCAAAAGGAGAGTCAGAGAATCAGCCGGCGTGTTCAAGCACATAGACTGGATAAAATTAATCACACACACATCGATCGATAGCAAGCAGAAGACAGCTCGACTTTCGATCACAGTTATTAAGAAACTTTACCAGTCGTTTCAATCACATGGATTGGTTTAACTGTATTGATTGGGGTAAATTGAGGCTAAAAGACTAAGGGAAGTAACCTTGACTGAATAACACAATAAGCCGAGAACAGTAGCTTAGAGTACATTTTTTTAATGAAATAGATGTAGTTTCAGCCGCTTGCACGTTAACAATAGTAGTAGACTAATAACTCGTATTGACAATTTACATAATAGTATATCAGATGTAACGTCAGTAAGCATATAACAGTTGAATGTATCTCCTTGTAGTTCTTCTATAAAAAATCCTAGTTACTATAGTATTTGCTTACCCTCCCGTTTGTTTGTACTCCCGTACCCTAACCGATTTTTAAAATAAAACAAAACGAAAAGCATCAAGTATATAAAGAATGCAGAAACTTAACCATTTCTTTGATCGATACATGATCTTCGACACGGTATCTCTAACTGTCATCTTATTCATCTTTATAACCAACCGAGAGTTTCTTTAGTAACACGACTTTTTCATAGAAAAGATGTAATGCAGTTCGTCGTCTTCGATAAACTTTGAATTATTCTTTAATTTAGAAAAACATCCCTTCGAGCACATTTTATAAGAGTTACGTCATTTTATTTTCTTAAATTTGTTCAAAAAATTAAAACTAGATAATGCAAATATTATATGCATAAGATAGCTTTTACTGAAAATTGACTGATCTAGAAATCAGAAAAGGACAGTGAGCAGTATGCCTGGTTGTTTACATCGACAGATTCGTTTGATTTCAAACACGTATAAGATGACTATGTTAAGGGCCACCTTGTGATATCGGGTTAGAAAGTATAAATTGATGAATGAAATGACAACTTTGTGTGCCTCTGTTGTTATATCCTTGATGATTTGTGTCTTAAAAATATGTGATATCGGGTTAGAAATTATAAATTGATGAATGCAATGACTACTTTGTGTGCCTCTGTTATATCCTTGATGATTTTTGTCTTGAAAATATGTTTAGTTTAAAAACAAATAGGAATGCGGTAAGCGAATACTTTAACATTTCTAAAATATTTGCCAAATGTTTACATTGAATTTAGTTTTGACATGCGTCGTGAAAGTTTGTAATATTGTTTAGCATAGATTAGATTCTTCTTTCTCTAAATCAGAAAATACTAGTATACATCAACATTCAGTTGTAACATGATAGACTAGATTTCCCTTTGCTAGAGCGGAAAATACTAGTAAACATCAACATTCAGTTGTAACATGATAGACTAGATTTCTCTTTGCTAGAGCGGAAAATATTAGTAAACATCAACATTTAGTTGTAACATGATAGACTAGATTTCCCTTTGCTAGAGCGGAAAATACTAGTATACATCAACATTCAGTTGTAACATGATAGACTAGATTTCCCTTTGCTAGAGCGGAAAATACTAGTATACATCAACATTCAGTTGTAACATGATAGACTAGATCAGGGGTGGGCAAACTACGGCCAGCAGACCACATGCGGCCCGCCAAGGGTTTTCATGCGGCCTAGGAGCAACTCATCATTCGCACTGACTCTGTTTATGTTACTCTGTTTATCAAATAAATGTGCTTCTTTTGAAATTTAAGTTTAAGTTTTCAAATATTAACAACATATTAACAACTGAAAATTAATTAGATGTTATTTAGAAAAACCTTTTGTTTTTGCTATTTCAAATATTAATTATTTTACTTAATGTACTATGCGGCCTGCGACAAGGTGCAAATTTGTGTATGCGGCACTTGCACTGGAAAGTTTGCCCACCTGTGGACTAGATCTTATTTTCCAAAAGTGGAAAATACTAGTAAGGGGGCGCTCACCAGTTAGTATGTACTTTTGAGAGAGTGACGTACGTAAGATGAAGTTGTTTGCATTTAAAACACGCACATTTGTGAGAAATGTGGCATACCTCTATGCTCTTTTGATGTAATGTGGCTGACATTTCTTTGGATATTGTACTTTTGGAAACTGTACATGATCTAAACACACTGCTAACTAAAATGACTGTTCCCTTGTGCTAAACAAATTAGCCTGCATTAGTCTAAATTACACTATCCTTAGCAGCTACTAAAATAGGGAAAATGAATTTTGCCAGACTAGACAATACCAGCTTCTGAACGTGCAATGAATGCATTACCAAATATATAAAATGTAAAAAGTTATCGGCTCTTTTCTTTTACAATTTACCTCTGAATTTCAGGAAGTGAAAATGACCAAGTGGAGCTAGCACTTTCATGAAAAGTGCACGTCTGGAGTAAGGCCAAGCTGTATCGTTTATAACCAATATTACACCAATCAATCATACACCAAAATAAAGGAAATTACATGTTCTTTGATCAATATCTAAGGTATAAAAGTGCTTTTTTTAAATAGTCAGTATAACCAGTGCGGAAACCCAGGGAAATTCTTTTCCTTTAGAATTCTAACCCACTATACAAAATACGAAACTGTAGAGCGTCACCTAAAAGTCAACATTCATGCTAGAGCGGAAAATACTACTATATATCAAAATACAGTTGTAACATGATAAACAAGATCTTATTTTCCTAAAGTGGAAAATACTACTATACATCAATATTCAGTTGTAGCATGATAAACTAGATCTTATTTTACTAAAGTGGAAGGGGCCCCGAGTGGCCGAGTGGTCTAAAGCGCTCTTCGTTACGGATCGCTGCCATCTCACCTCTTTCTGCGTGGGTTCGAGTCTCGGATTCAGCCAATGTGGGTATGTGAGAAAGCTTGCCAGTAGCTTCTCGTGGGTCGGTGGTTCTTTCTGGGGTTTTCCCGGATTCTTCCTCCACCATTAATACTGGCCGCCATGTATAGCCTATCGTGTGCTGAAAAATGGCGTTAAACCCTATAACAACAACAACAACTAAAGTGGAAAATGCTAGTATACATCAAAATACAGTTGTAACATGATAGACTAGATCTTATTTTCCTAAAGTGGAAAATACTAGTATACATCAACATCCAATTGTAACATGATAGACTATATCTTATTTTCCTAAAGTGGAAAATGCTAGTATACATCAACATTCAGTTGTAGCATGATAAACTAGATCTTATTTTACTAAAGTGGAAAATGCTAGTATACATCAACATACAGTTGTAACATGATAGACTAGATCTTATTTTCCTAAAGTGGAAAATACTAGTATACATCAACATTCAATTGTAACATAATAGACTATATCTTATTTTCCTAAAGTGGAAAATGCTAGTATACATCAACATTCAGTTGTAGCATGATAAACTAGATCTTATTTTCCTAAAGTGGAAAATGCTAGTATACATCAACATTCAGTTGCAACATGATAGACTAGATCTTATTTTCCTAAAGTGAAAAATGCTAGTATACATCAACATTCAGTTGCAACATGATAGACTAGATCTCATTTTCCTAAAGTGGAAAATGCTAGTATACATCAACATTCAGATGCAACATGATAGACTAGATCTTATTTTCCTAAAGTGGAAAATGCTAGTATACATCAACATTCAGTTGTAGCATGATAAACTAGATCTTATTTTCCTAAAGTGGAAAATGCTAGTATACATCAACATTCAGTTGCAACATGATAGACTAGATCTCATTTTCCTAAAGTGGAAAATGCTAGTATACATCAACATTCAGTTGCAACATGATAGACTAGATCTTATTTTCCTAAAGTGGAAAATGCTAGTATACATCAACATTCAGTTGCAACATGATAGACTAGATCTCATTTTCCTAAAGTGGAAAATGCTAGTATACATCAACATTCAGATGCAGCACGATAGACTAAAGAGGAATATTTTTGTATACATCAACATTCAGTCATGAAATACTCCGTAAAATTATGGATGACTATTGAAATCACTATATTGGCGTATGTACATTGTAATTGCTATGAGAGGAAGAAATTAATCTTTATGACTTATAGAACAGAAACACTTTTTTCATCTCGATACTTATTTATTCCCTGCGCATCATATAAATATTGTGGAATACTTTAAATAAGAAAGGTTGTTTAGATTGTGGAATACTTTTAATAGCAACGGTTGTTTGGATTGTGGAATACTTTTGATAGCAAAGGTTGTTTGGATTGTGTAATACCTTTATTAGCAAAGGTTGGTTTGATTGTGGAATAATTTTATTAACAAAGGTTGTTTGGATTGTGGAATACCTTTATTAGCAAATGTTGTTTGGATTGTGGAATACTTTTATTAGCAAATGTTGTTTGGATGACTGTTATATCAGAGTAGTGGTATTTGGAAAAGAAATTCATTTCTTGAACTCAAGTGTCAGGCTGATCGAAAGAAGATATTGAACCTTAATCAGTTTACTTGATGAACTGTAAATAAAACTAAATTCATGGTTCAGTGGCAACTCTATATCCTTAGTGACCAGGCAACTGCAATCAAACAAAAATCCATCTTTATAGCTGTATTCAGCATGTTATTTGCTAACTGTATACTTTCCATCTGTTACATATTTGTATTTTGCAGATAAATAAACGATTAATACATGCGATAAATTAATTCAAGAAGATATTGAGGAAACAGTTCTATTTAATCACAGACCATAATATATATATCGCAATGCTGTTATCATTAAGGAATACTTGAAATAATTAAAATTAATTGTATTTATATTTTTGTCTAGTATGCTATTCGCAGTCGTATGACTCTCGAGTTAGGTCACGAACGAGCTTGTATGTCAATTTAAAAAATTTTACATATAAATTTTGCATCAGATCTTAATTTAGTAATATATTCATACTTAAAACGTAATTAAATGTGAAAACCATCAAAGTTATTATTTAAATTCGTCTAATTACATCACTTAATGCACGTCGTATGACTTCAGTTGCAGTGTTTCAAATTTTTCCTCTGGAGACACATTTTTTTCTCCAATTTATCCTTCATTTGCTTGTATTGTTGTCTTTGAATGTCGAAAAATACATCCTTTGACTAAAGGACACAAGATTTGCAGCTTACAGAGAAAAAAAAGAATAAAGTGAAGTTATGTAAATAGGTCAATGGATATGATTTGCAAAATCCTAGACCAGCAGACACAATATGTGAAGGTGCTCCGGCTATTTCATTTAAAACGTTTTGGGCAGTTTATGCAGTTTTGAGTGGCTAGACTTGATAGTCCATAATTTATTTCCACTACACCCATGATTGTTGACCAGTTTCTGTGTACTGAAGTGACGTTGAGACTTTAAATACGTAGACAAAGAATATATTTACTTACAACAAAGCGAAATTCATATTGATATGATAATGTTCTCAATTTGTTGTTGTTTAAATTTTTCAAGTTTGATCTTGACAAGAATATTAATGTTGCATGGTATTATTTTCCAAACTGTCAACTCAAGTAAGAATTCGATAATAAAGCCTTTAAAATTCGTATTTGCTATGCTATATTTTTATTTCACAGAACTATGATATGATTATAGCCATAAAAGAAAACTTCGGACTCTTTTCGTATTACATAAGATATCTTAATATGCCGTATTGGATTTAAAGAAGCACCCCTGATGGTGGGTGTGTATATGTATTTACCAAACTGATCCCAAATTGACATTCATTTTACAAAACTCAATACATTCGAAAATCAAGGTCATGTAACGATTCTTTGGAAAAGAGAATACACATATAGATATGAGATATGTCACAAATGAATTAATATGAGTTAGAGAGAGAGAGAGAGAGAGAGAAAGAAAGAAAGAAAGAGAAGACAGTGCACTGTTTTTTTTGTCAATGTTGTCCATGTCTTTTCTTTTATAAGTTTCTTGCTTTGAGTATAATTGTAAGTATTTAAATATTCTTGTTTCATGGATGTATATTACACAATTTATTTCTTTAGTTAGTTCCACTTCATAATTTCAGAAGGAGTGAATGGTGGAGCGAAAGAGCTTGGATAATTAAATGTTGAATAATAATAATACACTTTTGACGTTTAGAAGTGTGTGTGTGTGTGTGTGTGTGTGTGTGTGTGTGTGTGTGTTGTATTTTTAACGTAGCTTTAACACTTTTTCAATCTTATTGCTACGATGTCTGCAGTGTGACAGTTTATAGTGATGTAATGCACTGGGGCATCATGCCGCAGACATTTAGCATTATGTTCCACCCAGGCACATTATCCTGACACATGGCCGAGCAGGCCTAACACTAACCGCTTAATGCTGAGCGCCAAGCAAAGCAGCTGCTAGTACCATTTTAATAAGTCTTTGGTCTGACTCGGTCGGGGTTCGAACCATCCGAGGCGGACGCTCTAACCACTAGGCCACCGGAGCAGTACATTTTGCAGTAAGAGGTGCACAAATTTAAACTAAACAAAAAAAAAAGAGCTGTGGTTATTTGATAAATTTTGAACAAAGAATCTACATCGTTACACTACATAAACAGTTATTACTAAACAGATAATGGCAAGCAGTGTTTCAAGGTTTCACATATGGTTTAGTAGAATACCATCTGAATGTAAAACCTTGATGCCTGTCCAAATAGTTATGATGGCTCGTTTGATAGAACATCAGTTTTCATGTATAAATCATATATGCTATATCATCATCAATAGAATATTAGCACTTCACCGGAAATAGCTGTGACGGTACGGACTGAATTCAACACAGAGCTGGTCGATATACTGTAATGGCCAATCTTCACGCGAAGCTTGAAGATGTAGACACTTTAAAATTGCTATGTTGAGACTACTGATTCTACCAATTATTTCCTAATGTATACACGTATAGTATGATAATACCTTGTTTCAATTTTCCAAATGACTACAGCATTATGGCAATCGATATGACAGAGTCAAGGAGGAATAAAGCAAACACACTAGATCGGCAATCGGTGTGACAGAGTTACTGACGAATAAACTAAACATGTCATTTAATGATGAATTAAAAGGGAATATACACTTCATTAAAAGATAAATAAATAATATATTTTAAAGGTATCTTTCACTGTCAGTTTAATTTTTCTAATTCAAGCTCATGTACAAAATTTTAAGATTGAATTTGACTAATCAAATTAATACATTACTGAAAAAATATGTATGTATGTATGTATGTAGGTATGTACGTACGTCTGTGTGTGTATGTATGTATGTATGTATGTATGTATGTATGTATGTATGTAAAAGTGACAAACAATTAAATTGAAATAAATTTATATTAAATCAGATATAATTTAATCAAATATACATTACAGTATGTTTGTATGTATGTATGTATGTATGTGTGTGTGTGTATATGTGTGTGTGTGTGTGCGTGCGTGCGTGCGTGCATGGATGTGTGTGTATGTATGTATGTATGTATGTGTGTGTGCGTGCGTATGTATGTATGTATGTATGCATGTATGTATGTATTTGTTTTTTTTATTTATTGCAATTTTATGTAGCTTTTTTGATTGTTAAGTTGTCAAATGGGCGATATTGCATTAGTACAAGCCACTTCTGAGTTACTGTAACATACATCAGTCGGGAAAACAAAGTGATTCGGAACATCGATCCATGACAGGAAAATCCGCACCATAAAAGGCATGTCAGTAATTACTAGCAGTCTATACGTGGTTTGAATGACATTTGTATGCTGTTAAATGCAAACGTAACAAGGATACACACTTGACAGAGAAAAGTATCCACTCACAAACGAACCCAGCATCGAAATTTGATCTGTAAGTAAAAACCTCTATTTCTAACATAAATTTGACAAAGCACTAAATAATGGTTTTGTCTAAATGTTACCACACCAAAAGAATGGCTATCAATAGAATTTTTCATCAGAAATCGAGCTCAGTTACTTCCCTTGAATCAGACAGGTTTAATCACCAGAAAACCCGGTCCATCAACTTATTGAAAAGAATATCGCGTATTTATTCTAAGTTATATTTCCATTACCGTTTAAATTTTTAGAGTTATGTCACTTTATAAAGACAAAATATATTTTACTGAAAGATGAACTGTTTAAGTATTTATTTATGCATTTAAACTTCATAGTGTACAAATAAAATAGATCGCTCCGGAGACCTAACGGTTTGAGCGTCTGCTTCGGATGCGGGAGGTCGCGGGTTCTAACCCCGGCCGAGTCACACAAACAACTTATAAAAATGGTACTTGCCTCGCTAGACGCTCAGCATTAATTGGTTAGTGTTAGGACTGGTCGGCCTCGTGTCACGTGACTGGATGGGACATCATGCTACATATCTGCGGCATGATGCCACAATGTCAGACATCACTATAAACTGCCACACTGCAGATATCGTAGCAATATGACTGCCACAAATGTAAAAGCTACGTTAAAAATCCAAAATCACACACACACACATGAAAAGATTTCAATCTGCATTGATTCCAGATTAATTCCTAGATTAATACTTAACTAAAAAAGACTTTTCTACGTAAAACTCTTGCATACTTTTATTAATATGTACAAGTGATTTCTTCATTCCTTTATATGTTCATTCCCTCTCAGTTTATTATTCCGTACAATTTATTCTTCTTTGTTCTTTAAGAAACACTTATAATTTGCACTGAATATTTATAGTAATTGTTAGATGTTCTCACATCATGGTACTATTTAATAATAATAATAATAATAATAATAACAACAACAACAACAACAACAACACTAATATTATTATTGCGTATGCTGTTGCTTGTTAGTGTTTAATTTTCTTGCTTTTTATAAACGTGATCATAAAGGAAGATATTGCAATCAAACGCTTTGTTGTAGATATTTTCTTTCACGATCAACACAGGTATTAAAGATTCAATATTTGGTCAAATTATGATAGGATGTATCACTTTCCTAATTCGTACAAAGGGTTATAGTAATCTGTTGAAACAATTCAGTAATCCCGTTGATGTGTCAGCTTTGGAGATTTTTTGTTAACTATATGGGAGTATAATATAAGAATACTTGAAGTCTTGATTTCATATTTCAGAAATCGTTTGCTTGCAAAAAGCAATATTAAGGTCTTAAATTCGGCATGCTGTATGCAAGAAGAAAAATCTTAATGTACAAAAAAAACGATCCTCTCTTTTTCTGTGCATTACATCTTGTAATCTCCAAAATTAATTAAATAAAAATATGTTTAAACTATCAATTAAATCCTTCGATAAGGTTTACAATTAATATATTACCGAAAAAGTATGTTGTATGTATGTATGTATGTATGTATGTATGTATGTATGTATGTATGTATGTATGTATGTATGTATATATGTATGTATGTATGTATGTATGTATGTATGTATGTATGTATGTATGTATGTATGCATGTATGATCACATACATTTCATGATTATGTAACTCGACCAGGGTCATTTTAATATGCAACATAGTAATACATTTGACAGAATAACAGCAAGAAATATGGACTCATTGCTGAATGACAGGATTATCATAAAAATCCCGACCATATTCGGCAGTTAAGGAGAAATATCCGCATTTATAGGTAATCAATAAACAAACATTCCATACTAGCTCAAACTAAAAACAAATGACGGAGTCTACATTAAGATTTTGTTTTTAGCATATCAAGAAATTGGACGAAGAAATGAAGGTGTCCGAAATCGGAAATATGCCTATCATTGCCATTCACCCTTATTGAAGAGCGTTTACATTTTTACCGGATGCGATGTATTCAACTGAAATAATTATCGGCCAATATGCTATCAGGCCTTTGATCTTGTTAAGGAAAAACGATTTTCTTACCTCAGGGCTATGCTGATTTCGATCTCTTCAATCACATTTTTAAAAACAATTACATAATTGCAAGAAACTCCTCAATCTGGTCCATATGTTTTAAAAGGAACAAAAGAAAACATATCATAGCATGTTCCAATGAAACCTCTTCGACAGAGTTAATACGGAAGTAAAGGAAATGGTCCTATCTAAATCTGTACAGTATAGATAAAATCATTAGTGTGTTCTAATTTTTCCAAGGACAAAACCGCAATGGTCCAGCGGTTGGCGTGCCATAAAAGCTACCATGACCCGAATGCTGGATAATGACGCATCAGTAGAGACAAGGGGTTGAAACATCAACGAAAATAGGATTTTCTACAAAAGCATGACATTTTGCACAAACGAAAATAAAGTATGCATTTGGCTTCCTTTAAAGTGATTTACTGTCGTTTAGTCGGATTTAAGATTCTGAACACCAGTGGGTGCACAACCTTTACAAGATTCTGAACACCAGTGGGTGTACAACCATTACAAGATTCTGAACACCAGTGGGTGTACAACCATTACAAGACTCTGAACACCAGTGGGTGTACAACCATTACAAGATTCTGAACACCAATGGGTGTACCACCATTACAAGATTCTGAACACCAATGGGTGTACAACCATTACAAGATTCTGAACACCAGTGGGTGTACAACCTTTACAAGATTCTGAACACCAGTGGGTGCACAACCATTACAAGATTCTGAAGGCCACTGGATGCACAACCGTTACAAGATTCTGAACACCAGTGGGTGTACAACCATTACAAGACTCTGAAGGCCACTGGGTGCACAACCTTAACAAGATACTGAACACCAGACCATCAGCAAAAGAAAAAGAAATGTTATACTGTAATAATCGATTACAATTGTATTACAAGTCATTGGATGAGAGTAAGAATAGAGAAAATTGTTATAAACACCAAATTCAATATATTTTTATATTCAAATACCATGAAGAATGTATCATTTGCAAACACTTCTTGTCAAAAATGTAATTTGATTATCTTAAAGTTAAGGAATGAATTTCATTTACTAAGTTTTTCAGTATTTACTATCTTTGCTTTTCCATGAAACAATTTAAAACAAATCTTATAGCAGAATATTACAGATTAGATTAAACATGCTTAAAGTTGATGCAGTTATGAACTGTAATGACAAATCATTCCCACCTAATTTGGATAAATAGAATTCTTTAAAATTCACATTACATATTCTTTCCCTTTATTTACGCACTTATATTATTATTGAATATGTCCGTCCGTCAGTGACATAATGCGTCCGTCCGTCCGTAAATCAGTTAAGTTCAATACTTGCCAAAATGTTTCATTAAGACATGACACGTAATCGAGTCACTGTCGTTTCAGTTTTTGCATCTTCTCAGACGTTTCAGCCAGCTTTTCAGAAAGTTAAATATTTGATATACGACTGAGGCATTCAGCAAAAGAAAAGGAAGCTTGACAAATCATGGTTAAATGTGGTACAGAGCGTATCTGATTCTCTCATTTGATATCCTTTTCAGCTGAACAGACATGTTAATACATTACGATAACACAAAATTAAATTTTATTGGAATCACTGGTGGCACTTGCAAGTTCCTGGCATGATCCAACGTATATTATTTTCCCGCTTTCTTGCATCAAATGATTTGTACTATTGCGCAGTTGGCGCTGGACACAAGCAGTATCCCATATGACGATAAGTAAGTCTCAAGGGTCATAACTCTATCCCAAATGAAGTTGATGAGACAAAATGCATAAAAGCACCTATATGTCTATGCGATTTGTATTAGAATATTTTCAATGGTTCATATGGCCAAGGGATCTAAGACGCTTGCCTTTACAGATCAGTGACATCTCACGTCTGTCGCGTTGGTTCGAGATTCGGGCTCAGCCAATATGGGTATGCGAGAAAGCTTCCAAATTACTTCCCGTGAGTCGGTGGTTCTTCCTAGGGTATTTCCTGCGTATTCCTCCTCCAGGTATACTGTTCAGCGTGTATAGCCAACATGTGCTGAAAAACGTTTGAAAACCCACGAAAACCACACCATCTGCTTATGCTGGATACACGGACCTGCTGCTACAGTGGAAGTTTAAATTTGAATGAGAAAGGGCAATAACTCTGTCAGAATTGGATCTGGAAAGACGAAATCATTAAAACAGACATCAACATGTACTAGGCAATTCGCGTAACATATGGCATCAAATTATGTTTACTGGTTGCAGAGTGATCTCCATTAAATGAAAGGTGAAAGGAATGATAATGTGCTATAAAAGTATTATATTGCCCAAGGATCTGGATGCGAGTGCCTCATTAAAAATGAATGAAGAGATACATTGTCTCAATCATAAATGTTTAAGCACGCCTAAACTAAAACAATAATGTATGACGTGTTTGTAATTTAAAGAGCCGCTTTCACAGGGAACTTATTATTGTTAATAATGTTTACTTGATCAACCACATTCGTAGAGAATCAGCTTGAAAAAAAGTATGCATACTAGTATGATCTAGTATAGATCACACAAACACGACTGAGTGTTGTGCATAACGAGAAGACAGTTGTTTGTGATTACATTTGTGACATGCATTCTGGTTAATAAACAAATTGCGAAATACTTAGTATTAATAGTGATGTTAGAGAGAGAGAGAGAGAGAGAGAGAGAGAGAGATCTTAGAGTTTTGGAGCTTTTAAACACTTGATGTCATGTTATTTTTCTTCTGTTGTGACCAGTATTGAAGTTTTGAGTTTTTGATTTATATATTAATTTTTCTTCAGATTATTTGGACTCTAAAATATGAATTAGTTTTTCTGGAAATATTGGTGTATTCATACAGAATTCTTGAACAATGACATTTCTTAAAAAATTTATTTGGATTTCCAAAACCGGAGGATTAATTATTGTGTTTCTACAAGGAACTGTACACTTCAACAGAGTACAGGTTACATGATACGTCATCACCTTCCATCCTGGATTCTTTGTCGGGACTCGAACTTAAAATCATTAGAACGTTTTATTATTAGGATTTCCAAAATAGTAATCGTGGATTATTCTTGTATTATTTTTTTGGATTTGATTCTGGAAACCGTAAGTTCATATATTTTCATTTTTGCAATATGTTTTACCTGGGAAATAAATTATTTATTATATTTTTTCAAAGCATCCTGTTTTCATTCTTTCTTGTGTTATTGTTTGTTCGAGCCTAAACACGTAACATAAGAATCCACACTAGGAAAATGAATATATTTGGGCTGTGACTCCTGAGATACAGTCGTGATAGGTGTAACAGGTTTTTGTTGTCATATGATATATAATGTTTCGTTTGCAGTTGGATTGCTTCTCACGCCATTATTATTATTATTGTTATTATTATTATTATTATTATTATTATTATTATTATTATTATTATTATTATTTAAAGCAGCATATTTATACCTGTATTTGTCTTAGCTGTAACCTCAACACCCTTCACCCGATTCAAAAATCTCTTTTCCTTACCCTCACTAATATAAGCAAGCTATAATCTGAAAAAAAATTGCACGTTAGCAGACTATGACGGACTTGACGCATTATAACAAAGTTTCATTTGCACAAATATACACCAGAATGTGCATGCAAGCTAGCTTTCAGAGAAGGACAAATTGGCGTTTTATATCATGAAACTCCTGCGATTGGTATATACACCAGTATATGCATACTATCTTTCAGATAAGGACGGACTTGACGCGTTATATCGAAAGTCTGCGAGTTCAAACACATAAGTGCTTTTATAGATTGTTCTTTCGGGATAATGACGGTGTCTACTTACTGAAGTAACGAACATAAAGCTTATTTTTTTAAATTTATGCAAGTAATGTCCCAGGAACCCGAATGCATTGGAGGGTACGTGGAACGATTACAGGACATTTGCTAATCGTGTGATGCTGCTACGCTGAGACATTAAAATCTCTTTTAATGTGCAAGGGGAAACATATTCACTCTTTATATTGTAATCAAACCTAAAATCTCAAGACAAAAGAAATTAATGTGCAAATGCCTCAATGGTCGAACACTTGTTTTGTGATGCCACATCAATTAGACGTAATGATGTTAATGAACTGATTTTCAGCACATTTTTCACATAAGTCGAAAGTGTGAAAGGATAATTATAGCGATTAGTTTTCCTTAATTTGTAAAACAAACACAGCTGTTACATGTCTTTGTTCTTTTATATTGTTATGTACATTTAATATGTATTGTGTGATTAACCTTTGTCAATAATTGAGGGTAGAAAATTGTGCCTACATGACTACTGTCTTTTATGTTGTATAAATAGCATATTACATAGCTATTTGTTATCTGTGATTGTATACTTTATTTCAAGATTATTAGTTTTGTAGGTACACATGTTTATTTGGATTCGAGTTTGTGACATTGGTTTTTCCCTCGCGAATTACTGGTGTACCTGATGCTTATCATGTTCTTTACTAAACCTTTAGTATTATACGTGATCTCGTTGAAAACCTACAATGTTCTGGAAATGAACGTTTGACCCTCATCCTGGTCCTCTTATTGTTTCATAGGGTTTAAGAAAGGTTGTTTACATTAGAATTACTTTTCATTTATTAACATCTGAAAGGGGAATTAGTATTTTAGCTGTGTTCTGTTTTAACTTGAAAGGAGTTATTTATTGGAATTATTCATTGGAATTACAAAGTGCTCATTAATGGTTTCGGACTAAATCACTCTTTGAGATTTGTGTGAACTCATTTTGAGACATTTTGGATTATATCATTGTAATACATGAAGACTGTTAGCACATTAACATTATTAGACGCTATTGCTAATCAGCACATTCAAGATTGGAATTCGTTTGGAACACCATTGTAATTTATTCGGAATTCTCTCTCCTTTAGATTTATGATTAAACTTTTAGGATTATTTGAGACTTAATTCACAATAGTGTGAGTTCTTTTTAAATTATTTGTTGAATGTCACAAATCTTGTTGGTTTACGCTCTTTTCTGTTTCCTACTTTAGGATCATAGACTCGTAAAGGTATCTGTCCAATATATATACACATTTCTTTATGAAGGTATTTTAATAGGAATATTTAGTTCATGTCATAATTAATGGCTGAACATGTTTAATTTGCAATTTTGTCCTAATCAACAATATATTTGTATACAAATACAATAGGTTGCACCACGGAGATAGGAAAGTATTTCTATTTTATTGAATGCGTTTTTTGGATGAAAAAAGTACGTTGCTACTGAATGAAAGTATGTCTCTTCAGTTCAACAATTGGTCCTTTCACGTCTCGGTAATGTCTTGCACATTATGCCATGCAATTAGTTTCACATTATGGTTTGACTTATTACATAACTAGGCGAGATTCTATTACCGAAGGATTACAAAATACGAACATTTCAGAAAAATTTATGCTTGAAACGGCATGTCGATTATGGCCTGCGTAAGCCAATAAATCGCTAAACAGTAATCAAGATGAGAGTTGTATTCAATTAGCAAGCTTCCATCCGTTCTATTTTGCTTATCAGATTGCCACATTAGTAGGTATCTGGTTTTACCGTTTTGCTATCACCACCGCGGTCACGATGGAATCTGAGAAGAAATTAATCTCCGCTTTGCCTCTGGCATGTCATCTTTGCGGACTTATCCGTCATTTGTTTGAATATATGCGCTAGCGACGGTGAGGACATTTGCTAACTGACCTTGGCTTTTGCCAAGGTTGAAAAAAAAATCCATTATATTGTTGTTTTTCATACTTATTATGGAAAGTTAAGGTGAACCTTGGAAAATGATGTTCGTGGATAAGCGATATGTTCTCATCAATGACAAGAGAGTGAATTGGAACTGAATCAGTCAAGTTATTTTTTCCAAAGCATCAAAATATAAGTTAATGCGTGTAAAAATTAAAGGAATAGTGAATACTTCCAAAATTTATTTTTAAACCGTATATACCGAGAAAGAAAGAAGTAAAAAAAGAAAGAAAGAAAGAATGAAGCTAAAAGAATTAGTCGAAGAGGCTGGATAATAAATGTACTGAGATTAAAAATTGCTGGGTAGATCATTGTCTTTGGGTTATTTTCCTTCTTTTAACTTACCCAAACATCTAACTTGCAGAGAGAACTTATGTCATACGTGACAACATCTTATAAAAAAGACTCAAAATACATGACGATTGGATGTGATATATTCATTTGAATTTAGAGCCGCTTCGTCGTCTAAAACCAGCAGGTAGAAAATGAACTTGCAATAGTTGAAGCCAATGATGAATCGACAGAAGCTTGGTCTTGTTTAATAGGAAAAGTTCAAGTAGTAACAAAAATGGCTATATATGCTGTCGATCATCTTCGAGTTCAAAAATTAAAAGTAATATAGCTTAGCGTTTAGTCCGCCATCTTTCATGGTTTATCTTCAGATACACTTAGGCCAAAACAAAGACGTGATTCCTTGATAACCAAGTCGTAACTATCGCCGAACAGTAACAAAAGGTAAATATTGTTCCTGATCACAGTCCTTTCAACAGGCCTCTGATCGAAATGGGTTTATAGAGAGAAGATAATGTCAGAACCAGAAAGAATGGTATGTGCAGTTGGGTACATAATATTTCTTCGGTGTTCTTACACGGTTGTCATGTTCGTATGTTAATCGTATTTAATGAGAGACTTGCCTCGCTGCTATTTCTGAAACTATGGAGACATGTGGGAAGGCAAATGAAGAAGTTTTGGATCCTATTTGACAGGAAAAAAACATTTTCAAAGAAAGTATGGTCCGTATTTTATTACACACTAGAAAGCATAATTTGTTTTCCTTGGATGTGTTGTATTAAGTGTCAGTTATTAAAAGTGTAATCTAACAGAATTTTCTGTCAGATTTATAATTTGTAACATAAAGTTATAATTTATTGGATTTGTGACGTAAAGTAATTAAGATTGTTCGAAGCATTGTTGTGCAAAACTTATAGATGCCTCGAAAATACTAGATAGCATAACCAAACGCCGTTAGCTTTAAATGATAAAAAATATAATAAGTCATGTTTATTTGTTATGGCATGTATGAACTTGTTGAATAATACAATATGACACTGACTTCAAAAGTTCGTGACATATATTGCAATTTAAACCGTTTCATAAGTTTCAAGTGAAATGGACACTCCTGTTAAGTCCTCTTTTCAAGGGATGAATTAAATGGTGACCCCGCTCGAAGACGCATTGCATTTTCAAACCGTGAAAAACATAACAGACATAATTGTTATAAGATTTAGATAAGCAATAGACAGTTCATTTGAATCAAAGCGCCATATCCATGAGGTTTCCTGTGCAAACTTTTCTTCAATACAGAGCGGAAGACGCATAACCATTAGGAAGGATTAGCAAAAGATATAAAGTAAATGCCACCACATCCTGAGTTATATAACATATAAGACGTTGCCGCAATACTTCTCTCATTTTGTGAGCTTCCATTGTAATGATACGTACCACGTATGTAGACGATTTTACATTAGAGTTGTATGGTTTCCGTAATATCATTCTTCCAAGCAATAAAGTAATATGCAGACCTCTTTTCTGATGCGATATGTTCCTAAACTTATATTGTCTCTTGTATTATTAGGCATAGTTGGAAATTATGCATCTTATTCAGTTTTTTGGTAGCCCGTATACACAGCCTGGCTACATCCTGGCCAATCTTGTGCACTTAGTGAATAGAGAGGGCGCTGGTGCTGTTGAGACAAAACTGCACAAGATGGTAAAACGTACGTGTTTGCTGCATTTCTAGCAATGGTTGAAGTATCTGTGATTTCTATGGAGGATATACAGGCTGCCCTGTCCGTCGTTAAGTTGATTGTCCATCACAAGGGCTAAGGAATCTACTCTATCGAGCACATCAGCGCCCTCTACATAAATTCCCCTACAGGCATACGACGACATCATAGACATAGTAATGCTATGGTGCTATAAAAACCATGCCTAGACAGTGCATGTTGCCAGCAAACACCGCATGCAGGTACAAACAACGCCCCCACTATAATGATATACAACCGGGAGCTCCGCTCCACATTAACCCTGGAAATGGAGCACGAGTATAATGTTGACTGTCAAAGATAAAAGACTAAACTTTGTGCGAAACTGTCTATACAAACATTTTTAAGATTGAAACTGTTTCTTCTACATAATATGTATAAATGCTGTTTATATCCTCAGTAATGTCAAGCCGACAAAATTATTCCTCTTCGTGCTGTAGAATGAATAATTTTCATTTTATCCTTATCTAGCTGAAATATTGTTAAGTTGTATAAAAGTCTCTTATTACATAAAAATCTCATATCGATAGTCAGAGGTATATCGCACCGTTTGGGAGGCTGACCAGTACAAGTCTTTGTCACAATTTGACCATCACCTGCTTGGAGGTTGCAATACCAACAAACCCTCTCCTTCAGCAAGGTCCTTAGACGCGACAGTAATAAGGACGGAATTAATAAGGCATGACCTGGATGCATATACAGTCAATGACCTAAGCACCGGGATGCAAGAACGTCTGGAGCAGATGCATTATTGGTACAATCACAATAGTCAGATGCGAGATGTCCTTCAAAAATCTTAACGGTCCTTGCCGGACACGACCTTGTTTTAGATCTTTCAATTGATTGTGGAACCCTGGGAAGTGGTGCGTTTGTGGCTGCAGATATGCCCTCATCATATTGTCCAGGATGGTAAGTTCTACACAATGCATTGTGTCAGCAAAAATGTCCTGTCCTTGGAGGTAAGGCGGTACTCTACTAGTGGTGTTGTAAAACTTTCTGTCAAAGGTGTGGGTGTGTTACACAGTAGCCGTTGAGCAGGATAATCCGATGCCGAACAGCTGCAACATATGATTTCTACGATACATTTTACATTGCAAAACTATATTACAGTGATCCCTCCCTTACTGGATGTCGGTGAGTTAGGTAACATGGCGCAGTAAATATTCAACATGCAGAAAATAGTTTAGGTTATCAAATTATTCAAGTTTATGTCTGTAAGTTGAAAACAAATATTAATGTTGGGAAGGTCATGAATTCACTTGACGTGACCTTTACACTACCGATGGACCATGATGGGCAAAGAATGCGTTATGCAACGATCTTGCAATTTCTCACAACTCAAGAGCACAAGTCTGGGTCTTTTGCCTTAACCTGGACCCATCTAAGCTGCAAATGTGTGTATTCAGTACTCCATTCGGAAAAGCCATTGTACTGTTCATTCTATAATATCAATTCTGAAGTATGATGTTTTAAGGATTGTTTAAAATTTTGCTAGGAATTTATACGTATTTGTAATAGTAATAATTTACCATTTATTTGAAGCGATTTAGCTACCAAATTCTTGTTCCATAATAACTAAGTTTAGAAATAAAATACCTTTAAAATTACAACACAGAATGTTTCAGTATTTAGGGTCGGGCATTAAATGTTTTTGTATTTGCTCCCAAACAATTTCCACATTAGTTAGAAATATTGGTTTCGTACCAAATTTAAAATGTATATTGGCTATCTTTGGTTCATTCTACTTTTAATTTTTTTCATCATATTTTAAAAGACTGACACTTAGCGGCAGTCATCTGAACGTCCTTACATTTTCCATAACTCGATCGTCATTGATTTTGAAACATGAAACTTTTTTATATTGAGAATTAACTTAATTTCTGTGTGTATTGTTACGTGTTTAGGCTCGAATAAACAACAACACAAGAAAGAGTGAAAACAACACGCTTTAAAAATATAATTAATTATTTCCCTGGTGAAATTCTGCATAAATGAAAAAATATGAACTTACGGTTTTAAGAATCAAATCTAAAAATAATTCTAGAATAATCCACGAACAACATTTTACAAGTTCTTATAATAAAATGTTCTATTCATTTCAAGTTCGAGTCCCGACGAAGAATCCAACATTGAAAACGATGACGTATGCTGTAACCTGTAGTGTGTTGAAGTCTAAATTTCCTTGTAGAAACAAGAAATATCACTCCGGTTTTGGAGATCCGAATAAATTTGTATAAGAGTTGTGTTTGTTCAAGAATTTGGTAATTGAAATAACTCAAAACGACACAACAGTCACTTTCCACTGTAAGAGCCCAACTGATAATATTTCTCCAAAAGTTAAATCGTATTGTAAAACGCAGTTTCGAAAATCTCCAAATTGCGAAATCGAAAGTGGGGTCACGTGATCGTGTTTATATCACATATGCCGAACATGACCCAGACGAAAACCAATCATTTTACTCTAAGAAATAAAATAAAAATATTGTTTACATCCTAAACCACGTACTCCCATCATGACCTCGACAAGAGCCAATAATTTTAAAATAAAAAATAGAACTTATTTACGTGGCTGCTGCTAATTTTGAATCATGGGCTCGATCTAGGTCAACATTTGGTGTTTATTAAAATGAACAGTCAAGGTCAAACTATTTTCTGGAAAAAGGATGAGTTCCTAGCAAACATTAATTTGACATACAATGAAATTTTTAAAAAATAAAAAGATTTTAAAAGTTACAAACAGTTAAATCAGATATACATAACAGTATATTCTTCCGAGATTTACGTTGTATCTGCCCAGCAAGGTATAAGTAACGGCAGATTGAACTCGACAAAAAACATTTTATTATACGCACTTAAACACTGAAAGGGACTTCAATAATGTTTCAATGATAATTATATAGCTCTATATGTATTATATACATACTCTTCCATCTCACCCGTCTGCTTATTGTATACAGTTTATATTTATTAAGTTAAGTCGCAGTGGTCTATATTACGTCGATAAAAAGATTTTTTTAACGTATATTGTTGGGTTTAACGCTATTTCTCAAAGCATGATAGGCTATACATGGCGGCCAGCATAACTGGTGGAGGAAGAAAACGGGAAGGCTTCGGGAAAAGCTATCGACCCATGGGAAGTTGCTGGTAAACTTTCTAACATACCCATACCCATGGTGAAGCCTGAGACTGGAAAACGCGCCGACATATTTGAGATGGCAGTGATTTGTAAAGGCGAGTGCTTTAGATTACTCAGCAACCCGGGGCTCCAATAACAATATGTAAATTGAGCCACAGTGACCTGTATTACCTCAACAAAGACTTCACTTTGTTACAATATCGCTATCAATAATCTAGTGGCGAGTGAGTCTATCGAAACTTAAAGTTCTCAAAACATTTTACAATGCTATTTGAGTTGATTTTGTGTAATGACAACAGTGGAAGGGCATTTCGATAAGCATGAATATCGCATGGCACTGCATGTAAAGCGTTGACAGATTTCACTTCTGTTATTGATTACATTGCTGACTTCGATGGGATCATCCCATATAGACCTGTCTTTATGTTTCAAAGGATATATCGCTCTTGATTTAAAACCGTGATCTATAATAGAACCTTGATATTAAATACATCACGAACCACTTTTGTATCCGGAGTTCAGTGGATGCTGACAGCATGTTTTGATTTAAAGATTTAAAACTATCGTTCATTTTTAATATGTGACAAGAAAATGTAAAATTGGAAACAGAATGTTTTCCTTTTATATCAGGTACGATATATAGATTGCAGCTTATATAAAGGCAGTGAAATCGAGATTTTTATATTATGTTTAACGTATCGTAATACATAAAATGTATAATTTTCATAAACCATTCATATAAAAACTGGATAATAATAATAATAATAATAATAACGTGTATTTAGCGAGGATATAGCAGCTGGACATGAAGACATATCTGTCACGTGTTCCTCAATATCACCAATGGTTTCTTAAAAACTACAATTGTGCTCTACACGGTAAACACATTTTAGAGTGCCATCAGTAGTACAATATATATATATATATATATATATATATATATATATATATATATATATATATATATATATATATATATCTGTGTGTGTGTGTGTGTGTGATTTGGATTTTTACCGTAGCTTTAACAATTGTTCAGTCATATCGCTACGATGTCTTCATTGTGACAGTTTATAGTGATGTCTAGCACTGGGGCATTATACCGCAGACATGTAGCATGATATCCCACCCAGTCACATAATCAGTCACCCATCACATTATCCTGACACCAAGCCGACCAGTCCTAATACTAACTAAGATGTATGTTTTACTGGCACATAGAATTTTAAAAAACTTCTTCATTAAAAACAACAACAACAAATCTGACACAAGTTCAATGGATGCCCATTTGAGATAAATATTTAAGCATGCTGCTCCTTCATATACTGTGCTTGGTTTAAAGAAGCTGTATTCGTTGTAATAACTAATAATGAAAATCGAACAGCCTTTGTTAAAAAGGAATCATAGTCCCTATTTTAAATTGTACCTGTAAAAGACACACCAACGTTTTTCAAAATTAATGAGCTCAAATACTACTTCCTACAAAGGGATAAATATTTGTGTTTTACGTGAAACAAATATAATGGTTGCAATGGATAAAGTTATTGTTACAAAAACCTGCGAATTAATTTTTGGAAACATTGTAGGATGCAAGGCTCCTATATCTTTGTACATGTATAACATATTTTCAAATATAGCACACACAAAGTGCATTGTGAGATACATATGGATTTAAAAAGTAAATACTTACGTTGATGTTGCGATGACATGTAGTACGATAGTACTGTCAATGCATAAACTTTTAATTTTAGTCTATTCTGGCTGTGAAAGTTTCGCTATACATAATTTGTAAGACGTTATGTTGTGACATGAATTCGGGCGGTTCTATCTATCTGAAGAAAAAATCCAATTGGTCAAATACAGAGATGTTGGTATTCAAAGGCAAACTTCATTTCGTTTTAAGCCAGTCTGTTAATGGCCTAAGTTAACCATAAGGTACGTAGCCTCAAGCT
The DNA here is from genome assembly GCA_028554795.2 of Sinohyriopsis cumingii. Classification (NCBI taxonomy): domain Eukaryota; kingdom Metazoa; phylum Mollusca; class Bivalvia; order Unionida; family Unionidae; genus Sinohyriopsis; species Sinohyriopsis cumingii. The sequence goes on along the minus strand of CM068824.1, from coordinate 112,791,041 downwards.
GTCACCACCGTAGTGCAGGATCTTACAAAAATCAATATCTGTATAACCATTGATCACGTGGTGTTTCTTACTTAACCACCTTGTTATTGTACATAAGTATTATCCATGGTATGGTCCATTGCTCATTGACCGTGATTTCTTCTTCCAGACTGTAAAATCAATTAATTCGTGTCCTTAAAACGTACAATGAGAAATGATGATGTCAGATTCAGCAATCAATGAACTTAAAAGCGATTTTCACTAAGCATAGGCAAATCAGCATCAACGCAAACCAAGTTTACAGCACAGGACTCTCTGAAAGGTAAACTAATTTAAGGAGCAAAAAATAAAATTACGTACAAAAAGAAATGTTAAGCATTCGGTATCAATTACATACACAGAGTGAAAGAAAAAGTGTAACACAGACTGATCCAACGTATGCATATTATTTATCTTGTTTTATTCAAGTATAATCTGAGATTTTTCAGATCAGATATCCTTAATATTTATATCGTTGGTCATATATATTCATATATATATATATATATATATATATATATATATATATATATATATATATATATATATATATATATATATATTTTTTCCTTCTATCCTTCACCTTCTCCCTCCCTCCAATTCATCCCTCCATTCATTGATAAAATCATCCATTAATAGATTCAGCTATATATCGGTCTGTCTGTCTGTCTGTTAATCCTTCTCTTCCTCCCTCTTTCCCCCACCACCCATCCGGTTATACATCTATATATAGTAAGTTAATCACATCTTCTTCAGATTGACGATCACTTACGCTAGTCGCCTTGGAGAGAGAGAGAGAGAGAGAGAGAGAGAGAGAGAGAGAGAGAGAGAAGTGGTTCCGGGTAAACAGCTCAAAGTTGATAAATTTTCTTTAATATATATAGTTCTTCTTGATAACAAGATCGTGTTTACTAAGGTGTCTGGGTCAAAATTAAATTTGACGGGAAGAGTAAGATTGGCACCTAATTCATGGTATAAAAAGCACGCAAAGTATATACGTTGATAAATCTCTAAACTGGAACTAAAAGTAATGATGATATGCGTCATATCAAGGGACAATGATCATGCTTTAGTGACCTGGCAATCATTATGATATGTGTCATATCAAGGGACATTGATCATGCTTTAGTGGCCTGGCAATAATCATGATATGCGTCATATCAAGGGACACTGATCATGCTTTAGTGGCCTGGCAATAATCATGATATGCGTTGTATCATGGGACATTGATCATACTTTAGTGACCTGGCAATCATCATGATATCATTGATGTTAAGGGACAGTGATCATGCTTTAGTGACCTGGCAATCATCATGATATCATTCATGTTAAGGGACATTGGTCATGCTTTAGTGACCTGGCAATCATCATGATATGCGTCATATCAAGGGACATTGATCATGCTTTAGTGGCCTGGCAATAATCATGATATGCGTCATATCATGGGACCTTGATCATGCTTTAGTGACCTGGCAATCATCATGATATGATTGATGTTAAGGGACATTGATCATGCTTTAGTGACCTGGCAATCATCATGATATCATTGATGTTAAGGGACATTGGTCATGCTTTAGTGACCTGGCAATCATCATGATATGCGTCATATCATGGGACATTGATCATGCTTTAGTGACCTGGCAATCATCATGATATCATTGATGTTAAGGGACATTGATCATGCTTTAGTGACCTGGCAATCATCATGATATCATTGATGTTAAGGGACATTGGTCATGCTTTAGTGACCTGGCAATCATCATGATATGCGTCATATCATGGGACATTGGTCATGCTTTAGTGACCTGGCAATCATAATGATCCCAGCTATACACGAATAACGTGTGCCGTCAATGACACTGAGCATAAGACTTCGGATTTACGGATAACTGAAATACTGATGTTTAAATAATGACTGCAAGAGAAGTCAACAATACTAATATAGCAAGAAAACCAGCACAAAAAGTACAAAGAGAACCCAATAAGAATCACTTCTTAATGAAGTTGTTACTGTCATTATCTGTCTCTAAAATTCGTTTCATCGATGACTAATTTGAACGCCCTCATTGTTACAGTTTTAGATTAATTACAATAAAACGAAACCAAACTCATACATGAACGACGAATCCAAATTATAAATATTAAATTAATTTATTGATTTATGTATTCATTATTCTTAAACTACCAAAATGTGCTAAAATATACTACGAAATTTTTAAACATGAAAATAAAGATTGCGATCCCAGCTAACTTTTCGAACTCAGCCTATGTTATAATGTTGGTTATTTTATAACTATAAATGTTATTATAGATGGAACCGTAATTTGGGTGGTTACATCTGTAAAACATTTTCTTTATGAATACATCTATAGAGCATGCCTCTGAAACACTCCAGTAAATTCGACATCATTATCATAAATTGAAAAGGAATTTATTATGCGATTCGACGCTTGATACTATTAATCATAAGAACATAAAAAGGGTGAGCAAGAGACTTCCATTCACTTTGAACTTTGCCCGAAACGCAGTGTAAGTGATTGATCTTTCAAAATGTCAAATTCGTGGTTTTAGACCGCAGCTTGCGTTTCAGTTTAACTCTGTCGATTAAATAATTGATGAACCTCTGCCATCAATATCCCATTATAAGTCTGTTTTATAAACGTCACTCTGTCTAACCATCCCAATGTTGTGCATATTATTTAGGGAAGATAAGTGCGACACCTCGCCAAATCATAATATTAAGGTAAAATAAATCAGTTACATCACCCAAGATTGCTCTACTTTCAGAATGTAATGCCGTAAACATATAATGTAAGCATAGTCCCGTGACTCAAGCAGTGACATGGCGCAGTGGATATCAAAGTTTTGACATTGCTGCTGCCATGTGTAAAGGTTACTTCTACCGAGTCCATGGGTAATGGTGTGCTACTGTCCAAAGGTTTGCCTTAAACAGATTCATCTTAGGGCTATTGATATTTGCGAACTTTCAAAAATGAATTAATCACAACAATGATTTAGTTTTCCTATAAGATGTAAAGCAAACAAATTTGAAATGTATTGCAGACGTATAGATGATATTCGGAGAAAAACTTCGTCCAAGAGTATAAATTAAAGAAACCTTCAACCATGTGTTATTGTGCTGAACTCCAGAAAAGATAAATATTACAGCATATTTTTTCAGAATATTTCACCATTCTTGAATACGTGTCCCATGTCTGTTATTAGAAGCATCTGGCACGTACACTAGTGTGTGTTAGTATAGCATTCAAGTGGTCGTTGAAGAGAGAAGCACATGAATACAATCATGCTATGAGATGGGCCTTGTTGCAAGCTGGTGTTGAACACAAAGTTCCAAGGTTACACCAGCATGGGATATATATCACGTTCTGCCATTTGTCCTTATCACCTGTACAAACAATACCATGCAAACAGCTTGTTTTAATATTTGTACAATAATCAACACATATATGATATTTTCCCCAGTAAATTCTCTTCTTTTATTACATTTTAAAACTGTATTTACACACTATTGTGAATTCACGTTTATTCTCGTGAAACCAATTTTAATAAATGTCTTAATTGTTAGAAACCTCTCCGTAAATTTACTGAATGTCATCCTATCTGTGGTACAGTAATACAGTTATGTACCAACACATTATTGGTGTAGGAGTAAGGATGAAACTTAATTTCCATGAATTAAATGAATTTACAGTATTCGACCTTTAACATTGCATGAAGCCTACATATCATCGACTCTAATTGTGCTAAACAATAAAAAAAAATTGTTTAGGTTAAGTGAAAAAGAAATTTAAAAAATGTAAGGTTCAACTATGCTTATTACAAAGAGTCCTTAGGCAATTAATTAATTTGTAAATTGAATGTATTTGGGGCAAAATTAAATTACATGTTCAGACCTTTAAATAAAGATGATAGTTGCCTTTAGTTTCAAGTAATTTAACGAAATGTGATTATCGCTAAATTTGGTGACTGTCAGAGGAATAGACTAGCATCTTCCAGCTTTTTTTATAGAACTCTGTGTGCAGTGACGGAAAAGTATCATGATGCTGTAAGTACAATTTAAAATAGTAGTGGGACATATTTCTGGTACAGAGAAAATAAAATCACTGAAACCGTATATCTATAGACGTAGAAGATAGAGAAATATCGAGCAGGCGTTTGACTAGACAAGACTCCTCGACAGAGAGCCTTCCTTAAATATAAAATCAAGAAAACCAGTAAACACGGCCGCCTCGTAGCATTTTCCACCCCTATACCCCAATCTGAGGAGAAATCATTCGGAAGCACTAGGTCCAGATCGAATCCTCCAACGTTTGAAGTACATACTTTTTTAGACGTTCTTATCAGTTCGTACTGCAGACGTAAAGCTGAAGGTGCACGTGTTACCTGCCAAGTTATTTCAAAGAGGAACACCGATTCTGGCGCATATTTCTACAAATATGAGTGTTGCCTAATTTGCAAACATATGTCCGATACCAAATCGTTCTGAAGTTCGACGACGGGAGATAGATTCACCATCAATCAGAAGTGAATACGCCATACCATAAAAAAAAATGTAACCTATCTGCTAACATGCAAGATCGGTGCCCATCAGTGATATGTGGGCAAAACTGTTGAATTAACAAACATATGAATAACCGCAAGAGCCACATTGATAACAAAGTCAACGCAAAACTTCCAACCACTACAGCTAGACCTGGCATTCAACAGAGTCCTTCGATGTGCTAGAGAATACATACCCTTCTCATTGTTGTTTCGTGATGGTCATAACATACCTGCTTTCATTAACAAAATCAAAAAGAATCAGAGAATCTTGAGATCGAGTTTGATATTTCAGGAATGCAATATTAACAATAGGCATATGGACTTTCATGTGTATAAAAGCTATATATTGCGTTATAAATGTATATATTTTTGTGATATTCATATGACATCTTTCTATGTGATTGTATTATTATTGTATTCCGATATAAATGTTTGAATAATATGTTAACAAAAGCTTTATTGCATTAATCCTTCTTTTTATATGTGTGGGGAGGGTGTTATGTATATCTCTTTTTTATATAACCTTTCTGGTGTAAAACTGCGTATTTAAATGAGCTATAAATAGGCAGCTGAAAATTTTTAAGATCAATCTTAATAATAAACATGTTCACAAGTTTGCTATATAACTGGGGATGTATTGTGAAATATGTCACACGGAGGTATTATAACATATATCGAGTGCGAAAAATTTACCACGTAGTGCCGAGAATGTATATGAAGACATAGGAAGTGGATAATTAATTCATTCCTATTTCCTATGTTCTTGTTTTCAAATTAGTCAACAGATGTTGTGTTTATATTTAATTTAGGGGAATGATGTGTTTTTATTATTCATTGGTATTACAAAATACTCGTTGACTATGGACTAAATTATTATTCTGGGTTTCTTGTTAATTTATTCAATGGAGCTCTGGACAATGTCATTGTCATACATCAAAGCTGCTGGCATTTCAGTACATGCAGGACCTGGAATTAATTCAGAACACTCTACTCCTTTGGCCTTGTGATAGATCTTTTATGAATATTTTGGATTTAATTCATGATATTGTAAGTTCATCTAAAAATGTTATTGATAATTAAAACAGTACATTATTTGTTCATTTTACAAAACTTGTTGCTTTTGCTTCTTGCTATTACCTAGTTTAAAATCATATAGTTCTAACAATATGTATGCGTTAACCAATCATGCCCCCAAGTACCAAGTAAGATAATGATTTGGTCAACGCTATTAAGCTTATTACGATCATGATTTTACAAGTGATAGTGTTACTTATTTTTAGCTGGAAAGTTACACATTTTCTATTGTTTGCTTACAAATGCTAGTATTAGAAACTTCGATGACCGAAGTGAAACTAAACATCCTAAATAGAAGAATCTTGGATAATTATCATAAAACATTTAAGTCCAGCAATATTTTGTGTTAGCATTACCCGATGTTCAAGTGAACGATCAACGTATGTTCTAAAAAAAAAAATATGTCGATATTTCTAACGGACAAAGGAGCTCTCGTATCCATGGGTCGCGGTTTCGACAGCTGGCCAGCTTGTCCATTGGAAAGGCACGTAGCTTCCACTTTTTCGGCATGATATAGCCATTATTTTGATAAAACTGCCGTTCAGACCAACCAATCAACCAACCGACTCTTACATAGGACATTTTCTGGTAAAGACACTGATTTTTCCTACCTGCAAAGCGAGTGTCTCGGTGATCTTTTCCTCCGATAAGACATATGTGTCGAGTCATTGCTTGTCGTATTAAAACAAAACATTTTATGTTTAGCATCCCTCAGGATTGTAGTTTTGTGCCAATATAATTCCTTGAGTCAGCTTGTGTATATATATATATATATATATATATATATATATATATATATATATATATATATATATATATATATATATAAGATAATTAAGTCTCAAGGGTTGGGGATTAGGTTGGAGTAATCCAGTGTTTTATAATGTCATCTATTTCATAAATGCCTGTAACAAGCTGTAGCGAATTCAATTTGCGACAGCTAGAGTTAAGGCTATGTTCCCAGACGATCGATATATACAAAGTTTTATTTTGCGTTCATGTGGTATTTAAGTCAAATACAACGTTGCTGGATTTGCGTCGTCTTTGTGCATGTGTGCACTAAAAAGCAAAAAGCATTTTGTTAGGAGAGGTTTGACAAAGCTCGATATTAAATATTGATTATTGGTAGCTCGTCATGCAACTTAAACATGAACACATTTTTTCCTCATTTTATTGATTATTTATTTGTCATCTGCTTCAACACGCAGGTTGTCGCCGTGCTGTGTAAGATTTCAATTTATCCTTATGGATATATCTAAATGCTATATGTCTGAAAGAAAAAGATGACGCTATTTCCATTTATAACGTCTCGTTAATGTTCAATTCCCTCGACATTCTGACCAAAACGTTCCAAGGAAGTGTCATAAAGCATATTACATTTCATGCACAAAATAAATTTTCACATTAAATTCATAAATCCAATACAAGAAGACGAAAATGAAATAAAACAACAGCTCCTAAACTGAAGTTTAAGTTAGATGTTACAGTCTCTACTAAATTGATTTTTCTAAATAAAATTGCAAATCAAAACCAAAACTTAATTTTTTAATGTGATTTCATAATACTTTAATTTGCTTTAATTTATCAGTATAATTTCAAAAGCAATTATCTGAATGTGTTTGATTGCTGTTGGCATTTTAGATTGGTAATATCTTGAAATACTTCAATCTGTATCAGATTCACAACTATATATATATATATATATATATATATATATATATATATATATATATATATATATATATATATATATATATATATATATATATATATATATATATATGTATGAATGTATGTATGTATATACATACATACATACATTCATGCATACATACATACATACATACATACATACATAGACAGATATATACACACACGCATTGCCCTGCATTTCTTACTGTAAAATCAGTAACATTTGACAGCAAAGTCCTTAGCACCCTCACCACGATTTTTTATTTGATTACAATGAACATTTGCATGGCAAATAGCAAATTATTTAGAATGATAGCAAACTAAAAATAGCAAAGTCAAAACGGAATTTGAAAACCAATGGCACATGTGCCAATATATTGTCTTTTAAGTTCGTTGATGAATGAATCAGTGTACGTTGAAAAGCCTCATAAGAACGAATAAATGAATCTCCACAAGTCTGAAACCTAACAGTTCGGAAAATAAATCAGACATTGTGGATCAAGCCACAACATTCTGACACAAGCCCTCATAAAATTTATGTTTTAATTATTTTGAATAGCAGGATTGTTAAGCATCTGTACTTTCCGAAACGTCTTAATGAAATGAAAATCAAGGTGTCGGCAAAATTCGAATAATACCTCGCTACTTAGAAAACACACGCTGTTTCAATGAAACATAAGTGCCACTTAAACAGCTTCCATTTCAATCTTTCTTTCCGATCCATCGTGATACTTTTTTATATTACAATCACAACCTGAATTAATGGCACTGATTTTGCAGTGACAATATTGTTACATATTCGCCAAATATTATGGCGAAATATGCGTTCTAGTCGCCTTGAGATCTTGCTAATTGCTAGCTACAAAATCAGGGCGTCATCGCTTGTATTTGAAAAGAAAATACTGTACATGTCGATACATGAATCAGAAAAAAATCAACATGGCAGGTATTGTGTTACTAAAAAGGCGCTGTTAGCGAACGAGTTCTGTATACCAGGTTTATGTAATTGATTACCGGTGCCAGTTGTCGTTTTTAAAAAACAATCCAAAGATGTGTAAATGTCTCTGGTAGAAAACAAACTACGAAGTCATTGCAATGTGTCGCAATGGTGGCACTGTTCCAGTTCTAGTTTTGGCGTTTACCTGTGCTTTTCCATCTCTCTTCCATGCAGAAATAATCCCTAGGTACTAAATTTCAAGTCCTAGGTTGAGATGTGTTAAAATAGAACCATCTTGTAATTTGAATTAATAATAAATATTGATGTTGTAAGCGTGCCTGGTGTCGTTTCAAGGCAAGATCTTTCAAGGCAAAATAGTCGGAACTAACACTTCTCCCCTTGTTGCCATGGGCAAGTAACAGGAAGTGTCGATTACTCTTAAATTAAGAATTAGCAATGTCTTGTCATATTACGTTGACATAGATAAAGGTACGCGCGTAACAAATTGAACGTAGGTACATTTGTATTTCGAAAACGTGCGCAGGTCGTGATTATGCATTCTGGTACGTGAGCAACAAATAGTCTCTGCGATAAGCATATGGAGCCTGGGTATGTTGTTGTTATGAAAATGTATGCAGTTTGTGACTGTGCATGCCCATCGATATTTCGCGCCAAATGTGGCAGTACGTGACTTTTTGCATAGTGTAATTTATCTATCTTTGCCATAACATCAGTTTCTATTTACATTGCAGTCATCTTTTCATACAATTTATATTGACTGTTAGATACTTCAAATATAATTATTTTTTATGCTCATCCGTGAGTTGGCGGAATTTCGACAATAAATAACTTGGAAATAGAACAATATTTTTCACTCAAGAACTTTGTTCATATGAACATCATGAATATAATGTCCAAATAATTTCACACACCCTGTTGTCATCTGGACGCAGTGGTAGGAAGTGGTAACATGTGAACCTATCATGTAAAAGGACCATGATCGAATCCTACATCGGCCTTTGCAAATTCTGTTTTCAAGTATGTGCTTTCTTACCTTGAATTAAAAAAGGAACTATCTTACTGCTAATATTTTCTGTGCGCGTGTACTCAGAACGCGATAGAATATAAAAAGTAAACTGTAGTCAATGCAGTTAGAAATCTGCGTCTTCAGTGTCATACATTTTAGCTAGCAAACACACTTGAGCATAAATTAAAAGAAAATGTGATAAAAATACTAGAAATTGTTTCCCGTTATGCATTAGATACAAGCATATATTCTCTGTATAGTTCTGACTAAAATTTAACTACAGTTTAAAAAAACGAACTGCTCAATTTTCATTCGTGATATGTTGAATAGTTTACGTGGACTGTAGAATCGCAAAGCAACACTCATTATATGTTTGGCTAATACATCTTCCCGAGTTTTCACGCGGATGATTTGGTGTCAGCAAGATGCATATACTGAATAATATTGTGTAGAAAAGTAATCAAAATTTGGTCCTTGTATCATTTATATTTTGTATATAAGGAAATGGTTCTGAATAAATCTTTTTGAATGAATCGATGTTCATTCACACTCAACAGATTTATATGAACAGTCACTGTTTGTTTGAAATAAAGTGTTCGCTATTTGTTTGAAAAAAGTGTTAACAAAATATTGTTTGGTGGAAAACGAAATGTAATTTAGGTATGAATCCTGGGATCATAGTGCCTACATATATAGTAGGGCACTTAGCCCGAAGTAATCATAGGAACAATATGCAAAGAACTGACATCTGATCAATTCTGGACCAGAGATATGCCAGAAACCCGTATTTAGCCTACATACACAAGGGTCGTCGAGAAAGTGAGATAACGAAAATGGCAGTGTACCTCTGTACCTCACCAAGGAAATAACGTTATCAGTACCAATGTGTATTTTATAGATACCTTAGGGAACAGATCATTAAGCAACACGATTGCCAAGACTAATGCTAATCGTCTCTTGATTAATGAATGACATTTCATGGGAACTGTCCGTTCTGTGTTCTAGATCTTTGGTCAGGCTGCTACTAAATACCTATAGAGGAAAATCCTCAATGGAAAACCTCCTTTAAGTTTTGTCAATATTCAATGGATTTGTATGCCTGTGGGATTTCGGAATGATTCAGCAACTTTCCAACGTTCCATGGAGTTGATCCTAATGACTCTCGTTTTGGAGGAGTTGGTAATGTAACTTGACGACCTGATCATCCTGGATGCAGACTTTGATGGTAGCATTTACTCACTGCGAAATATTTCAAAACGCTTCCGGGATAATATCCTCAAGTTCGACACACATAAGTGTAGCTTCGTCAAAAAGGAAGACGAATTCCTCCGGGAACTAGTCAGTGAGCACCGAATCTATGTTTTATCATTATTTAATGCACATATTTTTCATGGCGTGAGCTGACTGCAATAGTTTGGTGTAGATAGCTTGTTTCAAGCATATCGAATTATATTCTTGTTGGAGGAATTGCAACAATACCAATAAAGATTACACATCGAAAATGAAAAGAGCACGTTTGTGCTGATTCAATGCGTCACACAGGTTTCAAATTCTGTGATTGCTTCTCTGCAGGTGCAAAGGTCAATAATCTCCCACTTCCCGTGGATGCTGTGCAAATTGTAGATATGCACATCTGCAATGGGCTCAGTTCATTGATGACGTAGATGATGTCAGGCCTCTGACGATACATAGAAACACAATATGCATTCTTGACAAAGCGGTGTCAGATGGGATTGATGTTCATTCAGCTATACAGTTGAGAGACATGCATTTGGCTGATCCATATCTGGGAATGGCTATTGCATGGCTAGACCAATAATATGAGCCCTGTGTAAGACATTTATAACTATGTAGTCCTCAATACAGGGCTTTATGGTTAGTGAGGGACCAGTTAGCCTTACAGGTGGGTGTTATGTGTTATGTCTGAACGAAACCTGACTGGATAGAATCAAATGAATGATTAGTTGATTCGATTCAGCTAAGCCAGTTATTGTGCTTCTCTCTCTCTCTCTCTCTCTCTCTCTCTCTCTCTCTCTCTCTCTCTCAACATTCCAACCGACTAATACATAGTTATTTAGAACAATAGAACAAGGGAACAAGCTGACGAAGAAACCATCGAGCTTTAATAATATGACTTGAAAACATGTTATAAAGGAATAAATGATATCAAAATCCTTAATCACCTTCAGTGAATATGATGTCATAATAAATGCCTCTAAAACCTTATTTCTTTCTCTCTTTCTATCTCTCTCTTTCACACACACACACACACACACACACACACACACACACACACACACGTAATATCCATCCGCGCATTTGCCCTAATGAAATTACAGATACCTATTGTAATGAATTTCAGCAAGAAACTAATTCTCTGAATATGGTCACAACCCTCAAGGTATACTAGGTTCAATCCTCGCTAAAAACAGACTAAACTTTGCTGCAACGCGCATATCTTTTCATTCTTATCTGAATCAGCATTTTAGGGCAAGTATTAATGTTGCAATGCAGCAATACTTTTTTCCACAATTCCAGGTCCATTGTGTTGACAATGTGCAGGTTCAATAAATTAGATGTGGTAATTTAGGTACTTGTTCATAAATAACATCCTGAATTTTGACAAGGTAATTGTCCATATAAAATCCTCTAATATCTGAAAGACAGGTATATCGCCCAAATTTATATCAATGAGTCTACTCGTAATGGAGCTGAAGAATTATGGACTCATTACTTTATGTTAACGGTACAAAAGTCATCATCCATTTTCAGTTTCTTTGAAAGCCACTTAACTTTTGATTGGAGATATGCAGATACTGGGTTTGATGGTGCTTCTAGACAAAAATGTGACGAGTTTTGGTTTCAATCCGCTACTATATCTGGCCCAGTTTATGATGACGGAAGACTCGATAATATACAATTACAGAAAATTGTTGAGATGAATATGAATTTGAATTAACACATAAACATCATGCTGACATATGCACAGTGGGGATCGATATAATTAGCTCACTGTTTCATACATCTTCATATCCACTTCCGCAAACGTCTATACTTGTTTTATTACATGATTTAGTGCACGATTTTGGAAGTTTGCCTGTTTCAGTAAAGATTATATGCGATTTTGCCTGCATTATACAGGAAGAGTACTTAAGATGTTAGGACGGTGCAATATCGCAAATAGTCACGTGATGTGTTAACGAATGAAACTGTTTTTCATGGCAATCGTGTAACAAATGCATGCATTTCCTGCTCAGCGTAGACTTCAGAGGATGTGAAAATATAATATTTATGAAAGACTAACCCCTCCAGCGAAAGACATATCTAGTCGCAAACAAGTGAGAAGTTATTTAAAAAACTTTCCTAAATTGTAGAAATTGTAGTAATGTTACAAAAGAAATTATTGCTGTTAATATGTCTCACAAAATGATTGGTCTGCAGCACGATAGTTTATGATATAAAGTGACCACAAACGATTTTCAGAAAAGAACGCCGAATGATCATAAGCCATATGTTTCCGTTATATATATATATATATATATATATATATATATATATATATATATATATATATATATATATATATATATATATATATATATATATATATATATATAATTGAATGAACACCAAGAACAACAGTCGTCGAGACGACAGGTCCACAAATAACATGAACGACTAGATACACACGTTTGTATTGTACTGGTAGCGCGGTTCTCAGCTGCCGTTCCGCATTGATTTGTTTAGCGTCGGTAATAATGTTGGTCTATCTATCACGTTAACAACATTCCCTGGTAGAAAAAGGCAACGTAAAGTTGTAATTGTGTTAAATACCAAGTCAACCACTATTGTACATTTGTACTGTCAGGGTCTCCGCGAAGAGATAAAAATGTACCCGTCCAGTTTACAAAAGTGAAGATGAAGTAGTGTTAACAGGAAAGTGTGACATGGAAGTATACGTAGGCGCCACGGGTGTATTCGATATCCAATCAACCGGTACCATAACTGGTGAAAACTCACACACTATGTAACCTTGATCTGCTACGCTTGATGAAGCTTCCCTTTCATAACTGCCACTGACGGCGTCGCAGGTTAAATTGGTCTGGACCGTTGAGGTAATCCTAACAATGTCTGGCGAAATTTGATATCTTGACTCTGTTGGCCTTGTACGTAAGATTCGTTTCTCCTCTGGAATTATATTAACGTCTTTATGCCAAACAGTAATTGTTCATATTGACAACCGTGCGATTAAACCTGGTACGTCTTGGATTTAATCGAAATGACAAGGGGTTCAATTCAACTTAATGTATTTAGAAAAGAGGGAGAAGACAACATATAAGTAAGCAAGTTGTGCATTCCCATTCAACGTCTGACTCGGTACAAGTTTATTGATTTATAAATGGATTCATAAACTATTTGCGATTTTAGGAAAAATTAAGTTAGTTTGCTAATATGTTCAATAGAGGATCAAAACCTAATGCAATTACTTTCTCATAAATTGAACTATAAAGGAACACTTGTGCCTATCTTTGTATGTGTTATCTGTTTGAGAGAAATATGTTGGACCTAGTCAGCGTATTATCCAAGAAGCCGACATATGTTTCGTTTAACAGTTAGAACATCTGCTATTGGTAATAGCTGATGAGGAAAAATGATGTGTTGGCTAAAGTTGATTGACATGGTAGAACTATTTATTCCTCTCCCATCTTCACTTTCTCCGTGAAATTATATGAGCACTGTATGGTTTTGTAAAAATCTTAGATAGTAAAACCGTAAGACTGCGGCATTTCAAAGCTAGGTCATTGGTCTTTCCCTTGAAAGTGAACATTTTATTTCTAAAACAAGTACTTAAAAAGTGGTGATGTGGCTAACAAATTGGATATGCTTGCTGTTACGAAATGTCCGATATGGCTCATTTAGTCTTCCATACTTTTCATATAATCAGGTTGTCTTGTTTCACGCGCCGTAATATTTCTGTAAATGTAATTTTTCGTCGTATCGCATGACGCTTTTATTGCTCGCGCGGCACGTGCGAAATAATATATTATTGCGCACTACTATATATATAGGGTAGAGATATTGAAGGGCACAGCCAATATAGAGGGAAGCTCTAAACATATTCAGCTGTCGGGCAGGTGCCATTGTAATTTAGTTAGAGCCAAACAGTTGGGTGAGTCGAATGTTTTTTAGTCAACTCTTTTTATTATTTACAATAATTATTCAGTTTCGTAAAAGCAAGTTCATTGTTGTATTATGTGGTCACATCGTTTATCGTATTTGCAATTCAGTTTATTAAGATATAACCTAGGCAAGGTGGTAGCGAGTTAATTTCATCTAGTCGCTATCACGACTAATTTCGAAAACATATTATGTATGTATTAATGTCATAGCATTACGTATATTTATTTTTATTGCATAGCATTCCTATGTCATACTTCGTACCTATCGTATATTCTTAAAGTAGTTGCGACAAAACCCATTCCAATTAAATTATACTATTGGAAAGGTGTTTATTTTCCATATTCAGCTCGCCGGTTATGAGCAGCCGGATGGGCTTGTGGACACCATGACGTCTGGTGTACCATTACTAGTATAACCCACCAATTCAGTGCCAACGTACGGGTACAAGTGCGGAGGGGAAAGTGACCGTGCCAGAGAGAAGGCCGTGTCAACCTGTATTTTCCAATCAAGTAGTGTATTGACTACAAGTAAAGCACAATAACAAGTAGTGTATTGACTACAAGTAAAGCACAATAACAAGTAGTGTATTGACTACAAGTAAAGCACAATAACAAGTAGTGTATTGACTACAAGTAAAGCACAATAACAAGTAGTGTATTGACTACAAGTAAAGCACAATAACAAGTAGTGTACTGACTACAAGTAAAGCATAATAAGTAGTGGTTTGACTACATGTGAATTGTGACAGTAGTGTCTGACTACATAAATGTTTGCAACCAGTAGTTGATTATATAGGTTTGCAACAAGCATTTGTTTATAAGAAAGTTTGCTAGAGATATTTGTATACATGAAGTTTATATGGAGTTGCTAGAACTTTTTGACTACATGAATGTGACATAGTAGTCAAAGTATATTTCATATGTGTTTTATATTCATTTTATATGCTTTTGTTATTTTCATATCATTAGTACCAGTGTTTAATATATTGTCATTTGTCATCCACGAACGTGTTTATTGTTTCTTTAAAACCTTGCCCGGTCTCAAAGGGTGAGCTCGACTACGTTACACTTGCAGTGCATACCATAATTTTAAATAAGATTCAATTTTTATATTAATTGTTATGGGCCATTCTCCGTTGATAAAAAGGCAAATTCTCATTTCCTTTGATGCACAATTTGTTGGAATACATTGAGTAGCTAGTCTGATCCACTTAATGAAATGTTTTGTTTTGCATTATGTGTTAACGATTATCTGAACAAGTTCACGAGGAATGTCGCGGTCAGCTTCTGCGAGAAAACTGACTTTCAGGGATCTTCATGGCATGCTATTTTACGGGCAATTTGACAGAGATGGTAACTTAGCTATATGTTATAGACAATTTGACATAGAAGGCAACTTATCTCTATGGTATATGCAATTTGACAGATGGTAACTTAGCTCTGTTATATGCAATTTGACAGATGGCAACTTAGCTTTGTTATATGCAATTTGACAGAGATGGTAACTTAGCTCTGTTATATGCAATTTGACATAGAAGGCAACTTGGCTCTATTGTATATGCAATTTGACAGAGATGGTAACTTAGCTCTATGTTAAGGTGTATAAAGTTGGATTTTTTTCCTTAACGAAAGCGAAAGGTATATGCAGTCAATATTTTCGGGGTTTAATTTTTTCAGTATAAATTGGACACATCTGATCCCTCTGGTCGACTATTTTGTTCAAACTTGACAATGTGCAACTGGGCTGAATGGCTCGAGTCAAGGGATTAAAATATCAAATTGGTGTAAAGGGACTTGAGATTACATTACTTGAGGTTACAGAGCATGCGAAACCATAATGCGCTTGTATCTCTGTAGAGCAGTTTAAATATGTCACAAAGTTTAATTATTTCTGGAGCTCCTAGCTGTTCGTTTCGACTTATGGGTTCCAATGAATTTTAAACTCAGCTGCGTAGTTCAAGTGATCCATCAATATGTTCCTATAGTCGCTCAAGTGTAACCAAATTCCAGAGATTCAATCCCCTTGGAAACGATAGACCAGGGAGACTTTATGTACATTTGTTAAAGTTTATGATAGCGGTTAAGCGTTTAGTAGTTAGATGTTCATGTAAAGCAGCAGCAGTTCACTCGTGTACTATATACTATTTCTGAACATTGAGACTCTCGTCCCATTGAAGGGAAGAGTCGTGACTGTTCCTGCTTATCGGAGTCACAACTGTAATATAAAGCAAACAATCTGTTCCCATTGAGAGGTCGTTACTCAGCATGACTTGTTGTGTATATTTAATTTGTATTGTATGTTAAGTTTTTCTTCATCATTATGTACAATTTTATTTTATTACACCCCTTGTTCAAAATCAAGTTCATTTTCTACCTGATCAGAATAATTTGTTTCGGTTTTGTAAACAACATATTTAGTTCAGTCTTGAGTCATTCACATCGCAAATCCCCCTTAAAATGCCGCGTATACCTGATGATTACAACATTCTTTATCATAATTTTAGTTGCAGATTGTTCTGGAATGGAAAATTCCATTGAGATATAGTATTTCTAGAAAATGCTAATGTCATGTACGTTTAATTTACATTATTTTGTTAGAGTTTCTTAAATTTTTTATTTCATTATGCACTTGCAATGTATCATTGTATATTTTATTTAACCTTTTAAAAGGTCAACGTCATTTTCTAGGTGACCCGAATCATTTATTTTTTTCCATTCTGTAAACAAATAAGAACTCTTTTGTATGGGCTTAATATTTAGATAATTATTAATAAACGTAAGCCTATTTATTTGGGTATGGGTCTCTGTTATTGGAATTCCCCTATAAATATACCCTGCCTACCTGATATATCCCATCTTACACTATAATTTTAGTAAAACACCTTCTCATTATAACTAAGATTTTATTTTGAAAACATTAATAACTGTCCAGAAGGTTATCTTCTATTATGTAATCTAATTTTTTTTAATAGCAAATGCTAATAGTGACCCGAGGTTAAGTAGAGGACTATATATTCTTGTTACTGGAAAAATTATCCAATGTTTTAAGATTTTAGCGAGAAAAAACTATACTATTGCTGTGTCCGAAAATTCATTTGGGCTAAAAATTTCTTTATTCAAATTATTTAATTCAAGATATTATTCTCTGGAAATACAAAGTGCTCTTGAAAAATATCGTTCCTGGAAATATGATTGAATTTTGTAGTGAAATTTCAATAGGGATTTAATTCTTGGATGGTATTATTGTGATCCAACAGAGGAAGGTTGGCACATCAACAGTATATGGTTCATCACAGGAACATCAAAACCTAATTTTGATCTATAAACTTTTAATCAGAACTTTAATTATTAGAACTTGTATCTATAATTCTGAGATTATTTGGGATTTAATTCGCAATACCGTTAGTTTCTTTTGTACATTTTCACTTTGTATTCAAAGGAAATAAAGTATTTATTGAGTTATACAAGGCTTTATTCAACGAGAGATCTTTATGAACCCGAGATTACGAAATGTCATTTTTGTAGTACCATTAAGGGAATTATACATACATACATACATACATACATATGTGTGTGTGTGTGGTCTTAAAATAAGTCCCATGAAGATTTTTATAATTGAACATATTAACCCATTTCCCTACAATGCAAAGTGAAAGAATTAAAAATAACTACGTTATGGTGAATGCAATCCTAAAACTATGAATACTCTATCAATTTCAATAGTTTCGAGTCATTCGAATAAATACCAAATGTATTCCGATTGATAGTCAGTAATGTGATAATGTGTAAATAGTACAGAAGAAATCACTACGATATAATCCCAAATGTCTTTTAATGTTTCACAGTACAGCTATTATTCCATTTAATCTGAAGTATTTCGAGCACTGTAAGACCAACAAATAATTATATTAAATAAATGAATTTCGCTGAATATAACTTCAAAGAGTGACATAATTATTAAGAATGATTAATTGTATGCAATAATATCATATAGAACAATAATACGCAATAGTGAGAATGCAAAGCAAGACTTTGAATCATCGATGTATTTCGAAATCATTCTGATCAGTAAACAAACCAACTGTTCCAACAACGACCAATACGCCATCACATTTAAAACTCGTGTCCGTGTCGGTTCACGTGATGTTTACTTAAGAGTGCAACTCAACCATGCAACCCGTAAATATAACTATTCCTGCACTATACATGACTCATCTATAAATTGCGAACTATGACCATATAATACTAGCATTAAAAGTGTCATAAATTAAATGATCATTAGAGAAACCAGTAATATGATATTTTTATGAGAGTTTTCATTCAAACAGGAATGCACAAAGTACCTAAAATTCAAAGCTGTTCAAAGAGGTAAATTGGTGCATAAAATGAACTAATTATATAATTGCATTACGTGCAGGGTTGAATGAACGAATTGTACCATCCCTCTGAGACTTGCATGACAATTTCAGGACCAGGTGTCAGAAGCGATATTTCTGCAGGAAACGTACATGAAATCTGCAACGACTCTAACTTTTTTGTGTGTGGGTGTGTTTGTTTTGCAATAATTAGTGTGGTTTTTTAAAATTTCAGATAAAGCTGACTGAAGAAACGACGGCAAATCAAGACATTATTGTAAAATTATTACAATGCGTTACGAATAACATGACATCACAGTATCGATTATGACGTTATATGACTGTCATTACTTTTGGTGTTATCAACCTTGAAAAGTGCATTATTACCTCATATGCATGATGCGTTGGAGAATAAAAGAGTGACTGATTTAATGTATAACGCGATCAAGACTGAGATGGTATTAACATGTGTACACATTTCGCACATTAAATTGACAATTTGACTACAAGATTAGAGCTTAATGCGTTCTATTTGCACTATTCTATCCATGGAAATGTACTCAGTTTTCACACGCCGATAAAAATTAAAACCTCTGACATAATTGGTCAGTACTTTGAAGTTAGCGTTGAACATGAGTTTTAGTGATAGAATGTTGTGAAAGCTCGTTACCAAAGCTACGCCGACTCTATATAAATTGTTTCAAATCTTGTGTCCAGAGTTACGCCGACTTCTAAATAAGTTTTGAATTTTGTGACTTGATCTACTTTGATGCTTCACAATTTAATTAAAATATGTGACCAGACCTACTCCAAACTAAGGTTCAAATTTTGTGACAAGATCTGCAACGAATCTATTCTAAACACGTTTTAAATATTGTTACCAGCGCTACGTCGACTCTGTACTAAATGCATTTTATATCATGAACTAAAGCAACGCCGACTCCACTCCGAGTTTTAAATTTTGTGATCAGAACAATGACGAACCTGTACTAAATGAGTTTCAAATTTGTGACCAGAGATCGACAGTTCTTTTTCAACTGAGTTTTACAAATATCAAAGTCGCATGTTGTCACAAAACGTTACTGATATATTAAATATTTTAAGTCATGTTGTTCATGTAGTGTCGAGATGGGATACAAATAACACCATGGCTGCTGAAACATCGTGTCCAACAAGGCATCGCATTTATTTTAGACTATTTCATAATAACTAGCATGAGATTTTAAAACAACTATATTTGTAATATCATGAGGAATATTAGTTTATATTCGTGTTTTTCTAATGATATTTGTGGCACTTCTTAAATAATATCAATTTTATGTAAGCCAAGGCTCGAAAACGATAGAAATAAGTCAGCTGGTTTGATGAATTGAATTGAAATTGAATATTTTTGTAGATCCTCTATGCACATTCCCCGTTTTATAGTTGAAAGCATCTTTTTCTAAGAAGCCAACATGTGTTACGTGCTACTATATAATCAACCTTGTTAGGTAACAGTTATAAGCTCTGCCATTGGTCATCGCTGATGAGAAAACAGGATGTGTTAGGTAAGGTTGACTGACATAGTATAACTATCCATTGCTTGTTCTTTCTTATCGACGCAAAGATAACTGAACATCGTGTGGCTTTGTAATAACTATGGACCAAACAAATGTCGGTCAAATTCAATAGTCCCATATTTCAATGCAGTCTATTGATCTTTGGTTTGGAAATATATTTTTTTCTAAAATATTTGCTTCAGTTGGGTTGATTTTGTTCATAAATATTTGCATCCGTCATGATTTGAAATAAGATTTAGCTGTTTAATAATTAAAACAGTGTAAATGCGTTAATTTATTTGAACATCGTGATATGAATAATAAACAACTGTGTGCAATTGATTAAATTTTAAAATTGACTTTCTGATAGATACTTGTAACAGTTATATGTAAACAGCTGGATGGATTTTTATATATAGATTGATTTATTCGTTAAGACGAGAATAGTAAGTAGTTAAGGTAACTTGACCACTCTGAATTGTATGTGTTTACATCCCATACATGGATACGAAATTACAAACACAAAATAGCCCTACAACACTCAAGGCTGCTTAAAAATCATTTAAAATTATTTAGCTACTGTGTCATTGAAGGAATGTAAGTGCGGCTATATGTGAATCAGCGTTCAGTATAGACAGCCTATGAGAAGAGCTGTTTGGTCTCCTATGTAATCTTACATCATATGGCTGCTATTTTTGACACGCGTCTTTAAGGCCAGATTGCAATTAGGTTTTGGCTCATCGCCAGTCTGTCAGCTCATGGATCAGTCCCTTGAAGTGAAATAATAATTGTTTTAGCCAGAGGTAATCGTATTATTTCATAAAAATCAATATTGTACGGTCTGTGAAAGTCAGTAGACCAGACTGATCGAAGACCACGTATCAGAAGCCCGGCTATTTTGATATTTAACTGTAGTTGTACCTTCGGAAACTAAAATTTGCGTCCGAGTCCATACTAGTATACAGGTAACATCATAGTCTTAGTAACTGATATCGATATTGGATTTCTGAACCGAACGAAAGGTTCCTGGTACGAGTTTTACCGGAGGTGAGATTCTAATCAGTTCAATTAAATAAACGTGCTCTCTACGGTCGATTAGTTCTATCAGGTGTAGCAATGTAATTTGGTTGAATGGCTCGAGTCAAGGGAGGAAAACATCAAATTGGTGGGCCAGAGTTTGAGATAACATTGCTTCAAAAACTGCGGTGTGCCTTAAATCTCGAGATAATTTGACTATGTATATAAGTTTAAATCCTTCCACATCTCCCATCTTTTGATTCAGTCTATGGCTCCAGTAAAGTTTAAATTCTGCTGCGTAATTTAAGTGACGCTTCTACATGCTGGCCAATTTGATATAATACAACAAGGCGGCGACCCTGTCAATTCAACGTCAGAAGAAGAATGAATGCTGTCCCGGGGGAAAACAGGTGCACCCAAACTCCAATAATGATTTTTCCCAGGGAGTGGCGGACCAGATGGAACAGTACTAAAATGTATTATTAAGGTCAAAGGTTCATCAATATATACATGTGCTAAATAGTTAATAATAATAATAATAATAATAAAAAGAATGACTTTATTTCAGACTTCCGTTTATAGACAATAAAATCAGCAATTTGACACAAGCTATGCCACGCAAATCACACAAAAATTGAATACTACAATTTGCTCCAAAGATCACGATATTCATGAATTACGATAGCAAGCACAGTAAAATACTTTTTTCAAGTTGTTGTTGTTATTACTACTAGCTATTTTGTTCCTACATGAGTAAAATTTATTTCTTAGTAAAACAAAGCAAAGTTAAGTCGACATTAAAATCTTTATAGTATTTATTTGAAACTCAACACCTGTGTTTGATGTGTCAATACCGGCCACGGCGAATAAGTGAAATTCAATCTCTTTACACACAGGTGTTCTCAAACTCCAAAACTGATACAAAGCAGCAACATACTGACTACGCTACGTAGAATAATTTTTAAATATTTAATTTGCAGACACCATTGCAACCTTGCTCGACGATTATCTTTTGAACGATTGTTTTACCATAATAGGTACAGTCTGACGAAATTCATTTCTCTTAAATGTTATTTCTCAACACAGCAAGCTCTTATCATCAGTTTATCCCGTCCAAATGTGTAAATCAATAGGCGCTATTTCTCAACACAGCAAGCTATTATCATCAGTTTATCCAGTCCAAAGGTGTAAACCAATAGGCGTTATTTCTCAACACAGCAAGCTATTATCGTCAGTTTATCCCGTCCAAATGTGTAAACCAATAGGCGTTATTTCTCAACACAGCAAGCTATTATCATCAGTTTATCCCGTCCAAAGGTGTAAACCAATAGGGGTTATTTCTCAACACAGCAAGCTATTATCATCAGTTTATCCCGTCCAAAGGTGTAAACCAATAGGCGTTATTTCTCAACACAGCAAGCTATTATCATCAGTTTATCCCGTCCAAAGGTGTAAACCAATAGGGGTTATTTCTCAACACAGCAAGCTATTATCATCAGTTTATCCCGTCCAAATGCGTAAACATAGGCGTTATTTTTTATACTGCCGTTGTTGCTTTGCTCTTCAAAATATTTCTCATTGACCTCTCGTAAGTCAATACAATCTAACTCCGTGAAAATATTTATGATGCGTAAATGTTTCATATTCGAATTCAAAAATTGTCTTCATTCATTGGCTGGTTGTTATGTATGTTGATATTTTTTTGTAATTTGTTTCTCATGACTGTAAATTGTGAATTGTAGTGAATATCTAAAGGGAAATTATTACATAGTTACGTTTATACATTGGTATAGATTCTGCTATAAGATATTAAGAGTGTCTGTAGATTGTATAAGAACTATAAATAGACGCTGTCTAAAAGTTTATAATATTAGCACGATTTCTAGTTTTGAGTTATGTATGGTTGACTCGTTAAAGTCAATGATTATTAATAATTTTCAAGCACAATCTTGAACTTTGCAAGTCTAGTAATAGTAAATAATTGATTTCGAATATTCTTTTAATCCCTATATTGGATATGTATGCACATACACGATACAATTCTCTATAATCAACAATTATGATACAGTATTACAATCGCAGTGGAATGATTAGTATGGATAATGTTTGTTCTAAATAACACTAACTATTAAAATTAAATAACACTTAAAATTACCTATCTTCAGCGTTAATTACAATAAAGTGGGACCCAGTATGATATTAAACAGAGCACTGAAGGTAAAACGAAACTCGTATCGCACACCTTCCAGTATTACATTTAGAATAAATATCATGTAAATAATCTACGAGCTGTGAAGGACGGAACGGTACAAGCTAGATAAAAGAATTAAAGGTATAATCCAAACATTATATATATATATATATATATATATATATATATATATATATATATATATATATATATATATATATATATATATATATATATATATATATATATATAATTACATATACGCACATACATCCTTTCGTCCAAAATGTACGGTAGTAACATCAAAGGTTTCATGATGAAAAGATGTCTTCGCCTGGTCCAGTTTGTCAAGAAAAAATTATCAGAATTATGTTTACATAATAATTATGTACAAGCGGGAGCAATATATGACTACTATAATTTAAACAGTAGACTAGCTGTTGTTTCTTAAATTGACAGTTGTAGACTACACAGTAGCACAACAGATTAACTGGAATCACATAATTTTAACATTTGTAAAGTATAAGTTAGCAGAGGAGACTAGCAGTTGTCACTGAAATAGACACTTGAAGACTATACTTTAGCCCAATATACCGACTTTTGTCTCTTAAATTGACATTTGTAGACTATACTTTAGCCCAATAGACTAGCTGTTGTCGCGTAATTGACATTTGTAGACTATACGTTAGCAAGAAAGGCCACCTCTTGGCACTTAGATTTACATTTATAGACGTTGCGTTAGCCCTAGAGACTCGATGTTGTCACTGAAACTTACGTTTGTAAACATAACTGTAGCCCAATGGACTGTTATCACATAAAATTATATTTTTAAACTCTACCTTAGCATAATCTCCTAACTGTTGTCGCTTAATTTGACATTTGTAGACCATACGTTAGCAGAAGAGACTAGTTGTTGTCACTTAAATTGACATTTGTAGACTACATTAGCCCAATAGACTAGATGTTGTCGCTAAAATTAACATTTGTAGACTACACTTGCGACCAGTAGATTAAATTCTGTCGCCTAAATTAAGATGTAAATACTCTACATTAGCCAGATAGATTATTTGTTGTCACTTAAAATGACATTTGTTGACTATACGTTAGTCCAAAAGACTAGCTGTTGTCAGTAAAATTCACATTTGTAGGCAATACGTTAGCCCATTAGACTAGCCGATGTCACTGAAATTTGTAGACTATGCTTCAGCAGAGGTGATTAGCTGTTGTCACTCACTACAAATAAGCAGAAAAGACTAGCTCTTGTTACTTGTATTGACATTTGTAGACCATGCATTAGCCGAAGAGGCTTTTACACCTTACTTTAGCCTAATAGACGAACTGTTGTCACTTAAAAGGAAATTTGTAGACTGTACTTTAGCACAATATACCAGCTGTTGTCCAATAACTGACATTTGCAGAATAATTTAGCCCAAATGACAAGCAGTTGTCACTTAAATTGATATTTGTAGACCATACTTTAGGCCAATAGAGAAGCAGCTGTCACTTAAATTGACCTTTGTAGACTATATGTTAGACCAGGGAACTAGCTGTTGTCACTTAAGTTGACATCTGTAAATTATACGTTAGCAGTAGAGATTCTAGCTGTTATCACTTAAATTGCCATTTGTAGACTATACTTATCCCAAGAGATTAGTTTCACCGAAATTGTTATTTGTAGAGCCTACACTAGCCGAACTGCTTATATATTGTCACTGAAATTGCCATTTGTAGACTGTGGCTTGGCCCAAGAGACTAGATGTTGTCACTGAAAATGCCATTTGTAGACTGTGGTTTGGCCCAAGAAACTAGTTGTTGTTACTGAAATTGCCATTTGTCGACTGTGGCTTGGCCCAAGAGACTAGTTGTTGTCACTGAAATTGCCATTTGTAGAATGTGGCTTGGCCCAAGAGACTAGCTGTTGTCACTGAAATTGCCATTTGTAGACTGTGGGTTGGCCCAAGAGACTAGTTGTCACTGAAATTGCCATTTGTAGACTGTGGCTTGGTCCAAAAGACTAGTTGTTGTTACTGCAATTGCCATTTGTAGAATACTTTAGCCTAAAAGATTATCTATTGTCATTTAAATTGCATTTCTAGATTATACTTTAGCCCAAGAGACCAACTCTTGTTATTTAATTTACGTTGACACTTGTTGGCTATGTTTTAGCACAAGAGATTATCTATTGCCACTGAAATTGCAATTTGAGTACTTAAGTGTCCTAGATTGTATATTGTACTACTTCAGGATGGACAATAATGTATTTCAGCAAATGAGGTATGAAACGAAAATGTTGAACAAGTTACCGTAATATCATGATAAGTAAAGGTTACGACCAAAATCTAAGCAAGAGTGTTCAATAGGTTTCATATATTCTTGTTTTCTCATGCCTCTATATTTATATGTGAAAATTATACGCTTATATTTTCGCATGTGAAAATATAAGATTTTCTATCATGCCATGCGATACTTGACTTTGTTTGCATACAAATGTCATACCGGCAAACAACAAAAAACGAGCAATGTGTGAGTTAAAATAAATGAATAGAAACTGAGTTACATTTCAGCTACGGAAATTAATCTTTGACAAAGAAATCTTCACATACGCCGTTCGCATATCTCCGACGTTATTTCCCGTTACTTCCTTGACAACAACGACAAAACCTGCTGTGATGCTTCGCTGAATCGGACGTGTTTTGTTTTGAGATAGAGTCGAATAGTTCACAAAATGACAAACAATTTAGAGTGACAGATTAGGTCAGCAACATCATATCGCTTTCTTAAGTCTCGTATATTTATATGATCTGTTTATGAAAGTGAGATGAATTTACAAAAAAGGGAGTGGGGGTGAGCATTTTTTAACAAAGAGTGATATTAACCTTCTAAACTTCGATTCTGGAGCCAATTAGATATATAATTCAAAAAAAATTTTCTTTTCCTACGTTAATCCAGGATATATTGTATCCTGTGGTACCAACAACTATATATTTTAACTGGTGCTTGGCCAGTTGTTAAAATATATTTTGGAACCACACGATGAAATATATCTGGTATTAACGAACGAAAAGAATTTATACATTATAAATCCCTAAAGTATGCACCTGACCACAATGCATTGCAGTCAATATACTACTGTTGTTTTAGGGTGGTTTAACTCAAACAAAATTATTGGTTGATGTATAATTAGCAAATAGTTCCCTATATATTACGAGAAATCAGCATGCAGATAAAATGACAAATTGACTGACTACTTGTTCCAGCCCATTTAAACATTAACTCAGTTATAATATACACGAAGTGTTCTACTTACGCCATGGTGTTAAACCTTATGAGCACACCTTAAGCGGAACGATTCATGGATCACATCCTTCAAACAATTTTGGTTACTTATAATTGTCCTACCAATTAATGACTGAACTTGAATTTGTATAGCATAAATTATGAATTGATCATTGAAAATAAAACTGAAAAATAATTATACACCTTGAAAGAAACAATACGTGGAGAAAATAAACAATGGAAGGATACGAAAGAATTAGAAGATAGAATTGGGAAATATAGACATTTTAAGTAATAACGTTCGATAGTGTGGGATAAAGAAAAATAGAAGGGTGCGGGAAGAGAGAAATTGGTAATGGAACAATTACAAAACAGTGTCCCAACGATTATGTCTAAACAAGCTCTTTGTCAGGAGAAGAAACAACATAACATGTTAACCAAGAGCAAGCCTGAACTATTGCGTGTGTAAGCGACCTAAGGAAGGAGGCGGGAATCAAACAACAAGAGTTAAATAATGGAAGAAAGAAAAACGAAATCATTATCAAACGATCTTAAAATGATTAAACACCATTTGTTTTTTTATTGATGTCGTATTAACATGGATTTATATTAAAACATATTAAAGGCGGAGCGATAGAGTTTATCAACAGAAAATCAAACTGTTTTGACATGCAACGTCCAGACTGGGAACCAAGGATGGAAACTATGCCTGGCAAAATTCAATGCCATTTTAGGTAAAATATTTCCTTCTGTACTAAATACAATATGCTAGGAAAGTTATGCGTGGTTAAAATACAAAAAAAAACACTATTGAGAATACTGTAACGGGATATTAAATAAATAAATAAATAAATAAATAAATAAATAAATAAATAAATAATAACAATAATAATAATAATAATAATAATAATAATAATAATAAAAGTAATAATAATCTTTATTAGTAACATCGTCCATTGGCCCAAATTACATGCATGTATTAAAAATATAGTATAGATACAAAGCATAATAATTCCCGCATTAACACACTTATAAAGATTTTGTTAGATAAGCAGCAATATTATGTAGGATATCAATGTTGTTATTGATTCTATGGGTAAAGTTGTAAAGCTTGATGTTAATTTGCATTACAGTGAACGCATGAAGGGACAGAGGCCTTTCTCATATTATCATACATGAGGAATTTAACAGCAAAATGAAACTCAACTTCTATATCTAAAAGAATTCAGAGCAGTACCGAGTTGACAATGTTAAAGTATAGTATTAGATATTTTTATTAGTTCAGAGTTGATATTTTGCACAAATATATTTCTTTGTGATTTATTCCACATATACCTCTCTCTTGGAGAAATACTTATCTTATTATCATTTGTAATGGCAATGGGATCCGTTAGATCAAAGTGAAATAGTATTCGTTGATGAATAGATTCAGTTATATTACCAGGCCATAAAGATGGTTATATATGCAAATAATAATGGTATATGAATAATAATAATAATAATAATGATAATAATAATAAAATACCAATTATTATTATTATTATTATTATTATTATTATTATTATCCTCATTATTATTATTAATTAATGTAAAAGGTTAAGGAAAATCTACTTGGGTAAATTTTATGGTAAAAGCTGCGTAGGGTGATTAACTGACGTTTGAAAGAAATTATTGATTCCATCGGGAAGGTAAGCTGCTTTTTCTTAATATAGGCAATTAGTTTTGAGCTGCTGTATCCAGTAATGTTCCTTATGTGTACGTTTAATCGGTCCACATCGGATTAGACTCGTTCATAATGATCACGAGGCACTAATTTCGCGTTGATTATGTTGCAAATAATGATATTGTGATTCATTCATTCGTCTTATGAATTTATCAATTTGGCCAAAAGATTGAGTGAAATAGTTTGTTCATGTCAGGATAAAGATTATATTTTTGCCTTGACATCCTGACTGTTGACTGATACTAAAGCTAACTCCTTTCTCAAAAGTTCGGAATGGCGCGTTTCAGATGGTGTCAGATGGTCCTTGAAATTTTCAGGTCTACAGTACTCAAACACAGTAACTTCCGGTAGGATCAATATTTTGCCGATGATTCCGAAAGATCTCTTCTGGCTTTGAGGTGTTCGAAAGGTAAATGACCACGAAGGTTAGACGCTACTTTATTTTCTTAGTTATATATAACAAGAGGGTTTCATATCAGGAATTCAGCTTTGTTAATAGCATCATGAGTATATTTCCTTTTCTATCTTCTACTGCCAATGTGCTACTTGAGCTCTTCGTGTCTTTTTTCAAAGGATTAATTATTAGCAGGATTAAAGCATGGGCTAGGTTCAAATGCACAATCCGTAAAACCGTAAAGAAAATTGTCTTATTAAAAATATGGAGATTTGATATAAATGGCGATAAGTTGTGAAAAATATCTGTCGAACCCAATGAGAGTCAAAATCCGTAGAAGATCCCATAATGTCTTCCATTATTGTGCATATAGCTGTATTTCAAAACTTGTTTTTCTTAAGTAAATGTTGGATAAAAACTTTGTAGCAGTCTTTGCTTTACATTTGTAGCATTTTCTGTTCACATAAGATAGACAAATTATTTTTTGTCTCATTTGTAATAACATAAATTTACCTTGTAGGAACCTAATTGCCGCATAAGCATTAAAATATATAACATTCGTGGTAAACAATTACAGATGTGACACAATACTTTTCACATACGCATGATTTTACCTTGAAGGAATTGTTTCCACTTAACGGTACTGCACAAAAAAATCAATATTGATAGTACTGCGCACGATGAGATCAAAACTGTTTGTGCTACACAAAACAAGGACACAGTAACAGTAGTGTTGCATAAGACAAGGCCAATAACAGTACAGCTACACAAGACGAGGCCAGTAATGGTTCTGCTAGAGACAAGGCCAGATAGTACCGCTGCACACGACAAAGCCAATCATGATAGTACCGTCCCAGAGACTTGGTTAGGGGTATTCTAAAACATATCAAGCGATTTTGAATACCGTGAATTATATTCAAAGTATATTTTGTATTCGTCAAAATATAGCATGAACGCAAAGAGCAAAAAGGACTTGCATAATATGCTTGTCTCTTTGTTCGTTATAAAAATGACTTGTCAGAAACAATTTCCCCTGGATATTTTCATTGCATCAATCACTCAGTCAATAAACCTATCTATCTATGAATCTATCTATCTATCTACGATTATAATTTAATCCAATCAGTTGAATGTAATCTAGTTTAAAGAGCTGACCCTCTTCGTTCATTATAAAAATCGCTTGTTTAAAACAATTTGCCAGGTACTTTTTACTGCAACTATCTATCTATCTATATAGACGCGCGCGCGCGTGTGTGTGTGTGTGTGTGTGTGTTTTAACCTAATTTATTAAATCCAATCTAATCCAATTTATTTAAAGCCGAGACCTCTTGGTCTTATTATACAAATTTAATTCTAAGCGAATATTTCATATAAGGGGAAAATATCGTTCTGGGCGATTTACGAGATCCAAAGTAAACTATCGTAGTTTTCAATAAGATAGTCAGAGTGAGCAGAGTGGGTGGGTGTTGGTGTATGTGTGTGAGAGAGAGAGAGAGACAGACAGAGACAAAGGCGATTAATGATTTTTGA
Source organism: Sinohyriopsis cumingii (assembly GCA_028554795.2). Classification (NCBI taxonomy): domain Eukaryota; kingdom Metazoa; phylum Mollusca; class Bivalvia; order Unionida; family Unionidae; genus Sinohyriopsis; species Sinohyriopsis cumingii. The sequence goes on along the minus strand of CM068824.1, from coordinate 112,760,526 downwards.
TGTGACATCTCGAAAGCAAAACATTAATGTCGTTTCTTAACTATTTATTCTAATAGTTAGATCTTATGATAGCTGATATTACTTTTATATAGATACATTTTAGCAGAGGCAATATTATCTAGTTATTTTGAGTCACTCAATGAAATGAAATGACCATTAGCTTTCTGACGTAAAATAAATTTACATATCTATTCGTCTTATTCACTTATGTCCAAATCAGTACATCCGGTTGGTTGATGTGGAGATTGGAACGCAAATAACGATGATTTGAATCACTTCGGGCGACAAAACGAGATTCAGCAAACGATAACAGCTTCACCATCAGAAAAGTGCAGAGCCTGCAGTTCGCCTGGAACTTTGTCAGTGGACAGTTGTCCACGATGTGTGATGAAATGATCTGTAGAAATCCACAGCAACAGGAAGAATCAGTGGCCTCAAACCCCATCGACTAAGGTTGACTACACAACCACCCTGTCCTATCCGGAAACGGTTCAGCGTGATCCACAGATGTCGTGGAAGGTAGAACCCAGGAGGGCGGACAGATGGATCAGCTACGAGGGGAGTAGTTTACAACATATCTTGAAGACCTCTCGAAATTCCATGCCGAAATATCTGCCATGTCCTCCGGCAACGAACCTAACCAGATTGGACGTCAGAGGTGATGTTCATGTACAGTGGACGTTTTTCACTGGCTTTTGTGAATGCTTCCTCGCGACGCATATGTGGTGCAGAAATGTTGCTGAGTACCGGCAGCCATGGCTAAGGGGTAGGACATAGTGTTCCAGGGATTATGTGCTTAGTTGTGTTGAGCTGGACGTTAATTAACTTGGTGTGAGATGATCAAGCCAAGACAGGAGAGCAATACTCGCCTGTCGAATAAGAGAGGGCCAGTACTGATGTCTTGAGTATTTGACTGCAGTTGTTTACCTTCAACATGTTTTAAGCATGTTGCACGGCATTAACATCTGTTTAACAAAACAGTTAGACAATTATGTAACAAAGCTTCACGTTTGTCATGGCTTCATTGCTGAGGTAGAAGAGGTTATCATATTCAAAAATAAAATGGTGTACTATAATGTTTGTATATTATTTGTGTTTGTCAACTAACAGTAATAGAAAGAGTGGATAGGTTGTTAGAAGTCATATGCAATTGCCCAATCTATGTTGTTTTTTTTTCCATTATGAACACCAATCTTAATTCGATGCTGGTAACTTGGAACAGTTGCAAGTTGTGAATGAGTTTAATTATAAAGCTAATGTACATAAATATACTCATTACTTTAGGAGGCTTTAGCCGATAATATTCTTAAAGCATTCAATACTTTGATTGTCAAAACTTATTTCTTGTGGCTGTCTTAAGTTATACACGTGAATTTTAGGGATTTTGAAAGTCAATGTACGTGTATATTTAAAACAAAATATTTTGTGTTAAGTATATGGCGTGCATTATTGGAATATATTACAAATTAGGACAATGCCCTCATTATGTACGACGATATGTACGAATATTTAAGTACTGGTGTTCTGTTGCAAATACTAGTAACATTACTGTCAAATATTCATACATCGTACAATTAAAGTAAAATAGTAACTGTCATACATATGTGTAAATATATATACACATATACACACACACACACACACACACACACACATATATATATATATATATATATATATATATATATATATATATATATATATATATATATATATATATATATATATATATATATATATATAGTACTAATGTAATGGAAGATATAGATACCGTAAATTGTCACTTTCCTTACATTCGACGTCAGCCACTGACATTTCTAAAAGACCAATGCAAATAAGTTAATTTTGAACTAAGGCAGACTGATTTTTCTTTTAATCATTTACACCAGTCTCACCAAAAACGTTAGATAGAAGACTTCCATTGAATCTAGCATGGTGGTCAAAGAATAAAACCAAGGAAATTATTAGTTTCAATTGACTCTAACACAATGGTCAACTCATAAACCCTTGGAAAGCATTAGTTCCAAGGATTGCATGGAAACTAATACAATGGTCAAACCATCAACCGATGGAAATGTTTAGTCGCAAGGTTTCCACGGAATATAACTCAATGGCAAATTATAAACCCATTGAAAATATTAGTTAAACGTTTATATGGAATCTAACACAATGGTCGATATATTAACCTATAGAAAGTATTAGTTCGAAAGTTCCCATGGAATTTAACACGATTGTCAAAACCTCAAACCAAGGAAAATGTTAGTTTGAAGGTATCTATGGTATCTAGCATAATGATCAAAGCAATAAATCATAGAAAGTATTTGTTTTAAAGTTTTCATTGAATCTAGTTCGATGATCAAAGCAAAAGGTCTCAAAAAATATTCGTTTCAAGTCCTGAATGTAACATTAAAACCAATTTTCACAGGCATAAACCACTGGATCAGCAAATCAGCATCAAAACAATGTCAAAGAACGTTGTCTCATTTAGACTACAAGATTACAATATCGTCATTAGTGTATTTAATTAAGTATAGTCCCAGTTTATTGCTCACACTTTCATCATAAGCATGACCAATTAGATTTAAAAGAAGAATGTGAGTGTCAAAGATACATTTTAATAGAGGTAGTTTGAATATTTATTTGAATATCTCCTAGAAATTGTGTTTTAATGCTAAATTTATTAATCTCATTAATATGTGATTAGTATGTTGAGACGATATTTATGTTAGAAATGTAACAATCATTGATGATATTATCCCCAATCAATCAGAAACAAAATCTGTTTTGATAAGAAGACAAATTAAATGAACAAAACTGGAGATAGAACCTCTAAAAACATTTACACGCACTAATCTGATGAGTTAATACGCTGTATGGCAGGGTAATAACAAGACAAGCGGAATTACTGTATATATTTGTACATGAGACTACACTTCCGAGATACGTGTTTTCGCTCTATTTCATCCAATGTCCCCAGCATTAAAATTTCATAGTTGATACAACGCCAGAGATAGCTAACTAATGTCCTGGTGAAGAGCTGTATCTGTCAAAGTTACACTTTTTAGCTACGGATAGAATATATGACCGATGGTCAAATTAAAGTTTAGTATATACCATTTCAAACAGTCAGTTCACCAACCCACCCATAAACATGGTCACATTTTAGACTGGATTCTTCATAGACCTGATGATAACATTCTACGGTCCTCCCTGGTATCCCATGACCTTGCATCAGATCACCTCTGCATTATATACCATCTTGACGTATCAGTCCCTAACCCTCCACCTTTATCTGCTACTAAGAGAAACCTCCGTATGATAAATAGAACCAAACTAATGCATGACATCCAAGCTAACCTAACAAATTGCTTACCTCCTACCGCAGAACAACTTGATAACTGTCTGCGTTCATTACTTGACAAATATGCCCCAGCTACCAAGTGCAGAGTATCAATTCAAAAGTGTTCTCCATGGTATAGCAGTGTTAGGGATCAGCTTCGCACTGCTAAAAGAGACCGCAGTAAAGCTGAGAGGCTCTGGCTTTCCACCAGACTCACTATTCATAAGCAAATCTATGAAGTCGCTAAGAAGAATGTCACAGATAGAGTCCATGCAGCGAAATCAGCCCACTACACTACTAAGATCATGGAAAGTTCCAGCTGCAAAGAGCTCTTCGAGATTATTAACAAGCTAATGTCAAGAACAAATCAACACCACTTCCAACTACCTTCTCTCCAGTCGACCTTCCGGACATGTTTGCAAATTTCTTCCATGACAAAGTACAAAATATTAGAGATACGCTTGACACCACAATTTCAACTGACTCGTAGTCACCATACAGTTCGGATACAGAATTTGAGCGGCAACCATTAGCAGCATTTGAACCTGTCTCTATGGATTTCGTACGTACAATCGTGATGAAAAGTGCACCAAAATCATGTGAACTTGATCCAATTCCAACATCACTGCTGCTTGAGTGCTTAGATCCAGTATTGCCTTCACTAACTGATGTTATTAATACCTCTCTCTCATCCGGGGAATTCCCATCATTTTTCAAATCTGCCATTGTAAAGCCTCTGCTGAAGAAACCAACACTAGACCATAACGATTTAAAGAACTACCGCCCAGTTTCTAATCTCCCATTCATATCCAGAATCTTAGAAAAGGTTGTTCTATCCCAGCTTGTATCTCATCTAAATTCAAACAGTCTTTTTAGCAATGTACAATCTGCGTATCGCCCTTGCCACAGGACTAAAACTACTCTTCTAAAAGTAGTTAATGACATTCTCTCTGCGTTGGATAGCGGAAAAATTACAGTTCTCACCCTCCTTAATTTGTCTGCAGCATTTGACACAATAGACCATGATATATTCCTTCACCGTCTCCAGCATGTATTTGGCATTCATGATACAGCCTTACTGTGGTTCAAGTCCTAATTGGTCAACAGGACACAAATTGTATCTGCAAATGGAATACACTCCAGCCCAGTTGATCTATGTTGTGGTGTTCCACAGGGGTCTGTTTTTGGACCTGTTCTCTTCATTCTGTACACTCAATCGCTCTCAAATGTCGTAGATCATCATCCAGTGTCTCACCAATTGTACGCTGATGACACCCAAATATACAAATCTAGCCACCCAACTGAAGTTGATGCTACCATCCAAGGTGTAGACAGGTACATTTCTGATGTGAAATCATGGATGACATGCAACAAGCTGCAGATGAATGATGATAAAACTGAGGCCATTCTGATCACAACAAAAAGACTTTCTCATTCACATCCTTTACCTCAAACAATAAATATCAGCAACGCCAACATTAAATTCACACAATCAGCACGAAACCTAGGTGTTACTCTGAACAGTACTCTCACATTGCACCAACATGTCATGAACATATGCAAGGCTGCATATCTTGAGCTGAGACGCATCAGCTCAGTTCGCAAATATCTTTCATTTGATGCCACTAAAACACTTGTGTGTTCATTAGTACTTTCAAGACTGGACCATTGTAACTCAATTGTGTCTGGTTCATCTCAATATCTACTCCAGAAACTTCAAAAAGTTCAAAACACAGCTGCTCGGATCATACTTAGAGTACCACGATCAGAGCACACCTACCCCCTGCTCTGTACCCTACACTGGCTATCCATTTGATCCAGAATCAAACTCAAAATTTGTTCTCTGTGCTACATTTCACTGCCGGACTCTAGTCCAACATACCTATCCGACCTCACCCATGTGTACACACCAGCAAGATACTTACGATCCTCTTCTGACAATCGTATACTCATTATTCCCACTATGAAAACAAAGTCATATGGACAGTGTTCTTTTGCATACCAGGGCCCAGCAACGTGGAATGAACTGCCAACTGAACTTAGACACAAAGACACAGTGATCACATTCAAGAGGGCTCTCAAAACTCACTTATTTCGACTGCAAGAACAAACTTAAAGACCTAATAATGTTTCCTACCTGAAATAATCTCAGCAAGTTTTTTATTTTTTAATGTTTTTCTAATTTCATGGTGGTTGTTTTTGTAATAATATTATTATATACTTTTTATCTTATATGTGTTGTCTAATGATGTAAAGCACTTAGAGCTTCTAAAGATTAGGCGCTATACAAAGTCCTCATTATTATTATTATTATTATTATTATTATTATTATTTCATTAGATCCTCAAAAGAACATACAGAACATACATCCACAAAGAAACAAAATTTCTACCTTTGTACGTAATCAGATGTTGCTTCCGCGATGCATGGCTGGTAGCTTCATTAATAACCCTTTATATACAACGATCATGCTTTTTTTTATTATAAACATGGCTTGGGAAAAATAAAACAGTTCAAAAAATTTCCTTGTTGGCAACAGTATTATTTGATGATGCAAATGAAATTGCCAAAATTAAATCATCAAAAGAAACATTCACTGACATAATTCATTATTAAATCATGAACGGGAACGTGCGAATAGAAATGCAGCATATTGGCCATTTTGAAGAGGCGGAAGAGATGAAAACAAAACCTTTAATTCACCACTTGATAGAAAAAGATCAATGACTATTTCATTTATTTTCAATTAAAGGCTACTCATTCGTAAAGGATAACATTTTGTTGATTATATCCTAAAGTTAATTATTGTCTGTGTTAGTTCAGTATAAATCAACGTGTTGCTTTAAGTCTGAAATATATTGGATATCAGTTCAAAGCATTTGAAACTAAAGGAATGTTTAAAAAACAATCAATACTAAAATAAGTTATCCTACTAGCTAACGGGAATGAAGGTGATCATGAGAGATGGAGTGAGGGGTAGGATAGGATAGATTAAAAGGTGCCATGATTTCGCACCAGCTCAAATTTGGTAAGGGCGTAATTTTTTCGGTTTTTCTTTCTACAAGAGATGTCATTAAAAGCTTTCTTTTCATGGAAACAATTATATATACATATTCATCGTGGAAGGTTGAATGAACGGGGAAGTGTAAAACTGATTAAAATGCACACAGACATGTTGCAAAAATCTGAAACATGTTTCCTTTTTTCTCATGTAACAGGTTTGCAATGTTTCAGTTCGTTTTGAACGTTTGAATTCAAGAGTCAGCGTGCTATATTTGGAACGTCTCAGCTCGAGATACGGATTTTCTGAATTTTGGAACGTCTGAGCTCTTTGCGTCAGTTTTGTTTTTTATTTGGAAACGTCTGACCACTATATTTTAATTTTGTTCTGTATTCTAAAACGTTTGAGCTCTGTATACATTCAGTCGTGTGTTTTGTATTTTCGAAAATCTGGGCTCTACATTTCACTTCTTAGTTTTTTATGTTCGAACTTTTGAACTCTATATTTATTATTCTATATTTACTAATGTTTGAACATTATCTTTCAGCTTCGTGTTCGTTATTTATAACGCTTTGGCTCTCTATCTCAGTTTTGTTTTGTATCATTTAATGGTTGAGCCTTGTATTTCTATTGTACCCTTCGTACTTAAGAACACTTTAGCTTTGCATTTCAGTTTCACGTTCCATGTGTTTGAACTTTTGAACTCTATATTTCAGTTTTATTCTCTATTTTGGAATATTTGATACCAATGTTTAAGTTTTGTGTTCTTCTTTTTTCTCCAGCTTTGCTCTGTGTGCTTGAACATTTATAATCTATATTTCAGTTTTGTTCTCTATTTTGGAATATCTGAGCAAGATAGATCAGTTTTGTGTTCTGTATGTTAGAACTTTTATTTTCTGTATTCGAACGTTTGAACTCCGTGTTTTTCTTTGTATTCTATACTTTCAAAGGCGTGAGCTCTATATCTCCGTTTTTCTGTATTTTTTAAGCCTGAGCTATATTTCATTTTTGATCTGTATTTTTGAACCTTTGAACTCTGCTTCAGTTTTGTTCTGTATATTAAATATCTTGATCTCTATATTTCAGTATAATCTTCCTGCATTTGTGAATGCTTGAGGTCCATAGTTAAATTTTCTGTTCCGAGTTTGCAATTCTCAGAAGTAAATGCTGCAGAGGTTGGTTTACCATTGATTGCATGTCCACTTACATCTTTAATGATATTGTGATGACTTGTGACCCTTAAAAATGTCCTTCCTGAATATGTTTCAGCTATTTTACCTTATGATAAGTAGACATTAGACTTTTTTAGAATTCATAAACACCGTGAGAATAACCAATGTTGTGTGGTGAGTTCAATCTGCATCATTTCAGCATTAATGCATACTCCTATTTTCTGCTAGTATGGATATTTTTTGAAGGTATTGGTAATAAACTTCTTTTTTGTTGGAATTTGATAGCCAACAGCAAAACCTATATCAAAATATATTATTCCATTTTCCGCTAAGAGGATGAATATGTCTCTTACTTGACGCATTGTCAATAATACTTAATGGTTATAGAAAGCACTCGTGATTGCTACATACGGCTACGGTCATAATGTGGCGATCAATTTATCAAAATGTCTAAGCTAACTTCTGACGATGACGTTCTATGGATTCTATAGTCATCAAACATGATATGTACCTGTTTTATGTTTATGAGAAAGGAAACAATTTTATGGGATGAAATTTTTTTTCTCAGTATTAAGGTGCAGTTAATTAAAAAACTATTATTATCTTTAAAGAGTAACGTCTAGAAAGTGACATTCCTCTATTGGGACTTCGCAGATCACAAGAATTGCAGTGATTTGACGGCTTCTCAGGTATCTCAATCAAATTCGTCTTAGGCCTCTGCGATGGTAAACTTTGGACCATGAAATAAAATTTTATTTTAATCTTCACAAAAATTTTTTCTTTCTGTCCGGTTGCATATTCAATAGACTTTATATTACTTCAAGATCTACATAGGCATCTAACTCATTAAGTAATTTCTCTGTCGCTCTCAATTTTGGTTTTTATTAGGTTTCAAATCACGTTTCTTCAGTATGTATTCCTTGTTTAGAACATGTTCACTTAAGTTTTATTTCCTCTCTAAAGCTATGAAAATACGATAATTTTTTATGTCAAATTACAAAGTCGACAAATAATTGATCAGAATGTTTGTAAAAACATAACCATATATAAACTACTTGAACGACAATTGTCTCATCCCCAAAACAAATTTTCTCTCAGTCCGTCCGAAATTGCCTTTGTTCTTTCTCTTTGAAACAATGAGGATTTTTCATAAATGAAAACCTTCATGGGAAATTCCAAAAATAGTCATACCTGTCTATTGTTGATTGTAAAATCTCACTGATAAAAATATTCACAAAAATTACGTGCCCGAGGATATTCTCACGCTATACAAACGCTCTACGTAATTTGGGCTACGACCGAAGCCTTTAGGGAAGCTGCATTTATTTCACAAACTGGCTTGATAACCAAGTTAACAAACAAAATGCCCACATTATTCTTAAAACTGATGTCACCTACGCATCGTTGGAATTTTTTTTTGTTCATTATGTACATGGTGACCAATAAGTAGCTGTCAATTATTCGTTGCACATTCTCAAACTATCATTGCATGACCGGAACTTACGTTACTCTTCCAGTCAGTGTATCTATCCATATCATTGTCGACCTCCCTATTCTCTTGGAACACTTTTCACACTACAATTAAAGAATCACTTTTTCCTCAAGTTCTTCCTATTACGATTAGTCGATTACCTTCGCCTCAGTTATTGTATACAATCATGTAATGAATCCAGACAAACTCCCCTGATTTTATAAATATGTATACCTAAGACTGTTTTATTCTTGCAATAAACTGTTACAGTTTTGTCTCCAATTGTATTCATGTTAGCGGTAGCGTTTAATCTACATTTAGCATTAATATATTAGGACAGTAAAGTATCCGTTATATGACTGTAAGTGATGTATTTAATCGTAATGAGGATTATTCAGCGAATAATAAATGTCATCCGCAGTAAATCAGTAACAGTAGTACCCTTTTTAAGAGCTGATGCACATAGCATTAACAATAGAAAAATGACGTTGGTTTCATTTTCAATTGCATCGATGACCACTTTTGATTTTTATATACTGCTAACTTAAAGTTCAAGTCAGTCGCATCAGTATGAACATGGCATGGTTTGTATACATCATAACTTCAATAAAGACACTGCCATCAACGTGAGCATAGAATAATACCTATACATTGAACATGGCATGGTTTGTATACATCATAACTTCAATAAAGACACTCCCATCAACGTGAGCATAGAATAATACCTATACATTGAACATGGCATGGTTTGTATACATCATAACTTCAATAAAGACACTCCCATCAACGTGAGCATAGAATAATACCTATACATTGAACATGGCATGGTTTGTATACATCATAACTTCAATAAAGACACTCCCATCAACGTGAGCATAGAATAATACCTATACATTTTACAATCTCTCAAGATACTTCCGTAAATGTGAACATAGCACCTTTATACACTACAGCTTCAATCAAGACACTCCCAAAAATGTGAACATAGCACATTTATACACTATAGCTTCCATCAAGACACTGCCATATATGTGAACATAACATATTAATGCACTTTAACTTCCACGAAGACACTCTCATCGTCGTTAACATAGTAGGATATCTATGCACTGTAAATTTCATCAAGGCACTCCGATCAATATGATCATAGTATAGTATTTACAACGGTTGCCAAACGTTTAGCGTCATGTAGCTGTGCGTGCCTCGTATTTAACATTCAACTTCAAAAGAAGAGACTCGCAAATATCAAAGGAAAAATAATATCGTTTTAATGAGATAGTGACCAGTAAAACTAACAATTTGAAAAAGCATTGCTCCATATCGGTCAATTCATCTTTCAAACAAAATACAATTAATTTCCTCCCATACTGGTTAGAAATCATATCGCTTCTGTACTATGCCATGAATGATAACCATTGTGTACTACAAAGTCAACATTTTTGTGTATCGACTGCTATCCATATGTGTTTCAAATGAATACAAACTGAGTAATAATAATTACATTACTGTACAATCAATTCAATATAAACACTAACCGTAAATACGGCACATTATTTGACATAAAGAGCCAACATCTTTAAAGATATAAAAAAAAATCCCGGACACTGATTCCTATTTGTATCCATACATATACATTGCGCAAGGTAAGAAAGTGGAAAGAAGACTTATTTGCATGACATTTATGGGTGAGCCGATCGATATGACAAATATTAGCAGTTAAGTTACATTTCTTTCACTCTATCCATCATATTGGTTCTTTTGGCCCCATCATATCCGCTATTACAAAATTTTAATGTTATTTTATGTGGGTACGGTCATGTTTGTTTTGCTGCTTGTTGTTGGGCTGGCTTTCTGGCTAAAATTCAGCATGTGACTTCACTACGTTCTCAGTTAATTCTCCCTTTGTATAAGCAACTTTCTTTCTCCTGATAACAGGCTACCTCAAGAGTTATATATATATATATATATATATATATATATATATATATATATATATATATATATATATATATATATATATATATATACTGTGTGCTTAATTTGTGTCAATAATAAAGGGTTGTAGTTTTGCCTATCCGATTTTGTCATGGTTCTAAGAAGTAGACAAGATGTTTGCTTGAATTTGAGTTCAAGTTATGACCTTGTTCACCAGTTAATTGTTGTTTATTTCCGTAGGGAGTCTATAACATCGCAGGTCAAGCAATGACTGTATATAGAGAAATTTGGGAAACAATTGTTCATTCCTGTTTTATGATCAGTCTTTGGAATTATTTATGGTTGTGCTGAAATATAACTTGAGAGGAATTAGATATTTAAATTATTCATTGGAATTAAAACGAGCTCATTGTCCATTTAGACTAAAGCCCCATTTTGGGATTATTGAGAACTCACAGATATTCTAGGTTGTAACGTTATAGTAAATCATGATATACAAGACTAATGGAATTCATTCGGGACATTCCAGACATTAGGACTTGTTACAGGTCATTACAGTTATTTGGAACATAATTCACAATACTGAAATTGTCTTTCAAATATACACTTTGTATTCTACAGAAATAGATTATTTGTTGGATTTTACTCAAATTGCTGGTTTCACTTCCTTTTCTGTTAAACATTTTTAAGACCACAGAGTCGTAACAAGTAAACGTTCCTTCTCAAGATACCTTCCACTGGTACGTGATGGCCAAACCTAAAGTGTCTCTTTTGGCTTGGCTTTGCAATGGCACTTCCATCACAATTGATTTCTGTAGGAATATGGCATAAATGTTACATTATCGCTACGAGCATAATGGGATAATGTTAAATCAAAAGACAAACAAAATTTGCAAGAAAATCTGACTCAAGCTATGAGCATTTCAAGACTTGAACCGAAAGATCTAGTGCTGTAAATTTTAATCTATAAATTGTATTCCTCAAAATACAAGACACCAATTGTACAAAGAAACATTAAATATATACTGACCTTGGATTTACATGGTCTTTGCAGGCATTGGCGTTGATAACCAATATCATCAGGGGAATAGTTTGTTATGGGATTGATCTTTTGTACATGCCATATTCAATCATGCTAACATATATTGACAAAAACTTGCATTTGTGTTTAATGTTACGTCGCAGGTGAGGAAATATATTTTTATAAAATATAATAATAGAAACATTTTCTATTAGGTCTTGTTCCTCCTGCTGCGGAAAGAGATTAATTTTTTCCTTAGGTTCGGTTCTTGCTACTTTTAGTTTACAGTGTATATCAGATTTAATACAAAATTCTAACAGTTGTGTTTGGGCTGTCTTTTCGGACAAAAAGTAGGTGCAGTTTTATTTGAATAGCATGTCATAGCAAATAACAAATATTTTCGGGGAAGTAAATTGTATTGTCTGTACGTATAAATCTGTTACACAATCCTTAACTTCATTTAAAATGTTATATATTGGATTTTTTATTTTTCCATTACTGTTCCACTATCGATTAATTTATTGATCAAGCCGCACTGTTATAAATCGTAACAATGATATATATTAATGATTTGTTTACTCTGTTCCTATATTTTTTATTTCACTGTTATAACTCTGAATTTATTAAGTTCACAAAATCTCTGAATGTTGATGTAGTCATAACTTTATGAGCTATATTGGGCAATGCTTATGTATATCCCAAAACTAAAAATAAGGTATTTTCAATTATGAAATTGTTGCCAAAAATGCCTCACTAAGATATCTTGAGAGAAATACGTTGATTGTTAAACTGGGCTATGGGAGTATAATTGCAGTTCTAAGATACAAACGATCATCATGGTATATCTCTATATAATAAACGCTTCCAATATATGTTGTTATGGTTAGAATAATATATAAATTGCTCTTCGATATTTTGTAACTATTTTGACAGAAATATCCTTTCCGTCACCGTTCTCAAGTACGAAAGGGACAATCTCCTCTCTGTATGACCGTTCATCAGCTAAATGACAATAATGTAATGTGACAGAAACATTAGACGGCTTGTCTGAGATAAGTCCTCTAAGCTTAATACCATAGTCCAGGTTACATTAAGCATTTTAAGCTCATCGGCAAGTGTTGAGACGTAAGATTATTCACTTTCAAAGTTTCTAGACATCTACGATGGGTACCACCTGAAGTAAATAGATAATAAAAGTTGGATAAATGCACAGATAGGCTAGTTGTGTGCCACTCGAAGTAAATGATTCATGACGTTGGATTAATGTGCATGTAGGCTAGATGGGTACCACTTGCAATAAAAGGATACTAGTAGTTGGAGAAATGTACATGTAGCCTAGTTTGGTACCACTTGAAGAAAATTGATACTGCAAGTTGGGGAAATGTCCATGTAGGCTAGTTAGGTACCCCTTGAAGAAAAAGGATACTTGAAGCTGGAGAAATGGACACGAAGGCTAGATGGGTACCACTTGAAGTAAAAGGTACTTGAAGTTGGAGAAATGTACATGTCGATATTAAGCTATAGTCTAGAAAAGAAGAAATAAACAAACAACTGAATTAAATCTTGGTAGTAAATTGCGTAGTACAATAAACGGATTTTCACTAAATATTACAAATGTGAATTTACATCTTCTAATAGTAAGGCAAGGCAAGGTAAGGAAAGGAAAAGGCTACAGCTAGGGCTGTCAGAGTTATGGTTTTAAAAACTTTAATGCAGCAATGTATTTTTGTTATTTTCATTTGCATTTTCTTTTCCTTAATATTCGTGCCATCTTAAATTTTGGAGGAAAAAAAAAGTTTTTGCTTATTTGATTCATATTCTACTGTATTTTAGGCTGTACTTGTAACTGTAGCAGCTTATATCTAACAACTATTGTGATGGATATTCTTTCTCCACAAAACAAAATTTAATGCTGGAAATCATAGAAAATATTCCAAATTTTGTTTCTTCAACAAAAGATAGAAAAGTAGTTAAATACGTACTTTAATGAATTTTTTTTGAAACAATACGTTAGTGTGGCGTGTTGAGAAAGAACATTTTTATGCACCATATTTTAAGGTTACAATAAAGTATGATGAAATCTAGTAAAAGGTTTATTTTCAGTAGCTATACATACAAATGTTTCATATGTAAGTGTCATGTATTAAACTAATACAAAGAATGTACTTTGCTTTATATGTGCTTTGAACCATTCTCAACCTCCCCTCCTCTGTATTCACATAATTAGAACTAAATTCATCAGGGATTGTAACAGGTTTTTACTTGCTAGTGTTCCTTTAATTTACTATATATGCTTTGTAAATGCATTCATGAAAATACAAACCATAAAGCCCATGTGGATCCTAGTTATTCACGAGCAAATTGATGACAAAATGTCACACTTTTGTGAATAAGGCAGAACTTATTTTTCTCTTGTTTGAATTAATTTCTCCCATTTCTTATATTTGATAAGTTAAAAAAAATTATTTTAACTTTTTCGCTATTGATGGGAGGGTGGGGTAGTCTGTTTGAAAGATTGTGGAATTCTTGGGATTCTGCCATATTTCCAATATGAATCCATAACAACCAAATCAAAATACTTTTAATTAACAAACAGATTCTTACTTTTAGAAACATGAATTGCATAATTCTTCCTGGAGGTATTGTTCATCTATACGAAACATACAGTAAATCTTGCTTAATTAGATAGCATGATAAGGTATTCTCTATTAATGTTTTGAATAACACTTTTTACGCAAATTTGGAGGTAATTATTGCATAAAATGTTCACAGTTCTGGTTCTTAAAATATTCGTAACAATATATAATAAAGAGTTGAACTCCTTGTCCATAAAACCTGTCGAGAGTGAGTTACAATTGAATCAATACGTTGGTAAAACAATGTACTAAAGTGGTTATACGAAAATGGCCCGAAGGGGCCCCGAGTGGCCGAGTGGTCTAAAGCGCTCTCCGTTACGGATCACTGCCATCTCACCTCTGTCTGCGGCGGTTCGAGTCTAGGATTCAGCCAATGTGGGTATGTGAGAAAGCTTGCCAGTAGCTTCTCGTGAGTCGGTGGTTCTTTCCGGGGTTTTCCCGGGTTCTTCCTCCACCATTAATACTCTTCTCGTGGGTCGGTGGTTCTTTCCGGGGTTTTCCCGGGTTCTTCCTCCACCATTAATACTGGCCGCCATATATAGCCTATCGTGTGCTGAAAAATGGCGTTAAGCCCCAAAACAACAACAACAACAACAACAACGAAAATGGCCCGAACATTTGTTATTTATGAATTACGTTCTAAAACCCAATATGGAGTCCATTTTCCACTATATGAATGGGGTTCTTACACTTTAACCGGATAAATGCTTATTACAATAAAATAAAGCAGTTCGATCCACCAGATATTAAAGAAAGATATATTGCTTAATTGGTCGATTTTCCTCACTAGTGTTTTTATTGTACAGTTCCGTTGGTATTCGACAGAGACATATATTTCTAGTTTTATTAAAATGCTTGCTATTATCTTCTTATATGTGGGGAGACTCAAGTGCGGCCACAGTTATAATAAAATTTCAATTGCAATCAATTATATTTAATTCTCCAGATGATATTGCCGCACTAGATACACATATTGCTACAGACAAAAGATTTATTGGCAGAATGTTTTCAGGTCACGTAGTTATGTAAGAAGAATAGCTTCATCAAACTGGTATTTTACAGTCGTAGAATACATCAAGTCAAGTAGGCTGTAAAGTGAAGTCAGATTGATATCATATTTCAAAATAATGGTCAATGTAGGACTGATATAAATTATAATTGTCTGTGTAGGACTGATAGAAATTATAATTGCCTGTGTAGGACTGATAGAAATTATAATTGTCTATGTATGACTGATAGAAATTATAATTGCCTGTGTAGGACTGATAGAAATTATAATTGTCTGTGTATGACTGATAGAAATTATAATTGTCTGTGTAGAGCTGATAGAAATTCAAATTGTGTACGACTGCTATGTATATTTAATTTATTTTATTTGTTGGCTTTTCGTAATGAGTCTGTGTTATGTATATCTATAGTTTGTGCATGACCTTGTCCAAAATCAAGTTCAATGTGCAATTGTTCAGGGACATTTATTTTGTAAACAACATAATATATAGTTAATAATTCTCTGTGAGTGTGGATTAATATTCAGAGTACTATTAATATAAATATGTTAAATTGAATTTGAGATAAAAGATGCAGTCTTCATTCTGACCTTAGAATCTTCTACTATGGAGAACTCCATTAAGTGACAGAGTATTTTCAAAAAGTAGTAATTGCATCCTAGGTCAAGTACAGGGTATATGATCTTGTTTACCTAGGAATTACTTATTCTTACCCCAACAGCTTGAAGCAGAATCAGTCTTATTGGTGTGTCGAGTTTTCATTTGGGTGGATTTATTTATTAAATTGTTATTCACTGGAATTCAACAAATTTAATATTATCCTTGGACAGTAACTTTAAATCGAAATTATAGTGAATTCAGACAAGAGAATTTAGGATTGTATTATTCTGCTACATCAAATGATTGTTATCACATCATCACAACCCCGGAAACTGGCACATTAATATGTTCCACGATACAGGCACATCAACACATTCAATATCGGATTTTATTTGAAATACCACTGAGATCCAGTTGTAACTTCATACATTTTGACTTGAGATAGAACTTTTAGGACCGGTTGGGAATTAATTCACAATACTGTATGCTCTTTTTACATTTTCACTTTGTATGCTAGGGAAAAACATAATTTATTGATTTTATAAACTTATTAGTTTTCCCTCTTTTATTTTACTTAATTTAAGACACAGGAGTGATTGAAATTCCAAATACCTGTGTAGGACTGATACAAATTCCAATTCCCTGTGTAGGATTAATATTAATTCCAATTGCCTATCTTGAACTGAAGAAGATTCTGTGAGGTAGAATCGTATCTAGTTAATTGTTTCACAAACTACCCTTCTTTGATAACATCCTTCATAATATTGCCTAGGATATACTAACTAAAACCAGAAGATATTCCGGGGTTTGATAACGACTGCAAGGTCGCTATAAGGTAGCGGAGAGAATGTTCTTTCAATGCTAATCCAACAGCTGAAAATATTAATAAATAACGTATAGGAAGAGCTAAAGCTCGACATGCCATTAGAGAGAAAGCAATACAAAAATAGAAATCCTTTGTCTATATAGTTGAACTCTCCTTTCCTCTAAAAAAAAAACTGGATGGAATAAGGCACAGAGAACCATTGGAAAACTAAAACCAGCAGTAGAATAGCCCTAATACCATCGTTTTTCATAAATGTAGGCATTTTTCCAATCTAACTATTGTTTGAAAGGAAGAACATGATTTGTTAAAACAAGCCATATGATATTAACCGCTCTTTGAAATCATGATGTTAGTTTTAAACAACGTTCAAACATTTAATTTAGAATTTAAAGGTGTCACTTCTTAATTCACTCGCCTTAGTCGCTGGTAATTCCAATCTTATTCATTACGATTTTTGTCAAACACAGACTGGGGAGAATATAGAAAGGTCTTGCTTCTGTTTTGCAGGATTAACCTTAACCAAAGTTTAACTGTGTACAGATCCGTGTACAGATCCTACCTGTATATACTTGATTTGATACATAATCAAGGACTTGGACTTTGGCTTAAAACACTCAGAACTTTGCCTTTAGAAAGTATGTGTTATGCAAATGGAAGCATCACCCTCCTCAAACGATCCCTCCCCCAAACAATATTTAATCTCTGTCAGTTCAAAAATTATTCTACCAACACAGTGTCTTTTAAGAGTCAATGCAATGAAATCAGAAGCTCCTAACGTGACCATGCATCCCTTTATACAGTTGCGTCGAAAGATGAAGATCAAGGTGCTACTTCTGTTGGTAAACCACCCACAACACCACTTCGAGCCACTACCGGATACAGCCTCCGTTTTTATTATGCAGACATTATAGTTATATTTATATATTTGAAACTTATCTAACCTCTTTTTATAAAAAATAATTTCATTTTCTTTGCATATTCTCCGATTAGTATAATGTGGACTCCAATCCAAATAAATACAGGTCACATCAGAGATCCAAATAAATAATAGTCACATCAGAGAAGAGTCCGAAACGTAAGTAGCATTATATATGATTCCTTATTCCGAATTATTTAGTTTATTGATGTTGTTGTTAGTTCTGTTGCATTTATCGAAATATCCGAGCGTACAAAGACATCTGTCTTTGTTATGTTATGGCGATTGATTAAATATAAATCTTCCAGATATTCATCAGATTTATCTTATCTTGACTCAATCACAACTATAAAAAACGTATAATATGACCTAAAGGACTAAATATTGTTACTGACAAGCAGTAGGCGTGGCTTCTAAATTTCACGTACAAAGTATTTAGGACAAGTCTGGGTGAGAAAAAAAACTTAAAAGCGTTTCGGGGACCACACCAAAAGTACAAGAAACACATCCATTTTTTGGGAAACTTTCAGTTTTACTAGAAATATGTACTCCAGTCTTCCAAAATTCGCACCACTGATCGATTCAGGAGCTTATGAGGCATGGGAGTTATTAGAGTATACATTTTATTTAAAGATTTGCGTGAGGAACTTCTATCGATCCATATCGATTATATCATTAAAACAAGCCCGTGCATCATAAGCCAAACTGGCGTTGAATTATTGAAAAGCTCGAAACACTGATAATGGTCCTCCAAGCATTATTCCAGAGTGCATGTATTATTAATCTATTTACTGACATTTCCCTAAATATCCTCATCAAGCGTCGAATTAATGTAGGATTTACTACTTGCTGCAGTGATAAAAGCAGGCAATAAGGACGAAATAAATGTTTAATATACACCGAGATTCAAATATATGTATGAATCTCTAGAAGCGTAAACATAATTACAAAAGTCAGCTATATATGCATACAACGGATTACTGTAGTATGAGATGCGTTTCTAACTTGGATTACTGTAGAAGGAGATGTGTCTCTGACTTGGATTACTGTAGTAGGAGATGTGTCTCTGACTTGGATTACTGTGGAAGGAGATGTGTCTCTGACTTGGATTACTGTAGTAGGAGATGTGTGTCTGACTTGGATTATTGTAGTAGGAGATGTGTCTCTGACTTGGATCACTGTAGTAGGAGATGTGTCTCTGACTTGGATTATTGTAGTAGGAGATGTGCCTCTGACTTGGACCACTGTAGTAGAAGATGTGTCTCTGACTTGACAAAATTAAAACTTTGTGTTTTATTATACTATTTTTTGCTACACACTTGTATTTAGTTACTGATCAGACGCTTTGTAACTCTGAAGTGAAAGGCCTCCCATACTATGTATTTTTTAACTTTTGCTCAATTAAGGTGACAAAAATAGTTTTAAAACAACGTCTATATTTTCTCAAGAATAAACAGGTAGCTAATAATGAGAATAATGTGTCGAAAAGGAATTGACGTTTTATAAATATATTTGTCTGCCAAAGCATACAGTTCATATTTTGATATTTGTATTTAATCCTATAGGGATAGACGAACCAACATATATACTTATTTGTGAGGATATGAACTTTACTATATGCGTTGCCATTAGATGCACTGTTCGACCATTAACTCAGAAGCAACGTGATTACTGACACTAATGCAATCCTTCGGTGTCGTATTGGAATTCATCCAAGTTTTGAATTATAATGAATTGAAAAGGTAATACGTTTAAAAGGAAGGACCATTGTTTAACGTAGATGTGTCTTATGCAATATCTCCAGGTAATATCTCCATAAATGGTGAAATTTCCTTGAGATTATGATAATCAAACATGAGTAACAAATAAGAAATTTCGCAGAAAACTCCAAGATAAAAATAATTTAAATCGATACGCTTCCCTTTTTGTTTTCTTGGAAATTTGTTAGATACTTACGACACAGTAAGATATTTGCTACACACATACTTGCTTAACACTAAGCGAAAATTGGCATATATTTTCTCCAGGACGATGCAGTGGGCACCAAGTAGCGTGATAGACAATGGATAGGTACAACATTTGTATCGATTTTTTGTCGCAGCCATTATCTGCGTTTCAATAACTGACTTTTCTGAGAGACTCGTGTCATTGCGATCACTGAAACTAATGAGGCGTGAAGACGGGCTGGCAAGGGAGATTACTTACCATACTGACCGACAAGGATGTCTCTTTTGTTAACATCATTCAGCTCGTGCAGATCGACTTTAACCATGCAATGTGTAGGAGTGTATGTATAAGTAGACTGGGTGAATGTTAGCACTTACAGTCAATAATTCGTTCTTCTAGACTATTTGACCTTTGCTCATAAGTATACGTGATCAAAATATATTGCATTGTTCAATCACTTGTGATTAGTTATATTTATGTACAAGCTATTTTAAGTTTTGTTGTAAGGATCTAAGTAAAACTACGCTGTTAAAGGGTTGCTGCTTCCATACGGTTGTCTCAGCGGACGAGCTGAAGATACTTTATTACAGGTAAAGACTTCAAAAATTGATAGCTAATGTCGATGAATCGTGATTCTTCATCGCCTTAACCGATGATTCAGTATTTTACCATTTAAGCGGCTGTCTTCCTTTCTAATTACTTTTCCACGCAGGTGACACATGTAGATTAAAATGTTCAATATTACAAGTTGTTTTACTCAAACGCAATGAAGAGTTGTACCCGACTCGGCATCTAAAATTAACCGTCTGCAAACAGTCTCATGAGCTCCAGCTAGCTATTCAAATTTGAACAATTAAAACAATCTCTTCCTCCATTCACGCAAAGAGCACGTTCTGAGGGTAGTATCTGGAAATCGGAAATCTAGGCTCCCAGGAACTGTGACGAGAAGGTACTATAACCTTGAAGCGCCGGTGCAGTCACTCGTTTGGGTTTTAACAATATCGAATAATAGACCTTTCAAATAGGACGAAACTGTCATAATAAACAAATACAAAATGAAACGGCATAGCGACTGGAAGTTACTATAATGCTGAAGAGGCGAGCGCCCATGCAGTCAAAATATACAACCACACGCCTTACCACACGCTCAACCAATATTGAATAACAGAGCTACATCGATGGACTAAATGGTCATAATAAACAAATATTAAATGTCTTTTATGAAGAACAATGACAATCATAGTAAGTGACCGGAAGTCGGCTATTATATTGTTTTCTGTTAGTTTATAACGAAAAACATGGTTACAGAACTTGATAATTTCGAATAGGCCCAAACATATATCAGATGTTCTAAAACTTGGTTTCAAATTTTATTTAAACAAATGTACATAATAGCACTTAACGTTTATCAATCACGTGAAATAGAGACCTGTTGTATTCTATTTATGGCCTCACAAGATCTAAATAGCCGTTTGGGATATTAATTTTTCTTTACTTTCCTTGTTACGTTGAATGTGCAAGAGTTTACTTTATCTGACTAAGTACAACTACTGCATAATTATTTGTATTAACATTAGGTTTAGACTTTTAATAAGAAGTGTGCTACTTAGTTTGTCGAATAGTCTACCAACGACTTCCCATAGATGTTTAACGTACCGAATTATTAGCGTACACGTATCCAAAACAATAAGAGTGAAAGGATGAGCCCTCTGGACGGTCTCAAATATTTAATTCATTTTAAGTCATTTTGCCTATACGAAATAAAACGTCCGTTTAACGGCATTTGTGCATTTTGTAAAATATTGCATTCCATGCACCATTGCATACATTTTTAGTCGTCTCCTATCAAACGTGTGTGCTGTGAGTTTGACATTGTTTACATATTAAATAAGTGATCTAATATAGCTGTTGTATCTTATTCACCCTGAACTTTCAAAATCTAAGGACAAGATCGGAATTCGTTGCCTTTGCATTAAAGCATGAAGTTATTCGTTTGAAGGTCAAATAATCGAAATTAAAATAAATTAACTAGCGATACACAAAACACTACGGCAACAATTAGCAGGATAGCATTACCAGAAAAGTGAGAAGAAAAAAAACAAATCTAATATGAGAATCGTTAGGGATCCCTTTCATATTTTATTAATATTTAATGATTTCATTTTGTGATTAAAAGATATAAGCCATGTGTTAACGTTAAATAAAATGGCTGATTAAAACGAGTTCTTTTGTAATGATGTTCACCAGTTCTATCACATCAGTCAATTATATATGATGCGCTATAGTACCCAGGCAAAATTAGTCATGTGTTGAATTCTGGCAAAGAGTGTTTTTATGACTTTAATGTATAAAGACAAAATTCATTATTAGGCATCTCCTTTGGCACCTGTTTAAAACAGTTTGCAAAATTATCGTATTGTTATTCCATTGTAATCTGTAGCTCTCAAAACTTAACAGTCCACAAGAGTCAGTTTAAATTACATCACTATCATCATCGTCATCGTTGTCGCTTCAATCGCTATCATTCTGTTTTGATTCGTTGTTATCGCCGTTAGTCATCTTTGTTTTCATTAATCATATAGTATGGGTATCTTAATTTCAATTTATACCCATAATGTCACCACGCTGAGAGTCGTCAGTTGTGTAAATTGTATTATTTTACAAGCTGAAGTGTCAAACAACAGTTTCAACGTCAAGATAATCTTGTCAAAATCTGGCCAGAACCTCGTCATTTGAAGATCCGATAAGTTGTTTTAGTATCTTTGTAACTAATAATACCAAGAACTAGACTGGCACCCGATCTCCCACTGCCATTACGCCGTACTGGAAATCGACACTTGTTTTCAATTATGTTGGCAAAGGCTTGTTGCTGATAATACCGATTGCATTGTTTTCTCTGTATAAAGCTTGTTAAAGGTCTCTTTCAAGGTGGCGTATTCTTTCAAAGTTACTTTGAGGTTTTGTTAATATGGATTAATTTGTTCACTGGCGGAAGTGTTGCTGGACATGTATTCTTCCTTTTATGTAATCGGATACACCGATAAGTATAAATAACTAGTAGTTTGATGATCGTAATTTTGTACATCATTCGTATTGAAACACATGGCTAAAATTGAAAAACTGTTGCACCTAATTTCTAACTGGTCTCGGATTTCATATACATCGTGAAAGTACATGAAATTTGATGAATCAAATATGAATATAAACGTTATGAAAATAATTATTTTTACGTGGAGAGTCGAAAAGGTTAATGGTGTGCTGTGATGATTAACTTAAAAAGCGGCATTGTAAAGATTGCAACCAAACTGCACCCTGCACAAGTTTGATTCGAATAGCTACCTTACCAGCATTAATTCATGGAAAAGCATGATAAAAACATAGTCCATACCAAACTGTTACACATAATTTCTAACTGGTCTCGGATCACATACACATCGTGAAAGTACATGAAACTCGATGAATCAAATATGAATATAAACGTTATGGAAAAAAAAATATTTTTACGTGGAGAGTCGAAAAGGTTATTGGTGTGCTGTGAAGATTAACTTAAAAAGCGGCATTGTAAAGATTGCAACCAAACTGCACCCTACAAAAGTTTGATTCGAGTAGTTACCTTACCAGCATTAATTCACGTAAAAGCAGGATAAAAAACATAGTCCATACCACCCTCACCATCCATCACCCCATTGTAAAAATAATTTTCTCTTGTCAATCAAATATCTTTAAAATTCAGAGACTCCCCGATATTGACTGTTATGTAACCTCTTAATCCCTCGATCCGGCTTGTGCTTTTTCAGCATAGCTTGAGAAGGTTTGTTAAGAGGACTCTAGGCAACTGTCTTCGAGTTATTAACAGCATATTCGTTCATTGTGGAGCTTATGGATGTTGAGTGCGGTACTATGAAGTATTGTGTGGCAGATTTGGCTTCATTAGTATTAAAGAACTGTTTTGTAGATTTATCATCTATTATTGACTGCAAGTCACCCACAGTTATATTGGCTAAACTAACCTGGCTACATCCCTTAGGAATATATTTCTTCTTAAATAAATCTCATTTTCATGAAAATGTTATTAGTTGGCATTTTATCTCACGAATTTCCCACTTGATTTCAGGAATTTCAAATCAAATTTAAAATCAAATCTGTTGGTGTAAACTGTTACAAGGACACGGAGAGGGAAAGGAAATGTTCATCTTCATAAACAAAATAGATACGAATTCCAGAATGTAATATGTAATATGACTGGTGAAGAGAGTAGAGCGAGGGGTGTGCAGTCAAATGATAAAAGAATATAGTCCGTGCGCAACCTGTCAGTTGAATGGATTTGTTCACATTCTAATCAGAAGATTCCATCCTGAAAGTATTTCCTTGTGGAAATAAAGTAATGGCAAATTAAGAGAACAGTTTCATTTACGTCAGAAAAGTAGAATGAACCAATAACTTTCACCCGATCCCATGTGTGAAGTAATTATTCAACGAATCAGACACATGTTACCCAGGTGGGGTTTTTTTTGTTGCCATTTTGCTTGGTATTAGGTGCTGTCTGACCACAAAACCTCAGAATTTGCTAACCTGGGTAGCTTTAAGAAAATGCAGAAACTTGCCTTAAAATATATACTTTTTATGTCCTGTTTTATGGCATAAACCCTCAGCTAAACGTCAGTTTTACAATCTATATCCAGTACTGAGCAATCATCTTCATTTTGTTTGTAATTCAAGAAGGAACACTGAATATGGCAAGAACTGATTGTCTTAAAGTGTAGATTCAACAAACGTTTCGCCGGCTACTCTAAATTTGTGATTCTAATTCAACATACGGGATATTTTGTATTAAAATTCCAACTGAGCCATATACTGCCCTACAACAAGCTTGTATTCAAAGTATTTGAAAGAAAGGTCTAGAGAGTGAAATTTGGCCTCTTAGTTAATTGTTCAAGTTTGTGTGCTGTCGGACTACAAGCAATTTTGTTTCCTATTATTTGCTTTAACTTCCGCCGCATTTTCACTGCATTATAAAGATGTTTAAGTGATAGTAAAGAGCATAAACTGTTCATTGGACTGACGATCAAGCCAGGAATATACCATACATACATGCTATTGATTGCAATAGTCTACAATGTTTTAGAAGTCGTCTGCTTATGAGATACAATGTGCTATTTAGTATGGAATTTGATGTGCTCTATTTACGAGCATAAACTGTGCACTTTTATAAAAGTATAACAACTGTTTGGCTACTGTTTCCAAGATATTTAAGTTTTCCGATTTATGTATATTGTGTAAATAGTAGAAATTTAATCACAAATTGGAAACCTAAGTTTTTTCATGTGTTTATTGTTACTTTACATGATAATATTTCACCTGTCCTGTTTATGTAACACTCTAGAACAGCAAAATGTTTATATAATTAAAATGCATCATGAAACAAAAGAAATAAAACTATTATATATATATATATATATATAAGTAAATAGTTAGTCCTTATTCAAAGTCTACTCGGCGCTTCTTGGCTTGTCTCTTGTATTCATTAAATGGAGCATCTCTTGTCACTGTTCAGCAATAGTATGCAAGCATTGATGGGCTCCATTTGTAGCAATAGCGTTTCTCCATTTCTCCATTGTTGCAATATCCTGGTGAAATCGCTCGCCGTGTTTGTCGCTCACTGCTCCGCAGTTCGATCGAAGAATATTTTTAGTGACATGTTGCAACCAATGATTTCGTATGCCTTGAGGAGGTTTTCCGTCAACTCCCTGTACATGTCTGACTTGTTGTTTCCGGGCCAATTTGTTGACACTAACTGGAAGGCTTTCCATGCCGTCTGTTCATTGCCACGTTCACTGCATGGCCAAAAACATTATCTCGAAGACGTTCACAAATCTGAGGACCAACAAATACACCTTCCTTTGTCTATGCTTCATTTAACCTTGGGAATTTTCCACGAAGGTACTTGAAAGCTGATTGTGTTTTGTTCATGGCCTTGACAAAGTTCTTCATCAGACCCAGTTTGATGTGCCAGGATGGTAACAAAATCGTCCTTGACTCAACAAATTGTGGACGCTGAACACTTTTCCTTCCAAGCTCCAAAGACTGTCGGAGTGTGCAATCTCTCTTGATGCAGTGGGGATGTCTTCCACGACTATCCCATTCGCAGAGACAGCAGTACTTTTTGCATCCAGTCTGCATGCTAAGCAAGAGAGTAAGAACCTTAAATTCGTCACAAAGCTGCCACTGGTGTTGGTAATAGTTTATGCACCTCACAATTTGTTTCATGTTTTCATAGGTTTCCTTCATATGGACTGCATGACTAACTGGAATTGATGGCAAAACATTGCCATTGTCCAGCAAAACAGATTTAGGACTCGTCTTCGATGAATAAATAAACAGTCTCAACTCATCTGGATCATGAACGATGTTGAGAGCTGTAATCACACCATCGGTGTTTTTCCAGCTATAAGATCACCTTCTTTGAAGAAGAACGGGACAATAACTTTGTGACGGTCATAGAACATAGAAACCCTAACATCACTTGCCGGGAGATTCCACTTCTGAAGTCTGGAGACCAACAGCTCAGTTTTACTCTTGGATAGTTCCAAATCCATGACAAGGTCATTCAGTTCACCTTGTGCTATAAGGGGTGGTTCAGAGGAGGGGGAGGGGAGACAATATGGGTCAGGTGCCATTGATGGTTCAGGGCTAAAAGTTTCATCCTCTTCCTCTTTCTCGTCTGACTCAAGCGAGAATGATTCTGGTGCATCAGGAGCCGGCAATCCTTCTACGTGGGGTACTGGGCGTATAGCTGATGGAATGTTTGGATAAAGCACAGTCCACTTTGTTTTCTTTGACACATCTTTCCCAACTGGAGGGAACATGCAGAAGTAACAATTGCTGATATAATATGTTGGCTCCGTCCAAATCATTGGCACTGCAAAAGACATGGCTGTCCTTTTCCTGTTCAACCACTGCCAAAGATTTGTTGCACATGTGTTGCAGCATATGTATATCTTGTCCTGATCTCCAAAGGTGCAGCCAAAATAAAGGTGATAAGCTTTCTTAACCACAGTGGTTATACTGCGTTTTTGTGATGCAAACGTCACTTTATCACAAACATGGCAGATGTTATCTGCATTGTTCACACAATTACGAGGCATCTCTGCTCACTTTGGCTAAACATAAATATGTATCTTTGCAAAATCAAACGCTGACAAATAAACGAGTACGACATTGTATGGTTTCTAGAGCTGATATAGGGCAATTTATTCAGCAGAGTGATGTAAGCTTAGTTATGACTGCATCATCCATGACTTCTAAGAATAACATGGTTCAGTTCATAGCATGCATGACGTAAATACCAGCTTCAGATTGCAAGTACTGTCTAAATCCAGTCATAAATTTATTCATAGATATAGTCAAAGAAGTATTTTAGTCAATTCTGGCTTAAACTAAGATAACTCACTTATCCTCCGTCTTTGCCAAGTCAAGGGTCATTTATACTGACCCAGTATTATATCTTTAAAAATTGAGCCAATCAAACATTTTAAGCATCATTTTCGTTCTCATTGATCCAAAATTAGTAAACTCTCTGACTACATTTATTTCCGAAACATTTTGTATGTAGAGATCTCTTGTTAATTTGTTACATTATACGTGTAATACGGAGTATACAATGAAGAAACCGTACATACATGCTAGTGATTGTAAAATGGTTAAGTTATACGTATAATGCGGATTATACAATTGCACAGAGTGATGTTCGAGGGTTGTATATTTATGTCGGACAAAGAACTCAGTTAGGAAAAGCTTTCTAGCAGAAGAAATATGTGATAGATAAGTGAAATAAATTGCTACTGACTGCATCATTTGTGTCATAGATTTATTGTTTTTGTAGGGTCTCGGAAAGTTACAATCAATATAGCAATGACGAAAATAATGGTAAGTATTGTTAATGATTTTGCACAGGATACAAAGTTTGTCTTGAATTACTGAAACATATAATGGACACTATTAAACCAAGAAATAGTTTCATACATATCCTGCTCACAGTTAGACTGATAGGAATGATAATAACATACGTACACGCGACTCTAGACTTATTTTCTTTCTGCGGATAAGCGCTATGTATGTATGTATGTATGTATGTATGTGTCTGTGTGTGTGTGCGTGCGTGCGTGCGTGCGTATGTATGTATGTATGTATGTATGTATGTATGCATGCATACATGCATGTATGTATGTATGTATGTATGTATGTATCTATGTATGTATGTATGTATATATGTATGTATGTATGTATGTAATTTTAGTTATCTTAACAAATACATTATCATGTGATTAAATCGGGCTAGCTCAATTAGTACCCGGGACATTTTGGATAATATTAACATGATATACAATAAAGTATCTCTAAATATAGCATCCTCTATTTATTATATTGAATTATAGATCTTTTATTAAACACAGCGTGATGCTCATAGAAGCTAAGCTGATTATTATTTTCGATTTATTTTGGAATAGCTACTGATTATGATATTATCTAATTAGGAGAAAATCGATAATTACGTAAACAATATATCATGACAATGACAATTTTGAGAGGGAACTGAAAAAGTACAAGACGTCTTTACTAGTCAATGACTCCAAAATCAATAAAACGTATCTTCTTTCCAAAAACTTTAATAACTTCTGATGCAACTTCAGAATGTGATTCTTATACCTACTACTGATTTCTTACATTTCAAAACAACAATAATTGAGGAACGATAATTACATTTCAGCACAGTTCAATAGAGTTAATGTGATGCATCACTAAAAACTTTGAAATGACTTCAATGATTTTTATACAATATGTTCCAGTATATCATTTTACATTATCCAACCAAACATTCCACAAATAATGCTTTGTATCCAACCAATCCATATTCAATATTCAATACCCCATTAGCCCTTAATTTAAGAGTTCACGTGTATGACCATAGATGCTAACCGTGTACGTTCCAATATCGCTAATTCATTTTCTTTTGAAAGAATACTCTAAAACGTGCATGGAAGTTGAGTATCCGGACTATGTGCATGCAGATATCTTTGCTTATGCTCTTCTGTTATCCTAATTGGTAGGCTGTTTTACTGGCATTGGTAAATATTGGTAACAACATATGTGAATCAATCTATTGCATTTTATGGCGCTTGGTAACAATTTTGTACATTTTCTCTACCTAAATGACCAATTAGTATTTCTAATCAGTGTTCCTGCTGCACTAATTAAAAAAAAAGGAAATTTGGAATATAAGACAGCATGTCAAAGGAAAACACCTTAAAAGATGAATGAATTTAACACGTTCAATTAACGAGAAAGTTTAAATAAAAACACAAGTACATACACACGAACCTTGATTGAAAACCATTACAGAAGAAAACCTGACCAAAATAAAAACAGCAAAACCTATAGAGGCACCGCACAAGCTATTGCACATGAAGTAAACTTGCAGAGGGAAATATTAATCAGTTTCCTCCAAAACCTACGGAACAGATGACCAAGTTTGAAGAGATATTTTGTTTTACAACAGATTGATTAAAACGATTTCAACAAAATATACATGAAAATATTGAACAAATGAAGTGCATTGCATCCATGAATGAGAGCTAAAAGGAGAACAGACAGAAGGATTAAAAGCATTGTTTAGTACACTGTATTCAACTTACTGTTGACTATTGGCAGTAAACTTTTTATACAAACCAACAATACAGCCTCACTAAAGCTAATATAATTGCTCAGCATGTTGTATTTTATGTAAATGTCAGACACACGAACATAGCAAATGTTACTTACCAAGTGTCATTAAGAAGCATGTTACCAGTTTAAGTCAGCCTGTTGCTATCAACACTTGTCTGGTAGGACCGACTGCTAGATTATCACAAAGTAATTTAACCGCTTTATATGTCGAATATTACTAAAGAATTCATACCTTTGCACCGATTTATGTTGTATAAATTTGCTCCTTTGGTAAGAGTCATCC
The DNA here is from genome assembly GCA_028554795.2 of Sinohyriopsis cumingii. NCBI lineage: Eukaryota > Metazoa > Mollusca > Bivalvia > Unionida > Unionidae > Sinohyriopsis > Sinohyriopsis cumingii. The sequence goes on along the minus strand of CM068824.1, from coordinate 112,730,648 downwards.
AAAACTCTTGCTTTTTAAATGTATTCCTGCTTCTTGGACCTTTTCCACAATGTAGGCAAGCTTAATCTCTTGCTAAAAAGTATGTCATGTGTTGTATTTCCTTCAGTACTTTACTAAAAATGGGAGGCAATAATTTATTTGTACAGCTTCAATTGCGTATGATGTTGATATCATGGCAACACAGATACTTGCAGTTTTGTACAAATTTATATTGTTTTATAGTCTAACCTGTAAAGTAATTTAAGTGCTTTCAAATTTTACTGGTCTACTTACTTTTGTTAATTACTGATCCTATACTCTGGAATCTCACTGGTCTACAAATAAAGTTTTTAATTTGTGAAAAGAATATCACCTAATCTGGGTAATATAGTGAGTCTACACATGATATGCGCCATCATTTGCATAAATTAGTCAGATCGTTGACTAGCCCCATTGTTTGTGATAATAGGTTACCACTGGCATAGCATTTCTCTCAATTTTCTATTATATATCGTTCTATACAGTTTTAATGTATTGTGTATTTGTTTGTTAATTATCAACTTATTCTTTAAAGCAGAAGATGCTTTCAGACTGAACAAACTCTACAACGCTAGTATCTGGTCTACATTAGGTCCATTTCGTTTCATGATGTTTGTTAATATTATAATTGTATCATTTTAACAAGTCCATCAACTGAACCAGTATGTTGCTTATGTTGTTTGTTTTAACGTTATTGGCTACTTATTGCCTACGAGATGGGAGTTAAGTGCCTTTCCCACAAACACACTGATGCACCCGACCAGGACTGGCCTGTCCGATTTCAAACAATGTGATGCATTATAGAAGGGCTGTATATAGGTATTAAAATGATGGCATGATAGTAACGGCTGTACTAAAGTAGTAAGTGGTGTAATAACAATAAGGATTGTACTAAAGTAGTAAGTGGAGGTATAACAATAAAGGGTGTGCTAAAAGGGTAAGTGGTGATATAACAGTAATGGCTGTACTAAAGTAGTAAGTGGTGTAATAACAATAAGGATTGTACTAAAGTAGTAAGTGGAGGTATAACAATAAAGGGTGTGCTAAAAGGGTAAGTGGTGATATAACAGTAATGGCTGTACTAAAGTAGTAAGTGGTGTAATAACAATAAGGATTGTACTAAAGTAGTAAGTGGAGGTATAACAATAAAGGGTGTGCTAAAAGGGTAAGTGGTGATATAACAGTAACGGCTGTACTAAAGTAGTAAGTGGTGTAATAACATTGAGGACTTTACCAAAGTAGTAGAGGTGGTATAACAGTAAGGGGTGTACTATAGCTGTAAGTGGCGGTATAACCGTAAGGGTCGTACTAAATCAGAATTTTGCATCGTTTCTCTTTTATGCACAGATGAAAAGGAAACAAAGCATTTTACATCTAAAACGTCGTGATCAACATATTTTCATGAACGATATCTTCCAATCGTAGCAGATTTTATTTTTTATGCGAAAGGATATTCATCAATGTGTTTACAATATGTCGACGTATTTTTGAACAATTTATTTTAACGACAAACAATATCTGAAAGAGTCTTTCTGTCGCAAAGACTCATTCAGTTTGGACTCCTATTTACTCTAACGGCCAAAGTCAAACGATATTATGCCAAATTTAAATTTTCAGACACTATTACCTTAAATTATGTAACAGAAAAGATCGCAAATCAACCGGTTTTGTAATTTTTTTATAAATAGTTTACATGCCTAGAATGCAAAGAGAAAAGTTTATAAAATATTTACAGTATTTTAAATTAAATCACGAATAGTCCTAAACGTTTTAGCACAAGTTCAAAAGTATAAAGTATTCCGAATGAATTCCAGTGGTGTTTCGAATGACTTCCAATAGTAAGTGTGCTGATGTTCCAACATCCTGTAATAGGGTTGATTTGCTAACAGTCTTAATGTATCACTATGATATAATCCAACAGCACTCTAGATGAATTCACAATAATCCCAAAACAGTGATTTAGTCCTAAAGTCCAAGAACACTTTGTAATTCCATTCATTATTTAAAATAAAATATGTCCTCTCAAATTAAAACTGAACACAGAAAAGATTGATTTCACTAGTAAGATATTAACGTGTAAATGAGTAATCCTCATATAAACAACCCTAATATAAAAAATAAGTCCCAATAAGAGGACCAGAATGTTGACTTGAATATCAAATCCTCTTTATTCATATGATGTCGTCAATACCACGTATGTTAATTTTGTATTTATATTACACACCAATTATCCAGGGATTCGTTGGTCAATTATTGCATGATCCTTTATCATAAATGTGACTGCTGATATCTTTACATCTTTTGACAAGTTATTGCAGCTACATTTGCTATCCTAGAATAGTATCTCGGTCGATATGAAACATTAATATCTATGGATTATTTCAGAAGATACTAATTTTTAAAATGCCTTTAAAGTAAGTTTTATCCGGTCTAGTATCTGAACTTGGTATAAAATGATGGCTAATTTACATCAGAACATAAAGAGTACAAATATATTGAGTTTTGCGAATAAAAGCGAATGGAAATCCTATGCACGCTATCTTATTCTTTTCTGATAATGAAGATGACTATACAACAGGCTTTAATATGTCATACATCAATTTAGTTATTAAAATAGTTTTCCGTCCGAGAAGAGGAAGGACCAGTTCAAATATAATATACATTCATCAAATCTCTTCTACCAAGAGACGAAAACTAACAAAGGATTATTGATAGACAGATCATAAAAGTAAAGCCTATTTCTGTTTGTCACCAACATTTTTTAATGATGACACAATGGATGGTTTCAATTTTAACCCCTCAACAAGCCGAAAATGACAAAATGGGAATTGAGCGAGAAATGTTAACAAGTCATCAGATGAATAAATACTTAAACTTGTTGTCTTCAATTAGATACTGACGAGGGGGAGTATTGTAAACCATGGGCATTTTTAATATTTATTGTTGTTAATTTTAGAGCCCTCGCTAAAAAATATGATTTTGTTAACAGCAACAGCAGGAACTTCGTGGCATGAAGATATCTGGATCTAAAACTTTCATGTGATACTGCATTATCATTATAAAAGAATTGTATTTTGAGCATATGGTAAAGATGGATAGAACTTTTCGTGCTGTCTAAAATAATAAACTTTTGTTGTTACTATTGATATCTTCCGATTAATATGTCTTCTAGTACAGTGCTGAATATGTTGTAAAAGCAAGCCAAACGTATATTTAATTAAATACAATGACAATACAGTTAGAATTATAGATGTCTTCACAAATCTATTATTCCTTCAACATACATGTATGAAGCAATCAGTACCTGATTCAAGATCATCCTATCACACTCAGTTACAAGGTTTGGTTATACCTCTCTATCCACCATCTTACTGGTGGATTCGACTGTCACAGCTAGATAAAAACACACGCTAGTCTTGAATTCAGGTTTGATGCCCAGGGCCTGAATATATCATTTTGAGCCATCAAATTATGCAGACAAATCATCAGGGAAACTTAAATGCTAAGAAGGTAAACTCTGACAAGAGAATGTATGCAACTGGTAATCAAAACTGCCAAGCCAATTCAGTAAAATGCTACCTCACTTGCACAAATCCAAAAGCTGAATCGCTCTTTTGTCACATTGATAAAAATGCTTTGGAAAATCCCGAACTGTTTCAAATATTGTACACCACTAGACAATTTTAAGAATTGTATGCCTGGCGTATCCAGAAATGCCCATATTGGTGCAAGATATACCGCCCACTCTCTTCGTGCCACATCTTTAAATGCAATGACAGACGCCAAAATTCTTGATGGACACATTATGTCTCTGTCTGACCACTCCAATGGGTTTTCATTAAAACCTTACACAGGACCCTGTACTCAAAATAAAGAACAAACGAGTAACATTCTTTCCAATATATGTTCAAATGTGACATTTTCACCCCCATGTTCTGCTCCAGCACTATCTCATACATCTTTAAATGTTCAAATTATCCCTACATACACAAGCAGTACTAATCAAATTACCCCTACAGAATAAGCAGTACTACTAAAATTACCCTCACAGATCCAAACAGTACTACTCACATTACCCCTACAGACCTAAGAAGTACTACTCCAATTACCCCTACAGATCCAAGCAGTACTACTCAAGTGACCTCTACAGTCCCAAGCGTACTACTCAAGTTACACCTACAAAACCAAGCGTACTACTCAATTTAACCCTACAGACTAAAGAAATACAACTCAAATAAATCTTAATGCATCTGCACAAATTCCCCATCAAGTACTATCATAAAATACAATGAATTATATGACAAGTTTCATTATACACTCCACCTGCAAATTTAAAAAGTACATCTTCCAGGTTAATTCCAACTCAAACATTCATTTGACCCAAATAGCTATGAAAGTATTTGCTTTTCAAGTTAAGTGATCCGTGTCAACTATCCATGCTAGAATAATGATTTTAAAAAGACCATGTATCACCTCTGGTTATTACAGCTTCTGTAACCTAACATCATACACCTCCATGTATCCAGCCTGTTTATACGCCCGAAAAATAGGTTTTACAGAACAGAATTAGATCACTCACGCCTCTGAATAGTAATGAATGTTCCAATCTCTTTCAGCAAGTCCATGAAAACAGACATTCTTACAGCCACTCACATCATGACTTTAAGTATGAATTTCCACTATGAATACACGTCTCCATTGAGGTAAAATATAAACATCATGCTCGTATTGTTCAAATACTAATAATGGCTACAACTGGTTGAAGGCCACAGCTCCCAGTGGTGGATTAAATTGCACATGTGCAGAACAAGAACACCTTCCGCTGACAGCTTGGAAGAAATTCAAGTAGAATTTATTAATTTGTAAAGTATATTTAATAATTGTTTGCGGATGCAGTTGGTAGAAACAGCCAGACTTAAGCAATAGTCTAAATCTGACAATCAAGAATTATTTATAGCAGTAGAATGTCATTCTTTGTCGGTAATCATGCCATTTCTGTATACACCGTAAAAATGTAAACAACATCAGGACGGAATACTTTACTTATTTATGAATATGAAATTTGACATTTTATTTGCTTTTTATTAATTGATATACATTGCCATAGAGAAGATATACTTACTGGTATTCAAGATGTGTTTTATGACTTCAAACGTTTCATGCAATGTGCTTCCAGCAGTAATTTTACTGACAACAACAGCATACATTCATCAGAAGCTTTCCCACCTGACTATAAAGTTCTGCTACAGGACAGAAGGGATGGACATAATGGCGTTCTTCTTGTCATATATTTTGTTGATCTGATTGAAATACCCCATGAAACTAACATACAAGCAGTTTTTGCGAAGACATAATTGAGTAAGAACCATGTACTCATAGTTGAAAGCCTTTACAGACATCCAAGCAGCAGTTTACCTGGAATCGAGGATCATGACTTCGTCTACATAGACTCCCACATCGAGAGATAAACATGCCAGAAAGGCAGATTTATGGAAGACATCTAGTAATGATGGCATGAAACAACAAGCACTCAATTTTTAACAACAGTTTATCTCAACCTTTGATGACAGTAGCTCTGCTAAACTGTAGGACGACAAAAAGTCTGCACTCAAGAGAATATTAGAGCAATGAGAAACATCAAGGATGAGTTATACTATGTATAATCACCTGTGGATTAAAAATGACGCCTCTCCCGTCTAAAAAAGAAAATTTTCAGAAAAGTCAGAATGTCAAGAAGCTTATCTGACATCGACAAATACAATGAACTCACAACAAAAGCATCAATAGGCAAACTCTCCTAAAATAATTACATACACACTCTAGTACAATCATCATCTAACCGTAGATAACCGTAAACAATTTTGGTCATTCATACACATAAAAAGTGTGACAATACTGGAGTCACTCGATTGAAAACTGCAAATGGGATTACCTTTTCTGATAGCAAGACTAAAGGAAACATCCTGAACACACAAGTCGGCTCAACGTTCAGGAAGAATGAGCGCACCTCCATGAGAGAAAAACACAAGCTAGATTTCTAATGATGTTCCGGATAGTCCACGAACTTATGTATCATTGCGATACATACTACCAACACAAACAACGCGCGGCCACAGCTATAAATACTTGGTCCCATTCATTCTTCCCATATGGTTTCCAACTCTGGAACCCTCGGACACAGACAGCAATTAACTGTCTCGATATATTCAAATCGCAGGTGCAGGCCATCCAGCTACGCTACGCTTCAAGTACTGCTCTAACTGGCCTGAACATAGGTTCTCTTGACCGGTACACGATGTTCTTGTCCTACTCGCGCAATTATACGCGTTATGGAAATACACCAGAGCGTGGTATTGTACCTTATTGGAAGAAGTAGAAGGACTTGTATTATGATGACGTTGTTATTATGATCATCCAGGACACTCTCATGTGCTATAAGTAGCAACGTAGCAGAAACCCATAACTGGTATTATTACGCCGAATGAAGATTTTTCAATGATTCAAGTAAGATAAAGAATAATTGAAATGAATTGAAATTAGAGTTTAACGTTGTTTTTTGCTGAACTATCGTGGTATAAACAGTTAGTTGCCGACTCACACAGTTTACATAACGTCTTCGCTGTATGAGTCGGCAACTTACAGTTTATACCACGACAAACTCAGATAAACAACAATAAACTTTTAAATAATACAGGCATAATTACTTCTAAATCGATACAAATATATGTCTTTGGGTAATATAGTTCTGAATAGTTTATGTTTAATGCATCAGCTGATAGCAAAGATATGGAAGATAATACTGTTTTTACATGTTTGATTCTAAAGGGTCGTTGAAAATGATTTTGCTAAATAATACAGATAGCTTCATTTTCGACAGAACATGTGATAAATATAGTCGTTTCGATATGATTTGAATTTGTATAGTTGTACACTAAAAATCAATAATAACCAGCTAATAATTTCTTGAGACCACTCGATTCGCCAAGCAGCAATTATAGCACACTTTAGAGCATACAGTTAAAACACAGTAACAATCCAGTTAGCTATCACTCATTAATCCGTTAATATATTGAACGATAGCTCAATAATACCACGGTGATCATGACTTGTAGCAGAGACATGGATAAACTATAAATTTAGTCCTATTTCCAACAAATTATTGTCATACAAGTTATAATTTATATTATCGTATAGACATCTAGATCAATTTCCAGACATTAAAGAACAGTTTTGAGAAATCCAAGATCATAATAAAATTGGAAAATAAAATGGGATTTTTTTCGCCTTGGAATGAATGAATGAGTTCAAGGGAGGAAGTCAAGAGCTTTGCCAATATAACGAAAGTAATATGTTCAAATCTCGCATCATAATAAGTGTCCACATCTATGACATTTCCAAGTTATCTTATTATACGTAATCCAAGAAAGACAATTTTCCTTTTATACAGTTTAAATTTTTTACACTCAAAGGGTCTCACTACCACATGAATAAAACACATGCATGAGCCTGGCTTGAGGCCCATTGTGTCCTCTATTTCCAATGCTTTCTAAACAACAGTCTTCTCAGTCATCAGTAAGCTTCTTACAACCTCACGTCATGCGCCTCGATTCACGGCCAAAACACGTAATAATATATGTCATAATTGTCTTAACTGAGCTGGTCATAAGGTCTACATTTCGTATGCTGTATTAGATAATATCCTTAGTTTGCAATACCAGTAATATTGCTCTTTTAATTGCCTGAATAAGGTTAATAAGGCATTGGCCTGATAGTGGTCGTGGCAATGTATGGATGAAGCAGAATTCCATAAAAAAATAATGTGATCTGAATCAAAGCTGAGCTCATTTTTCCTTTGATCTGAGATTTGTGCAAGAACAAATAATTAAATAATGAAAAGAAATATTGTTCATTTGATAAGTTAAGAATAGTTGTTAGGTCATGAACTAATTGTAACAAAAACTTTACTAAAAGGTGATCTTCACTACAATTCAAAAATATATTTTTGCAAATTTACATAGAAGTCAACGCGGTTAAGATCAAATAGTACAAGATTCAAAATAGTTACAAAGTAGTTCACAGAGCAATTATATTCACAAGTTTTAGTGTTTTTCAAAGCATTTGATCAAACTACTTTTGTTTAAATTTAAAGGTTGATTTGTTTTGCATCCTTGAGAAGAACTAAAGCTTAGACACAGCCGCATCACAGTTGCAATGTACGATTTGCAATATATCATTGTCTGTCCTGTTCTAATGATGAGGTACTCGACAAACACTTTTAGCTCAGACAGTAAACTTTCATGCCAGTACTTAGGAAAATCAATTTGCTCCCATTTCCTCGGCATTATAAAATGTTAAAGATGTCGTTAGAAACCAACCAACAAAGGAGAAACTTAACACTCAATGGAAAACGAATGAAAAGCACATTGTGTTTCGTTAAATAAATATGCATTACATAACGCGAACTGTATTTAACATTATCCACGTCTTTTCCAGAAGAATTCAAATAGTTCTCAATGTACAGCAATCAACTTTTTCTTGCATTAATAATTTATTATTACAATTCTATTTTCATAAACTAAGTAACAGAAAGAAGCAAAACCAACAAATTTAGTAAACGCTAACAAATAATTAAACTTTCAAAGTTACAAATTAAACTGTAAGAGGAACTTAAGTATTATGTATTGGATCCGAACATATCCTGAAAAAGGCATATTAAAGTCCAAAAGAATCAAAAGTTACGTATAAATTTCAGAACCAGAATTGACTAGTCCGCCAAGAATCGTAACGTTTCTACGAGTCTATGCTCTTAATATAAGCAACAGAAAAGAATGAGAAGCAACACGCTTGTAAAACTCAACAAATAATTTATTTCCTAGAATACAATGCGAAAATAAAAATAACTTATAGTATTTCGAATTAAATCCCAAAATAATGTCAGAATTACAAACACAAGTCCTAGTAATTTAAAGTCATAAAATTCAGCGTAAGTTCAAATGAAAGCCAAAACTGAAGGTGATGATGTGTCTGAGGTAGCTCGTTCAGTGTTGATGTGCCACCAGTCTTTTGCTTAATCACCGTAATATAATTCCAGGTTTGAATTCACTATAAATTTCAATGAATGTCTCTATCCAAGCATTCTATCTGAGCATTTTTGTATTTCCAGATAAAATAATCACTTGAATTAAATAACGTAGGAGCCCGGCTATATTCTTTTAAACGTTTAGATGCACAATTCATGCGCAGTACAACTCGAATGTTTTGTCGTGCAGGAAACATACAGAGATGAAGATGTGAACCAGTTACCCAACCTATTAACGATTTGTATAAATTTAGTTATAGCGATGTAACTGTGCCTCCTAAGAAAATTGGTTTATGTGTTTGTGTTGTTTGGCGTGAAAGCGATAGTTAAGTGTGCCAGAAACAGTAACGTAAACTACTGATATATAGCAGCCTATGTAAAGTTTGGCAATGAATATTCTAGTTTTTTTTGTATCAGTTTTGATCGCTATAGTAAGCTGTTTCGACACTGATCAAAAGAAAGCTAATTTGTTGTTATCTGCTGATGAGAGCTTCAGCGTTATAAGATGATGAGAAATTCAGCGTTATATGATGATAAAAAATTCAGCGTTATACGCTGATGAGTAATTCAGCGTTATATGTTGATGAGAACTTCAACGTTATGTGTTGATTAGTCCGAGTTTCCTCTGACCCTTGCCAGCCCATTTTTGATATTTGGACATTTATGTTGGGGTGTAGGGTCGGAGTCCATTGCCTATCGAAATGTTAGAATTTGTAGAATTGGTAGGTTGCGAGATTTGTGTAGTCATATGACTAGGATTGCTAATGGCGAGATCCAGGTCAAATTTTAGCAATGATGTAATTTCGTCTCGCTTGTCAGCGGATTAAAGCTATAACAAATGCTATACAAGCGATTTTTGAGAAAATAACTTATATTCTTGTCGATTTCACGCAGGTATATCTCGATCAAAGGTCGTTCAGGTTTGCTAGGCCGGCTAGAAAGTGGCCACCCTATGCCGACACCAAATGGTGTCGGCGAATTCCAACTTTTCGACAGGCAATGGGTCTGACCCAACACCGCAACGTAAATGTCCAAATATCAAAAATGGGGTGGCAAGGGTCAGAGGAAACTCGGACTATGTGTTCATGAGACTTTCAGCGTTATATGCTTATGAGAAATTCATTTCAAAATATTTTTTGTAATCATAAGTTAACTGGGTCCATACAGGAGTTTAAAATTGGCATTTTAATTGCTGCTTATTAAACCATATTGCGAACCGTGGCTATGGCAATTTCGCTTTTGATATTTCCACCTAAAATATGGATTATTATAATCTCGACTAAATGTCATTACATTTTTGGTTATACGAATTGCTTTCAGTGAAAGAGAGCACTTTTCCTTGAACATTTAAAACCATCTATTGTTTATGACTTTATCCAATATTTGAAGATAACAGGTACATGATTCAAAATAATAGTTAATGAGAGCAAGTAAAATATCAAGGTAAAGTGTTCAATATCATCGTTAAAACAAGGCGTATTCTTTCAGAACTAATCAATGTCGTCATCAGAATCACATATCTATCCTTAACACCAAAAGTCTACAATAACAATTATTGTCTAGGCTAAATTTACTCTAACACCTCTTGTCCGTCATGGAGTTTAACTTTTTGTTTTATACATAATTTTAGTAGTACAGTTTTTTGCATACAGCTTTTTATTTATCATTGTTATTGATGTGAAGAGGTTAATTCAATATTTATTTTATCTAAGACATATACATTTACAATGACTTCTACTGTAATTAAAAGAAAGAATAATGTCTAACCGTTGTACGATAACTGGTTCTGGGGACGGACGAAACTAATACTATGCCGTATTTTCATCCCGTTTCCCATTAACAAAATATTACTATGACTAACTTGAATGAACAAAACTGTACTCGGCAAGTATAAAGACTATGTTGATTACACTTATTCATAATCAGGCGCAAAGAGAACTCTTTTATCGATGTGAATTAAGAACGCAAAACTTTTCTTTCAGTGATTTTATCAAATAAAATACAGTTGACTCGCATATACACAAGAATTGTCATAATGGACATACGCTCAATTTCTCCATCGAACTTTTATTATACCTGGGCTAAAAACAATTGGTAATTCAGTGTGTAGGCTGATACATAAAACACAAAAATAGATCACAGTACTAGAAAGAAATATCCTTAATAATATATTCTAGCGTTATCGATTTAGTTCATTTTCTAGGCGGGACATTACACGGCTACATATAATTGATGTATATGGTATACTTACGTACTTGACCAACTTTAAATAAGTTTGCAGCACAGTTTTATGTGTCTCTAATTTATAGAAATTGTTTATCGAACATTTTAACTTTCTTATAATTATTCTATCCGATTCAGTTCGATTTGTAGATGGTTAATGTCCAAGAACCCAATACAAAAAAATGTGTACTCTTTGGGAAGCATATCTATTTACGAAAACCATTCCTCATAAAGAATTTAACCATGTAACTATGACCTCATAAAGGATTTAACCATGTAACTATGACCTCATTAAGGATTTAACCATTGTAACTATGACTTCATAAAGGATTTAACCATGTAACTATGACCTCATTAAGGATTTAACCATTGTAACTATGACTTCATAAAGGATTTAACTATTGTACATATGACCATTTCTGTATAGTATGCCAGTGCTTTATTTCAAAATAGAAGATAACATCTGACCTATTACTATTAAGTGTGCTGTTTTAGCGTCAAATAGTCAGCCTATAATTATGCACTAAGCAGCTTAATGTAGGTTCGCTAGACGAGTTGAATTTCCTAAACTGTGTCGATTGACATGGCAAAAGAACAAACAAATTATCATGTATGTACCAATGTGAGGTCTGCATTTCCTCCATTAGAACCAATATTAAATCTGTATCCATGGGAGTGGGAGTCACCGTAGAACAGTTGGAAGAGAGTTGAACTCATAATCGTAGGGTCCCAGTTTCAATACCAACCAAAGCCAGCATCCCCAGAGTGTCCATGCGAAAAGTGTTTTGCTCTCATTTCCTCAGCAGGACATAACCAATAATGTGTTAAAAGTGCTGGGACAAATGAACCATCCAGCCAGTTCTCAAAGGACCTATTGAAGATTCCATCAAAACCCCATCATGCGATGATTGAAATGCAGCTCAAATTTAAAACACAAACCTCTGCAGTTGATTTCTTTTTATTGATTGCAATATTGAGAGAAATAATAACTGCAATCCTTAACAATTTAAAATGCATAGAGACTCGATCGAACTGATGCCTCATGTGACAAACTTTAAAGTGTAATTGGCTAGCTTCAGAGGTTCAAATCGCGTGTTTCCCATGGTTGCTGAGACTGCTGGATAATTCGCCATTACCGCCAAGGAAATATAGTTTAGTACAGTGATATCAAATAAATAGCTTGCACGCAAAAAGATGTGTCCATTAAACGAATGTTGACAAAAGTATGGTAACTGGTAAAGTTAATTTCAATTAGCACATAAAGATTGTGTTCTAACCTGCAACTATCTGTTCACAAAAAAAGCATTAGCTGACAACAGAGGAAAGTGCCGCCATGCAAGAATGGTAAATCCACCAAAACCGTTTACTTAGAGCTTGAAATCACATCTTACCGAGAAAAAGTAAATGTCTATTGAATTTATTAGACAATGTATGTAAGTATGTATGTATGTATGTGTAAATACGTAGGTAGGTAGGTAGGTAAGTAAGCAGGCTGATAAGTAAGTAGGCATGTAGGTAGGTAGGTTTTAATCTGTCTGCCTTATACATACGGTTGTTTAATTTCAAGTATAAAAAAGCTAGTGGCGCTCTTGCTGGAGGAATACGGCCTGTTTTGCCACCTAAAGTGTGACTTAATTATGTCATGTCTATCTCAAGAATAAAACTTCAGATTAAATTTCATGTAATAGGTATGCAAAGAAGAAAAAATTTGCAACTCATGGGGCATTCATTAATACTACTACTACTACTACTACTACTAATAATAATAATAATAATAATAATGAAAATATCAATGATAATAACTATTATAAAAATGATAATAACACTAACAATAACTATTATTATTATTATTATTATTATTATTATTATTACGATGATACAAAAGTAAGATTTAGTAGGATCAAAGTCATGGAAATTTAATGTAACACAAAAAAGGAGAAAAAGAAAAAACTAAGGTGTGGCGATTGAGTATCAGATGTGAATAGCAAAGCTGTAGTGGACACTTTAGATTGTGATATTTAGACCGAATTCCCCAAACTAAATCAACTGTAAATCTTTCGTTTTACCATATAAGGAAGAAATATGTTAATAAGAAAACATCTCACACTGAAAATGTTACAATTTCCGTAAATATTTACATGTCTCGTAGACTGATGACGTAACGAAACTCCTTATGATTACGTATCCCAAATGAAACATTGCAGTTTCTAGGATCATAAAAGAAGAGGCTAATTGTTTTAACTAAACTAGCTAAATTATTTACTTCCGCCTACAGCTTGCGTCAAATATAGATTAAGTATATATTGAAGGTAATAATATAACTGCATATCGAATTTCGCTCTAATAAGTTATATGAGTTAAAAAAAATCAAATATGGTAATTTCAGTTTTTATAGTTAGTATAACAGCAATTCTGCTACATTGAATGGTAATTATCAACACTATAAGGACGAAAAAAGTAATTACAAATATATGAGCTAAGCAGGATGCCTCCATTCAGGGGAATATACTGAGACATCATCTCTTAACAGTATGTAAAGAAAATATCCCAATTATTTTAATTTCCTATTTCTTTTATTTACTTATAATGTTTTGCTGTGACCTATCGAAATTGCTTATTATGTTTATTATATAAGGAGGAGAACACTATGAAGAGATTACTTCTTTTTTACCCATCGTTCGTGCTGACATGACGACTCTTAAACACAACCTCTACCTGACATAGCATTGCTTATACCACATAACAAGAACGTTCTCACACCAATATCTAAATTATGTCTCTAAATGAAGAAAAGATATATAACAAGCCTATTAAAATAATATTTTATTTAACACAACGTTTAAAATAGCAGGTCAGATTTTATTCTGGATGTCTAATAAATAGATCAGAAAACATTTGCCTGCATTTGAACATATCATACATTGCTAATGCTAGTGATAGTGTTGGTTTGTGTCTGGAAAACTATTACAATAGGAATTTATCATTGAAAAAAGACAATGTTTTACTGAGCATTTGTACATAAGTAAACTGTAATGCCATGTTTATCGAGAGCATTTCAAGGCACTTCGTTGGATACTTGTTATTGGTGACCTAACGCGTGTGTACACTTTAGATTCATTCTAAAATATTGTTTTGTATATCTATATTGTGTGGCTCACATTGGTAAGTAACTGGAGGTGGAGGCTTACCTGACTAATGTGTTTTATAAAACAATATATTACATATATAGCTAATTCTTATGTATGATTTTAGATTATATTTTAAGATTATTATTACTTGACAGTAAACATGTTTAAAGATGTTGAGTTTCAAGGTCTGTTGTTTTTAAATTAAGAATGTTCTAGAAGCAAGTTGTTTACGATATAATATTAATGTTGTTTACCTAATGATTGCTAATTCCTAGCTTCATGTTAGTCTTTAGAGGAATCATTTTAAGTTGTGTTTCAGTTAATGTTTTAGATGATTTATTTATTTAAATTATTCATTGGAATTACAAAGTACTGTTTTACTTTTCGGGCCTAATCATTATTTTAGGATTATTGTTAATTCAGTCAAAGAAATTTTGGATTATAGCATTGTGATATATCAGGACTGTTACCACAGCAACACTATTCCAGGATATTGGCACATTAGCACATTAAAAATGGAATTCATAGTAGTATTCTATAATTCTGGATTTATGATAAAACTTTTAGGACTATTTGAGATCTGATTCACAATGTTGTATGTTCTTGTTAACGTTTTCTTTGTATTCTATGGAAATAAATTATTTGTTGAATTTTACAAAACATGTTGAGTTTCGCTCTTCTCGTTTACTTGCTGCAAGACCATAGAGTCGTAACAGAATGCACTTTGAGTAACTTTATAATATTACCTCATATATTAACTCAATGCTGTGTGTGTGTGTGTAGCATTCATATCCATATACACACAAAATAGAAATACATGTAATTAGTTTTTAAATGAAACAACAAAAAAGGAAGGCTGCTTGAATCCTGAAATTAAAAAACTATCGCCAACACGGCAATGAGCAAGTGAATGATGATGGGGCACTAAAATAAGAACATATTCAGTGCTCGGTGTTTGAGTTATCCTGAGGGATCTATACAGATTATCCTGCAGGAACTGTACTGATTATTTATTCACTGCTTGGTATTAATTTATCCTGGAGCATCTGTACCGATTAAACATTTATAAATCAGAAGGAGTTACAGCAAAGCACTTCCAGTTAATGAGGTTTGAGCCACCGCGGGAGCTTTCCTTACAAAGCTTGATATCTTCGTTTTAATAAACTCATAGCATGAAGTATGCAGAAGCATGATAAATGGGGCAAATATGGTTTATCAGAATCCCATCGTTTTATATTGACACTGGACGAAGAAATGTTGGTGCAAACAAAATAATCAATGTAAATATTCAATTCAGAGCCCGAGGAACACGACACCAATTTTTAGCTACAGTGACTGCCAGACAGAAGGCTACATGAAAGAATATGTATACTTTCAGCTTTTTCCAATATTTTGGGACCATCACCATACCTATAAGAAGCAAAATGAGCAATCCATCAAAAATGTTTAATGAACTAAACCATCAAGGGCTCGTCTGATTGTGCAGTGGTACGAAATAAAAACATAACTGAAAAATTAAGATGGTGCAGTCATTACTGTCTCGTTGGTTTCTTCGATTCAACAGTATACTTCTTTTCCTGGTATGCTTACATATAGTCTGTACTATGCCTAAACTAGCCTTAAAAACAAATGCAACATTTAAGTTTTTAAGAGGTAGTTAGAAAGTCTGGTCTAAAAGCCCAAATATTTTAAGACTTTTTTCAAGCTAATAAAAGGTTGATGTTTTAGTAATAGCTGTGATTAATAATCCATCAAGATCCCTTTAAGATATTTTAATTCGGAATTCAAGTCGGATAACAAATAAAAATTTTCTTGCGACTTTATTATGTCGTATTACATTGATACACTTGTGGATATTTTTAAGATCGTGCAGAATAATCAAATGCAAAGAGCGTAGATAGTATATTTATTGTTCCTTCTGTGGCAATAATCCTTCTATGTTCACCACAAACATGCTGCTCTTGAACCTGCCCAGGCAGGTTGTAACTCTTGGCAAAACGTTTTCCTTACTTGCCTCACCACGATACAACCTTTTCAATCAATTAGTCTTCTTTCATGATAATGATGATATCGTTATTATACAAGTATACAGCTCCCCTGTAAGTTCGTCATCTAATCTAGCATGCTGATATAGCTCTGGTAGGTCACAAAACTTAATCAAAGCAAACTAGTTTTCATAACAGACAGTTCAAAATCTTTACTGATGCGATCAAAGTGATACCGTTTTTGTAAGTGTCAATGCTTTCAAAGTTGGTAAACGGAAATTTTCTTGAGAATAAATTATTCATCGACTACATGATGAAAATGAAAAAATATTATTGATCGGCGCATATATTAGAAACTGCAGCCAATAATTCCTAAACGAAGAATGGGTCTCAACTACCGGTCACTATAACGTTTCCTGGTGGAGTGCTTTTTATCGCACCGAAAGCAGAAATAAATTTGCTCGCTACTAACGTGAGAATCCAGTACATTTTATAATCACCACTCATGTATACTTTATTATCATAGCGGACTCCGCTAAACAATTTTCATGTGCCGAAGTGTTAAATGATCTGATTGTCAGTCGTACATATTCAATAATAAGGGAGAGGTATTAAACAAGGAACTATAACGTCACACTACGTTTAGGTAACACATCTTACTTCCAGCTAGAAACTGGCAACTTGGCTTTTGTTTCTGCTTTTGGTCCTGTTACTTTGGTATAACGACGATAGAGTATGAAATCATGCATTATGTAGTTAATCTGACTAAACGTATCCACAACCTTGTAATTTGGTTTACTCTTTAAGTCGCTGAACATTGACTGTACCATCGTTGCAGATTGTAAAAGTCAGCTGTGTCCAAACTTAAAATAGGTTAAGGGACCATGAAAGTTTCACTATAAGCCGTACTAAACTTCAGAAGCGTCGTAACACCAACCTATATATATCCCCTTGTCCATTAAAATTAATGTTCGATTTTCAGACTTCACATAACACGAAAGCAGATTGCATTCGAGCTGATCTGCCACGTGTGATTACACTTTTCCGCCTTTTCATTTAGCTGTTAAGAACATGTTCGTGTGAGAAATTACATATATAATAGGCCGTAATATACTAAAAACGATCTTAGTGACCAAATGTTATTTACATTAGGTATAAAGTATAAAAAATTGAGATGGGGCCAAGCTAAAGTGGAACATTCTGGCCTTCAAATGATGACTTCAAAATCATGGATACTTTATTTTAAACAAATTAGCGTTAAAACATGAGAATAAAGATATGTTGTTAGGCAGACGACTGTAGCTTTATGTAATGGTTTATCCAGTCATCGAGTGTAATGGCTGGAGACAATACTTTCTGAGTCATTTGTATTATGGCAGAATCTGATGTTTTTATGCAATTGAATATTTTCTATTATAACGTCAAAACCAATCGAGTAAATTTGTTTTTCTGAGTAAGGCCTGAACATTTTCTCGTTCAGATGAAATTGGAAAATCACGGGTTATCTGTGCAGGACACACGTGAAAATGTTTGAAGCAAGCCTTCTTAAATATTACATTAGGAAAACATTTGCCTGGATGAATGTAAAGCATTGATAAACAGCAATTTATTCCGCAGCTTTACGATATCACGAAAGGTGAAAATTAAACAGTTTTCGAATATAAGCCTGTCCTGAATATAATCTGTCGACATTTTGACCTTGAATGGAATACAACCACGACAGTCGATTTATTTTGATGTGCCTACTCTAATTCAATATATCTGACATTTATTCTGATGTGTCTCGTACTATTACGACTCTATGGTCTCAAACTAAGTAACAGAAAAAAATGAACAGAAACCAGTTTTGTAAAATTCAACAAATAATTTATTTCCTCTGAACACAAAGTGAAAATTAAAATAAAGAATTTAGAGTAATACGGCTTAAATCCCAAATAGTCCACAAAGTTCAATCACCAGTCCTAATGAATAAAGTTCTAATTAAATTCCAGTGTTGGTCGAAACAAGATCCAGCGTTGAAGGCATTGATGTGCTTGTAGTATTGAATGTACATGTACTAATGTATCAGTGGCCTCAAGTGTGTGGATGTGCTAACAGTCTACCAATAAATCACAGTAATATAATCCAGTGTCTCCTGGTCTGAGTTCACTATAATTCCAAATTAATGTTTGTGTTCAAGAATATTACTGGAGAGAATTTTTTTATTTCTAGTGCATAATACTTGGAATCAATAATTTCACCCAAATCAAATACTAAGCACAACAATAAGAATAATTCTGCTAAAAGTGTTCAATGCAAGAATGAGCAATTTCTCAGGTAAACAAAACTATAAACCCGTCTACCTGACCTAGATCGCAATCACCATTTTCTGTAAATACTCTGTCACTAATAGAATATTCCATTATAGAATACTCTACTTTGTTAACATGATACAATCTGAAAATAAAATCATAATAAAGAAGGTTGCAAACATCAGATAGACCTGATTTATCACGTGGGAATTCCAATATCCTAGACCCCGGCCCAAATAAATATGTTTATCTCTATTGATAATGATCCTACATTTAGCCCATTCTCACAGAGGAAGATTAACTGTGTATTATCTTTTTACCAAAATCGAAACAACATCAGTTTCCCAAGTCAGGCACACAAGGTCAAGTCCAAAATACAATTATGCATAACATATATAATCATGGGGGAAAAACTAACAAACAACACGAAATAAATATACATAACACCTCCAATGATCAAGATTTATACACTAAAGCCGTCATTAACTTTTAGTCAAATATACGTGTGATTAAATATTACGTAAGTTGAAGTCTTAGGAATGACATAAAATATACATGTAGCAACATAATACTTCAGTTCACGTGAAAGTGCGTTTGAAGTTGTCTTATTTTATTTCCTTGATATATCTGGTGTCAATATTGTATTCCGCAACATCAAACTCTACCTTAATAATCAGTTTCAGGGATATGGAATCTGCAATTTTAGCATCATGGTATAATCATCACTGGCCACAAGACACCAGGGTGTACCTAATGTAGTCTCCATTTTCTTATCAAGACCCAATTTTTACAAAATAGCAAACAGATGCTTGAGTGGCTTCAGTTTCGCTAATAGCCCTCTGAGAGAAACTGGAGATCTCAGGGATTTTATTTTCAATAAGGATCAAAACGCCGCTTGTCAGCTACAGGTGGATTGACCGCAACCTTATCTATCTAGGGCTTAATCAATGAATACCCTTGATAGATAAAGACCACACTGTTCCCATTGTCATTGGTCCTGAGATTAAGTCTGCTAACAAAGATGCACTCTATTCCCTGAAAAAGAGCACTTTCATTAGAAGAAGACTTCTTAAAAAAGGCAAACTATCGGATAATAAAGACTATGAAAAGCGCCTGTGTATCTTAAATTTGTACGGACATCACCTATCAGAACTACAAATTAAATATATACAAAACGTGCATTGTGCCATATCTGGCAAATTCAGTTTGCAGATATAATTGACAAAGTATATAGATGTGATATATATATATATATATATATATATATATATATATATATATATATATATATATATATATATATATATATATATATATATATATATATATATACATATACATATATATATATACATATATATATATATACATATATATATATACACATATATATATACATATATATATACATATATATATACATATATATATACATATATATATACATATATATATATACATATATATATATATATATATATATATATATATATATATATATATATATATATATATATACATATATATATATATATATATATATATATATATATATATATATATATATATATATATACATATACATATATACATATACATATATACATATATATACATATATATATATACATATATATATATACATATATATAGATATATATATATATATATATATATATATATATATATATATATATATATATATATATATATATATATATATATATATATATAATTTTATATTATCACTTTCAAGTTTGTTTCTATTGTTGCATCAATTCCAAAACATTTTATAACTCTTAATTTATTTTCATGTCGCCATTTTGAATATGTTCCATTAATTACAATCTTCTGTCTTCCAGACGCCTTTGTTCCAGTACCACTTGAATAGCTTGATGATATGATTATTCGATGATGCGATTGTTAGCATATAATTATATTACAGTATTTTGTGATGGCTGTGCACACGAAAATACATTTAAACATGTTTTTTGGCGTTAACCAGCAATACCACCTCGGATAAAATATTGATAAAAAGGCAAATATAGGTCCTTTCAAAAAGTGGTTCTAATGTTAGGAATTGTTTTCCCTGCATCCAGACCTTAATTTACAATATTTATCAAAAGCTGTGTATGTTTGATCCTTACAAATAATCATAAATGTGACAACAATGTCTTCATTAAAAAAAATTATATATTAGTTATAAACTTTATCTCTTCTAAAAGAAACAAATTATTTGAATAGCAGATTAGTGCAGATGTCAAAAGATGCTTTGACCTTAACAGAGCATTAGAGAATTGGTTACATTTGATATTGTTTTTCTATCCTTTCATGCCATTATTTACTATGTTTATAGAATATGGGATTACATACTGTTTCGATCGTTATTTCCATACAAGTGAAAGGGCACGCACTTTTGTCATTTAATGCATTTATTTGTGAGTGTGTGCCTGTTTGCGTTTTGAGTGGAAACAACACCAGTAGCCCTATTAAATCACGTGATGAAGGTTATGGTCCCACAATTAACAAAGTATTATGTGTAACTTCACGTTTGTCAAATATTTTCCTGGACGAATTCATTGAATTATATGCACAACTCAAGCATGTGTACAGATCTTCGAAACATTTATCAAATCTGTTAATTTTAACGGATTGACCATATTGCTGGTTATGCATAGCTGTTCGAATTTATGGTCTTAAACAGAAAATAGCGAAAACGAACAAGTTTTGTAAATTGTAACAAATAATTTATTTCCCATAAATACAAAGTGAAAATGTACAAATAAGGAACTTACGGTTTCGCAAATTAAATCCCAGATAATCATATAATTACTAGCACAGGGCCTAATGATTAAAGTC
Source organism: Sinohyriopsis cumingii (assembly GCA_028554795.2). Classification (NCBI taxonomy): domain Eukaryota; kingdom Metazoa; phylum Mollusca; class Bivalvia; order Unionida; family Unionidae; genus Sinohyriopsis; species Sinohyriopsis cumingii. Next base: position 112,709,065 of record CM068824.1, on the reverse strand, counting down.
CTGAATATTAGGGGTATTCCAAAATAAATACAACACCGGAAGTGTTTATGTGTCTATGATGGCCTGAATACTAATTATGTGCCAACGTCATTTTGTTGAATCAAAATAATAATATCCAAAAGATATATCCTTGTTTGAATTCAACTATAAATCCAGTCTCTGCTTCCAAGACTATTATTCTAGATGAGCACTTTGTATTTCCAGTGAATAAATTTGAATAAGTAAATTCCAGACCAAATGAAATACTCGACACAACAATGAGACTGATTTCTGATTCAGATACTATTTCAGGAATAAATAATGTTTCCAGTAAACAAGGTCTTATACTCTTGTACCTGGCCTATGTCACAATTAGCATTTTCTACAAGTAACTATTACCCAACGGAAAATTTCATTCAGGAAGGTTCCAGATATTTTCAAGCTAAAATTTTAGTTATAATTAGAAGATCTGTTACTAAAATTATAATACATAACATGGTAAACATAGTGTCATTGACTCGGACCAGACTAATAACACTGGACAACAAATTTTTACAAAAGTCATGTTACTGAAATAAAATTAGTCAATTCTTATCAATTTTTATGTGCTGAACACGAATATGACAGTCAAATTGCAAAATTGGCTCTAGTTTTTTTGTAATCTGCAAGAAATTAATGTTTACATAACGAAATGCATTCCAATAGAAAAGGTCAACTGTAATAGCCTACCTATAAAAAATCAAGTCATTGACTACATCTTAGATTTCTTCGCCTGTCTCTTGTACAGCTGTTCGGGAGCATCTCTGAGGAGTGTCCAGCAGTAGTCAGCCAGCATTGTAGTGGACCATTTTCCCTGGTATCTTTGTTCCATTGTTGCGATATCTTGATGAAAACGTTCGCCGTGTTCATCACTAACAATACCACAGTTGCTAGGAAAGAAATCCAAATGGGAATGAAGGAAGTGAATCTTTAGAGACATATTGCAGCCAAGTTTCTTATACTTCATCAACATGTCTTCTACTAGTTCCTTATAGTTTTCTGCCCTAACATTTCCGAGGAAGTTTGTAGAAACTAGGCGAAAAGCATTCCATGCTTGTTTCGCGTCACCTTCCAGCAAGTTGTTGAACCGGTCATCTTTGAAAAGCTCTCGAATCTGAGGACCCACAAAAACTCCCTCTTTAATCTTTGCTTCGCTGAGTCGAGGGAATTTTTCATGCAGGTATCGGAATGCTGGCAAAGTCCGGTCAATGGCTTTCACGAAGTTCTTCATCAAACCTAGTTTGATGTGAAGGGGTGGTAGCAAGATTTTCTGAGCCTCAACCAGAGCTGGGTGTTGGATATTCTTCTCTCCAATGGCTACATTCTGCCTGTGAGTCCATTCCTTCCTCATGTAGTGCATTTCCCTTGCTCGGCTATCCCACTCGCATAAGAAACACATGTATTTTGTATATCCTTGCTGCAGTCCCATTAAAAGGAGAACTACCTTCAAATCACCACAGAGGTGCCAGCTGTACTTGTTATACTCAATGGAATTCAGTAGCTGCCTTAAGTTATCGTATGTCTCTTTCATGTGGACAGCATACGCTACTGGAATAGATGGAAGAATGTTTCCATTGTGCAAAAGCACAGCCTTGAGACTCAGTTTCGAAGAGTCCACAAATAGTCTCCATTCTTGTGGGTCATGAGTGATTTTTAAAGCATTCATGAGGCCCTCAATATCGGAAGAGAATATCAGATTACTTTCCTTTCTGAAGAAAGGCTCCAATTGCTGGTGGCGCTTTCGATATGCAGTAATTGTGACATCTTCTTCTAGAAGATTCCATTGTTGGAGTCTTGATCCTAGCAATTCTGCCTTGTTCTTTGATAAGTCCAAATCACGAATCAGGTCATTTAGTTCTTCCTGTGTTATTCTGTGTGGGGTTGATGATGCACCACAGTGAAAATCTGGATCACTGCATGCTGATGGACCAGGAGAAGAACAGGTCGACTCACCTTTGTCTTCGTCAGATGAATCAAGAGAATATTCTGCTGGAGGTTCTGGAATAGGAAGTCCCTCACCATGTGGAACTGGTCTCAATGCAGACGGAATGTTTGGGTAGACTATTCTCGACTTCTTTCGCTTCGTTATTCCGCCGGAAAGAGGAGGAACCAAGCAGAAGTAACAGTCATTTAGGTGGTTGCTTGGCTCTCTCCACACCATTGGGACTGCAAACGGCATTGATGACCTTTTGCAATTCAACCACTGTGAAAGCTGTGTTGTACATGTAGCACAGCATATATGCGGAGCCCAATGCTTGTCTTGGTCACCAACCTTGCATCCGAAGTAAAGATGATATGCCTTCTTCACTTGAGAATTGATACTTTTCTTCTGGTTGGCAAATGTCACTTCCCCACAAATATAGCAAAAATTGTCCGCGGTATTAACACACTTTCGAGGCATTACTGTTCTTTATTGTACGTAAATGGATAAAATAATAAGTTTTATGTAACAGTAGCTTGAACTGTCTCGCACAACGTCTAAAATATTTTAAATGCTGAACCTATCTGATTGGGCTTTATATAGTACACTGCTTACGTCAGCTTCAGCAGCCGCCTGGCATTAGTATAATAGGCCTACACATGTATAGTACACTGCTGACGTCAACTTACTTCAGCAGCCGCATGGCATTAGTATTGCATTGCATCAGAAAATGATGCAATCAACTGTGGATGATGTGAGCATGATGGTATTATGCAATGTTACATCATTATTCCGGATGTTGCTGCAGTCCTACTGGAGAAATTTACACAGTGAAACATAGAAAATGAGGTATATGAATATCTTCAAAACGAGAGCCAATACAAATTTTTCACGGTTATATTCGTGTTCGGCACACCAAAATACTACAGATTAGGGCCTTTTCAAGTCAGTAATGATTTCACTGTTGACCAGTGTAATCATAATATGTATATCACTCAGAAAAAGGTAAACAGTGTTGTTTACAAAACTGTCACTGCTATTGGACAAGGTCAGCTACAAAAATACAAATTTACCTAACCTACAGCATATGACGAAATGAAACAAATTAAAAAAGAATAACTAACCAACATTGCAAATTAAATATTCCGAGCATAGTGTAAATACTTGCCAAGTTCTGAAAATGATCGCTACTAGTTAACTTCTCTCTCTCTCTCTCTCTCTCTCTCTCTCTCTCTCTCTCTCTCTCTAATGCAAGTCTTAGATTTCTAACATGACAAATTCTATAAATAATTAAAAGCCCATCAGACAAGATTTTCAAGACTTTATTCGAACACATGGTTGTAATCTTAGAAAGGAAGTTTTCATTTATTCCAACACTTTTTCTGAGTTAATGTTTGGATATGTTTGATCAGACCTCATAGTCTAATGAGGGTATATGTCCATTTATGTATCTTGGCGCTCCAGGCTTATTTGTGTAACAATAATTTTGTTGACTAGCATGTTGTTCTTTAATCATTTAATGTCGTTTTGACGTATGTATATGATGAACCCATTTAGATGTGCAAATATTGCATTTCTAATCTCAATCCTTTGCCTGACGATCAGTGTAGTCTCCTCCTGCATAAAAGATGCATTCAGCATCTGATTCCACACTGTAGACGCTTTCGAAACTTTTAAACGACCCGGGACTGTCCAGGTAGATATGGTTGAAGAATATGATATACAAAGTTCGACGAAGGCAGTATGCATCTGCAAAATTACATTTTGTAAGTGACGAATCAACAGTAACAAACTAAATGTGTGAAACCGTTTTCAATAGCATCCATAAACTTATGTTATCGTTTGTCACTCACGTGACTTTGGTTTGTCATGATACTGATCTGGTCATTCATGACAGTAGGTACGATATTTTGGATTGTGTCCAGGTTTTAATGCGCCGCCTGCATTGTGGTACAATTTTGTCTCTACTGTGAGAGATGGGCATTTAAGCGTATTTATTATTCTGGATATTTTCCTATAATTTGCACATCCATATGGGAACGAAACATAACGAAATATCTCAATCAGCGATTGACGGAAACAAATATCTGATCAAGTAAACATTGATTTCTATCCATTCGGAGAGCAATTCTAAGCAAATATATTTACTAAAATTCAAGTTTAAAAATGGAACAACATGTTCAAATGCTTCAGAAGAATTTATATGCTAGCTCTATAAAGAAGTTTACCTTAAAATATAAAAACCAAACATTAGATTAAAATTTATAACTTTTAAAAACGTTGATTTTTGTGGTAAAAAATAATACTTAGGAGTAGGCCGCCTAGCACGCGAAATTTTATTACCATTGATCCGTTTTACAAAAGGTTGACTTAAGCGACTGACTTTTTATGAGAATAAGAATTAAAATTAGGATTACTGCAGTAGAGTGTGTATAATGTATTGAAAATCGTTCTCTGAAGATTTAGACACACACACTTAGCTATCGAAATTATAACATAAAACTTTTGTTTGATGGACAACATAACAAGTATACTGAGAATTGTTTTCTCACATGCCGACATGTTTCCCAGTGTAGAACACTGATGGAGAATATACAGAAAAATAGCGTTTTGACTGGGGCATAGTTACTTTAAGTTTTTTGTATGACGTTGTCATATACATAAGGTTACGAGTGTTTGCATTTATTGTGTCTCTTTTATTTCAGTCGATATCTGATATATCTGCATTGTAACCTCATTCCCAAATTTATACCAAAATATGTAGTGCAAACCAAAAGAATATATGCTCTCTCTCTCTCTCTCTCTCTCTCTCTCAATATGAAAACGGTTTCATGTATATTTTCCCTTCTCATGCTTTATATAAACAGGCTTTGCGCCATTTTGTTTATAACCTACGCTTAATAACCAAGAATATGGGAAAATAAGTCTTCATTATTTATCAGTACTGAATAGGAAAATTCCACCTGCAGGATCAACATTTTGCATCAGAAAAATTGCGAAGCCTCGCGTCTGATACAATATTCTGACTCTAAGATGGAATTTTCCAATCCTCCATCCAGTACTGTATTAATATGAAACACGTATGACCTATATGTAGGCTTCTGGTGTTAAGAAGTAATCTATAATTAGTGCCTTCTTGCCAGAGGCTAGAAAACGTTGATTGCGTTTTGACTCCGGTAATGTAGGTGCCCAAATAATATAGCAAAAACTCAAAACCAAAAAAGTATGTGTAGAGCAGTTTGCGTAAATGACATATCTGGTATGCAATTGTGGTTAACTGGATTCTGGTTGATCTAGTCATAATAAACATGTGAGGGATACTAGTTATCCTCATCTGTTACCTAAACGTTAATTGAATTAATATAGTTTGCTACATATTCAGCATGACAGAAAAACAATCCTTTCTACACCATTTTATAAATTGGCTTGACCACTTCCAAATCTATCCTTTCTCACATCCTCCTCCTTCTGAAAGGTCAGAGAGAAATGATTAATAGAATCCATTTTCTGGCCCAGCTTTAGATTTTTCATTCTTGTATATCTCTCTTGTCTATATAACTGTCTTTTTTAAATCTAAATGCATCATATTTTATGGTATAAAGCTTATATGTTTATAACTTATGTGACCATGCAACGATTTTGTTTTCGATATAATTTAGAAAAGGTTATGTTACATTGGTATACAAAATGTTTAGTGCAATAATTATTTAAATAGTTTTGATGAAAACAATCATGTTGATTGTGACGTGTATGTATGCCCTGTTTGTGCAATGCATTCGGCAAATTCTGAAATAATAGTCAATACTGCAAACAATCTCTATAAAGAACCTTACTATTATGAATTTGGTGACACTACGAACACACATTGGACTCCATACTTATATATAGACAACTAATACATCGTTATAACGAATACTTGGTTGTCAGGAATGATTGGTCTGGATCAAAACTAATTTATCTATTCAAATGGTCTGCTGCTTGTATTCAAATATAAATATCTTGTTTTTATATGTCAGAAAAGACATGTTAGGATACTAACTCCAAAAGTTCCTTGTACAAATCTTAATATCTGTAACTTAACGTTAAATCGCGCATTCACCTAAGTATTGGACGATATCCTTTTCATTAACGAGTGTGACGAAAGTATTAATTAAATACCTACAGCCATTTACTTCTCCATATAACGAGTGTGACGAAAGTATTAATTAAATACCTACAGCCATTTACTTCTCCATATAATGAGGATGTATATTCCAGGTCTTCGGTTGGTGATATCGTGAATGAAATCAGAGATGACATTACCTTTATGCCACATCTCCCAGTTAAACATCGATTCATTATTCGCATTATGCACAGGAGTTCAAATATGTTCATTTCGCGCATTATGCACGGAAGTTCAAATTGGTCCATTACTCGCGATAAGCACAGAAGTTCAAATAGGTTCATTACTCGCATTATACATAGGAGTCAAATAGGTTTATAATTCGCATTATGCACAGGAGTTCAACATAAATAATGCATACTCAATAATTTAACTGCAGGATTTCATAAGAGGATTGAATGTACATGACTGAAGGAAGTTTAAATCCACAACAAATTGCTCCACTGAAGATTTTTATTCGGGGAAGGTGTTAATTTGGATTTTTAATAATAGAAACATATAAAAGAATCGCGTTACTATGTTATATTGAGCTAAGTCCTATCTCGCGCTAGACTTTTCTATAACCATGTTATACAGAGCGACGTCCTACCTCACGCAACACTTTGTGGCGTTTATTTTCTTAAACCGTGTTATATAGGGCTGCATCCTATCTCAAGCTACACTATTTGCAGCGATTTGTTTCTAACCATGTTATATAGGGTTGCATCCTATCTCACGCTACACTAGTTGCAGCGATTTTTTCTCACCATGTTATATAGGGCTGCGTCCTATCTCATACTACACTATCAGCCGCGATTTTCTCTTACCATGGTATTTAGGGCTACATCCTACCTCATGCTACACTATTTGAGGCGATTTTCTATAAACAAGTTATAAAGGGCTACGTCCTATCTAACGCTAGACAATTTGTGGCGATTTTCTTAACGGACGTTTGTGTTTAAAAGAATTGTATTATCCTTGACAAAACCTTTAGTTTGCATTATCACTTTCCTCCAGTTTCAACCCGGCGCCTAGACCGAAACCTGTCATCCAAATAAACAATTTTAAAAGAGAAAAATCAAATGTTATTCTTGTAAGAATTGTCTTAAATTGTACTGTGTAAGATGGGAACTAATCTAAAAGAAAACATCTTCCAGACTGTGGTAACCCACAATCCATTGTCCAGCTTATAATTTGCAATTCTGCTGGACCTGTAGGCTCTGATACGAACTAATCAATAAATTTACAGGTTTGGAGACTTAGATGATGTTTAATTGTGTATCTGTTTGCAGAGTTTATAAAACGATGATGTTCGTCTAACCAGTCCCATCTTACATACAATTCTCAATATAAAAAGTTTGTTGAAGCGCGATGTGTAACAATTTTCCACTTTGATTAACGATTTGATTATTTCAAGTATAATTTCAGTTCAGTCTCCTATTATCTAACACAGATGCTTCTCCATAATTAATATTGTATATGTCCACAATATAATAGCACTAGACACATTTCAGAGGGGGAAAAAAGCATTTACATAATGGTGCTTATAGAGTAAGTATTTGTACTTTAATTACGTAACGATACATTTCTTTGGAATTATATAAAAGTGATAGAAATCTCAAGATTATATATATATATATATATATATATATATATATATATATATATATATATATTGTTTCTTTAGAGTTATTTAAAAGTGATAGAATTAAGACTGGATGTATTTGTAGTGTTACCAATAATCTTAGAATTTACAGAGAAACACTCTTGTGTTATGTGAAGAATGATCCTCGAAGATTTTGGAGGACACTAAAATCGTGTGAATATGGAATTTATCTTGGTAACTTCCACATCGATGGTTCAATATGGTTCCAATACTTTAAATATTTACTCCTTGTATAATTTTGTCTTTAATTCTGTAATAACATACACACACACAACGCAGGTTAATAAAATATGTCTGACTCACACATTCATAGAGTACAATGAAGATTGACAGTACATTCAACATGCATGCATATTTTTCTCATTTCCAATCCCCCGAACAGCCATCATGCATGCATGCAAACATTATCATTATTGAATAAACTATCACATTTTGAAAAGCAAATAAACTGCAGTAAAATTAGAGACTTATGTATAATTCAGATTACATTATGGTGCAATGTTCTCCGACCATATATAATATCCATCTTCCAAGGCAACCAATCTTTGAAGATTGTCAAATCAGAGTTTATGTCCATTCAGTTTGCTTTTAGTTGGATTGTAAAGGAATGTATTTATTTCGCCCCACTCGAAAGACTGGATCGATTACAGCCAGGGGAGTCAGATGAATTTGTTAGACAAGTCTGCCATGTCGAGTGATGCAGACACGTGTATCTAAGCCTGTTTCTGTGGAACACAAGTGCGTTGTGATGATGGGATGAGACTTGTGCTCTTTTAGGAACACTGTCTATCGACTATTTGATTATCATCACTATAATCAATGTTTTCATAATTCCTGACTATTTTGAGTTTTGTGGTACTATTTTACATATGCATATTCGTGAATTCGACGCGACACAACCAAATACACCAATTAATCGAATATTCGGTGTACATTCAGCAAATTTATTCAAAAATTGCTCTGCATTCTCGTCAAGATGTATCCGGACCACAAACAATGATTAACAAGATAACGCTACCAAACCATAATTAACAGGTAGATTGAAAAACATAACTTTTAATTACTACCATCACCATTAGTAACGTTTCAGATATTCCTATCAGCTGTTTTAATATTAAGCAGTTACGACGGGTATTTGAAAAGTATGATCTTTTCCTTGTAACTTCTTCTTTAATTTGAATTTGTTAATGCTTATAACTCCAGATGATATACAAAATAGCATTCTATAAAATTATCCGCAGCAGGTCGTGCAGCACGTGAGATGCCCTCAGATATATGCGAAGGCGTAACATAGGTAAATGTGAGTGATGTAAAATCTCAGAGGAGAACCATTATGTATTAAGGAGCAACATTCTGTAAAATCAGATCACGCTTAAGGTATTCTCTGGCTAATATCAAGGCCGACTTGGATAATGCTTACGGATGTAATTCTCTGTCATATTGTTCAGTTTTGACGTGGTTTCCTTCTACTACATAACCACGTAACGGCGTATAAGATCAGCGGGCCCCGGGTGACCAAGTGGTCTAAAGCACTCGCCTTTACCGATCACTGCTATCTCACCTCTGTTTGCGTGGGTTCGAGTGTCAGGCTCAACCTATGTAGGTATGTGAGAAAGCTTTCTGGTAGCTTCCCGTCGGTGGTTTTTCCCTGGGTTTTCCCTGGTTCTTCCTCCACTAGTTATACTGGCCACTATGTATAGTTTATCATGTGCTTAAAAATGGCTTTAAGCCCACAACAACTACATTAAAATAAAACGTCGCGTCAAAACTCCCGAAGAAAACGAGCATCTAAACTTTCACGTATCCTTCATACAGCCCTGGTTTAGGACACATTATGTTTTGGCTGAATACTACCACTAAAGGTACGATGGGAGATTGAAGGCCACCATGCGATTGAAAGTGCAGATTTCTAATGTACGAACAACATATTCGACAGGAAATACAAAATGGCATTAAAATGTGGAGAAATTAGACTGAGAAATGATATTTCGTATTTACTTCGAGGGATCGACTGAGCAATGTTCACAAATAAAGAACTTAATTGTACAGCGCACGAATATTCATAACTTTGTATATAGCCCTCGTATGTTACACGTTTACGTATCCACAAGCGATATATGGATACGTGTACAAGTACTACTGTTTTCGAAACATATCTATTGACAAGCTAAATACGCAAGCAGAAAATTGAGGCATACTTACGGCTACAAAAACATGAAATGATGCATGCTTCTCGATCAAATTTAGGTTCACTTGAAACAAATTATCGAGATCCTGTGAAAACTTCAGGAAGTACTTTTTAAGTGGCGATGACTTGGACACTCCCAAGTATAAAGTTAGACAAAAAATGTGTACGATGTTTTATTGAAGTTGAGAGTACATTCTCATCCACAGTCTTCAACCACTGAGCCACAGTGGCTCCCAAAGCTGTGACAAGCTAAATCATCAATTTGTGTATTTGCTCAGAATACGACATGAATTACAAGGCGAAATGAAACAAATCATAGTTATTATGAAGGAAAGCATGTGTGGTAAGTATAACATTTGATATTGTTCCATATTCAAATGACAACAGTCCTCTGAAAATTAAAATATCGACATAACTTTAAAAAAATACGTTAAAGTGTTAAATACAAATTTGACGGTCATTGACCACTAGTTTTGATTAAGTCACTACATAAAGATATGGCTCAAAATGTATTATTGAGTATAAAATATATTTCTGTCTTGATGAATTAATATTGTAATTCGTAGGCAGGAAAAAAATAATAAATGTATCTGCCCAAAATCACAAGATACGAAGAAAAAAGAAAGAAAACATCGACTATCATTTTTGCCGTGCATACAGAATTGCCTGAGATCCGAGTTGTGACCCTTGCGATTTATGCATAAGACGTTCACCAAGAACACTACCATAAATGGTTTGTCCGTTTTACGTTTCAGATCGATTAATACTGCAAGCTGCTTGCTAACAATATCAGCTAGGAAAATCTATTGATCTGAAATTTTCAGTTGTATCGCATTTCGACATTTTCACCTGATAATTAAAACCTTTTTGTATTCAAATATCCTATTACACTATTTTTATATTTGAAACCTACAGTCGGTTGTGAGTACGCAAGGATCACCAGATGGTACTTACATACGGGAGAATCACCTGCGTATATAACATGAATTCGAAAGAATTTTGGTAATAAAACGTGTTTTACTGGTTCTCACGAGTAACATCGTATTTGAAAGTTGTTGTTGTTGTTGTGGGATTTAACGCCATTTTTCAGCACACGATATGGAGGCCAGTATTAATGATAGAGGAAGAATCCGTCAAACCCCAGAAAGAAACACCGACCCACAAGAAGCTACTGGCAAGCTTTCTCACATACCCACATTGGCTGAATCCGAGACTCGAACCCGCGCAGACAGAGGTGAGATGGCAGTGATCCGTAACGGAGAGCGCTTTAGACCAATGGGCCACTCGGGGCCCCTTATCTGAAAGTTGTAATCATATCATATGTAATAGACAGTCAGTCACGTTTGTATGTGTCTAAACAGAAAAGCCATTCTTTAAACTAAAGTTATATATTAACATGACGGCCTTAGTTCATATAATAACATGAGCACTTTCAAACGTAACGCATTGTCATGATTTTTCATTTCAAACATTGCAATGGATAAAGACGACATTCCTCACTGAGGGTATTTTTCTTCGGAAGTGGTCAGGGTGGGGATAGGAGTGGGGTGCCTATATTCGCGATAAATATATCTTTTACAGACGTAAAGCATCCTTTAAAATTTAATTAAACATGTTCTATATTGCATTATAAACCCGTGATAAAATATCCGACAACCACCAAAGCAAGGTTAAAGTAATGAGAAAACAAATTCAAATCAAAAGAACTATATTTTGGAACTGCATAAATGACTCGTTATACTGTACATTCAAGAGAAACAACACTGTTTCGGTGGCTTTGAAGAGCTTGAACTCTTTTATGTATGGATCTATCTTTGCCTACTTAAGTCTTCATTTACGATCTATAAAATTGATTCACCAAAACTTAAAGTAAATAACGTGTTGCTTCAATAATTATGATAGAAATGATTGGGTATAGTTTAAAGAAAATAAATGCTGTATGATCTGCATTGGAAGAATGGGTATCGATAGAACTGGAGAAAGTAATGTGCACACACACACACACACACACACACACACACACACGCGCACGCACGCACGCACGCACACACACACACATACATACATACATACATACTTGAGAAAGTTAGTAACCCATCGTCATTCAAAACAAGTAAATTCATTAAACGTTGGAAAACGCGTAGCATTAAGCACCGCACATTTCCGTACAGTTGCTTACATCGTGATAATCAGCAGGGATTCAACACTCATGCATGCTGTACTAAAATTGATAATGATTTGCTGCTTAATTCGTATGCCGAATGTATCGAATAACTGTAAATGTGGAAAATGTTTATTTCCATAACGTTGACTAGCTGTGTCGCCATAAGCATATTTAGAATTCACTTTACATGACAACTGGTTGAAATTCACACTGAGTTTTAAAAAAAAAAAAGAAAGAAAGCTCTAATAGCAAGAATCACTTTCTGAAAATTACAACATGTATCGGACAAAAATGTTCAAAAATGATAACGTTTAGGAACATGTCGTAACTATTTCCAGGAGAAACGAGTATACTATCAGCAAGTTCAAGAATTACCAGTGCAAACCAGAAATCGTATGTCAATGCGTCCTAGTTAGCAAAAGGAAAGGAAATATACTATTTTACGAAACAAGAAGGAAATCAAAATATGACGGTGAGCGAGCCCACCAAATCAGTAGAGAGCAGACGACATTATGTATCTTACCTCGCCACTTCCGCCACAACACAGCATCACAGAGTTCAGTTCCCGAATTAGCAGCCGACACTGGAAAATCATGAAGATTTTCCAGATCCTTCCCAGCATTAGAGGATTCTATGCTTTCCATGTGTGAATTCCTTCACAAGACCAAGAATATAATCCTCACAGGGAGAGACATTGTTACTCCATATCTGAGAATATTATATCCACACAGTCCCTCCACCACCTACATAAAAGCGAGTATTTCCTCATGGAAATCCTGCTATACTGACTGGATTTGTGTCTCTGACCATCCGAACGCCTTGGCCTTTGGTAATTGATCAAATCCAATGATTGGATTAATTCGCGCGTTTGGCCGAATAGTACGCTGCCTACCGTCACTGGACATTACGAACGCGGTTGCACATTTGTAAATAGATAGGTGACAGCGAACGGACGTCCATATGCTGTCTGTATTTCTTTGCTAATGCATACCATTAATACTGAAAACAAACCTATTGCAAATTATTGGATTTTACATATGCGAGGGCTGAAAGGTATATATTATATAAGAGACATAATTATACGTCTTGGGGCAAAGCATACTAATATTGTTGAACTGTTTTACGTCTGTAATTTATTGCCAAGTAAAGCGTCTTTAATGTCGAGAAAATTCCGATAAATTCTCTCCTGTGAAACTGCGAACTGATAAAAAACCTCCATACCTAACAGCCGCAAATTAAAGAGAGCATCGATCGAGAGTTACTATAACAACCATGTGAATTTATTTTGAATTAACCTTGATCATAAAGCGGTCTGTCAACTTATGGATGGCAAACTGTAAACGAATAATCGGTAATAAAACTTTTATTTTAAAATGTGTCCAAATTTCGGAAGATGACGCAAGTATAAATACAATGCTCACAAGGCATATGGTGTAGGAAAATTAGTACAGAACATGCGTTGTCACCCAAGTTTCGTAGACGATCGATATTTAGAATAATGTGCGCCCAGTCAATGTACTTAGTATCGACTTTCACGGGTTCCTGTGCATGGTTTCCCGGCCAACAGATATTAAATGGACAATGCCCAGTGAGGAATTAGCGGCTAATTAGTTATAAGAGGCATGCACAGAGTTACAAGCAAATTTCTCATATTGCGAAAGGCTTGGCGCTGGAACTTATGGTAATCTGTGGTGAAATTATGAATTATTAAATATTTATAATGAGATATCGAAATGCATCAGTGGGAGAAAATTAATAATGACGTGTGGTAATAACCGTTTCAATCGCCATAGTGGTAATATCATTTTTGGAACAACTTTCTTTTCCCATTTAGGAAATATATATGTTCTTACATATGTTACTCCAACTTATTTTTCCATATTGTAACCTATTTAATTTCTCTCTCTCTCTCTCTCTCTCTCTCTCTCTCTCTCTCTCTCTCTCCGAACAGATCTTAAAATATGCATGGACTATGTAAGTAATGAGAGGTTCCATAAAAGTAAAGCGAGGTCGAAACGAAAAGGTTTCAAGTATAAATGAGTTTAAAATAGTTTTTCTACATGAATTGTACATAATTGACTGTGAATGAACTTGCATGGCCTGTTTCTATTTGATATTCATTTTTATCCATACAGTACCCATAACTCTACGAAAACGGTACATGTATTTAGGGATAAACTATTCATTAAATATTTCAAATGCTATGTTCTTCCACACATCGTCCATGACTTTATTGAAGATATAGTTTAATGTTACTTTGCATGACTATTTGTATGGTAATAGTTTAATGTTACTTTGCATGACTATTTGTATGGTAATAGTTTAATGCTACTTTGCATGACTATTTGCATGGTAATAGATAGCTTAGTGTAATTTTCATTGAAACCGTTCTCTATATTGGAAAATTAAATCTATTTATGCGTGTTATATATATATATATATATATATATATATATATATATATATATATATATATATATATATATATATATATATATATCACAAGCAAAATATAGACGAAAATGTACGGTTCTGATTTTAGTAAATATAAGGAAAATTTCAAGAGTTAGGTGTAAAAATTATATTGTCACCAGCTATTTTTTAATTTAAAAATGTCAAACGAGTAAAAGAACTTCAATGTCTTGGATTGTTAAAATTGCATGTAATCAGTCTATCAATATATTGATCATTCTACCGATCTGGCATGGAAGACCTTAAATAATATATGCACGAACGCCCTTAAAATCGTCGGCAAAAAGTAGCAGCACAAAAGACCCTCACATTCCCTTAGAGCTTTAACAATCAATGCCAAAAGGATGATTATCAAAAACCTAACACATGTAATGTGACCAAATTTAAATCTCGTCATTTAGATTTCACTATGTTTAATTAATAATTTATTTGCGTTGATTTAGTCACAAATAAATTACATGTTTTTTAAACGCTTTTGAAGGCACAATGAGGAATATTCCTAGATGATCATGATTTCAAATACATTAAATTAGTTACAATACAATATTCATATATTCTTTATACATACCGCTCCGGTGGCCTAGTGGTTAGAACGTCCGCCTCGGAAGCGGGAGGTCGTGGGTTCGATCCCCGGCTAAGTCATACCAAAGACTTACAAAAATGGCACTAACAGTTACCTCGCTTGGCGCTCAGCATTAAGAGGTTAGTGTTAGGACTGGTCGGCCTGGTGTCAGGATAATGTGACTGGGTGGGACATCATGCTGCGTGTCTGCGTGTCTTCGTGATACATTCATTTGTATCAACAATAACTGTTTCGGCCTGCAGTAGAGCATCTGGCTTCCGGATGGCACCTGATTTCAAGGTAAAAAGAACAGTACAGTAAGTAACAACCCCGGAAGGTTGAGAAGGGTGTGTCGCTGTGTAGCAGACACATATACTTCTTTTGGCAAGTGGAATGAGCCAAAACAGCAAATCAATGAAGCAGATATCACTTTATATTAATATTCTTGTGAAGAACTTAAAAATGTCTGCCTCCTAAAGGTTTTGAAACAAATTTCGTACAAACTTTAGCGTTACACGGGTATTCCATTTAATTCCACGTACAAATACATGATTTTTATTAAGATCAAGAAATTCACTTGTTCATTGTGTTCACTTGTCGTGACTTCCATGTATGAAAACACGTCAATTTGTCTTCTTTTTAAAATTATGCATGAAATGAACCTAACAATTCCATTCGAACAAAAATTACCTCTAATTATACAGAAAATATTTATGGTTCACTTATTGTTGTAAGAAAGAAATGGATGGAGCTCTGTGAGGTGTCAAAGATAAAAGAATCAACGTAATAACTAGTTTAACTTCTGACTTAATAAATTACGGCTGTACAAAACCTACTAGAGAAATATACTCTTACACAAGGGCTTTCATACCGAACGAATCAAACAACACCTGCTTGGGCGTGGCTTGATTGTCAATGTTTCCAGCACTTCCATGGGCCTCAATACATCGGCTGTTGTAAACTGGACGATTCTCAAACGCATAATTACTAATCATAATTTTCATCTAATGACCTCACACAACGGAACTCTAATTTCAAACTTACATGATTTTTCCTTTTTCACATGTGTATGGTTCACAAGTAAGTCTTTCCATGCCGAATATCAGTACTTTACGCCATGCAAGAAAAAACACGACCCAAGCATCCAATACAAAGAATCATTATTATTATCTCAAGTTACTATCCAGAGAATTCCATATGTAAGGAAATTTGGAGAGATTCCATTCTACGACACTAATCCATGCAGTCATAAAGTATAGAGAATAATGTACTTAACGCGCCTGATCCAAGAAACTAGGTAATTACTCGGGTTGAGAAATATCTTCGCACCACCGACTCCTCTTAATCAATAAATAACCAAGAAACTCAAACAAAACTACAAACGGAGACGTAAATGCAAATAGCTCATACCACTGGTACTTACAGTATAGTCGTAGTCTTTCAAATGGTGATTTTGATTTCGCAATATGTTTGAATGAATGTTTTCTCGATCTATCACTTTGATATCAGTGGAGAAAGTCGTGAAGTTATTCTCGTAGAAAATCAAGCAAATGTTTGAAAGATATTGATGGTGTTCACTGGATGTGAAACCTATAACACATGCATCTTCCAAACATTTACAAACTGAATAGGCACTGGTTTTTCAACAGCATGAAATAGCTTGGGCGACCTTATTACATTCAAACTTTGCAAAAGTTTAAAATGGTATATATATATATATATATATATATATATATATATATATATATATATATATATATATATATATATATATATATTGTATAAGAAGATTGACATACAATATACTAGGTCAAGTTTTCATTTGATCTATACAGGAAGAACCTTAATAAAAAATTTCCAAGCCCGTTTAGGGACATGAAATATATTTCTGTCACCCAGTTTATCTAGTACGCTATCAAATGTTTGAGTTCTTGTGTCGACGCTTGAATTTTTTTTTTTTTACATCTTATATGAATAGTAGGTGGACTGTGTAGTAGTAGTAGTAGTAGAAGTAGTATTTATAGTAGTTTTAGCAGTAACAGCAGTAGTAGTAATAGTAGTAGTAGTATTTATAGTAGTTTTAGCAGTAACAGCAGTAGTAGTAATAGTAGTAGTAGTAGAGATGATTAGGCGAAAAAAGACGAGTCATTTAATCAGAAAGTTACTAGTGCAGTAGTAGATTTTTACTTCACTATGGACCCTGAAAATAAAACTCATAAAAAATAAATAAAGACTAATCATATAATAACTATACCTCACTAAACAGTGATAACCTTTTGTAGACATATACCTCTTTACTGTAAATTTTAAACATTATGCAAATTCCACTCTAATAGAGACATATATTTTTTTTTACTTATTTCATAAATGGTTTTTAAAAAAAGATTAAACTCTTATTTTCTTCCTCCCGGACGTTTCTTTGAAAACACGTGGCAGACGAAATTCTACTGATTGCGAGAGAATGGGACGGGAGGGGCGGGGGCGAGTGTTGTGTTTTAGAGTACATCATTTACATATAACACCAAAGAAGTTTCGGAAAGAGGTTAGGATCTCAGCAGTACAGCGAATTTCAAAGCGCCTACAATCTGCAGGGAGGCTACTCATAAACTCGGTGCTCTGTACGGACGTGTTTAGTTCCCATGTAATTGTGTGATCTGTGATTTAGATTTTTAACGCAGCTTTAACAATTTTTCAGTGATAACGCTACAATGTCTGCAGTGTGACAGTTTATAGTGATGTATAGCACTGGGTCATCATGCCGTAGTCATGTAGCAAGATTTCCCACCCAATCACATTATCCTGACAGCAGGCCGACAAGTCCTAATACTAACCTCTTAATGCTGAGCGCCAAGTGGAGTAGGTGTTAGTACCATTTTTGTAAGCTTTGGTATGACACGTCCGGGATTCGAAACCGCGACCTTCCGCATCCGAGGTGGACGCTCTAACCATTAGGCCACCGGAGCGGTCTCCCATGTTAATGCAGAAAGTACTTTAACGTGCATAATTTGTTCAAGTCACAATGACTAAATTTAGTTTATTTACAGTTGACAATAAATCGCAAAGTAAGATATTAAATTAATATTTCAATGGCAATTTGACATATCGCTCTCTACATGTCATGAGATCTTAAATAATCTCTATAGTAGTTTTTTAACCCTCGAAGTCCGACCCACCCACCCACCCACTCCAACCCAAACCAACACACAACTAAGTTATCGGTACTGATGAGGCATGGAATTATAACGCAATACAAATTTTAAAAATTTTCCATGGATAGAACCAACATAACCACATCAATTTAGACCGATAAATAAGCCACCATAATAAATTTTTAGTTTAATGGTCGTTACTGGGGTCAGATATTGGTACATAGGGTTGTATTTGGGAGGTACGACAAATCTGGCATTGAAAGTGTTTGGGGCGAGTTCACATATGTATCTCGCTCATACCGCAGTCTTAAAGCTTATCTTATTTACATATATAATAAATTTAAATATAATTCTGGTCGGCCGATCATCCCTGTTTTTCGGTGCCGACCAAAACACACACACACACACACACACGGTAAAAAATAAATAAAAACAAATTTTAAAAGTTATGAAAAATGTTTTAAAAATACAAACTTACATTTTAAAACAATTCCGAAATTGATTTGTGCATCGAACTGATCCGTTTTGACCAGTACTTGAAGTGCTTAGTGTATGTTATATACCAATCATCATAATGTATACAATGTTTTAAAAATATTTTAAAAAATACCCACTTACCCTAAATTTAAAACCAGTGCAATAGGAAATACTCATATTTTTGGACTGAAAGAAGAAACGTTCTTTTCTTTGACTATTATGTTTCAGGTAGAAAAGAAAGTTGCTACTTATCCTCCGCCAGATTTATTTTCAAGACATCTTGATCAACCAATTACCATGGTAAATCTGCCATTATTAGCTGTTCAATTTGGCGGATAGTCATGCTATTCAATTCACATTTGGCTAATTGAAGAGCTCGGGGATTCTGCATTCTCTTTTACATAGAAAACGGACGAGGATCGTCTAGTTGAAATGTTTCACAGCAGAATTTAGGATGAGTTTCCCAGAGACAACAGTCGCATTTGGGTTGTGATAGTTTATGGTAGAGTATTCAGATTTCTGATAAAGAAGTAATCGTTCACTGAGGAACTGAAGAAAAAATAATCTCCAATGACATTTTTGTAAGAAGCAGGACAATGTGCCTGAGATGGTAAAAAGGGGTTGGCTATCAGTTATATTTACTCCATCTCCTTCAGCTGTGGTGTCTCAGTGGTTGACCTGCTACCGAAATGGTGAGGGTTCGAATACTACCACCGGACCAAACTGGGTCGGCTACTGTGGTGTGGCCTTGGGCAAGACATTTTATTTACTCCAGTTGCCTTTAAAAAAAAATAGCCTTCCGTAAGGCACAAAATGAAACCCACGTGACCAGACTATGAAAGACGTGTTTAGTTCAAAGACTGTTATAGGATGAGAATATTTACTGCTGTCTGGTACGGATCAGTATATAATGCCAGCTACCATGAAAAACATATGCACCTTACAAAAATGCGTAAAATGTTATAATGGTGAATGCATGTGTTACACAAAGTGTTTCAGTATTTGTACATGTATTGCGATAAACACTAGTATTGTGGATCGATTTTGATGCTATCGTTCTTAGAAGTGATGTACATAAAACCGTCCACCATAATTTATCAACAATATATTTAGTTACCTTGTTCGAGTCGGCTGTGTGTTCCAAGGTCCGGATACGTATCGGAAACACTGATTTCTTTGCAGCCAGACGACCAGTTACTGGTGGGTCAATGGGAAAAAAGTACTAAATATTTTCAGATGCACTCACTGGCTTGTAAATGGATTTAATTATTTTTCCATTATACTTTTCATAAACTTCAATCTATGTACTATAGTTGCCAAAACTGGTTACTTTTATTTTGATATTCTGTATTTAATTTCCTGCTGACAAAAATATGGACTCTTGGTGCGAGGCTATATGTTATTAGGTGCAGACTAAGGAGTCCACCATTTAACAGCACCAGGCGCATGAAAATGTTGTGAAACACCTGTTCTTCAAGACTTCCAACAAATTTCTCTAACTCTGACACATGTGGCTTTTATGCCAATCAAATAAAGAAATTCATTTTTTTTATTATTATATTTTAACATTAACTTCCATGAGAAATTAATTAGTATTCGATCCCTATAATGGTTGGAGTGTTGTATTTATCCATGAATACTTTATGCATTTATGCAATTGTATCTGTGTCATAAATTGATTTATGAGAAATCACAATAGAATGAATCATGTATAGAGTAACATAGGAGAGGCACATTTAAATATGCATATAAATATGGAAAATACGCCTCACAAAGCTTCGAGCTGCCCAGTAATTATTACTGTCTGGATAAATTGTCACATTTTTTACGTCCAAGTGAGACTGAAGTTTGAGTTCTAATAGACCCTCTGATTGCCATGATTTATTATCACCAATATCTATTGGAAGAGTTATATATGTGCTACAGGCACAGATAATAACTTTCTGACATGTAAGAAATTGACCATAGAGGCAGTTCCTGACATGTATGAAATTGACCATAGGGGCAGTTCCTGACATGTATGAAATTGACCATAGAGGCCGAGTTTGGTTTTGGCCACCACATGAATCACCTTGTTATTTTTAGTTACATTTTCTACCTGAAAGTAACAGGGCTGAGTTGCAGGGTGTTTTCCCAATTCCTACATTCACTGTATTATGGTATGCTCACATTAAAATGCCAATATTTATTTTTGTATCACATCATAACAAATTCATTTTTTTTTATTTCATCCGAGCAGCGGCAGGGGTGGGCAGACCTACAAAAAAAGTGGCGACCGATTTTGTTAGGAGGGCCTCTATCAAGGCCCCTTTTTGCAAAATGGGGTCTAGAATAATGCTTTTGTAGCCAAGTAGTATTAACTCATTAAACTATATAAAGGCCAGTTCGAAGCTTGTATGAGAGACCTAAAAAAAAACACCTTGAAGGATGGACACCCACCCACCCACCCCACCCATTCAAGGCCCCATTGTGAGAATGTTGATTTATTAATCTGAGGCTAGCAAGAAAGAATGACTGCGACCAGGTTGATTCACGTTGAATATCTGTTGAATCTTAGGTAATTATTATGGGATTTTTTTATTGTTGCGTGAACACACCACCTGGCGAATCGCTATGTGTGAAACGAACTTTTCGAGATTCAGATGGCTGTCCAGGCTGGTTTTCAAATTTGTTTAATTTTGTAATCAAGCACACACACACACACACACACACCACCGAAGGTGAACCCCGGGTGCTATAAAATGAACAGCCGTATTGTGGGTTCGAGGGGGGCCCTGTTAAGTGCATCTGGGTTAGGTTTTGTGAGTTTACAATTACCCATTCAACGATAGCGTTAGAAGGATGGCCCCAAAAGCTATTCCAATTGCAAAACAATTAGGCATGAAAGCCACCGATGTTGTTCGTGATAAGTGTATTGGCATTGTTGGATGACATTGCTGTTTAAGCATTCTCGGCGATCAAAGAGAGACTCGCACGATTAGTACGTGGAAAACCACAGCCGTTAAGATTGCCCAGCACCGAAGTGATGCCAGCAAGTGAGTGTCAGCAAAACAATAAATAAAGCAGCGAACGAGCAGTTGAAATGATTGCTGTCGGGCCATCTCTGACAAAACAAGCCGCAACCGAGATGGAAAAAATATAATCGCAAACCTAAAAGCGGGTAGTGGTCTGACCCGTCGTAGTCGGCCAAATTGATCGGTGTTATAAATGTTTTAGACAACAATGAATTATAATAAAATGTTCAAGCCTGTATCTGATCCCGCATTTGACCCGGATGCACCTGTGCTCGAGGATGAGTCGGTGAGTCATTATCAGCATTATTCTTATGAATCACGAGAACCACACCAGCTGAGGCATTTATTGAAGTCAGGTTACACTTTTGAGAGATACCAATAATCCATACGCTGCGGGTGACAAATGTGGATTTGTTAATAATGGTGTTATAGCGTTATTTAAAAGTACCGTGTATATGATTGATAGTAGACAAATCGAATGCAGGAATGTCACGGATACAAACAAGTTAAGCGCAATCACGTTGAAAAATAACTCGCGGGCTCTTACGGCAAGTGTGTAAAATGCGGCACAAAGAAATATAAGTTTGTCGCATAGGATCAATCTGCGAACTACAATGTGAGTTTTCCCAGCATCACAGTCGTGTCGGATAGCTGTGCGATCCCCGACGGAGATATCACTGCGACACTCGGGAAATTATCAGGTGTGTCATGGGCTAAGTACCCTAGATAAAAACATCTTCCGGAATATAGTTATTGTGGTCCTGGAACCCGACTCGACATTAGACTCGACGAAAAAAAATTCTACCAAAACCAGGCGAATTTCCGGCAAATGCAATCGATCAGCGTGTCATACTCATGATGTCACGTTAAAAAAAAAAAAAAAAAAAAAAAAAAAAAACGACATATCGCGTACGTCAAGTTGATTCAACGCTAAAGTCGATAAAAATACAAATGTACCAGAATCTCTCGCGAACTGGTAGATAAGATCGGCGATGAGTGGTAAACTAGCTCTGTGGAGGTCCACATGACTGGTAATTAAACGCCAACAATTACATATTTGAGTTGATTTATTATCTACTGCGCAGCCACCAATCTATGGACTAGATTCAACAGCTCCTCAGCGTGGATTTGTCCATTAATAATTGCAGGTAGTTCCTGAAAACACAAATTACCACCTGGTTGAATACGCGCCAGCAACCAAAAACACTAACCTTGCCCATGTAGACTTTCTCGGACGAAGGAAGTTCCCCTACTTCTGTTAAATTCAAGACCTGTCAAAGCCACATTTTTGCTTACGTAGCCTAGACAACTATCGACTCTGTCCACGGTACATTGTCGTCTGTCATTGGGAAAATGTTGCCACATCATTACTGTGTTACAGCAGGCACAGTGTTTCAGGGTCATAATAAATTCAACATCAAGATCAAACTAGCACTTTTTTGTCTTTCCGCGCATAACCAGCTATTTTTTCTTTAGCGTGCCAGAGACTGTCGTTGCCCCGACCATTTTCTCCAACACCGTGTCTTCGATTTGCCTCGGTAGACAATTCTGCACAGTTGAGATATTTTTGTAACTCTCGACACCGCCAAATATACTAAATTTTACCATTCGATGCGATCGTGAACAATCAAGATATTGGTATCTATGATCGTTGGATGATGGTGATTTTGATGGCCCCGTCTGTGACGCTGACAGCACCTGCTTTGCAGCGTCTATTGGAACCTCCGCGATATCATTAAGAACAAGTCGTTGTTGTGTATTTGTTCCTGAAATGTCAGAGAGTATATTTTGTCTACGTGTTTCCGCTGCACGAGAGCACAGTAGAACCGGCACCGTTGGACACTTTCCTTGGTGACTCGGTGAAGCTCAAATAATCTATGCTGAAATGTATCACGTAACATTTTCCTAGATACAACTGTCAGATTATTAGGCCGCCATGAGTCCCAGAAATCAGGGATTGGTGTCTCTGGAATTTCTGTACACATCAATTCACATTGACTCTTGTCCAGCTGTAATCTGATTAGCGATAGCGATTGTCGTAATGTTTCATCGTGCGATCGATGGTCATACATTATTTCTTTGCAGTGGCCAAAGTAATTGCGCAGCCAGTCATGGGGAGATTTTCCTGCAAACGGCGGATGCTGTCCCTGATCACCGCACATGATAATTGTTCCCCGAAAGCCAGTCGAGAAACATTTTAAAAGTACCTCTGGACAAAGTGCATATTTTGTCCCCAAAAATTATTCTCAGTTTATATTTTCCCCATACGCTCGGGCGTCCACGCATCACCTTGCCATCGAAAACAAAATGTGATAAGTGCACGATTTCACACCACGCTGTTTCATCTCTTTAACATGGCGCTGAGTTTGAGTCAACACAATCATGTCAGAGTTTAAACAATTCGATCGCACGTGTTGTTTTACCAGAACCACTAGGATCATCAAGATAGACTGTGTTATATCTCGTGATTGGATTATTCACCGACGGTGACGATGATGGTTCTGATAATTCATTGTTTCGGGAATAAGCACCAACTGGTTTAACATCGGCTTATTCCGAATAATTAGGTATTTGTTCGCTCTTTATTCTCAAATGACCCCAACGAGCCTCTCCGAAACTTGCGTCGATACATGGTTTTACAAGATCTATTTTCGATTGACTTATACGCAGTTAATTCGTGGCGATTCTAACAGCATCTGCCGGAAACCGATTGATCATCGATAATAGGTTTATTGACGAATATGCGAGCATCGAAGATCTCAAATGAATAAACTGAGGCGAATCACCATCGTAGAAACTGACTATCGTGCAAATCGTACCGTCGTTTTTATTGCACTTTGTCTCGACATCAATACTCCTCTTGACTTTGTATCACAAAATTAAGTTCTGCTGGGTCAATGATTCATCTTGTTATTATCAGATGACGACCCCTACGTAAATTTACCGATAATTTTTCTGCAGATCTCTTTGTCATCGCGTGGTAACGAGACAGATTTTTTGTGTCCTGTACGATATCATCACTGATGTTACAGTCAGTGACGTTAAAATATCGCTATCTAATAAATGTCGTAATATCCCTGTTAGATCCCATCCATGCTGGTTTTTTGGTGCAGCAATCATCGAGATTAATTATTGTGTCAGGTTTATTAAAATGATGACCAAACCAGACGGGTACACCCGGATAAATATTCGTTCTCATCAAATCCGGTAAAATCGTAGTCCATGGGAGAATTACCATTTATACCAACTCTTGTCATTTTGTGTATTGGATGACCGAATCTTACAAAATACTGATTACAATCGTCGAGACCTAGAAATGCAGCGTGGTAGAAAGCAACGTTGTCAACTCTGATCATATCGGCGGAATTATATGTTGTGTTCCTGAGATCACCATGTCCAAGCTCGACACCTGATCGTTATATACCATCGAGAAATGTTTTTTGGAGTTGGACGCCATTAATTTTTTTGTTGCGCTATATGAGCCACAACAGAATACGTGGTAAAACAGTTATTGAGTAATCGTTCACTGTCGCCGTCATATATTACCACAACCTCTTTCATCGCACGTTGGGGAGATTCCTTCCGATAAAGTGTACTAGATGGTAGTACAAAGTAATCGAATGTTGATTTATGTGTAGCAGATATAGATATAAATATGTGGCGAAAAAATCCGTTGCAGATAAATCTGGGTCGTCACTGTGAAATAGCCAGACAGATACAGGGTCACGCACACCATTATAAATCTCCTCAAAAATATCGCCGTTATAAAATCGTATTGTTCTTTGCAGCTTCGTTACTGATTCAGTCCAGGCGTGTGAATTAAGGTTTATAATCGCTATTTGGGCGGCCTTACTACGATAGTTGTCAGAATTGTACAAAATCTAGTTTGTAATTGTGTTCACCACGACTGAAATTTTAATTGTTTTTCCAACAGTGCTAGGTCATTTATTTTAGCTCCATCGACAAGAGAATCTCCCCTTTTTGCTATTTGTTTTATTCTCGATTCTGTTAGTCCGTTTCCAGCTCTCGACTTAATAAAATATTCTCTGACACGCTGAGCCACACAATTCAACGTGCCTGTGGCCGCGGTATTGACTTTGGTGCTGACACCACGCATATTAATTATCCTAGCCAAAATTAGAGTTATCATCATCATCATCATCATCAGTCTCATGACCTAGTGTGGTCGTTGATGCACTGTGCTGCTGAACATCTGACAAGTTCCCTCCACTTGTCTTGATCATGTGCCAATGCCTGTGTCTCCGCAAAACTTTTCCTTGTCCATTCTGTGATGTTGTCAGTCCACTTTTTTCTCTGTCTACCTCTCCTTCTGCCACCCTGGACGCTGCCCTGCAGGACTGTTGTGGATAGACTGTTGTCACTAGTGACATGGCCATACCATTTCAGCTTTCTCTTTTTGACGGTGGTGAGGAGGTCCTCATATTGGCCTACTTCGCGCCTGATGGTGTTACGCACTTCTTCATTTGTGATGTGGTCCATGTAAGAGATGCCAAGGATGGTTCTGTAGCATCTCATTTCAAGTGACTGGATTCTTCGTTGTAATTCTGCTGTCAGGGTCCATGCCTCACATGAGTACAAAAAGACTGAGATGACTAGAGCTCGCAATAGTCTGATTTTAGTTTTCAGACAGATATTCTTGTCTCTCCAGATGGGTCTTAGCTTTGACATAGCTGCCATTGTTTGTGCTGCTCTTGACAAAATTTCTGCCCTTGATCCCTCTTCAGTGATTATGGAACCAAGATATTTGAACTGGCTCACTGTTTCCAGTTCATGTCTTCTGACTTTAATCTTGGCTGAGATTTGTTTGCCACTATTTGCCATCAGTTTTGTCTTCTCAGCGCTTATCTCCATGTCAAATCTGGAAGATGTTTCATCCAGGTTCTACACTAAGGTGGCTAGCTCGTCTTCACTGCCTGCCAGCCCATCAATGTCGTCTGCAAAGCGGAGGTTGGTGATGTTACACCCTCCAGTGCTGACTGTCCCACAGTGGTTTTCCAGGGCTTCGCTCATGACGCCCTCAAAGTAGATGTTGAAAAGCGTAGGTGACAGGAGACAGCCTTGATGCATTCCCACTGTTTTCTGGAACCAGTCCCCCACAGCACCTTGGGCAATTACTGCACTGGTAGAGTTAGAGTTAGTCTGCTTTTATCAACTGAAGGGAAAGGTATATGCCTTGCTTTTCATGGATGTTCACAAAAAGATTTCCATTTTCACTGGATTGAACAAATTCTAATTTGTTCAGAAATTCATGTGCAGTTAACAAATAAATTTGCTCCTCATAAATTCTCTTGTTTCCACTGAGTATTAAAAGCTCATCAGCATCACTTGTTTCTTTTCCTTTCGCAGGTCTTAATTGGCTTGGTAAAATATTAGGATCAATTAGTCAGTCATACTGAAAAAAAGCAATAGCTTGAACCTCGTGCAGATACTCTTTCTAATCTTAGCACACAAGAGAGTGACTTTGGTGGACTGATTTATCTTCCGCAAGAGTTGTGTTTTATGGTACCTGCTTATTAAAAGCCAAACAATTGAAATGCTTTATATCTATAAATAAATTTTCCACTGTTAAAGTTTTATATCTACCTTATCTTACAATTTATTATCATTGTGTAAGCTTCAGAAATCATTCAAGTCAGTTGTAAGTAAATTTGTGTTCGAAAAGAAATTTCTCTTTTAAATTGGCTGGAGTAATTATATTATGTGTGGTCAGTTTCAGTGGCTATTAGATTCATTTGATGTGTCACTTCGTACACTTACCAGGGTCCCACCACATCAGTATATCCTTGTTCCAACATGGCCTAATAGTTCTTTTTTCCATTCAAGTCTGATTAGCTATATTCTTGTTAGTAATCCCCACCCCAAGACACACCCACACAACATTGATGCCGCTATTAGCATCCCCAGAAAAATAATGAAAGGTTTGGAACTATTTCTTTTATATCAGACTAAAATTATTTCTAAAGCACATTATTTACTTGAATGTGTGGTTTCGATCCAATAACATGCACGGGGATTTCCAACCAAGCATTTGATCATCCCTAACGAGACTCCGCTTTACTACACGCCTGTGCACCCGGTGTCTCGTAAATCCGTGACGTCTTGTCCGTTGGCGGTACCAGTAGCAGTCGGTACCCTTGCCTCGGGAAAAAGACAAGTGCAGATCGACTGAATAACCTCCTGACCGATCTGTACACGCGCTGCGGACTCGTATACCTTATTCGCGTTATTAGATGCCGAAATAGCACGTGGAAAATCATCGCGCTTACCGCCTCCTGACCATATTCTGCTTTCGATAGCAACCGCGACCCTCTGGACAAACCCCTTCCTTTTCGGACAATCGGACACGATGTGACCCCATTCCTTACAGGTGAAACATTGTCTGTCGCTACGATATGTACCCTTCCCAGATTGAAAGTTTCCACCCCTATTTGTACCAAGTTTCTCGGGTTCTCTGGGTCTCTGATCTTTATCTTGATTACTTCCTTTGTTATCCCTAGAGATCACATTCTGGGTACCTCCCCGAGCTTCAGCAAAATGGTCTGCCTGGGTAGCCATATCAGATATTATTGAAGGACTTTTCCCTCAGGAATAAATACAATTCCTTAGCACAAGTATTTAACAGCTGGTCCCTAAGTAAAAAATCGGTAAGGCCCTCGAATGTTTTTTGTATCTTGCCACATTCAACACACCGCTGAAAATAATTTCCCGTCCTACTGATGAACTGGGTAAATGTCTCACCTTTCTCGGGTTTACTATATTTAAGCTTTTTCCGGAACCCTTGGTCTGTCAACTCGTATCTCTTAAGGAGTGCCTCTCTTAACGCGTCATAGTTCAAAGAGTCGTTTATGGGTAGACGCGAATACACATTTAGCGCTTTACCTTTAAGTAACGCGCTGAGATGGAGCAACTAATCATCCTTTTGCCACTTCTGTACGGTGGCATATCGCTCAAACCTATGTAAATAACTGTCCAAGTTATCTATGTCATCTTCAAAAGGGGGTAATTTAGGGCCTCTTAACTTTGACTCTTGTTGTCCATCTTTCTTAGCCTCTAACAATTAAAATTTCCCTTTATGTTCTTTTTCCATATTCCTGTCTTCTAACTATATGGTTTCTATCTTTGTTAGTTTCTCCCTCTCCAACTTTCTTTCCTCAAGTTCTCTTACCTGCTCTAATCTTTCCATTTCTGCTTCCCTTTCCCATCCTATCCTTTCCTTCTCGGCCTGCTTCTCCAACTCTATCTTCTCCTTCTCAAATACCATCTTCTCCCTTTCAAATGCCATCTTTCTTTCCTCAGTCTGCTTTTCTAGTTCTAACTTTTCCCTCTCTATATCTCTCTCCTTTACCCTCTGATCCCTTTCCCGAGCCTGCTCCTCCTGAACGAATTTTCTAAGGAACTTGCCCTCATACCCAAACTGCTTGCCCTACTCCACTAGATCTTTGAGTGACGACATAATAAATACTGTTGATAATAACACCAATCCTAAGTGCTCTATCATATAACACATACAATTTTAGGATTACACGAACCGACCGTACATTCCTTTCTCAAATATATGCAATATGTATATATGTATATATAATAAACAAATGGCAAATAAAACTGAATATGAGTGAGGTATTCACTTGTCAGAAAGGTCACAATCTGAAACAGATAAACTGAAAAACCTTACCGGAGTCAAGACCTATGCAAACTAACGTCCCTACTCCTAATCCAGTAATGCTCCTCCTAATCCAATAATGCTCCTCCTAATCCACTGATCCCACTTCTGACACCATTTATCACAGGATGAAGCCGGGTTCGGACTGGATTAGGGAAGACACCAAAAGCAACTGCGTTTACAGGATGTTTATTTATAAACGCAATTTAAATATTAACAACTCTGACACCATTATAAACAAAAAGATAAGGAAAATTATAAAGTTCCTAACATGGTACTATCAGCAACAATTAACTCAACGAGAAAAAACTCAAACATGAATTTAACAAATGGAATTTCAAAACAAACGTGAATTTCTATCACCGATCAACAAAATAAAAGTGATCTACACACCAATATAAAGAGTCTTGAGTGTATCGTTCAAATAACGATTTAGAAAAGAATGTAATTATGAACGTATCGTTCATAAAACGATATTGAAAAGCAGTGTAAATTACGAACCTATCGATCGTTCACATAACGATATAGCGATAGGAATGAATGAAATTACGAACCTATCGATCGTTCACATAACGATATAACAATAAGAATCAATGAAATTATGAAATGCAATTGTGGAAATAACATGGAACACTATATAACTATTGTGGTGCCCATTTGACGTCCAAGATGTTCCGGTTCCACGCGCTCTAGTCTATGGCCAGAAAAGCACCCACGTACGGTCCGCTCCTCTCAGTCTGTTGAAGGATCCCTTGAGAGCCTTCACATCACAGACCCGATGGTCGCGAAGCCCTGTTCCCTCGCACCGAGAAAACCAGTATACTCTTCCGATCCAACGTCACCATAACACAGCGTATACGTCACACGAAACCACACAGAGTTCTGTGACTTCACATCAAACCATTATAAGGCACGGCATAAGGCATGGCGGCATGTATAAGGCAGGTGTAATGCAGCTCTACAGCTAGAGATTTGCTTCCGTAAAGGGGTAAGCTTTCTGACAAGACTCTGTAACGTAATTTAGTTACAGAGAATTTGCTCTATATGTACACTAGCTGTGACACATATGCGCAGCTAGGTACATAGGTTTCCCGCTGCCGGCAATTTGCACGTGCAGGGGTCTGAGTTTCGCTAAGGATATCGAAATAACTAGAGCCGAAAAAATATACAACCCTCTGGTGACGCTGTACGCGGCAACGAAACCCGAGTACATTTTTAACAACATATACATATTGATATAACTCACACACAGTTCCGTGATAATCATCAAATAAAAAGGGTTGTGTTTCAAAACTACAGACATAAATTTGGGGTATTCAAAATATGGACCTTTTTGACTTCACATGTGTATTTTACAATTTATGATTATTATTATTATTTTTTTTGTATCAGAGAGGTAGATGTGAAATTCAATGTGTGCATACAAACTCTCCCCCCCCCCCGCCCATTTGCAGTTCTCTGAACCTATGTATTAGTGAGAGTGTATAGGTTATCTCCCCTAGACCACGTGTCTGAAGATTAAAATGTACATTTTTGCAATTTTTTATTACAATTAGGAACCGTGTAAGGAGCCTGTCTCTCATAATAAATGATCTTTTAGTTACAATATCTTGTCCACTGTATTTTTTATTTTAAAAAATTCATTATTTGGCGAAAACTGTATAATTGTTTTCTTTCTATATGAAAATGGTGTTAGACCCCCAAAACGTACAATCGCAAGAGACTTAAATATTATTCAGGTAGAGATTTTATACAATTATGGGACAGTTGTTCCAGTAATTAGAAAAGCAGAACTTTAATAGAAGTACCTGTACGTGCTGAACACGATCAAGGTCAGCCGGTCGAGCAGTTATACTACGCGATCACATTATTCACAGAAGCATTATAATGCACCCTCAATGTGACGGATGCGAGAAAATCATCGAAGCGCAACGAGATGAAATCACCAAGAGAACCGCGCTAGTCATGGAATACAAACGTGCATGTTTTGTCGCCGATGCAGTTTGTGGAATCACCGCAGCATCCACCATTGCCCTAGGTGTGGCGGGAATTACAACTATAGCAACTGAAATAGTTGTCGGATAGTGATGGGGGGGGGGGGGAGAGAGAGAGAGAGACGGTGCTGGTAAAATAATTTCGATACGATTATATTCACGACTACGTTTTTATTCGGGACTTTTCGAGGAAGTACGAATCAGTCTCAGTACGGTTAATAAACTCTAATAGATGGAAATAGAGAATAAAATAATTAGCATGGCCGAGTTTGTGATTTTGATGTTGATAATGAAAACCACCTGCGAATCGAAATACAGAACCGAGGCGTTGTCGACCAAAACAATAGATTTACGGACAAAGAAAATAGAGTAACTGCTTCCATACGTATCTTGATCAATTTGCCATGCATCAGCCAGAATGCAGCACCTAGTATAGTAATTTCACTTGCTCGCACACTCGGGGTAGAAGTTCACAACGGGTTTGTATATGCTTGAGTAAATAGTACACTTGTGTATGATTCGAGGGTAAAATCAATGCGTACTGAAGGCTTGGGCCATCGTCCCCGTTACACTTCCGGCAGAGAACAAGAAGCATAGCAACCGACGATCTGACAGTAACATTACCGGATTCTATATCTTCTTCGCTTCATTGAAATAGTAATTAGGACAGCAAACTTGCATCGAGACACAAATATGTATCGTCGGGTTCATATTTAGTAGTGTTTTGAAACAATTAAGATGTGGAATTTAACACAGCACTTAAAAACGCAAACACACCAGCGTGGTAGGCGATTTTAAAATATTAAACGCAAAGAATATATAAGCGGAGGAAAGATAAAAAGATGTTATAAAGGTGTCGCTTGAAAAAGTGAAAAAAGTCTGGTTATAGCAGACAAATAACAACAAAGGAAGCATACCAGCTTCTTGGTAATGAATTGATATTGCAAAAGAAAGATTAGAGAGTTTGTTAACTTACAGGACACATAATTAAGTCAAAGCTGAGACATTGTTTTAGAGTGGAAAAACGAACTGTATGAAGTAGCTAGGGATCTGAAATGACTGGAAAAAGACATGGATAAAACACGGGGCTGCACCTCCGAACGAGAATTATAGCAAACAAAAATAAATAGAAGAGCAGAAGGTATTGTCTGAAACTCTGTCTTTATCCAGTGTTTTTGTTGCACATTGTTTCGGCTATGTCATTTATAAATTGAAGTCATTGCCAAAACCTAATGTACCAAAGGAGAACAAAACGTAAAACGAAAGCATTGCAAAACCTGTGACAGGCACACCTCACAGAATGAGAAGAAAATCAAACACACAAAATTATAAAAAAAATTAAAATTCGTCAAATGTTTTAGAACGTGTATTTTAAATGTCTGAAACGACGGAGTAAATTTAGCAAATGTTATTTACCAAATATCTTTAATGTTGCGATTCGGTGTTCTTAAACTAAGTAAAAAATAGAGCGAAAACAATATTTTTTGGTCAGATTCAACAAATAATTTTTTTTTCTTGAATACAAAATGAAAAATTTAGAACAACTTGTAGTATTGTGAATTAATATCCAATAGTCCTAAAAGCTTTGTCACAAGTCCAAATGTATAAAGTTCCAACTGAATTACGGTGGTATTCCAAATAAGTTCCAATATAGAATGTGATGATATGGTTGCAGTCTCAAACGTGCTAATGTGTCAGTGGCCTGAAATTGTTATGATGTGTTTTTTGATGTATCACAATAATATTATCTAAAAATATTCTTGCATGAATTCACCAAATTAATGCCCGAGTCCAAGATTATTATTGATGAACATTTTGTATTTTCAATGAATACTAATTTGAATAAATATCTCCACCCAGTGAAAAACTGAACACAACAAAAACACATATTCTGCTTCAAGATGTTTAGCCAAGAATGATTAATGTCTCTAATAAACAACCTTATATGAAAAAACTAAGACACACTAATAGTGCAGATCAATGTAGATCAATGAGTTAAGTAGAAATTCGATGTCCTAAAGCCAGAAAAAAATGTTTACCTCCATTGATAATGATTTGAATATTTAATCCCCAATGATAGAAAAATATTAACTATTTATTATACTGTTTAAAATATAAATGTCCTTGGTGATCTCTTCGAAATGTTAGAATTGGTTCATCACTGAATCTATTGAACAATCGATGTCATTGCCTGAAGACCTGAATGTACGTTCAGGACCCACAAGTAGGCGATCTGAAGACAGACGACCAATACAGATCACCATGTCCATGTTCAACGAAAAGGACGAAATCACTGACAACTTTTTGACGCAGTTCGAAAAGTTGGTACTGGTTCATCAGCTACCCAAATACCAGTGGGCTGTCAATGTTTCGGCATTCTTACAGGGAGCCGCGAAAGACATTTATCATAATATGACACCGAACGAGGTAGACGACTACGACGCTCTGAAGAAAGCGCTACTACGGCACTATGAGCTGTCGGCGGAAACGTTTCGGAAACTCTTCAGAGAATCTTCAAAGAGAGCTACCGAAACGCACGCGCAATTCCATAGTCACGTACTCGAAAATTTTGATAAATGGATGAAAATGGCTGGTACCGCGCTAAAGTACGAAGGCATACGCTAGGAAATTTTGAAAGAGCACGTCTTAAGTACATACAGAAAAGACTTAATAGTGTTCCTAGTGGAGTTTGAATTCTCAACCTTGGATGATATAAGCATGATGGCCGAGCGGTATGAGAGCGCGCACTCGCGTCCAACCAGCTGGGGTGGCTGGAACCGACCTGGCATCGGCGAGCATAGACAGACCACTGAGGTGGTACCCCAAAGACGGAATGGTTAGAATGGTGGGAGGCCAGGGGCCTGAAATCGCAGCCAAGAAAATTTCCTTGGGTTTGGGAAGACTCAGCGGGCAGAGAAAGATACTAAAAGGAGAAAAGGTGAGCTGGTGTGTTACGGCTAAAACAGACCAGGTCACGTCGTTAAGGATTGTAGGAAGTATCGTCCGACAACGATTATTTCGGTAACTCCGAATACTGTTAAAAAACAGAAAACAGTGGAGTTGACTAACATAGCGGTAGATACGGTTAATAATGAAATGACAACCGTGCTGTATGATACCGGCTGTAATTATCCGGCTTTGGTAGATAGTAGATATGTCAAGCCTGCTGATTTCACAGGCAAGATGGTTGAGGTCCAGTTTGCTAACCTGACGAAAGATTCGCTCCGGGTCGTTAACTTTGATCTTGATTCTCGGTACGTAAAGGGACGAATTGAAGGTGGTTGTTTGTCTGGACTGTCTCATGACATAATATTAGGGTGTAGGTATGTGTTACCACACATAGACAATTTGCTACCTGGCGAGTTGAGGAAACATCAAGAGGAAGATTTGTCTCTCAACAAGGTACGCATGTACTCAAAAAATGAGTCCATACGGTAATTACCAGATTGTGAGGTGAAGTTCGCGACGAAACGCGGTATTTTGTACCGTTATGCCGGGAAATGGACCGATACGTTTAAACAAGTTGGTGTGCCCATAGCGAAGCGAGTAGAAGTGGTTAGGTTGGCACATGAAGGCCTACTGGGAATCCACATGGGCGTGCCGAGGACCAGAGATAGGGTAATGAGGGAGTTCTACAGGCCATGTGTGTACGGGGATGTTCGGAGGTTTTGTTTGTCGTGTGACAAGTGTCAGCGGGTGGCACCTAAGACTTCCCATTGCTCAGTGTCACTGGGAACCACCCCACTGATTGCCTAACCTTTCTCGAGGGTGGCGATGGACCTAGTAGGCACGATAAAGCCGGCGGCAGAAAGCGGTAATCGTTATATACTAACGATAGTCGATTACGCCACCCGGTACCCTGAGGCCGTAGCCTTGAAAAACATTGACTCAGTCACGGTAACTGAGACCATGTTAGGAGTGTGGCCGAGAGTTGGTGTCCCTGATGAGATACTAACTGACCAGGAGACGTAGTTTGTGAGCCAGGTGATAGAAGAGGTAAACAGATTAATATCCATTAGACACCTGACAACTACCCCGTATCACCCGCAGTGCAATGGTTTGGTGGAGCTTTTCAATGAAACGTTGAAACACGCTTTAAAGAAGCTCTGTGAAGGTCTCCCCAGGGATTGGGATCGATACCTTCCTGCGATACTTTTTGCATATTGAGAAGTACCACAGGCTAGTTTGGGTTTTTCGCCTTTCGAATTAGTCTATGGAAGGACAGTCAGGGACCCATGGCTGTAATAAAGCAGTTATGGGCGGATGAACAAGTATCCGAGGAAGTGCAAACAACATACCCAATATGTTTCAGATCTCAGCAACAAGCTGTATGAGGCTGCTAAATTAGCGCAGGAGAATCTCATCGACGCAAGGAGGCGTCAAGCCAAATATTACAATAAGAGGCCGAAGGAACATCACTTCGAGGTTGGTGACAAGGTGTTGTTGTTACTGCCGTTAGAGCACATCAAACTTCAAGTCTCATGGAAGGGACCATTCGTGATAACGGAGAAAATGGGTGGACAGAACTACTGTATCCGAGTAGGAGACAAGAAGATGTACCACGTAAATCTCCTGAAACGTTATCGTTAAGAAAAATGACAACCACAGAGTTCGTGGTTGCTACAGTTGTGACTGAAGATCCAGAAGACAATGGAGGAGAGGCGGAAGTACTCACTAGTTGTCCTTTGACGAGGGAAAAAACCTACGTCGACGTTGTCCTTGACGGGACATTAACGTTAGAGCAACATAAGGAAGTGGAGTCGTTGCTCCAGGATTTCTCAAGCGTCTTGACAGAACGATCTGACAAGACGGAGTTGGAGGATTTCACCCTGGAGTTACTGGAAGAGAAGCCAGTGAAGGTGAAACCATAGCAGCTGCCCTATGCGAAATCTGAAACTGTCCGAAATGACATAGACATGGGAGTTATAGAACCAACTGAGTCGGTGTATAACTCTCTTATCGTGTTGGTACGGAAGAAAGACGGCACATACAGATTTTGCGTCGAAGTTGAACAGGATCACGGAATTCCAGGTAGAACCGTTACCTGATCCTGAATCCATATTTGCCGGGGTGACCAACAAGAAGTATTTTTCGAAAATCGATCTGTCTAAGGGATACTGGTAAATTCCAGTTCGAAATGAAGACAGATCAAAACTTGCCTTCGCAACTCCAGATGGGACCTATCAGTGTGTAGTCATGTCATTCGGGGTCCAGAATGCGCCGAGTGTCTTCACGCGAATGATGCGAAAATTTCTTGATCCGTTAAGGGGGACTGGAGTTTGAAACTTCATGGAAGATTTACTCTTAGCGATAGCTCCTTGGGACGATCATATCATTTTGTTGACTTCATCAAACGGGACTGACCGCACGATCATCTGAGTGTTATGTAAGGTTTAGGAAACTAACCAGCCTAGGTCATACTCACAGCGAAGACACGTTACCCCAAATAGTTCAAAGGTCGACCAACTTAGGGACGCAGTACGACCGACCACTAAGATGAAAGTTCGGTCTTTCTTGGAACTTGGAACTGACAGGGTATTATCGTCGATATGTTGTACCTTGTAAGAAGGTAGAACCTAACAACAACACCGCCAATAGAACCTCTAAAAAGTGGAGGGCTCGTCCAGGATCAGAAAAGTTTAATCAAGTAAAGAGTCTCAGCAAATATAGAATA
This sequence comes from Sinohyriopsis cumingii, assembly GCA_028554795.2. Classification (NCBI taxonomy): domain Eukaryota; kingdom Metazoa; phylum Mollusca; class Bivalvia; order Unionida; family Unionidae; genus Sinohyriopsis; species Sinohyriopsis cumingii. The sequence goes on along the minus strand of CM068824.1, from coordinate 112,671,944 downwards.
GAATAAGTATCAACACTTTGATAACTTCAATAGTACTTGTCAAGAAATAGCGATTAGAGTGAATCAAATCATAGTCTGCTTATTTTTTTAAATATTCTTCGCATGCATTTTTCTTGCCATTTCTGTTCATATTGTGATGAAAATATTGTAAGAGATTGAGGCACATTCCTTGCTGTCGTGTCGTGTTCTAAATGTGTGAAGTAAAGTGAAGAATTACCGTTGTATTCTCCTGAGATAAGTGATGTTCAGGCCAACCCCGCAGTAGTAATTACGCCTTGAGTGTGTAACCATTACGCTGAATATGGGGTGACATTCCAGCTGTGTACTGCCCGTTGATTAATTGTTGGTGCAAGGATAGTCTTGTTTAGTTGAGTAGGGCCATACTAGAAGTAGGATAAATACGTGTGGGGATATTTTCGAGTAGGGCAATAACACTTGAGTGCAGGTAAAGAAGTTAATTCTTGTGTCACCGTACTAGTAGACCAGGATGGCGAAAGACAGAGAACTAGTTAGAGAATTTCAGTCGATTGGCAAGGACGTGTTATAATACGAAGGGGCCCAGTCAGCTGAATTTGTTGAGCGGAGTATTAGAGTACACAAGGAGCAACTATCCGCGGAACGAGAGAAAGACAGACAAGCAGCTGAGCGCGAACGAGAGTAAGACAGACAGGTAGAGGAACGAGAGAAAGACAGACAGGTAGCTGAGCGCAAACGAGATGTACACAAAAACGAAACCCGAGTACACGTATTTAATAAATAAAAGGTTTTATACAATTCCCTGACATACAACTTCATAATCTGTTTATTCCCGGTTGATTCCAACTTCACTGTTACTGTTCTTCTCGGCCCTTTCGCTTTTTTTCTCCGACCTCGCTACTGTCTCACTTCTTTTTGATCCTCAAACTTTGTGTGAATATGTGGATACGTAAGTACGTAGATACTTAGATACTAGGATCAGTAGGTACGTGGATACGTCAGTGAAGCTACTTCCCCTTTAAAAATAAACAGAGAAGGGACCTAAATCTTCTGTCAGATATCCTCCTGGGAATAGATTATTCCTCCACCTCGTTATGTCAGATATCGTCTTATCGGAATTCAAACAGATACCAAAGGCTATCCATCTGGTCAAGCTAAACATATCAGACCATAAACAAACCTAATTTCATAAGATTAATGTACTTCCTAACGGCTATTTAATCACTGACTCGCATTAACATCACACGAGACATTACAGTTCCGTTCTCGTCTCAATTACACAAATGAATGAATGAAATTCATTACATAGATGAACTACGTTATTTTCAGCGAATACATACATTCAAGTCTTTATCATACGTAAATCATCTAAGATCGGAGAATTCACACGGATTCTCGTAAGTCATATCAACTAAAATAATGCATGAAATTCTTAGATTCCTATAACAATCAAGACGACAAATTCAATCCATTCGTCAAACTTATATAAAGAATACCATTGTACAAATTCAGATAGATGAACTCAGCACCGTTAAACTCGTATCAAGAAAATTGATCTACGGATTTCAACAAATAAATTCTTGCAAATATAAGCAAATAAATGCATGCAATTCATTATATTCGTATCAACGAATTACATGAGATAGACGCAAGTACCTTGTGCTTTCAAGCTGTTTCGCTTCTATCGCCAGAGTTGTGTCCGTCAACTTTTCAGACACCCGGTCCCTTGGATAAATGTTTAACGAAATTTAACCTCGGAGACCCTTATATTTTCACTCTTGAAGGAAAAATGCACACTGACTAGATTTTTCGATGAGGGCAATTTTAAAGACCAAGAAATTTCGTGTGGGAACCACGCCCCTTATTTAGCGTAACCAATCAGGATTAAAAATATGTACCGCATTTTATAACTAGACGCCGAAATTGCGATAAGCTTGGCCTCCAGATTTCCAAATAACTAATTCTGTACAATCTCAATTCATACATTTCCGATACAAAGATCGAAGTTAACCCCTTTCCTAGCAGTCTGTCTGACGGTTAAATAAAGAAAGGTTTCATTAAGAATCACTTCCTCTCACGACACAGACATTAAAAGTTATTGCAGTATAGCGATTTAACACGCACCTATCCCCATAAATCTAATTAATTGTTCCTCACCCCAAGTTAATGTGATCTTTATAGATTGACAGAAACTTCCACCCTTACAAGCTGCTTGACGGGGAGTGTGTCGTGTGTGTACATGTGAATAATATTTTACTGCAGTAGTAAAGAGCGGCACTTTAGCGACAATGGAAAAATACATTGCAGACCATCACCACCCATGGCACGTTTAGCGACAAGATTTTTAGCGACAATGGGAAAATACATTACAGACCCCATTCGGCACGTTTACCGACAACACTTTTAAGCACACCCTGGGCACGTTTAGCGACAATGCGAATTTAACATAGGACTATTGGGCTTGTATAGCGACATGAGAACGTTGGGTTGTTGTATAGGGACAAAGCATATTGGGTTTGTATAGGGACAAGATGAATGGAACAGAGATAACACATACAACAGACAATAGACATTATTTTAAAAAACTAGGCAACACACGAAAAACATTTTTTGATGCAAGCCGTTAACATAGAGGGCATTGCATAGGTCTTCTTCTCTTCCTCAAACTTCTTCTGACTTCTGGTCCGTAAATGAGAATTCTCTTCAAACAGCCTTGTCTCTCCACATAAATTCGTCTTTTCCAAACGTTCGTATCCGTGATCCTGATAATTGTCCACGATGATCTGACATACATGGGTAAGTCCGTACGGAACAGCATTGACGATACAAGAGTAGATGATTCTACGTTTGTCCACATCTTGTGACGAGAACAGGTGAAGAGAATGCAGTGAGTGAACTGTTATTATTTACAGCGGAAGGGCGGATCGAAACGGATTGAGTTTATTCACCAATCAAAACACGCGTTACAAAATGCAGTCACAACACGGAGACGGTCTTCCTATGCAAAGAGAGCTACCTGTGACGTCACATTCTCTATATAGATGTGCTAGCGTCCGTGCGCAGACAGTCCATTCGACACAGTTTTCAAACATGACTGAACCTTAGAAGACGATGGATTGGGGTGCACCGGCTGTGGAGACGGGAAGCAATGGAATAGCAGCGACTACCAAAGTCAACACAGACCTACGTCCAGAAGAGGTAAATTTTAATTGGCATTTAGTGGACTTTTTGTCTCTCAAGAATTTGTTCCGGTACCAGTACCTTCGCAACCTTTTACAACAGCAGAAGGAAGTAGAACAAGCTCTTCTGCTTCAACAGCAACAGCGAGAAGAAGAAGAGGCAAGAAGGAAACGACAGGAAGAAGCAGCAGAGAAGAAGCAAGGTCTAGAAGAGAAGGAGAATAGTGAAAGCCAAACGGTGGGTGACGGTACTCTTAGACATTTCTTCACTTTCACAAGTTTTTTTTTTTCCTTTTCGTCCTCACTTTCTCCTCGTCTTCTTTTCTTCTCACTCTGCACGAGTCTGGGTTCTTCCTTTAGGGAGGGTACCTCTTCTTCCTGTTCTGAACCCCTCTCTTCTTCTTGCTCCTGATGTGTCTTAGGACATTCTGAAGACCAATGTCCTTTTTCTTGACAATGATAAAAGTTATCTTAACTTTTGTCTCTGCTAGCACCTGTTTTGCTTTTTTGACGGTCTGAACACTCTGAAGATCAATGCCCTTTCTTCTCACAGATATAGCAAGTATCTTGACTTTTATCGCAAAGTAGTCCGTCAGCTTGTCTGAAGAAAATTATCTTCTGACACCTCGCAAAGCTCTGATCAAAAGTGCGATCTCTGTGGCCTTTTCCATCGTTCTGCTCGGTTTGAGAGTGAAATGAATATTTGAAAGGAAGTTACAGGCCCTTTATATATACACTGGTCTTACATGGATATAAAGTGACCCACGGCGTTTAAAATGTAGTCATTTGACTTTTCGCAGTCCAGATGACACGATCGCATGAATTCGTGGAGAAAGGAGAAGAAAGTAAGAGGCAGAAACGTGATATATCGCCTCCTACAGTAGCTGAAGTTTTGGCTCAAATTCATGCCAGTGATTTTGAAGCTGACATGAATCAGCTAAAACCGGACCCAGAGACACTACACACAGCCAAAGTTCGCCATTAGTAATCCCTGAAAAGTACTAACACATCCGAGAGATGGTAAAGTGCTTCTCTAGAAAATTTAGAACCACGGCTTGCACGTACACGGTGAAGTTTAAAGATTTCAGGTCCAACGTACCACTGGAGAAAGCAGAGGGCTTCATAACCGAAGTGTGGGATTCTTTGTTAACCACTCTGAACCGACAATATATCAGTCCCAAACCCTCCACCTTTATCTGCTACTAAGAGAAACTTCCGTATGATAAATAGAACTTGCCTACCTCCTACAGCAGAACAACTCGATAACTGCCTGCGTTCATTGCTCGACAAACATGCCCCAGCTACCAAGTGCAGAGTATCAATTCAAAAGCATTCTCCATGGTATAGCAATGTTAGGGACTAGCTTCGCATTGCTAAAAGAGACCGCCGCAAAGCTGAGAGGCTTTGGCTTTCTAACAGACTCACTATTGATAAGCAAATCTATGAAACCGCTAAGAAGAATGTCACAAATATAGTCCATGCAGCGATATCAGCCCACTACACTACTAAGATCATATAAAGTTTCAGCTGCAAAGAGCTCTTCGAGATTATTAACAAGCTAATGTCAAGGAACAAATCTACACCACTTCCAACTACGTTCTCTCCAGTCCACCTTCCGTGACAAACTACAAACCATTAGAGATAAGCTTGACACCATAATTTCAATTGACTCTCATCACCATACAGTTGTGATACAGAATTTCAGCGGCAACCATTAGCAGCATTTGAACCTGTCTCTATGGATTTCGTACGTACATTTGTGATGAAGAGTGCACCAAAGTCTTGTGAACTTGATCCAATTCCAACATCACTGCTGCTTGAGTGCTTAGATCCAGTATTGCCTTCACTATCTGATACCTCTCTCATCCGGGGAATTCCCATCATTTTTCAAAACTGCCATTGTAAAGCCTCTGCTGAAGAAACCAACACTAGACCATAACGATTTAAAAAAAACTACCGCCCAGTTTCTAATTTCTCATTCATATAAAAAATCTTATTAAAGGTTGTTCTATCCCAGCTTGTATCTCATCTGAATTCAAACAGTCTTTTTTAGTAATGTGCAATCTCCATCTCGCCCTAGTCACAGTACTGAAACTACTCTTCTCAAAGTAGTTAATGACATTCTCTCTGCGTTGGATAGTGGAAAGATTACAGTCCTCACCCTCCTTGATTTGTCTGCAGCATTTGACACAATAGACCATGATATATTACTTCACCGTCTCCAGCATGTATTTGGCATTCATGATACAGCCTTACTGTGGTTCAAGTCCTACTTGGTCAACAGGACACAAATTGTATCTGCAAATGGAATACACTCCAGCCCAGTTGATCTATGTTGTGGTGTTCCACAGGGGTCTGTTTTTGGACCTGTTCTCTTCATTCTATACGCTCAGCCACTCTCAAGTGTCATAGATCATCATCCAGTGTCTCAACAATTGTACGATGATGACACCAAAATACACAAATCTAGCCTTCCAACTGAAGTTGATGCTACCATCCAAGGCGTAGAGAGAGAGGTGCGTTTCTGATGTGAAATCATGGATGACATGTAACAAGCTGCAGATGAATGATGATAAAACTGAAGTCATTCTGATCACAACACAAAGACTTTCTCATTCACATACTCTACCTCAAACGATAAATATCAGTAACACCAACATTAAATTCACACAGTCAGTACGAAACCTAGGTGTTACTCTGGACAGTACTCTCACATTGCACCAACATGCCATGAACATATGCAAGGCTGCATATCTTGAGCTGAGACGCATCAGCTCAATTCGCAAATATCTTTCAGTTGATGCCACTAAAACACTTTTGTGTTCATTAGTACTTTCAAGACTGGACTATTGTAACTCAGCTATGTATGGTTCATCGCAATATCTATTCCAGAAACTTCAAAACGTTCAAAACACAGCTGCTCGGATCATACTTAGATTATCACGATCAGAGCACACCTCCCCGCTGATATGTACCATATACTGGCTATCCGTTCGATCCAGAATCAAACACAAAATGTGTTCTCTGTGCTACGTTTCACTGAAGGACTCCAGTCCAACATACCAATCCGACCTCATCCATGTGAACACACTAGCAAGATACTTAAGCTCCTCTTCGGTCAATCGTATACTCATTATTCCCACTATGAAAACAAAGTCATATGGACAGCGTTCTTTTGCATACCAGGGCCCAGCAACGTGAAATGAATTGCCTATTGAACTTAGACACAAAGACACGGTGATCTCATTCAAGAGTGCTCTTAAAACTCACTTATTTCGACTGCAAGAACAAACTTAAAGACCTAATAATGTTTCCTACCTTAAATATTTTCAGCATGTTTTGTATGTTTTCTAATTTCATGGTGTTTCTTTTTTTTTTCTTTTTTTTTTTGTAATCGTATCATTATATATGTTTTTCATGTTATAGGTGTTGTCTAATCTTGTAAAGCGCTTAGAGCTTATAACGAATAGGCACTATACAAAGTCCTCATTATTATTATTATTAAGCCAAAGAAGACGATCGCTTGAGACTTTCCATTTATCACGACATTTTAAAGTCCCTCGTTTGGATCGAGTTTAGCAGCCCAACAGAATTGACACCTTCCAAAGTCATCGACAAGATTCAACACGTGCAACAAACCAACGACAAGTTTCACATCACCGATGGAAACGCGACACTGTTCATGACCCACGTTTATCTTCCCCAAGGGACAGGACGCAAAAAAGTGTTATTGGTAGACGAACTTCGCAGCACCAAAAAGAGTCTCGTTCAAATTAACACCTCTGAATACCAGATGTGTTTAGCCCGTGCCATTATGGTGGGACGAACGTATGCCGACACGGTAGAATGGAAAAGAGAATTGAAAACTATTCAAACATCGAATCGTACCAAAGAACGAAGAGAAGCCGAAGTCCTGTTTCAACAAGCTGACCTGTCCAAAGACACATCCTGTGGCATTTCTAAAATGCAAACATTGCAAGACGTGTTGGCTCCACGCTACACCTTGAAAGTGCACCCTCAAGAAGTGCGCGTACTTTTGTTGTTTCGAGGCAAATACTTCAAAGACGGAAAATACGTTCACGTATATTATCACGAGGAACATTTTGATGTAATCACCAGTATCACTGGATTCCTAGGATACAGTTATTATTGCGAGAAATGTACCGATGGTTATAACAACCGAGAAAAACAGAAGCATTGTGGGTCAAAAAGCTCAAGATGTTTGGCCTCGCAATCATGTCTAGATGAAGGAAAACAAAGAGCGCATTGCCCTTCTTGTCAGCGCACTTTTTTTAGCCCTGCCTGTTACCAACAGCATCTGAAGACGCAAGGTTCACAGCAGAAGATTGCTTGTCAACTGCTGCGATTGTGCCCTACTTGCGGACAAGGTAAGCAAGAGAAGGAAGATTACCAGTAGAAAGGCAGTTTCATCTTTTTCGATTTCGAATGCATGCAAGAGACCGGCATTCACATTCCTAATTTCTGCGTTGCAGATGGAGCGCGTGAGAAGTGCATCCAAGAGCCTATCTTTAGTCATTTCCCTCACTTCAGCAAGATTCCTGGAGGACTTGAAAAAATCTTTCAGGGACAGAACACGCTGGCCGATTTTGCCCAAATAGATCTTAGACCCCATCGATGAAACGTGGAGCCAAGAGGACATTGAAAGGTACGGAGATTGTCATCGCCATGCTACAGTGATGGCTCACAATTTCTAGGGATACGATGGACAGTTTCTTTTGAGATACTATATGGAATAAGGTACGAACGTCCTAAAGTCACTTTGAACAGAGACAAAATCATTTCCATGCAAGTGTGTCAAATGCAGGTTAAAGATTCAATAAGTTACTTGGCCATGCCTTTGAGTCGATTGCCTAAAACGTTTGGAATGACAGAAATGGCTAAAGGTTATTTTCCTCACGTTTTCAATACTGAAGCCAATCAACACACCCTTCTACGCCATTTGTCTGAGGCTCACGACTACGACCCCGACAACATGCGTACCGAACAACGAGAAGCTTTCAACGATTGGTATCAGGCTCACGCCTATGACCCCTTCGACTTTCAAGAAGAAATGTTTAAGTATTGTCGTTCCGACGTGGACATATTACGACGTGTGTGTGGACAATTTCGAGAACTGTTCATGGAACACGGAGGGTTCGATCCTTTGAAAGAAGTCTGCACCATTACCAAAGCGTGTTCCTTAGTTTACCGTCAACGATTCATGTCCGTAACCACCCTAGCCGTTATTAGTCCTCAAATGACCAACTTTGACAAAAGTCAATACTCGGTCAAAGCCCTACATTAGCTACATTACTTGTGCGACAAAGAAGACAAATTGATTCAGCACGCCCGCAACGGAGGAGGCGAAAACACCATTGGAACGTATTCGGTGGATGGTTGGGACTTAGAAAACCCCAAGATCGTGTACGGGTTTAACGTTTGCTTATTTCACGGATGTCCCGTCTGTTCGTCTGTTACACTCAACGTGGCACTAAAAATGTGTTTTTACAACGGACCATGGAAGACTTGTACCAGGCCACTTGTCAACGCCGCTTAAAGTTAGAACAGCAAGGATACCAAGTGGTGGAAATGTGGGAAGACGAGTACGATCACGGTTTGAAAACCGGTCCCGAGTTTAAACGCATCGTGGAAAGTTACAAGCTGGTGGACCCCCTGAACCAGCGGAATAGTTTGTACGGAGGACGGACGAATGCCACCTGTTTGCTGTACCACGCTGACGAAGAGAAAGGAGAAGAAATCAAATACTTGGACGTTTGTTCGCTGTATCCTTACGTGTGCAGATAGTGTCTCTTTCCTGCAGGGCACCCGCAATTGCTGCCGGAACACATCGACCTGGACAACATTCGACAATACGATAGACTGATCAAGTGTAAAGTCTTGCCTCCCACCGACTTGTATCATCCCGTCTTACATCACCATTGCCAAGGAAAACTGATGTTTCCCTTGTGCCGTACTTGTGCCGAAACCTGCATTCGATACCAGCCTTGTCAGCACACCCAGGAAGTACGCGCCTTGACGGGAACGTGGGTCAGTGTAGAATTGTTCAAAGCTCTGGACATGGGATACCAACTGTTAGAAGTGTACAAAATTTAACACTTTCCCAAGACACAAAAATACCACAAGGACGAGGAGACTCAGAAAGGCATTTTCGCAGACTACGTTGATGCCTTTATGAAACTGAAACAAGAAGTCAGCGGCTATCCTTCCTGCTGCCAGACTCCCGAAAACCAAAATAAATTCAAAGAGAAATACTGGGAGCAGGAAGGCATCACTTTAGACCACATCGAGAAAAACAAAGGAAGGCAATCGTTTGCCAAAGTGATGTTAAATTGCTTGTGAGCAAAATGGCACAAAAACCGTGTTTACATAAGACGGAGTATTTGACAGAACCTTCGCGCTACTTCCAGATGATTCACAAAAAAACCCAAATACATGAAACACGTTGACGTCATTCGTGAGGATTTGATCTTAGTCAATTACGAAGAAGATCTGGACTTTGTAGAAGCCGACGAATTTGGAAATGTCATCATTACGGCTTACGTGTCAGCCCATTCTCGCTTAAAATTGTACGAAGTTTTAGAACTATTAGGTGATCGTGTCCTGTACTTTGACACACACAGTTGCATCTACATCGATAACCCGGGTCAGCATCACCCTGACATCGAAGGAGATCGTTTAGGAGCCTGGACAGGCGAACACCCCGACGAGAAGATTTTAAGTTTCGCTAGTGGCGATCTTAAAAATTACGGCTACGAATACCGGGACAAACAAGGAGAAGTGCACACGAAGTGTAAAGTAAAAGGATTGACTCTCAATTATCGCACCAGTCGAGTGGTGAACTTTGGGGTATTGAAGGAAGCATTGCAGTCTGGAGAGGATGGAAACTTTAGAGTGACTATCTACGAACCGCAGAAGATTGTACGTTTACCCAATCACCAAATCGTCAATCGACCCTTGAAAAAGTTGTATCAAATCGTGTACCAGAAGCGTGTGCGGCTTCCCAATCACTTCACTTTGCCGTACGGTCGCGTCGATATTGGTCAGCATATAAAAAGGGACAACGTCCGAGATCGATAGTTCATTGTAACTACCAAGACCGAGCGAGAAAGATGAATTTTTTCAAACAGACATCATTCAAGTTCGGTGATTCTCAAGCGGAGTGCGATGCTGTGCCTTGCGATGAGAGTGATGCAGTAAAGCAGCATGGGAACTTTGTTACTACTACCACTACACATACCATAGAAAATGATGATGTGCGTGTCAAACCTGAATGGATGCGAAAGCGATGCCACTCGTTATCGTGGACTCTTTACTGGTTTTCATTGTCAATGTCAACCTTCACGTGAGGTCATGAGTCTATCACCCTACGGATCTCGTTCAAAACTGAGCAAACTCCTGTCGATTTCACCCTGTCCTCATCAAAACAAACCCGTGAAAGACGAATATTCGTTCCCTGTGTGTTTTCCTGATTAATGCGACTTTCAAAATCGTTTTCAATCGTTCCATGGAAAATGGCCTAAATACCTGGGAGGACCTACCCCCGAAGAATTAGCCAGAGCCGGATTTTTCTATTTGGGCGAAGGGGATAAAGTCAGCTGCTTCAGTTGTGGTGTGTCACTACACCAGTGGGAACAACAAGATTCGGCATACCTGGAACATGCTCGATGTTCTCCGAATTGTCACTACCTACCTTTAGTGGGACCGAGTTATTGAAGTGACGTACCATGTCGTTTAAGAAACCAGATTGGCTAGGAGTCAAACGTTGGATGCCACCGAGACCAGTTTTAATCCCCATTTAAAAAATAATATTCAAAGATTACCAAACGAACTGCAGGAGAAGATCTACAAGGACGTTTGGCAGGGACATGCCAGAGCAAATTTTCAATTGGTAACTGTAGAATTATTTTGCCGAGAAATTCACAAGAAGAAAGTGAAAGAAGTCAGCAAACGGATCAGATTTTTCTGGATCAAGTGTGCGTTTATCCTATTATTCCGCTTTATACTGTTTACATCAGAAGATTTCATTGACATTCTTGATCGTTACCCTGAATGGCAGTGGTCAGAAATTACTCGCTATGTCCATTAATTTCGCTCTAGGAGAAGAGTTTAAATAAAATGATACTGACTGACATGATCATGGATACTTTACAAGAGAACATTCGTGGTTTGCCTGTGGAATTGAGAGAACGCATTTACCGAGATCTGGTCAAAATACAAGTTCAACGCAACGGAGTTTAAACCATTGGTACCTGAATGCCATAAGAGAACTGATGTATTTGAAACTGTTTCGGTGTTCAGACATTGCTCAACTGGACGAGGACCAGAAGACTTTGGTGTCTTAGTGGGATTTCGTTTAACAGCCAATTCCTTGTGGACTCTTTACGAACAGTACTTGTCATCAAATAAAACATGAAAGTGGTCCCTTTAAATGTCCACGAGAGACTCATTTTGTTAAAAGCCTTTCGCTTTTCATCTGGATACTTCTCGACCTCTACGGGAAAAAAAGATTGGTCAACTTTTAGGTACCGAAGATGTGTATGACAACATGTGTGTAGCTTGTGACTTTCAGCCACATTGGACAGACGTACGTGACTGGAAACATTCCGGTTTTGAGGCTGGTCCAAAGAAGTGACCCGTTATGCTCAAGAGTTGTCATCCTCCATTCAAATGTCCAAGGAAAAAAATCACTTTTAAACCTGTGTTAGTGACAGTGCCAGAAGAACCCGTCATCGAGGACAACCACTCCCTTCAGGACAGTACTGTCATGGACATTCCCGAAACACCATTCCGGGAGGACACCTGTATGACTGTCCCCCATGTAGAGACTGTAAGAACATTACACACTGTCCCTATGATACCTTGGTTATCACAAACATGTTGTACAGTGACTTGTTTATATTCCGCTGTGATTGTTTTAATGTTATTTTTTATCGTTATCATTTGGCTTTTATGTATTTTATCTTTCGTGTTATTTCATTTTAACTTGCAATAAAAATGTCCTGAAAAAAGTATAAAAACTCTTGTCTTGTCTGTCTTTGTGGCAAAAGTTACATTCCTTCCTTGCACTATGGCTACCTTTGCTGTCTCTGCTCCCTCTTCCTCCACTTTCAAAGTCATCGACGAACACTTAGATCGTGCCAGTTGGAAGGCTTTGTATCGTCGCCATCCCTTTAACATGTTAATTGGCGGACCGAGCGGTTCAGGCAAAACCTAATTTGTCAAACGTTTGATCGAACATAAACATCATTTGATCGATCGTCCACCTCAAAGAATCGTGTGATGTTATAAAGAGTTGCAATCGGCGTACAGCCTCTTGCGCAAAAGTCAAGACGATTCCATTGTGTGTGTGGAAGGCATTCCTAGCGAAGATGACGGAATCGTGACTGACCCTAGTCAAACCCATCTGGTCATTTTTGATGACATATTAGAAGACGAAAAAGAAATTAAACTGTGGTTTACGCGCAAAGAGCATCATCGTAATGCCATTGTCATTTACATTACTCAAAATTTATTTCAACAAAGTAAAGCCCATCGCACCATCAGTCTCAACCTCATTACGTGGTCTTGTTTAAACGCCCTAGAGATAAATCACAAGTGCAAGTCTTAGAAAAACAGTTAGGAACGCCTTGGCTAACTCATGCTTACGACGATGCCACTCAAACCCTACACGCCTATTTACTCGTGGATTTAAAACCCACCACCCACGATTATTTGCGATTTCGTACCCATCTATTTCACCAATGGTGTCAAGACGGAGGGCCTTTCGTGTACACGTCCTCGTCGTCGACTTAACAAAATAAAATCTTTAAGAACCTCGGACACACTGCGTCTGTCTCACACACCTTCAACATTCCTTCAGTCTCATCTTCCCGTCAAATTGATTCTAGCCGTGAATGGCATCAGTCGCAAAATAATCCACAAATACGTAATCGTGTCTTAGAAGCCAGTCTCAAAGAAGTCTTACGATGGATTGCGGTGACAGCACGTCAATTACTGCAGGGCATCATTCACATTCCTCATCAAACCAAACGCTTTTTTGAAAGAAACAAAGCAGCCTTGACGCAACTGGCTGATTGACGCTTAAACTAAAAAGCAAATCATTTTGAAACCTGGAGGGAGCGGTTCTCCAGGAGGCGTCATGATCGCTCCATCTTAAACTTGGATCCTAATGCCCCCAAAGTTCTCCCCAAGAAAAAAGCCACTCCCAAAAAAGCCAAACGAAGCCCAAAGAAGAAAAACATCAACGGTGTCAAGACCAGGTCACAACCCAAGAAAAAGAAAAGACAACATAAAAAGAAAAAGTCTTCAGAAAAGGAAAAGCCGGCAGAAAATAGCTTCTACCCGCAAGAGAGACACTTCAGCCAGGACGCAACCTTACATTCTTAAACCACGACCTCCAGCGACGGTGACCACTTCTCCAGTAGGCTTGGGTTATTCCACTTCTCCGTTGTTGGGGAGGCCAGCCAAACCCAATTTGACGCCCGTTCTTCCTCAGGTGATGAAACAATGAAAACACACGTATTTCAAAAGATTCTCCTCCAGTGGTGACACCCTCCTCCTCTTTAGCTGCAGTGGCCCTCCTCCTCTTTAGCTGCAGTGGCAGCTGCTCACGAAGTACCTGCTCCCAAAATCAAAGTCCAAGAGCGATCGGGCATATTATACAGTTTACTGGATTTGTCCAAGCAAGAACTGTTCCGATTTAGTCCGTTGCGAACCCCTTCAAGACGCGTGATGCCTGTTATCAAGTTGATATGACGTAAAGACTCAGTAGCGACGCGTTCCAGTATAAAACAGACATGAGGCAAAGAATGGGCATCAGTGTTTTTGTGCTCCTGAACGCCCAAATTTTCCCCCACCAAATCACCCCTTTTCTAAACACAAAGGAAAGAAAAAAGGAAAGGACTGCGTCCTCATTTAGTCAAATATGGGACATGTCTGTCCTGTCCGAAACTTCTCCATCCATGCAGAAAAAAAAAACTCATTCAAACTGCCTCCAAAGATGTCATCGATACCGTGTGCGAATGTTGTTTGAACGTCACGAAAGACACGATACCTTTGTTTAAACAACAGAGACAATGCTTAGCCAAACATCGTCAAGTTCTTCGCCAAAAGGTTCAAAATAAAATACCCATTCGTCAAAAGAAGAAGATGAGGAATTTCGCCTCTGTTGTTAGGACCTGTGCTGAAAGGAACAGTGGGAACAATGATGGGAGGACTCGTGGGAGCAAGATGAAAGGGACCTCTGGAGTCCCAAAATCTAAGATGTGACCCTTGAAATCGAATGGAAGGACGATGACTGGCTTTAGTGCCTTACGAAAGATGGATGGAATACCATCGTTGGCAAGAACAACGAACCCCACATTTACCTCCCAATCCAAATTTGACAGAGATGTCCCAGTTACAATACGAATTTCAATCGTTGATGGATCGCCACGATTTCTCCGAAACAGAAAAATTGCAAAAGTACTGTCAACTCTTGCAACGACTGCAATTCTTTCTCCAAAAAGCTTTAGACGAAACAGCTTTACCCACTCTGAAAGATTTTAGGGCCTTGATGAAAGGTCCACCACCATCACTGCCACCACCACCACACCCCGCGGCCAAGACAGATGCAGCCCCACGATAGCCTGAAGAAGAAGAGGTATGAGAAGACTTTCAAACACCGTCAGCAGTTTCCATTCCTAGTAAGATTTCAGCATCCTTGTTGACACCATCCCCCACACCCCAACGAAGACAAATGAAAGCTTGGGTTAAAAGATGAAGTCCACTTATCCATCGACAGAAGTGAAAACAAATGAAGGGAAACCAGAAATGAAAAAAGAAACGAAGACGAAAGTCATTCCATTACCACCTCCACCACCACTAACTTCGACTTCTACATCCTTGGCACATCGGATACGTAAATCCGTTTTCAAACCACCCTTTCGCCCCGTCTAAAGTAGCGTCAGCGAAGAGTGGGTGACTTACTAAAAAATGGAATCGTTAGCCAACATTTACTACGATCCATCCGATCTTGCAGGTTACGCAGGAGTTCAGAAATTGTATCGTACTGCCAAAATCCGGCTGAAAAGTCTCCGTTTTCCTCAAGTGCAACGATGATTACAAGAACAAGCTACCTACACTTTACACAAACCCATTCGACGAAAATTTTCCAAACGTCGCACCCGAGTGGAGGGCATTGATCATCAATGGCAAGCCGATTTAGCCGATGTCTCTCATTTGGCCACCTACAATCGTGGCTACAAATATTTTTGTGTCATCGACGTCTTTTCCAAATTTGCCTGGGTCGTGCCATTGACTTCCAAATCGAGCAGTGAATTAGTGCAAGCCCTCCAACTGGTATTGAAAAAAGTGGTCGTCACCCTCTTCGATGGCAAACCGACAAAGGCACCAAATTTCTGAACCAAGCTTTCCAAAAAGAATTAAAGAAACGTGACATTCACTTTTTCACCACCGAGAATCCCGAATTCAAAGCCAGCACCAGCATCGTGGAACGTTTTCAACGGACTTTGAAAGAACGCATGTTGAAATATTTTACTCATCACCACACTCTAAAGTACATCAACATCTTACCCCATCTGGTTCAAGCTTACAACCAATCTTACCATCGAAGCATTGGACGTGCCCCCAGAAAGTGACTCCCGACAACGAAGTGACCGTTTTCGAGCGCCTGTTTGGTACGTCCCCGACGGTAGCTGGTCCAAAAAAAAGTGGCGTGTTGGAAGTAGGAGATTGGGTGCGCATTGGCAAAAGCAAACGCACATTTGACAAAGGTTGCTTACCCAACTGGACTACCGAATTGTTTCGTGTTACGGGACGAACGTCATCCTGCCGTCTATAAATTGGAAGACTTGAACGAGGAAGTGTTAAAAGGAATGTTTTACTTGCCCGAGATAAAATGTGTCACCAAAAAAGAAGACGACGTGTACGACATCGAAAGAATTCTCGAACGAAGAACCCCTTAAAGTGGGAAAACGACGTGTCAGAGAAGTCAAAGTGCGTTGAAAAGGATATCCACTCAGTTTTCATTCTTAAATCGACGCTTCGCAAGTCATCGACAAAAAAAAGAAGTGATCAGCATGCCCTTTCACACAGCCTCAGCTACCACTACCACTGCAGTGACCACTCCTTCACCCAGTTCTTCTCTGCAAGATCTATAAAAACAACCCTTGTGTGTGTGGTGTGGAGAACGTGTGCCTAAAACGCAAATCGTCTTTTTCTGCCAAATCTTTGTAGTGTATTGTGTCATCGGTGCGGCCATTGCCAATTTTAGTTTGCAACAAAGAGACAAACAATTGTGGACCATTTTATTGAACAGTTGCATCAGTTACCTTTTTCCCAATCCCTCCCTGAAATACTCCTCAAACGGGAGCAGCGTCCAGTGTTAGTCACCACTCCAGCAACAGCCACATTTTGAGCGGAGATACTCCTCTGACTTCCAGTGACCCCTCGGGCAGCCGCATAACTGGAATAATGCATACCAACCAATTTTACTTAACCTTACACAGTGACAGTTCCATAGAGGTATTTCCCAATAATACTTTGTGATATTACACGGCCAAATTACCTCAGGCCATCCAATTAGATCACGAAGCCAATTGGGAAGTGGTTTTGTGAAAATGATTTACCCTACAGAAATAAAAACATCACTGAAAGTCAAAACAGTTTTGAGTCGATGTTCTGGACGAAACAGTGCAACAAACCATGATTACCACTAAACAACATTTATAATTCACTGTAAATCGAGCATTACCTAACCCTGCTCCTGTATTGTACATCTATCAGTTTAAAATTAACCCAGGATATTTGTACATCAATGGCCCAATGACTTCCAACAGTGGAAGTCTAGCTTCACTTCACAACGTTGTGAACCTAGTCCAAAAAAGATTGTTATTTGAAAAAATGTTTGTTGTTTGTTGAATTATTAAGTTAAAAGTTTGTTAAGTGTTGGTTGTTAGTTATTTAAATAAAAATGTTGTGTTCTGAAAAAAATGAGTGTCGTTTGTTTGCCATTTTTGTCATGAACCATGCTCTCTGACTTCTATCTATCCCTCTCCCTCAAATCAAACTATTCTAGCGCTCCGACTCTAAATAGTGTAGGGATGTTTTCTATCGCGTCCGCGCTTGAACAATATACATCGGGGTAGTCTCCAATCTGACCATCCAGTCTGACCATCCATTGTTGACTCATCCTCCTATGAAGATGTGCTCAAGACTAGCCAAGTTGAACGAAGCTTACGTGAATTTACATCGTGTCAGGAAAAGCCTGATACCAAAACCTGCAGAGATAGAGAATGTCAAAATGTTGAAAATGATTGAAGACCTGATAGAAGAGCTCTTTAGAGAGGAAATCAAGAAAGAGAAAGAAGAATGGACGGAGAAGTACAGACTTCAGAAACAGCAGAGAGAGCTACAGCAACAACAGCAACAGCACGAACCAGACAGAGGTTTTGTCGACTGTCGTGTAGACACCAAAGAGTTCTCCTTCTCTTTCCGAAGAATCAGACCCTATCTTGTGGGAAAGCCTGCCGCCAGACGGGACGCAATCTTAGACAATAAAAGATTCTTATCACTCCTCGTCCACAAAAAGCCCTTTTCAGGGCTACCCAATACTCTAGAAAAAAGATACAAATTCAATAGCTAATGGTATGATAGTAAGTTTAAAAAATAGAAGTGTGTCAATAAGCACTTCATTTCTTTATCTTTGTTAGGAATGTGTCTATAAGCACTTCGTTTCCGTAGCTTGTCAAAATATA
Organism: Sinohyriopsis cumingii; assembly: GCA_028554795.2. Lineage (NCBI taxonomy): Eukaryota > Metazoa > Mollusca > Bivalvia > Unionida > Unionidae > Sinohyriopsis > Sinohyriopsis cumingii. The sequence continues at coordinate 112,654,012 of CM068824.1, read as the reverse complement.
ATGTGTATGTGTTTGTGTTTGTAATTAGTGTTTGTAAGTAAAATGTGAGTGTGCGTTTCTTTTAGGTCCGCGCGGTCCATGTTTATTGGGGTAATAATAACGTAAGTTTTGGTCACAGGGCATGTTTTCCTTTATGTCCGTGCTTGACAAATATAAAAGGAACGCTCTTCAGTCTGTTTACCCATCGTTGACCAGTCCACTGCGAAGAAAATGAGTAGCAGGATTTCAAAACTTCAAATGCTCATGCATAATGCCAGGCGTATGGTAGACGAGGTAACCATGGAGGATGAAGAAAAAATGAAGAAAGAAGAGAAGGAGAAAGACATAATCTTAATGATGAGGACAATTTGCCATGCCGGTAACAATAAAGAAACCACCGCCAGTGTTCACGGTGCCTCGTACAGAGGATTGGAATTTGGAGTTGGAGCTCCAAGCACGGTGGCCACAACATCTCCGGGTGTAAGATAGGAGACGAACGAGGAAACAACTGAAGTTTTAAAAAACAGCTCTTTTCAGGGCTAACCAAATCTCTAGGAAAGAGACTATTCAAGTTGCCAATTTTGTAAATGTGGAGTAGTGTGAATATAAACACTCACTCCTTTACTGCTGTGATAGTGTGTGTGTGTGTGTGTGTGTGTGTGTGTGTGCGTAAGTGTGTGCGTGATTGTGTGTGTGGGGGCTCGTGTACGTTTGTGTGCATAGTAGAGTGTGTGTTTGCATAAGTGTGCATACTTTTGTGTGGATAGTAGATTTGAGGAGTTTATAAGCGTTCGCGTACGTTTGTGTGGATAGTAAATATTTTGGTTTTTGATAGTATAATTTGGGTTTGATTTTCTCCTTCTCGTGTGTGGATAGTATATTTTGGTTTGTTTTTGCTCCTCACCTCTGTGTTGATAGTATATTGTGGTTATTGATAGTATGTTTTTGGTTTGATTTTCTCCTTCTCGTGTGTGGATTGTATATTTTGAGTTTTTGATAGTATAATTTGGGGTTTGTTGTTTTCCTTTCCGTGTGTATGGATAGTAGATAATATGTGAAGTGAGTGTAGGGGATATTTTCCTTCATGTCCGTGCTTGACAAATATAAAGTCAAAGCGTTCGTCGTTCGCCCAGTTCTACGGAATAACAAAAGAAAAAGATGACAATCGCTTTATTCAACAACTTGAACTGCATGGTGGATGCCGCCTATGTAGTGGAAAGGCTTGAGAAGGAATGGAGGTATCCAGTTACAAAAGACTTTGTAACAAGACAAGTGACACGCCTAAAGGTAGCAATGGATCTTGTGAAAGACATGATAAAGGAAGACGTGAAGACATTAAGAGGCTTCATTCACCCTCAGTATGTGAGAGTGGGAACATTGAAGGAGGCCATTGATAACACTGGACAACAAATTTTTACAAAAGTCATGTTACTGAAATAAAATTAGTCAATTCTTATCAATTTTTATGTGCTGAACACGAATATGACAGTCAAATTGCAAAATTGGCTCTAGTTTTTTTGTAATCTGCAAGAAATTAATGTTTACATAACGAAATGCATTCCAATAGTAAAAGGTCAACTGTAACACTGGTCAACAGTGAAATCATTACTGACTTGAAAAGGCCCTAATCTGTAGTATTTTGGTGTGCCGAACACGAATATAACCGTGAAAAATTTGTATTGGCTCTCGTTTTGAAGATATTCATATACTTCATTTTCTATGTTTCACTGTGTAAATTTCTCCAGTAGGACTGCAGCAACATCCGGAATAATGATGTAACATTGCATAATACCATCATGCTCACATCATCCACAGTTGATTGCATCATTTTCTGATGCAATGCAATACTAATGCCATGCGGCTGCTGAAGTAAGTTGACGTCAGCAGTGTACTATACATGTGTAGGCCTATTATACTAATGCCAGGCGGCTGCTGAAGCTGACGTAAGCAGTGTACTATATAAAGCCCAATCAGATAGGTTCAGCATTTAAAATATTTTAGACGTTGTGCGAGACAGTTCAAGCTACTGTTACATAAAACTTATTATTTTATCCATTTACGTACAATAAAGAACAGTAATGCCTCGAAAGTGTGTTAATACCGCGGACAATTTTTGCTATATTTGTGGGGAAGTGACATTTGCCAACCAGAAGAAAAGTATCAATTCTCAAGTGAAGAAGGCATATCATCTTTACTTCGGATGCAAGGTTGGTGACCAAGACAAGCCGTGGGCTCCGCATATATGCTGTGCTACATGTACAACACAGCTTTCACAGTGGTTGAATTGCAAAAGGTCATCAATGCCGTTTGCAGTCCCAATGGTGTGGAGAGAGCCAAGCAACCACCTAAATGACTGTTACTTCTGCTTGGTTCCTCCTCTTTCCGGCGGAATAACGAAGCGAAAGAAGTCGAGAATAGTCTACCCAAACATTCCGTCTGCATTGAGACCAGTTCCACATGGTGAGGGACTTCCTATTCCAGAACCTCCAGCAGAATATTCTCTTGATTCATCTGACGAAGACAAAGGTGAGTCGACCTGTTCTTCTCCTGGTCCATCAGCATGCAGTGATCCAGATTTTCACTGTGGTGCATCATCAACCCCACACAGAATAACACAGGAAGAACTAAATGACCTGATTCGTGATTTGGACTTATCAAAGAACAAGGCAGAATTGCTAGGATCAAGGCTCCAACAATGGAATCTTCTAGAAGAAGATGTCACAATTACTGCATATCGAAAGCGCCACCAGCAATTGGAGCCTTTCTTCAGAAAGGAAAGTAATCTGATATTCTGTTCCGATATTGAGGGCCTCATGAATGCTTTAAAAATCACTCATGACCCACAAGAATGGAGACTATTTGTGGACTCTTCGAAACTGAGTCTCAAGGCTGTGCTTTTGCACAATGGAAACATTCTTCCATCTATTCCAGTAGCGTATGCTGTCCACATGAAAGAGACATACGATAACTTAAGGCAGCTACTGAATTCCATTGAGTATAACAAGTACAGCTGGCACCTCTGTGGTGATTTGAAGGTAGTTGCCCTTTTAATGGGACTGCAGCAAGGATATACAAAATACATGTGTTTCTTATGCGAGTGGGATAGCCGAGCAAGGGAAATGCACTACATGAGGAAGGAATGGACTCACAGGCAGAATGTAGCCATTGGAGAGAAGAATATCCAACACCCAGCTCTGGTTGAGGCTCAGAAAATCTTGCTACCACCCCTTCACATCAAACTAGGTTTGATGAAGAACTTCGTGAAAGCCATTGACCGGACTTTGCCAGCATTCCGATACCTGCATGAAAAATTCCCTCGACTCAGCGAAGCAAAGATTAAAGAGGGAGTTTTTGTGGGTCCTCAGATTCGAGAGCTTTTCAAAGATGACCGGTTCAACAACTTGCTGGAAGGTGACGCGAAACAAGCATGGAATGCTTTTCGCCTAGTTTCTACAAACTTCCTCGGAAATGTTAGGGCAGAAAACTATAAGGAACTAGTAGAAGACATGTTGATGAAGTATAAGAAACTTGGCTGCAATATGTCTCTAAAGATTCACTTCCTTCATTCCCATTTGGATTTCTTTCCTAGCAACTGTGGTATTGTTAGTGATGAACACGGCGAACGTTTTCATCAAGATATCGCAACAATGGAACAAAGATACCAGGGAAAATGGTCCACTACAATGCTGGCTGACTACTGCTGGACACTCCTCAGAGATGCTCCCGAACAGCTGTACAAGAGACAGGCGAAGAAATCTAAGATGTAGTCAATGACTTGATTTTTTATAGGTAGGCTATTACACTGGACAACAAATTTTTACAAAAGTCATGTTACTGAAATAAAATTAGTCAATTCTTATCAATTTTTATGTGCTGAACACGAATATAACAGTCAAATTGCAAAATTGGCTCTAGTTTTTTTGTAATCTGCAAGAAATTAATGTTTACATAACGAAATGCATTCCAATAGTAAAAGGTCAACTGTAATAGCCTACCTATAAAAAATCAAGTCATTGACTACATCTTAGATTTCTTCGCCTGTCTCTTGTACAGCTGTTCGGGAGCATCTCTGAGGAGTGTCCAGCAGTAGTCAGCCAGCATTGTAGTGGACCATTTTCCCTGGTATCTTTGTTCCATTGTTGCGATATCTTGATGAAAACGTTTGCCGTGTTCATCACTAACAATACCACAGTTGCTAGGAAAGAAATCCAAATGGGAATGAAGGAAGTGAATCTTTAGAGACATATTGCAGCCAAGTTTCTTATACTTCATCAACATGTCTTCTACTAGTTCCTTATAGTTTTCTGCCCTAACATTTCCGAGGAAGTTTGTAGAAACTAGGCGAAAAGCATTCCATGCTTGTTTCGCGTCACCTTCCAGCAAGTTGTTGAACCGGTCATCTTTGAAAAGCTCTCGAATCTGAGGACCCACAAAAACTCCCTCTTTAATCTTTGCTTCGCTGAGTCGAGGGAATTTTTCATGCAGGTATCGGAATGCTGGCAAAGTCCGGTCAATGGCTTTCACGAAGTTCTTCATCAAACCTAGTTTGATGTGAAGGGGTGGTAGCAAGATTTTCTGAGCCTCAACCAGAGCTGGGTGTTGGATATTCTTCTCTCCAATGGCTACATTCTGCCTGTGAGTCCATTCCTTCCTCATGTAGTGCATTTCCCTTGCTCGGCTATCCCACTCGCATAAGAAACACATGTATTTTGTATATCCTTGCTGCAGTCCCATTAAAAGGGCAACTACCTTCAAATCACCACAGAGGTGCCAGCTGTACTTGTTATACTCAATGGAATTCAGTAGCTGCCTTAAGTTATCGTATGTCTCTTTCATGTGGACAGCATACGCTACTGGAATAGATGGAAGAATGTTTCCATTGTGCAAAAGCACAGCCTTGAGACTCAGTTTCGAAGAGTCCACAAATAGTCTCCATTCTTGTGGGTCATGAGTGATTTTTAAAGCATTCATGAGGCCCTCAATATCGGAACAGAATATCAGATTACTTTCCTTTCTGAAGAAAGGCTCCAATTGCTGGTGGCGCTTTCGATATGCAGTAATTGTGACATCTTCTTCTAGAAGATTCCATTGTTGGAGTCTTGATCCTAGCAATTCTGCCTTGTTCTTTGATAAGTCCAAATCACGAATCAGGTCATTTAGTTCTTCCTGTGTTATTCTGTGTGGGGTTGATGATGCACCACAGTGAAAATCTGGATCACTGCATGCTGATGGACCAGGAGAAGAACAGGTCGACTCACCTTTGTCTTCGTCAGATGAATCAAGAGAATATTCTGCTGGAGGTTCTGGAATAGGAAGTCCCTCACCATGTGGAACTGGTCTCAATGCAGACGGAATGTTTGGGTAGACTATTCTCGACTTCTTTCGCTTCGTTATTCCGCCGGAAAGAGGAGGAACCAAGCAGAAGTAACAGTCATTTAGGTGGTTGCTTGGCTCTCTCCACACCATTGGGACTGCAAACGGCATTGATGACCTTTTGCAATTCAACCACTGTGAAAGCTGTGTTGTACATGTAGCACAGCATATATGCGGAGCCCAAGGCTTGTCTTGGTCACCAACCTTGCATCCGAAGTAAAGATGATATGCCTTCTTCACTTGAGAATTGATACTTTTCTTCTGGTTGGCAAATGTCACTTCCCCACAAATATAGCAAAAATTGTCCGCGGTATTAACACACTTTCGAGGCATTACTGTTCTTTATTGTACGTAAATGGATAAAATAATAAGTTTTATGTAACAGTAGCTTGAACTGTCTCGCACAACGTCTAAAATATTTTAAATGCTGAACCTATCTGATTGGGCTTTATATAGTACACTGCTTACGTCAGCTTCAGCAGCCGCCTGGCATTAGTATAATAGGCCTACACATGTATAGTACACTGCTGACGTCAACTTACTTCAGCAGCCGCATGGCATTAGTATTGCATTGCATCAGAAAATGATGCAATCAACTGTGGATGATGTGAGCATGATGGTATTATGCAATGTTACATCATTATTCCGGATGTTGCTGCAGCCCTACTGGAGAAATTTACACAGTGAAACATAGAAAATGAAGTATATGAATATCTTCAAAACGAGAGCCAATACAAATTTTTCACGGTTATATTCGTGTTCGGCACACCAAAATACTACAGATTAGGGCCTTTTCAAGTCAGTAATGATTTCACTGTTGACCAGTGTAATATAATGAAAGTCAGGTCTTTTTTTACAAGATATATTGAATTTCACAGAGTGGTCTTTTGTAAAGAAAGCAGAAGAACTAATGAGAAAAGTGCTGGAAGAAGAAGTTAAGAAGATAAAAGAAAGGTGGTCTAAGGAAAGAAAGGAAAGAGAAAACAGAAGAAAAAGGAGGAGTTTGAGAGACTAAATGAAAACTGGATGAAAAAGCAGGAGAAATTTAGATCAGTGGGCCATCCTGAGTGGATACCAGAGGATGAAAAGAAGAAGAAGAAGAAGAAAGGAATATTTGAGAAAGTGAGGAAACGGTGGAAGAAGTGAGAAAATAAAAGTAGAAGAAGGAGAAAAACCCAAAGGCCCTTTTCATGGCCACTCATATGCCTAGAAAAGATTTGCTTTCCTGCCTCAAAAATGTTTTAGTGTGTTGTCTAGTTTTTTGTATAATGTTTATTGTCTGGTGTCTGTGTTATCTCTGTTCCATTCCTCTTGTCCCTATACAAACCCAACATGTTTTGTCCCTATACAACAACCCAACTTTCCTATGTCGCTATACAAACCCAATAGTCCCATGTTAAATCCCTATTGTCGCTAAACGTGCCCAGGGTGTGCTTAAAAGTGTTGTCGGTAAACGTGCCCAAGGGGGTCTGTAATGTATTTTCCCATTGTCGCTAAAAATCTTGTCGCTAAACGTGCCATGGGGGAGGGACTGTAATGTATTTTCTATTGTCGTTAAAGTGGCCCCCCTTCATTACTTACTAAGCTAGTACCAATTTTATTAACTTTTTGCGATCTTATATAGGGATGGTTCGTTTGCTTGAGAAGACAATTTTAATCCATTATTGACAAAATCGTGCCTTTCCCATGGAATCAATGTAGCCGGAGATTAGGGTTGGCCGTATGCCGAAAAGTCAGCCCCTAACCAGTAATGATACTGATTGAAGTTATGGGGCTGATATCAACAAGTCATTAAAACATGCAAAAATCTACAGCCAGTTTTAGAAGAAGACATCAGTGTACATTGTATATACTTACCGGTATTTCTCGCGGCTTTGGAGATACCGTCAGCTGAAGGGTTCTTTTGGTGGCATGTACATTATATTTCCGGAGCATATACTATGTTCGGTGCTTACAAATCTGCGTGGAATAGCACTACCCTCTGTCATGTGGTCATTTTGAATTTCGCGCTATATATGGCTGTTACCAATTACCGGTATGTATCTAAATTGTACGCAAGTTTGTTCCGGAAAGATTTTAATGCAGGAAATTGCACATTTCAATGAACAGGTGACATCACACCCACATATCGTCCGTCAGTATCAACACAGATTGAAGGTGGGCTGGTTGATTCATCGGACTAGACTGGCCTGGGCGGGCATAGAAGACACGATCGATCCTCGGTGCGTTATGAATATGACGCTTCCTCATCTAGCTCCTCTTGTACAGAGATTCGAGTGTGATAGTGTGAAAACTATTATACTGAGCTTGTATTTTCTTAAATCTTTTTTTTTATTTTATAAAAAGTTTTTGTGTTCTAGTATAATAGGGACAAGACACGGTGATCCACAAAACATGATTGCGCCAACTCGCTCAGTGTTAATGTGAAAATTAAGTAAACTACGCTGCTAACTTTTAATTTTAATGTTTATTGTTAAGGGATACGAAGTGGTGATACACAAATACATGACTGCCGTCTCTTTCATATTCTCTGCAATTGTCATTTCATGGAACCACCTTTGACGATCATTTTTTTTTTCTACGCTGTTCCTTTCGTAGGGGACGGGGTGGATGGCAGTATATGAAAATGGCAAGACCTCAATTTTTTTAAATAGGACCTGGCGATAAAACGAAAATAATATTAGGTACAGTACGACAAGGAATATAAAAAAAACAAAATGACCGACAAGAACTTCAGATTGAGAACACTTCAGCAGACGAGGATAATCCACATAGGATTAAAATGTTGCTGATCAAACATCACTCAGCTAAGGTAAAGTTTGATGTTTTTTTTTTTTTAATGATGTAAATCATGTAAAATTCGCTTGTTAAACATTTTGTTAACCAGTGTGGCGAACAAAAAAAAGTAAGCTAGCTCATACTGGTGCTACTCTATACCTTTTGATTTTGCCGAACAATCCTCTAATATTAGGAACTATTCATCAATCAAATGTGGGGGGGGGGGGGGGGCAACCACAAAATAAAACTCGAGGATTGTTCGAGTCAGTAACTGGAACATTATTCGCCCAAAGGGTGTAATACAAATTCAACACCGTCTTCCGAACAAGAATAGATATAACCTGTTGATAACATTCCTTAACATGATCCGCCTCTATTGTTGCGTTGATTTATCTGTACTTGGCTAGCGTTTGTCGTGATGCATCCCCAGTTTTCCTTTCACCTCTGTATTCAACAGTTCGCTGGAACAAGGCGGTATGCCAAACACAGTATGTGACTAATGACGTTAATTTTTCTAATTTTTCATCGCGTCGTTTATTCTGTGTCTAACGAATCTGAATGGCTCTATCAACCGGATGAAGCCACGAATATCTGGTGCAACTGGTACCATTTATTCTCGCTTATAAGAAGAGTCAAACTGCAAACGTCAAAGGTCCTGATCTGCCGTATCATAATGCGCCTGAAGATCAGAGTGTATTCTGTTTGTTTTGTTGATTACTCCCATCAAACTGAACAGACCCAGAACTGCCGGCGCAGTGTGCTACGACAGATCTGGGTCTGTGCCTTTTGCAATTGGATTCACTTTATAACTGAGTATATACGGTACATGCTTTATGCCAGTAGGACAGACTGTTCGACTTGTGCAAGGTGTGAATTGTATTATGTGACAGATTGCAGATAATGTATGTCATTGGTTGGTTGCTTTCGGCCCTAGGATGTGCGGAGCCCAAGGCAGTAAGCGATGAGCGCGGTGCCCCAAACACAAAAATGTGCATTGCGGAGTTGATTTCCTGAAAGCTCGAAGCCCAAGGCTGTTGCCTCGTTCGCCTTGCCCTTTGGCCGGGCCTGTTGCCTTTGCTGACTTTTTTTTTTGGGCGGCGTAGTTGACTGGTTGAATGGTTGACTTGGGCTTCATTAGTTGTCTGTTTGTTTGGCTGTTTGTTAGTAGAAGTGGGTACCACGTAATTTGTTTTACAGTGGTATATCTAAACATACCCATATGCTGGTATATCTGAACATACCCATGTACTGGTATAAATAAACATATCCATATACTGGTATATCTGAACATACCCATATACGTACCAGAGTATACCGCAATTATATTACAGATCCACAATTTCATGTATGTCAATAGCTGGGAAAATAACTTGGTCTGATTTATAGCAAGATAACATCATAGTATAGCCATTATCTGAAAAATAATATTTGCCCTCAGAAAAAAGAAGTAAGATATCTCAACTCAAAAGAAAACTCCACTCATCCACCCACAACCTGCGAGAGCTAAATGGTCAGTACCCTATAGTAATAGTAGATAAATTTGACATGCATGTAATAATTGTTCTATAAGTTGTAATCTAAAAACTTTAACTAAAGTGTGATGTAAGTGTCTCTGCTTCATTTTAATTTTAGTTGGGACACAAAATAGTAAGAATCGTTTAGTACTTTATTATGCCTTAGGACCTAAAGACATATAAAATATGTCACCAGATTTGCATTTGAGTGTTCTCGTGTCCCTAAACGAGAAGTAGAAAAACAAAATACCGCTACTCACTAGAAATGACAATATGATATTTTATGTTTGTGGTGCTCTCTACCCTACACGAGTTGTTGGTCAAAATAAAGTACTAATATATAAACAGTGTCGAACTGCACGAACATGAACATATACCTCTCTCTCTCTCTCTCTCTCTCTGAGGTGATCTTCAGCACAAAGTGAGAAAGGTGCAGACCTATCGGTATATTGTGTTGTTTTTAGCCTTTTAGAACATTAAATAAAAATATAAACTCCAAAATATGTGCATTCCATATCGATAAAAACTATAGGAGTAGTTCGTCGAGTTAAAGTACTTTGCTTGTTGTCAGATCTATGCACGTGCGCATGCATACACATATACACATGTTCGCGCATGGGCAAGTGTTAAAAGTTTTGTTTGAAAGTAAGAAACTAAACAAGACGAGTAAATAGAGAGTGTGTGTTTCACTCTTTCGAATAGATTATGGGGATTATTTTTCTAGAGCAGTGAACCAGCTGTTGATTATAAAAATTTGTCATCAATAGGCATAAATCCAAATGAACATACCAAGGAAACGTTTTACCATACATTGCAAAAACTATTAGGTTTCGACAATTAAATGCGTTTGATAACGGTCTCAATTAGCACTTCAGATAACAGCTGCATGTTTTCCGCCATTTCTTTATTGTACGTATAAATTATCAATGCACATGTCTGGTAACGGTCTCCTATAGATTTTTGCTTTTTCAACATTTGGAATAGAACCCTAGCAATAACGACGTGCCAGCACAAATGTGGATACCCACCAACCAATCGAAAACTGCCACCGACTAAATTTGAACCAAGCCATGAAAGTGGGCAGACATTACACTTTGATTGGAAGCTTTCTTTTGTATTTTCAATAAGCTTGTAGACCTTTAACCATTAATTTGAAGGAGTAATTGGAGCAAGTTCAGTCAGGAGAGGAGTGGATATCAAATATTTGTTATATAGATCAACAATATACATTTTTTTTCAGAGACTGCCACACATAAACAGATGATTATAGTTTTGGTGTAAAATGTTCGAATAAATTCATACATCCCATAAACGAGAGAGAGAGAGAGAGAGAGAGAGAGAGAGTAGTTAATATTGGATAAAAGAATCTTCGTATGTTTAAAATATTTCATAAATGTTAAACCGTATTAAACCATCAAGCCTATTGCTTTTCGACTAGATCCAGTTAACTTTAAAATTGAAAAGTCACCCAAGTGATCTCTATTTGAATAAAAAATCTTACCAAATCGGCGAAGCCATTGATATATATATATATATATATATATATATATATATATATATATATATATATATATATACACTTATTAATTCATTTTAAATCTTTGATTTTACGTATGCAAGTATACTTAAGTATGAGTAAGTGAATTAAAAAGAAGAATATTTTATAATATGATCTGTTACAAAAATTGAGGAACATATGGTTTTTCAATAATCAAATAATTTACCCTCCTTAAATTATTATTATTATTGTTATTATTATTATTATTATTATTATTATTATTATCATTATTAATGATAATGTAGAGCCTAACAGATTAATGATAACAGCCACAAAATGATATTATGTTACAACTAATAAAAGTATTCTCCTCGTTACATGAGAAAGGAGATCTAAACAATAGAATGAGAGCGTTGTAATGGGGGACACCAAGGAAAGGTGATCATTACTATGTGGTACTCTAGTATTAGGTCGTATATGAGTAATACGAATGTATAACATTGCCAAACTATGCATCTTCTTCCATCCTTGGAGAAAAGGTGCACATCAAATCTTTGGTTTGAAGCTCCAGTAGCGAAGGTCTTGCTACTTGTATCTCTGTACAGGACTTCATGTTCATCCCTTACTGTTTTCTGCTCTGTTTCTTCGATCATGCTGGAATGTAGATTAAGACTGTGAAGGTATTTCACACACAAAAGCCATTTAAATTTGAAAGTGTTTAAATCTTTTCCTTTTTTAAAAATATAGCTATATTTCCAGATTTCCTGCTTTCTAGTCATATCCGAATGGAGCGAAACCAAGCATCCTTTGGGTGTGCTAGATTTTCTTCCTACAGCCGTTGACTTTTATTATATGAAAAGAAGACTACCAAAAACTCTTATGCTGTCTAGAAAACCTACACAATTTTATAAAATCAGGTCAAAACTTAAAGATCGATGATTGGTTCATCATAACTGATCAATCATTGATTGTAGTCGGTTGGATAAATTTGTATCATATTTTTGTATTGGATGATGTCATATTTGCACACGAATAGTTAACTTTTTATATCCCGCAAATCGAATATTGTACCAGCACATTTAGGATGTGATACAAGTACATATACGTTCAAAGTTATTCGAGAGGGTGTGATACATGTACATATACGTTCAAAGTTATTCGAGAGGATGTGATACATGTACATATACGTTCAAAGTTATTCGAGAGGGTGTGATACATGTACATATACGTTCAAAGTTATTCGAGAGGGCGTGATACATGTACATATACGTTCAAAGTTATTCGAGAGGGCGTGATACATGTACATATACGTTCAAAGTTATTCGAGAGGGTGTGATACATGTACAAATACGTTCAAAGTTATTCGAGAGGGCGTGATACATGTACATATACGTTCAAAGTTATTCGAGAGGGCGTGATACATGTACATATACGTTCAAAGTTATTCGAGAGGGTGTGATACATGTACATATACGTTCAAAGTTATTCGAGAGGGCGTGATACATATACATATACGTTCAAAGTTATTCGAGAGGATGTGATGTATGTGTATATACTGTAAATGTGCAGTGATAGGATGTGATTGTGTGCTTATATTTTCAATGTAAGGTGAGAGCGCGGGTATGATTTATGTGCATTTACTTTCAGTGACAATGTACAGTAAGCGGGCATGATGTATGCACATGTACTTTCAATGTACAGTGACGAGGTGGGCATAATACAAGTGCGTCTACTTTCGGTGACAATCTACAGTAACGCTAGCGTATAGTGGATGGCGTGAATCATGTTCATATATTTTTATGTGCAATTAGAGGGGTACATATGCTTTCATTGTGCAATTAGAGGGTTACATATGCTTTCATTGTGCAATTAGAGGGGTACATATGCTTTCAATATGCTCTTAGAGGGGTAAATATCCTTTAAATGTGCAGTTATACGGGTACATCTGTTTTCAATATGCAGTGTGAGTGGGTACATAAACTTTAAGTGTGCAATTAGAGGGGTACATATACTTTCAATATGCAGTGGGAGTGCGTGCATATCCTTTTAATGTGCAGTTAGAGGGATACATATGCTTTCAATGTGCATTGGGAGGGGTACATATGTTTTCATTCTGCTATTATATGGGTACATGTGCTTTCATTTGGCAATTAGAAGGATACATATGCTTTCATTGTGCAGTGGGAAGATGACATGCTTTCAATGTGCAGCTAGAGGGTGCATATGATTTCAATGTGCAGTTAAAGGGGGTACATGTGCTTTTATTGTGCAGTGGGAAAGGTACACATGCTTAAAATATGTACTTAGGGTATATATGCTTTCATTGTGCAATTAGAGGGGTTGATATGCTTTTATTGTGCAGTGGGAGGGGTACAAATGCTTTCAATGTGCAATTGGAGGGGTACATATACTTTCAATATGCAGTTGAAGGGATACACGTGCTTTCATGGTGCAGATAAAGTGGTACATATTCTTTCATTAAGCAGTTAGAGGGGTACATATGTTTTCACTGTACAGTTAGAGGGGTACATATGCTTTCAGTGTGCAGTTAGAGGGGTACATATGCTTTCAATGATAATGTGCAGTGGGAGGGTACATATGCTTTCAGTGTGCAGTTAGAGGGGTATATATGCTTTCAGTGTAAAGTTAAAGGGGTAAATATGCTTTCAATCTGCTGTTAGATAGGTACATATATTATCATTGTACAGTTAAAGGGTTACATATGCTTCATTGAGCAATTAGAGGGGGACATACGCTTTAAATGTGCAGTGTGAGGGGTACAATTGCTTCTAATGTGCAGTTGGGGGGTACACATGCTTTCAGTGAGCAGTGTGAGAGTTACATATGCGTTCATTGTGCAATTAGAGGGGTACATATGCTTGCAGTGAGCATTTGGAGGGGTACACATGCTTTCAGTGTACAGTAGGATTGGTATATTTGCTTTCAATATGCGGTGAGAGGGGTACACATGCTTTCAAAGTGCAGTGGGAGTGCGTAGATATACTTTCAATATGCAGGTAGAGAGTTAAATATGCTTTTAATGTGCAATTAGAGGGGCGCATATGTTTTCATTGTACAGTTAGAGGGGTACATATGCTTTAAATGTGCAGTTAGAAAGGGTACATGTGCTCTCAGTGTGCAGTGGTAGGGGTACATAAGCTTTCAATGTGCAATTAGAGGGGTAGATATGCTTTCAATGTGAAGTGGGAGGGGTACAAATGCTTTCATTATGAAGCGAGATGGCGTGATGTGTGCAAATTTAGCAGTAAATTTGCTCAGTTTGGTCATTTGAATATTCTCGTCCCAGGTATCCAATTAACATTATACAGTCTACTGTCAAAGGTGACTCGGCAACGGCGAGGGTGGAAATATTTCGGTTGCACGCGGTTTTAAAATGTTTCAGGCGAAATTCAGTTACATCGAGTTGAACATAATAGGTTAGTGTATGTCATCAACCTATTTCATTTTGTAAATGTGCTCCAAAAATGGTCGTTTTACAATAAATAAAACATGTAACACATTTTAAACATTAACATTTCAAACATTAACACCGTAAGGATTTATGTCAGTGCGTCAAGGCTCTTCTTGATTCATCAGTATTCAAGGATTTAAAAAGTGAAATCAAAAGATGCCGATTTTCGGCTCATACCCAAATGTACAAGAGTGCTATAGTGTTGCATTTACCTATTCGTTCGTCTAGTTGAATTTTGCTTTCACTTTAGCACACTTGACACGTGTTAAACAAATGATTGAAAGGTCTACAATATAATTATATTTGGAGAACTGAAACTTAATTTGTGACAAAATACAAGTGTCTGATATAAAAAGAATAATTTTGTAAATTATTCTGCCATGTAAAATGACAGCATGTTATTAATATCAAAATATCACTAATTCGTAACAAGATTACTCGGTAATTTCCGTGAATTCCTTACTGACGGTAATCACCGAAGTACCGATGAAATGAAAAAGTACCGTGGCACGTACCACTGGAAAAAAAATCCGCGGTAAATAAGTATAATATTAATACTGTGCACCTCTTTTTTCTCTGGCTGGCAAGGTTTTGATACATTATTCAGAAAGGTCCATCTTT